>CM064485.1:40716395-41316395 GCA_032716605.1 Paralithodes platypus
ATTGTGATTATCCTGTTTGGTTCTATTCGACTAGGCCACCAAAAACTGACAAGTGAAGGCAAAGGGGCTGCCTGCGAACGCTGCCATTAGGACAAGCGGACTGAAACTGCATGTATGGTTGAGCACTCAGTCTTAAATTTTATGTAGTCAATGTGATAAAGTTCGGACAAGGTTGAGAGAGAAGTATCCTACCCAGGATTCGGACCTACTCACCCCCGGTATTTTGGGGGAAGTTCAGGCATCGTATTCACTCGACCATGAGCGGAGATAAAAAAGGAAAAGCAACGTAACGGACCATGATCGGATAAAAGGTCGAGGTGGATACGATGGCTGAATTCCCCAAAAACTACCTGGGGTGAGGTAGGTTGTGAATCCTGGGTAGGATACTTCTCTCTCAACATTTTATGTATGCCTATATGTATGTAACCCCAGATATGTGGTAGGGTATGTCCACAAGCATCCATACTAGTATATCCACAAGCGACGCAAGAAATTTTCGACTTAATAAATGATATTTGTAAATATTGTTCTTGATATACAGTATATGTAGGCTACGTTCAATATTTAGGCCAAACAAAAATTGGGTTAACTTCCAGATCTTCCAAACATCTTCGTAGTGCTTGCCAAAAAGCTCTCTCCTCACGAACTTTGAGATCTGGCGTTGCACGAAAGAACCGGAAGACTGCCAAGATGACTTCAAGCTGTCAGGTCTTGTTTAATTGGGATGAAACAACCTCCTCCATGGTGCGGACGGTGGTTGTCCCTTTTATAGCTGTAAGCAGCCCACCCACTCGAAGGACCTTCCAGGAAATCGACCAAAATGACAAATATAGAACTATTTGCTTTATTGTTCCGCTAGAAATTCGGCTATGCTATTCATCTTCTAGTGGCTACGCCACAGGCAATACTTTTTAAAGCTGCCCGACTTGTCAGGTTTTGTAAATCACCGATCAGGAATACTATGATGACATTTCTTTCTTGGCCTGCACGCTTGGGTGCAGGCTCCTACCACGGTCAAGGTGCATGGGAGTTGCATTTTTGCACCGAACTTAGTTTCATCCATCCTCTCCAGATGCCGAAAAAATTCACGCCTGTTAGTACGCATCTCATCACTGATACTCTTGAGATCTGCCTACTGTAGCTGTCCATGAATAACTTCAAGACAATGTCTCATAACTCCTAAATTATATGGAAAATCACTTAAGTACAAATAAATCATAATTTAAAATGGCCAATTAAATTCTTGTCGAAAGGTGAGGATACATTACTGTTAACACCTTGGATTTATGTATTAATGAATGAGGGACTAAGTAAAACCCGCTGCCTTAACAAGTTTAATATAGTCAAGGGACAGTTGTCAAAGTCGCTGGGAAAAGAGTATGTGACCATAGCATGTACAATGGCAATGGGTCAAAAACTAACCCCTATGCATGATACAGTACACATAATTGCTGTACTGAGCCACCATGTTACAGTACTGTAGAGGATGATCACTTAAACTATCTTTTGAAATATGGAACAGCGTTCTGATTACTGACTAAGCCAGAGGAAGTTTTGGGTAGTTTTTTTTAAAATACACTTTGACTGTTAAAATGCATACAAATATAAATATGCCCAAAAACTATTTCACTTCTAGCTGAATGATGTAGGCATAATAGAAACTGACAAGTTACTGTAGTTGATTATTACAACAATCCATCCATATACTCTGGCACAAACCCAATTTGTTTATGTTAAAAAATCGGGGGATGGCCAAATTAAGACAGTGCCTACGAACAGGAACAAACAAAACATATCAACACAACAAAACAAAATATGACACAAAATTCACATATATCTAGGTCGCCCCGGAGAAAGTTACCGGGAGACCCAGGCCCTTTTGGGGTCCCCAGCAAAAGATTCCCAGAACTCAGATCTCCCGGAGAGGCTCTGAATTTCTGTGTAGGCAAACCACGCATGCGAAGCTTACCCACCACAAGGGTCCGGCCACCATGGCTTCTAGGGGGGCCCCTGCGTACCCTTCATAATACCGACTCTGCCAAAAACCTGTCTCCCACAAAAATCTTTTGCCCTGGGCGGGGCTTAACTCCTTGGGTTGCGAGGCAGACACGACGACCACAATGACTTACATACAGCGTACAGTAACCTCACTTAGGGCTCGTAGTCTAAGCGATATTTAAGCATCTTGTGTAGAGTAAGCTGACCTATTTTTACTGACACACCACAAAACTACTTTGCAGCTTCCTAATCTTCCGGTGTGTGATGAAGTTGAATATTGTTTTGTTTTATGGTTTTACATGGCTCACACAAAGCATAGTAATGAAGTGAAAGTTAGAAGAGAGTGTAAGGTGGACAAACTTATACTATATAAGCACAGTGTTGCATTAAAGTGTAAAACAACCTACTGAATATAGTACAGTATACCTTGGATTATCAATGTGTTGACTGTATGCTATCTTAATGATTTAACTATAAATACAATTGTTATACAAAATCACAATCCTCACATGAATAGTCCCACTCTGACAATAAATTTACGTTTTTCAGACAGAAATGTTGTTCTGGCCTTCGCACTATATTTTACTGCAGGAGAAGGAAGAGGAACAACTTGGAGGGAAAAGTAGCCTTCCTCTTGACGGGCGGGTGGTGTTGACGGGAAGTTTTGGAACCTGCAGAGTATAAATAAATGTATTATTCATGTTTTCTAAGTAAAAGCAAACAATAATAATGACCAGATATACTGTCATACAGTATCACAATATATAGATATTATAATGATACCACACCTTGAGGTAAAGTTAAACCCTCGCCAACTCAAACTACAGATATTTTGACTCGGAACACAGTATTTCTCGAAATGGCATTTTAAGTGAATAGGTGGCCGATTTAAGCATAGTTTTCTATTTATAGCAAGTTAGGGCGGAAAACTTGTTTAAGCAAAAATATTTAAATTTTGTATGTCCATACAAAGTATTCTTTAAACACTTACTGTTAATATATAACACATGGCATTTAATTGACACTTACAAAAACCATCAAAATGCATCTGTGAACGAAGATTAAGGGAATATGTCACAAAATGACTGAGACTAACATAGATAAATTAAAACTCAGCAAAAGTTGGGGTTGTTGGCAACTTTGATCTGTGAAAAAAACCTTTTATACATTTTCATAATGTTCGCAGTAAAAAAATAAATGCAGTTAGACAGATAGACGGTGGATAGGAAAAAGATAGTATAATTGTATTAGGGGTATAATCATAGTAAAGGGAACTGTGTAGTACGATATTTAAAAATACGAGTACAGTACCCAGTAACCGTACTACCCGGTCGAGTCAAGATGGTTGTCGTTGTGGTAACCGGTGTGCGGTAATGCTCCAATATTGATTTACAGTACGTATGGTGGTGGGCTGGTCTATCAGAGTGAGACCTGAGCGATCTCTGCCATACCCATAGCGATCTCTGACTGTTCCTTTTACTTATATATTTTCTAGATCTCAAGTGACGGCGTCTCTTCCGTTGATTGACCTCCCAATCTACCAAGATTGGAAGCTAAAGCGTCACATTATTCCTTTGCCCCTCAACTTTCTCTTCATAATTGCTGAGGGGCACAGGGCCCTGGGTGAGGCTTTGGTTTCCCGGGCGTTTACGCACCCTCTCAGCTCCCCGCCATGGAGTGGCTTCGGTCACCCAGGCGTTATTGTGGTCGGCAGGGAGGGTTCTGTGGGGGCGCTCGTTTATGGCCTTGGCCTTACTCGGGGCCTTGGGGCTGTTCGGCCAGGCAGCTTGGGGAACAACACAACAGTACCGTACCTTTTTTTTACTTAAGAAAGGGCTAATCATCTCACCAAACAGGAGTTCCAATTTAGCATACTTATTGCTAGATCTAGAGGTATTTATTTCTATATACTGTATTAGCATTTTCTTGCATCTAGTGACATGATTCTAGTGATACATTAGGTATAACAACGATATTAATCGACATCAGAGAGATTGTGGTATCATACTATCGATTGTTGCCCTTATATAATTATCTAGCGACATTCTATGCGGACATTCTAGCAACGTTAGAGAACTAATGTAGCGCTATATTGTTTTTCATTTGGTAACAAACTTGTTTTTTTGCATGCTTGGATATTTATTATCAACTATGCAAGGGTATGGGGGGTACAATTATCAAGGGTGGAGGTAAATCTGGAACCATACATAGAATAACAGCTAATTTAGCAAGGATTGGAGCTGGAATGAGTGTACCGTTAGTAAGTCTGTCAAATTAATCAGGCTAGCCTGTGAACTGGTCCTAATTTTGCTTCGTTTTCAAGGGTGGCCGTTTATGACTTCATCACTCCCCTTAAAATAAAAACTTGTATGAATTTGTTTACTATGATCGAGTACAAAATAATGGCAAAATTAGACACAAATGCATATTTGTAAAATAAAACATGCTTTGAAGACCAACAAACACAGGATATGATTTTGCATGAGCATGCCCTTAAGTACCTATTTTGATATCTATTTTGTTACGAACAATACTTGTACTACATCTTATACAGTATGATGATAATAATAATAATAATAATCGTCTGGTTATTTATATAGCGCCTGTTCTCCACCTTCGAGGATTCACAAGCGCTTGGCTTTCTTTAGTCAACCAGAGACCATTACCCATCTCCCTTGCTCAAGGGGAGACAGTAACCGCCGGCTATATCCCAGAAAAACTTTTCAATCTGAGTGGGGATTGAACTCGTGACTGCAAGAATGGAATGCAGGCACGCTATCAACTGAGCCAGCCGGACGGCTCTCCTAGAAGCCGCTTTCTCCCCATTATTAAAAGCTTCTCTCTCTCCTTCCAGTCTACCTTCTCCACCGCTCCTCTAGCGTTTCACTTACCGGTACTTCTCTGCTATTTGGCTTCTTTTTGGCCTATCCCATGGCCAGCTCTTACTTGCCCCCTGCTGGTAATTTACTTGATGATGACAATAAGTCATGGGAGGTGAAGGGGGCAAAACTCTCTTCAATTCATTATTGTATTCCATGGCTAACTGATTGGTAAATTAAGTTATAGGCTGTGGGATACAATAGCCTACTGTAATGGGTTAAGGGGTGCTTTGGCACCAAGACTCCCCATGATATAGTGACTTATAGTCATCATATCCTGTATAACCTATTACCAGTGGGGGCAAATAAGAGCTGGCAGTGGGAGAGGCATAATATCGCAAAAGATAGGTAAAATTTGATGCGGACATAACTGCGAGCCTACAAAAAATCTAAACTAGGTGATGACAATATGCCCGGATACTACATTCTTACCAATTTATATTTACATATTTTATCTTTTTTGTAGGCTATATGTCCAAGGCTTACAGTATTTTAAATCGCTTACTTGTACTTTAATGTGCAATAGCACAAATTTTTGTTTTCCATTTGGGAACATTTTTGGGGAAGGATGTAGTTACCGGGTGTACCACTACCAACATACAACATAAATCATCTATAAATAGGCCTACTTATAATAAAGTAAATACTTATAAATCTATAATACTAGGTTAGGTCAGGTTGTTTGGTTAGGGTAATGTATTTTTGTATCCAAAGGCAGTCAAAATAGACGGGAACATGATGGGGTACACCTGGTAACTAGGCTACATTCTTGCCCATTTTTTTTTATATATAGGCCTACTGTATATAAAGAAAATGCTTGCACCTAATTTTTAATGTTTTTTCCTACATAGCCTAGGCTATTTAGATAAATTAGTGTTTTCATGATTTTAGATGTAATACCGTGGCATACAAGATGGGTGGCATACAAGATTGGGATACCTTGGGATGTGTTTGCCACGTCTAGTGGCACCGAGGAGTGCACCGCCCCTCGTTCTGGGTTGTAATTTGGTGCAGCAGACTGTTCGAAGGGGCAGCACGCTCCCCTGCGTAGATGGGCTCGTCTGGCACTTTTTGCAGTTCGACATCAAGAGCTCTCTTGAAGTTGTCTAACGAGACGCCCCTCATGTTTCTTACTCGCTGTGGGAGTTTGTTGAAGAGACGTGGGACGTGGGCAGGCAACCGGTGCAGCCTCCACCCAAGATAGCCTACTAGGCTACGTTAAATTCTTAGGCTAATGACATAGCCTAGGCCCTAGGGTGGCCTAGGCCTATGGTATAGCAGGCCCCCTAACCCACATCATCAACTTGTCAATTAACACCAACACTGTACCTGCTGAACTGAAGGAAGCTATTGTAACCCCTCTATTCAAGAAAGGAAATAAACTAGAAGTTGGCAACTACAGACCAGTTAGCATATTATGTATTGTATCTAAAAATCCTTGAAAGAGCGGTATACACCCAAATTGAACACTACCTCAAACAAAATGATCTATTCTATAAGTTTCAATCAGGTTTCAGATACATGTACTCGACAGACTCCTGTCTCATCCACTTAACGGATCACATTCGTAAAGAAATGTCTAAAGGTAACTACACCGGTATGGTTCTTCTTGATCTACAAAAGCGTTTGACACAGTAGACCATGATATCCTATGTAATAAACTACAAGCAATGGGCATAGGGTCTGTGAACTGGTTTAAATCTTATCTTAGTGGTAGAACCCAAAGAGTCAAAATTGATGATAATATATCTGATCCTATGCCAATTAACTGTGGGGTCCCGCAGGGAAGCATCTTTGGTCCCTTACTCTTTCTCTGTTATGTGAACGACATGGAACTGAGCGTCTCATGTAAATTATTAATGAATGCAGATGACAGCGTGCTTCTGGTTTCAGGAAAAGACCCAATAAGTATTGCCGCTTCACTTTCCAAAGAACTAGCATCATGTAGTGAATGGCTAGTGGACAATAGACTATCTCTTCACCTGGGCAAGACGGAAGCCATCTTATGTGGAACAAAACGCAAACTGAAAGACATTGTGGGCTTCTCGGTCAACTGTAATGATATTCCTATAACAACAGTGTCACAAGTTAAATATCTCGGACTAAAACTGGACGCGAGTTTGTCAGGTGAAACAATTTTGGAATCTATCCTGAGTAAGTGTAGAGCACGTATACAATACCTGTATAGACAGGTGGGATGCTTGCCCGCGGAGACCAAACAGACCCTCTGCCAAACGCTTGTTCAATGTCATTTTGACTATTCTGTGTCATTCTGGTTCTCTGCATCATCTAAATCAGCACAGCACAAACTTCAGGTCACTCAAAATAAAATGGTTAGGTTCAAGCTGAACCTAGGACCCAGATCACATGTTGGCCAGAAACAACTTCAGTCACTAGGTATGCTCAATGTCTCTGACAGGGCCAAACAAATCAGGCTCACTAACGCCTTCAAAATTTTCTATGACAGAGCTCCAGAGTATCTAAAGAATGATTTTGTTAAAGCAAATGAGAGGAGTGGACATAATACAAGAAACAGGACGTTTAATTTTAAGGTCCCGAGAATCCAAGGACAGGGTAAGCAAACATTCTTCTTCACTGCCATCAAAGACTGGAACGACCTACCCCAGTCAGTCCGTGAAAAGAGAACATTGTATTCCTTCAGACGTAGCCTGAAGGAACACCTGAACGGTGAACCGGACAGCTGCGAGAAGGGAGCACCAAGCTACTACTAAATATGACATAAGAGATAGACAAACCAAACTGAAATGATTACTGATTACGGATTACTGATATTTACCATAGGATGTAAGGTATCTTAAAATAACCCCCTAGAAATACTTTCTCTAAAGTAGGCTATCTATTTCTTTGTCCTCCCCATATTCCCCAGCTAACCCAATCCCACAAGGACCCCAATGGAAATACGCCTAACGGCCTTATTGGGCTATCCTTAGTTGGAATTATGCAAGGCTGGTACATGTCATATTTGTAACATACTATGTGGTACCAACTCTGTAAATTGCTAACTGAATAAATATTATTATTATTATTATATTAGAGTCTAGGCTAGCCTATGTTCGTAGACCATGAGATATAGAACAGACTGTAGCCATTTATTATATCGTAGAATCTTATACGGTAGCTAATGAAATCACCATGACATAGCCTAGGTGTAGTAAATAATCAAAGGCCTATGTCAAAGACATGACCTTAGTAGAACTAGGCCATGTAGTCTAAGTGAACATAGAAACAAACGTTTAATTAACTAGGCTATTCATCAGAAATTTACTTATAGGTCCTAGCTATCTTAACTAGCCTCAGTAGATAGCAAATATTTAGCTAATATAGGGGTCCTCAGCTTTATAATCGTTAATAGGGCATTTGTTCTGTTTGTTTAGTTAGTTTTTTTTAAGAGACAATGAACGGAGGAAGGAAAAAACACAGATAAAACAAAAAGGTCCATGTGCCTAAAGCATCCTCCAATCATAAAATAGTTGTAACAACTGGATTTAAACATGTGGAGAATGTAAGATTGTGGGAAGCAATAGGGGGGAAGTGCATTCCTAAGTGTAGTAGCTCTGCGGATGAATGAATTCTGGATAAGCAGAAGTTCTGCATTGTGGAGGAGAAAGTGTAAATTCATGGGCGCTCTCAGCTGCCCTAGTTCTACGGGGAAAGATGTGGAGAGGCGGCACAATTGAAGCAAGTTCCTCGGATCAATTGCTGTGAAAATATCTGTAGAATAATGCAAGGGATGCAACGTTTCTTCGTATGGCTAATGTAGGAAGGTCCTGTGTGATTGCAGGGTTATTGATTAATCTAATAGCTTTATTTTGAATTTTGTCCAACTGCCTCAATGCAACCACTCCACTTCCACCCCACAGAGGTGAACAGTAATCCATCCGAGAGCGCACATGACTTTTATATATTACGGCCAACTGCTCGTCAGTGAAGAATTCTCGAACTCTGTACAGGAGTCCCAGTTTTTTAGAGGCATTCTTAGCATGCTTCTAACATAATGTGTCCAGCTCAAGTTAGTAGTTAATGTTACACCGAGAATGTCAATACTAGGGGAAGTGGGAATATTTACATCATTCAAAAATATATGGGAGTCAGTGAGATTCTGTCGGTTAGAAAATTGAATGTACTTGGTTTTCTGTGCATTAAAGGAAACTAGATTCTCTTGTCCCCATTCATTAATTCTAGAAAGGTCCTGGTTCAGAGAAATTGCAGTGTTTATTTTTGAATTTATAAGATCGGGTTGGGTGAAAGAATTGGTAAATGTGAAGGAACTGTGGAGTGTTGAGTCATCTGCGTAGGAATGTATTGGATTATGAGTGGTAGATATGAGATCATGATATGATGAGGAACAGAGTTGGGCCAAAACTGATCCCTGGGGAACACCAGCATTTATTGAGTGAAATTGAGAATAAAGGCCATCTACCATTACACGTATTTTTCTGTTATGAAGATAAGAAGAAATTAGTGGAACTAATGTTGCAAGGCCGTAGTGTGACATCTTCGACAATAAGGATTGATGCCAGACTCTATCAAATGCCTTTGATATATCCAGTGCTATTGTATGTGTTTCACCATGTTGTTCTGTAGCTTGGTTGATTTGATGCGTAAGAAGGCAAAGAATGTCTGCAGTTGATCGACATCGTCTAAAACCATATTGCCTATCACTGATTAATTTATTATTCTCCAGATGCTTAATTATGTGATTATTTAATATAATTTCAAAAACTTTACATTTTGAGAATAGAAGTTTGGTTCTTTTTCGTTTGTATGTGTTATTCCAAGAATTACACAGTATTGGTTGATGGTTTATTATTATATATGTATTTCAATGCTATAATTGTTATTATTGGGCAAAAAAAGCAAATAACTATATAATTAAACATACACGTAGGTACTATAAAAGCTACGCGTAAGTTTGAGAAGGTTACGCGTACCCCTGGCCCCGATCTTTTGCCATAAGGGTGAGTCACCGGGAGACAGAGGGAGAGAGGCGATCGAATGATCTCAGTGTGGCCTGGGATATCATCACGTAAACATGTGGGTATAATTGATTCTGAACCATATACTGTGTTACTTATTTTGTTCGACAATTATAAATGCGGTCGCTGTTTTTCGTGTGTGAAATATTTCTGATTTTTTGGTATCATTGTTTTTCATGCTCATTCCCTACTTAGGTATTCCTGCTTTTTTTTGTTAGTGCTAATATTGATGTGACTCGCTATTCTTCTTATTATTTCAATTGGGGCAGTGGTTGTCAAAGGAGGCGTGTTCTTGCTGTAGAAAGTACATTTCAGCTTGCTAGCTTGAGTGTGAATGTTTATCATCTTTACTCTCTCTGTGTGTATGTTTGTGTATGCCTGTGTGTGCTTAATTTGTGAGTCCATGGATGTGTTATGTATGTGGATATTTGTGTGTTTGTCATTTTATCACTTGTCCTATTTATCTGTCCTTCATTATCATTCTTTTGTCTTATCACTTAATCATCTTAATGTTTGTTCTGATGTTCTGTCTTCTTTATTTTCCGTAGATTTTCGATGGATACTAGTGCTTTCCAACAACAGACCTCAAGTGTAGTTGAGGCATCATACGAGGTTGCCCTCGAAATAGCGAAGCAAAAGAAGCCCCACACAATTGGTGAAACCTTAATCAAGCCATGTACTTTAAAGATGGTCAAGCGTGTTCTTGGAGATGCAAGTGAACGTAAAATTCAACAAATTTCCTTGTCAAACGACACAGTGAAGCGGAGAATTAATGAAATGTCAGATGACATAAAGAAAAAATTGATACAGGAGATCAAATCGTCTCCAACTGGTATGTTTGCAATACAGCTGGATGAGTCAACGGATGTGAGTTCTTGTGCACAGCTACTCGTGTTTGTTAGGTATGTTTTCTTGTGTGATATCAAGGAAGAAT
This sequence comes from Paralithodes platypus, assembly GCA_032716605.1. Lineage (NCBI taxonomy): Eukaryota > Metazoa > Arthropoda > Malacostraca > Decapoda > Lithodidae > Paralithodes > Paralithodes platypus. Next base: position 40,727,204 of record CM064485.1, read on the forward strand.
ATCTGTTATGTACACAGCTTGAGACCACCACAACAGCTAAAGATGTGATGGAAAAGCTATCTTCTTTCTTCAAAGCTAACAGGATCCCCTGGGAAAATTGTTGTGGAGTCTGTACAGACGGGGCTCCAGCGATGCTGGGATCAAAATCAGGGTTCCAGAAGCGTGTCAAGGAAGTAGCTCCGAATGCCAAGGGGGTTCATTGTATGATCCATCGTTTTGCACTGGCGTCGAAAACCCTCCCTGATGAACTTTGCAAGATCCTGGAGGCAGTGGTCAAATGCGTCAACTTTGTAAAAGCTGGAGCTCTGAACTCTCGCCTTTTCCAGAACCTTTGTAGAGACATGGATTCGGAGCATGAAGCTCTCCTCTTTTACTCCAAAGTGCGCTGGCTTTCCAAGGGCAATGTTGTGAATCGAGTGTTTGAACTTCGGGGGGAGCTTAAATTGTTCCTGGAAATGCAAGGGAAAGATGATCTGTTGAGTCACTTCAATGAGGTTTTGTGGGAGCCACGTCTTGCATATTTAGCAGATATATTTGAGCAGCTAAATAGGTTGAATCTGAAGCTACAGGGCAAGGAAAGAAATGTGTTTCACCTGATGGATTGTCTTCGTGGATTTCTTGCCAAGCACCAGAATTGGCAAAGGAAAGTCGGTGCCGGGAATGTTGCCATGTTTGAAAACCTTTCAGCTGTCCTTGACGAGAATGAAGAAGATAGTCTGCTTGACCCATTACTTAAAACTGAAATCACTCAGCATCTGAGATCCTTGGAAAGTGAACTTAATAGGTACTTCCCAGAATTCGAGGAGGAAGAAGGGAAGTTGGTAATGAATCCATTCTCTGGCACTCTTGATATTATTACCATTCCCAGTGATGTTCAGAACGAGTTCCTTGATCTCAAACATGATTCTGCTGCCAAATATCTCTATGAAGAAAAATCTGAATGTATTCTGGTGTTCAATGCATCAGTCATATCCAAAAGTCAGTGAGATTGCACTTCGACTACTCTTGCCTTTTTCAACTACCTATTTATGTGAGTCTGGTTTCTCCACCCTTCTACAAATCAAGAATAAGAGCCGGAACCGATTGGATGTGGACCCCGACATGAGATGTGCATTGTCAGTGACACAACCTCGGATTCGTCAACTGACTGAAAAGAAACAATATCAGCCTTCCCACTGATGTGTGATAAAATATGCAGAGATTAATTGAACTTTTTCCCAACCAGATTCAAATTTGCTAGTGTCCGCTAGTCTTTTGTAGGCAAGTGATGTAAGTTAAGCATATCACAGAAATCTATCAAATATAAGATAATTATGACTGTAAACTTTGTAATAAAGCAAGGGTGTTCTCTTCATCAAAATGTTATTTATTTATTTTTGTTTTACCTTTTTTGGCGGGGTGGGATTTGGGAGAAAAATGAAGGGGAGCCACACGAATGTTGAGAATTCATGAAGGGGGGAATGGAGTGAAAAAGGTTGAGAACCACTGCGGCCTAGATAGTTTAAACCGATTTATCTTAAATAATGTTCAATTATGTGGTTTAGCCTACTCAGTAAATATTACCAGATATCTGGACAATTTGGCAACAAATTCCTTACCAAGAATGTTGTTCTCCAATGTATTTGTAAAGAAGTCGATTTAAACCTCTCAATAATTATAAATATTGTAAATATATAAATAAATACATAAATAAATATCTACCTTTAGCAGCTTGTGAGGGTCTAACTAGGGGGTTTTCATGATTCGAAATCAATTGCGAGCATTTGTATTGCACCAAAATCACCCATTTCATATAATTATTATTATTTTGTTTAATGTGGGTGATAATATTAGGGGTGTCTACATTGGGGTTTGACAGGGTCCTGAAATACTTCCACTGAACAGATTTTTCACTCAGCGGCTCAGGTGGCACTGCATTCTCAAAATGTGTGATATATATATGCAGTTTGTTTCATGAAATTAAATATGGTACGCAGATTGTCAGGTACATTATATATTGCCTCTCATTCCCTTTGTCTCTTCTGTTTCCTACAGGCTAGCACTATTGATGAAGACGTTATTCTTGCACCTCCGCCGCTCAACTTCTTCATCTGTGAAGGCCCAGAGATGCCAGCGCAGAAGATCACACAGGCAACTCATAAAGGCTACCCTATTTTGTTGGCATATGCAGAATATTTTGGAAATGCTGCAATTATGGAGCGCATGAAGGAGGCATGGAATGTCAGACGACTGAGATACCACTTAGATTGTAGATGTGATTTGTACAAGCAGTTTATCAAATAAGTGCGACCTGTTTTACTAGGCAAGGAATACTGATTTACCGCACTGAACATGTTAATATTTTGTTTTTTAATATTGGTATATTTCATGTCAAAAAACTTCTAAAATAATCCACATTTCATTTAAAATATATGTGTGTGATAACCCGGGTTCGAATCCCGGTGGATCATATATACTTTATTTAATTTCATTGGGGGTGTGGTGGTGAGATTAATAAAAATAATATTGTAGTTGCAGCATCGGCGTAGAAAAAGTCAGCATAGACGAAGAGACGACGCTACATTTTCTCTGGGTCCAATGCTTCTAGTGAATGTAGTTGTATGAGTTTACATTCTGTTCAAATTATGTACACAAATCTATGAATTCTCTGCAATGAACCTGCTCATCTTCCCAAATAATCCAGGTTAGATGCAACAATCTTTTGCAGAGGAATACACATCAATTGGTGTGATGATATTGTATGAGATGGGTAGTGATGAATCTTTACAATTATTATTATATTCACAATTTGCATGGATTTGGATCGCATCTATCTACCTATTGTATCTATTGGAGTGTTTGCCACCTGCAAGTGGCACCGATAAGCGCACCGCCCTTCGGTAGTTTGCATAAGGTTTATTCTCCTAGACAGGTTGCCGACCAAGACTGACGAGTGCCATACACCTAGATTTTGATAAGGTTGTCTCCCCTAGATGGGTTACTGGCAAGGCTGACGAGCCCCTCTCATATATCCCCTACAGAGACTGCTTAAGAAAGATACTGACCTGTCAGTTTGACTGCGGATGGACTGAAGAATAGCTTGCTGAAGACAGCACTGGGTCGCAAGGACGATTGGGGCACTGAAGTTACTTGCCGCCTGGAAGGGATCAACAACATTGAAACAGAGGAAACCTTTTATCACTTGTGTTGCACACTTCTTTTAGAGACAGGTGGTCACTACCCTAAGACTAAAGATGTAAGTGATCTAAAGTACAGTACGATTCTGACTCAATGAGGCGAAATCAAATGAAATAATTCAAAGTTCAGGTGTATGATCAAACTCTGCTACTGGAAAGTTCATAATTATAACAATCTTTTATCTTCAGGATGGACAGAATGTAGATGAGGAGCAAGCGGCTGTATTCTTTTAGCTCTGCGAATGATTGAAATAGGAACTCAGGCACGGGGTGATGACACTTAACCAAGTCTACGGAAAACTGTAGCAGTGGCATCAGTCACCAGATCAAAACCTTGCATATTCTGAGAATTGGCGACAGAAGAAGCTCCAAGAGAAACACTATGACACTCTGTATTTCACATCACAAGAGAGGTAAGACTAGCAAATTCTGCAAAAACATCATGCTAATGTTCAGTTTTGAGAGATGATTCACATCAGATTGCACGAAAGTTCATTTGCAACGACATCGCTACTATGGATCTATATCCAAAGTCACTCCCCACTGCACACAGTATGACCGATATTCGTAATCAACTGGCACTTGTTCCTGAGAGCCTTCAGATGTTCCTGAGACTGACAGTGACTGAGAGTAGGGGTTCGTAGTTATGAGTTCCCAAAGTAGAACCCATTACTCCTGAGGAGCTGCTCCAGTTCATGTGCTGCAATTGTAATAGTGATTGCAGAATCCTGCGGTGCAGCTACAAGAAAAAGGGTGTCAAGTGTATCTGAGCATGCATAAGTTGTAAAGGCATTACATGTATGAAATATATCCCCGATGTTGTGGAGCCTGGAGAAAACTCCGACCTTGACTCCTGAGGCATTGGATATTGTGCAACAGTGTCGTTTTCAAACTAGTATTTGAAACATTTGACTAAACAAATTAAGTTATTTCTAATTTTAAATGTACATAACACTATAAAATTGGCCTGACAATCTGCGTACCATAGTCAATTTCAAGAAATAATGAGCAATTTATCACACATTGTGAGAGTAAACTGCCACCTGAGGCTCTGTGGAAAACTAAAATCAGTACCCTAAAAAAAAAGGATAGACACCTATTATGCTATTTCACAAAAGTGTTGTTTAAAAAAAAAAAAAAATTACAAGCGCATAAAAGGGGTGTGGGATGTGGGCGCGTGTGTGGGGGGGGGGGGGGGGGGAGGCCGTTTTTTCAGACAAGGAAGGGTTTTGGATAACATAAAATGGCTGTAATCGATTCAGAATACTAATAATACAAACAAACAAACATAAAACATAAACAAATACAATAAAAATAAACGGTAGTTTGACCCCACACAAGCTGTTTAAGACAATATAAAATGTTCAATTATCACAGGATATGCCCCCAACTTTCAGCAGCTGTCACGGGTTGGTCTATGGGAGTTGATTATAAACTGTTTGAGAGGTGTTAGTAGACACCTATACAAACACATTGGCGAAGTAATATTTTGGTAAGGAATTTGTTCCCAGTTTTAGCAATATTCCCTGACTACTTCACGTCTTCTAACTTGGGTCTCACCAAAATCCATATTACTAATGTCTGTTTTGCAAGTTAAACCTCCGTTAATCCATACTGTTAGCATATGTGTTTAAAAGTTTATTATTATATTTATAGTATTTGTATTCTAAATATATCCATTGTGTTTCCGCATGCTCTCTCTCGCTCTCTCTCTCTTACATTTCCCACACACGTTTTATTGCTCATATCAGCTCTCCTTCATTCAGTGCTAGTGTGGACTGATTACGTTGTTAATTCCATTAATGCAGTGATTTGAGGAGAGAGATATATAGTGAGTTACATAGATAAACATACTGCACAGACCTTGCGGCCCCTGCTAGGCAGTCCGGACTTATTGCTAACATATAATTTGCTACACATTGAAAGGTAAGGACAGAAAAGCAGAAAGCTCGCCCAAAACCTACCACCCCCTCCGAACATACAGTAGGTCGGCATGACATTTAGTTTGGGAAACAAGGACCCCAGCAGAATGAGAACATTTCTACTGGGAAATTCATAGTAAAGAAGGAAGTTAGAGAAATTGTAATACTACAATAATGATGCTTAACAATATCCGTATTATTTATGTTTTTTTTTTTTTTTTACTCTTATTACATCGAGAGAGAGAAGGAGTAATACCTTCAATGTTCAAATATATCAAGGGTATTACTCCTTCAGTAATGGATGGTATGTTTAGTGTAAATAGGGATATACAGGCACATCATACTAGACAAATTCACAAATTACATGTCTCAGTGAGCAGAACAACGCTGATGACAAGAACATTTAGACATAGGGGAGTTGAAGTATGGAATTGAATATCAAAATTATTAAATACTAAGTGTATTTTTTTCAGCATTTAACCCCCTCAGACTGAAATAGTTAACTTACTGACGAGGAGGCGGACCGCAGGGTATTATCCCCACAACAGTCAAAATCTCACTGAGGGACCGTTAGAAGTCGGAGGAACTTGGGGCTGCCACCATTTGACAGATTCTGATCTAACTTACCTAACTTACTGAGGCCTAAATGACACTAGAGCGTCATATAACTTATTAGAGAGATATTAAGATAGGTTCATATGACGCGATCGCGTCATATGAGTAGTTGGGCGGAACCGCCATATGACGCGATCACGTCATATGAGTCGGAGGGGGTTAAGCGGAGACTAAAATTGTACTTAATAGATAAATGAAAGCATTGCTTCGTATACTGCATTATATATGAATCTGGCGTGTTATCTGTTTGCTACTTTTCATATTCGTTTGTTATCTCACTTTCTTGTTTACTAATGCACGTGTTACTCCTTATGCTCACCATATAAATGTGTGGTAAGGAATAAGAGGACATACACGTATATGCCAAATGGCATCAAAGCCTCATTGGTGCAATTACCTATTTATGTATTTTTTTATTGTAAAGCCATACCTTTGTAATTTACTGCAATTGTATCAATAAACCTGTTTGAATGTAATGTAATTGAATTGAGAGAGAGAGAGAAAATAGGATCAGTGGAGGAGGAAAATAATTATCAAAATTAATAAAAGTGCGATGGGATAATTAATAAGGGGTGGAATGAAGATGTGTGGATGTGTGTACAAAGGAGTACAAAGGAAATCAAGCAACAAGAGGTCTAGTGACCCTTCTAGGCTGCTTGTCCTCCAAAACACTGAGGATCAAGTGTCCAAACAGTGGTTTAGAGTGGGTAAGGGAACATTGGAAAGGGAACTAATGTCCGTGGCAGGATTAGGAAGTTAGTAGGGGACAGATGGTTAGTAACTGAGGGGAGGATAAAATAAAGTTATTCATTTACAAACGCAGTCAGTCGCGGGTTTGATGCGAGATATTTTTCTAGGCGGAGTTTAAATGAATCAACGGTGCTGCAGTCTATGACGTCTCGGGGAAGCCCATTCCACAAGTTGACAACTCGATTGAAGAAGAAATTCTTAGATTCGTGTGAGTTAAAAGATTTACCAATAATTTTGCAACCGTTTCCCCGCGTGTAATTAGATTGGTCGATAGTGAAGTACTACAGTTCATATTGCCGATGCCTTTGATGATTTTGAACACTTGAATTAAGTCTCCTCTTAATCTGCGCTGGGTTAAAGGAAATAGATTTAATTCTCTAAGACGCTCTTCGTATGGTTTGTTCTTTAGGCTAGGTATCATTTTGGTAACTCTACGTTGAACTCGTTCTAGCTTGTTCTATCTTTTTGGTAATAAGGGCACCAGGATTGAACGCAGTATTCCAGAAGAGGGCAGACTAAGGAATTCTAAAAGGTTAGGATAACTTCTTTGGATTTATGCTCAAATGACCTGCCTATAAAGCCAATTATTTTGTTTGCCTTCTTAACAACTTCTGAACATTGTTGACTCGGTTTAGGTTACTCGATATTGTTACTCCCAGATCGGTTTCTCTGTTTACATTATTAAGCTGAGTGCCATTCATCGAATAGTTTGCTTTCTCATTTAGGTTTCCGATATGTAGTACTTTACATTTATCCGCATTGAAACTCATTTGCCAAATTTGGGCCCAATATGACAATTTATCTAGATTGTGTTGCATATCATCAACTTGTTCTTTTGAGAGTACGCTATTTGCAATTTTTGTATTGTCAGTGTGACGTCTACCAGCGTGGGCAGAATCGCCTCTCGTTAGCCACTAGCGCTCGCCAGGGACATCAAAATGGGCTACAGTTATCCGAGAATGTTGTTCTTTCTTTCCTTGTGCTCACATTGTCACAGACAGTCCAGTGATGGTCTTTGTTTCCGTCTGTGACAACGGGAAGTTTTTTTCGCTTGTCCTTTACGAGTGCAACATTGTGTTGACTGAGGGTTTTAGCCTGTTCCAGTCCCACACTTTGTTGCCTCTTTCCTTGTCTTTAGAGGGTCGCCAGGATAGAACCAGATACTTGTGATCTGGATCTATCAAGAGAGCACCCTAGTCAATTAACGTAACTTAAAGGATACAGTCTTAAGGACATCGCTAGGCTACGAGCCTGTCTTGCTCAACCACAGTTCCTTACCTAGAGTATTCCAGCTAGACATTATTAATCGAGTAGACACTTATTAGTATTTAATATAAGCTCTTTGATATGTACGCATTATTATTCACAGCATTTATTAGTCTAGGTTGTTGTTGAGTTGCACAACCATAGCAGATTGTTTCGTTGATGAGGAAGTACTTCTTTTAGTGTCGAGCATTGCTACCGTTGCGCATTTATAGTATTCTCGTGTCAGTTAACATTATATGTCCTATCTTTTAGTGTATTCCATTTACACGTGTGGTGTCCTGCCTCCTGCCTTTATATAGTTTAAGATACGAGCATCTTCTGAGCATCAGACTTTCTTCAGAAGTTTCCAGGTCTATGCTGTAGGACTATACTTCACTTTCTTTCAGATAGGAGTTAAGAGTTTATTGCTGTTTAGAGTAACTATATTGAAGCATCTTTTTATTGTATTAAATCTTGCAGTGATTTAATTGATCTTTCCATAGATTCCTTTTTATACATTTTAACGTAACTTGCATCCTGTTTGTTATCAGGCTATACCAGTGTAGGTTAGCCTGAAGTAGAGTACATTTATGCCCAGTTAAGGATACCCCGTTATCGCAGGTTAACTCTGGAGGGTATAGGTGTTTTTGTTCGCCGGCATATAAGTTCGAGGGTTTGGATCTAGCGTACCATTGTTGCATAGTGCCCTATTACCAGTCCAATCTTTAAGTGCCCTTGTTTTATTCGTAGCCCCGGTCGTAACATCAGCAAATTTTGAGATTGTACAGGTGAGACCCTCATCTATGTCATTGATGTAAATTAGAAAGATAATTGGTCCTAGTACCGATCCCTGGGGTACCCCGCTACTTACATTGGTCCATTTAGATTCCTTACCGTTTATGACTACTCTTTGCTTTCTGTCGCTGAGCCAATTTTCTATCCATTTCAACACACCGTCTTGTATTCCATGCGCTTTTAGTTTTAGCAGTAAACGTTTGTGGGGAACTTTGTCAAAGGCCTTTTGAAAATCAAGGTATATAATATCTACAGCTTTACTCTCATCGAAGAGGTTGAGGATATCGTGGAAGAAGTCCAAGAGGTTTGTTAAACAGGAACGTTTTTTACGAAAGCCGTGTTGAGTATCTTTAAATATGTTATTTTCCTCTAAGTGCTGCAAGGGTGGACTCGCAGTGGGTGAGTGAATTGAAAGTGGGATGAACAGAGCGATAGAAATGGGTGGAATGAATGGGACATGGAGAGGATGATGGGATATAGTGGAATAAAGGAGGATGGAGAAAATAAGGAATTCACGGTGGAGGATTGGGGGAATGATAATGAAGAGGTGGAGGATCGCTGGAAAGAGAAGTATAGTAGAGAGAGGGACCGATAAGGTAGCCGATTCCATTAATGCAGTCAGTTAGGAGAGAGAGAGAGAGATAATTAACTGAGGCATGAATCAATAATATATATATATATATATATATATATATATATATATATACCGGTATATATATATATATATATTAGATTTTTGTGTAAAACGTACACAATTCAAATTAAATTATCAACTTCAATTTAATGCACGTGTGTGTAGCTTGAGGTATAATGGGTGTGTGAGGGCCTGTATGAAGCATTATTTAATCATATATATTTGGACTTGATACTTATGGTAGGACTGACCGTAATTTATTTCCTCTCTTTTATTAGAAAATTATTGTAGTCTTAGCACCTAAATAAGGTGTAGTATTTAAGTTACTTTTGAAGTCTGGTACTTTTCCGCATTGTTGGCTTTAGGCTAACATTATCCCTATTTTTAAGAGAGCTACTGTTTCTACATATGAATATCGTCCAATTATCTTCAAGATCTTTGAGAAGCTTTAGGCAGACGTATTTCTTATAACTGTAATCATTTTAAATAAATACCATAATTTTCAGTTTGGTTTCGCTAGGGTTTGGGTAGATGTGATGCAGTTATGACATTTACTCATAATCTACAATCTGCTTTGGATCAAGGGTATGATTTCTGGTAATGTGGCTATTGATTTTAGTTCTGCTTTTGATCTTGTCCACCATAAAGCCATCCTATATAATCTGCATTTCCTTGGTATTGGCAGAAGTAATTTTTGTATAATTTATTATATAATATATTAAAGTAGATTTAGTAGAGTTTTTAACCTAGCAGATGCGATAATCCTCTTGAGAGATTTTACTGGTGTGCTGCGATGCTCCTCTCAGAAGAAGTGATGTCAAACACGTACCAAAACACTCCAAATGACAAACACAAGAAGTGTGACTGTCAGGGTTTATTAGGTGAGCTTCCAATGACATTTACTGCCATCATCTTGCCTCCACCCTGCTCCTCCCATTTCCTCCCTCCACCAGACCAATACGCACATACGCACAGCCGCTCATTGCTGATTTTTCGCCATATTTTCAACTACGGACCACCGTAACACCTCAACCACGCATTTGTCAGGTTTTCATATATACAGGGTGTCCTAGGAGGAAAGGTCATAACTTTGGGAAATGACAAAACAAAATATTCTAAGCCTAAAATGTTTTATAAGACAAATTCCAAAACTCAACCAGTATTAAGATATTGATTGTTGAAAATGGTATTTTCTTCAGTATTTCCCCATAAGGGGAATTTACCATGTTCTTATATAGATATTATAAGTCTCTAAGGTACAAAATGATTATAGATATATTAGCTCACTTTGGACAATTTGGAAACGATGTAACAAGGAAGAGTCCATTACAGTGATGCGGGGGAGGACACTACACGTAACCTTCAAATCTTTTTAACGGTTGAGATTTGGACTTTATGTTATAGAACATTTTATGCTTAGAATACCTTGTTTTTATAATTTCCCAAAGTTATAACCTTTCCTCCTGGGACACCCTGTATATGATTGGATGCGGAATTTAATTTCCCACACGATGATGTGGTTTTCGTTGCGTTTTGGAAGTTACTAAATCGGCCTAGGTCTAGCACAGGGCAATGGTTAGTCCTAGAGGGATGTCGCAGCCCTCAAGATAAAGAACATATTTCAATGTGTTGTCGTTGATGGAAGTTGTTCTGTTTCTGCACCTGTTGTTTCAGGTGTCCTGAAAGGCAGAGTCCTCGGGCCCCTGTTCGTTATTATCTTTACTGCTAACTCGGGTTATGGGCTTGAAAATATACTAATTTCTTATGCTGATGATACAACTTTATGTTCTTCAAATTCGTTACCCAATAATAGAATAGAAGTTGCATCATCTCCAAACAGGGACTTGGCTAAGATTACCTCCTGGTGTCAACTTTAGGTATGAAGCTTAATACTGAAAAAGACCCTTCATTATAAATAGCATATCGCATACCTTGGATCCTCTACGTCCTTGTTTGCATATTTTTTGATCAACAACATTATTATGGATGTGACAAGTTTTTGTTTTCTGGGTGTTACTCTCACTTTTATATTGATATTTAAGAAGCATGTCCGCTCTTTGTCTTCATCGATAACTCAAAAGATAGGCTGGGTTTGCAAGTGTTATGAACCAATTACTTGTGACATCACTGTTATCAAATAACTGTATGCCTATATTTTGCCTCATTTTACATATTGCTCACCTGTTTGGATGTCCGCTGCCAACTGCCACCTAAAATTTACTTGACAAAGTTCTTTATTTAATAACATCTATTTGTCCTACATTGTCTCTGAAAATTGGTGCCATCAGCATTTTATTAAAAGGTCTTTAATAATGCCTAGCATCCTTTGCATGGTGTTTTACCAGAGCCATTTACTCCAGTACATGTAACAAGGTATATTTTGAATATTAATGACTGCCATGAATCATGGAAATGTTTCTATGACTCAGTTTTCCAAGTGTTTTATTCCATCTTTGATTGAGTTATGGACTCCTTTACCTAATGAGATTATGCAGTTGGTTAATGTTTCTACTTTTTTGTCTAGACGATGTATTTTACATCAGTTATTTTATATTACATGTTTGTTTCAGGTTTTTATTTATTCGTCAGCCAGGGTTGACGAGATGTCAGGTGAGCGAAAACGGTAAGCTAAGGAGTGAGAACATGGTTCATGATGATGAAAATCAGTGTTTCATTCATATAACACAAACATTGTAACTGCCTCCAACCACATTAGCACAGTCATGGAGGTTGACTGATAATATTGTCTATAAATGATACCAATTTTGAAATGCATTCGTACCACTCTACCTTTTGTATGCTTACAGTATGGATTTTCCATAATACACTGCTATGAACACATTCCTGTATGAAATAGTTGTCTTGATTATTCACTATACTCACGAAACACCGACCTAATTACAAGCAGGGATTATCCACCAACATTGGGGGAGGCAATAGCACATAGAATAACATCGTGGACTGCAGACAAAAAGGACCTCAGAGCCAGCCCACGCCAAATGTAAGGGTATTTTTCGAGGTAATCTGATCGTTCCTGCTGTTCTACAAATATCCTGGCAACACTGACACGTCAAGAAAACACGGAAATATTCAAGGACACTACATCGGCGCTATTAGAAACAATTTATCTGGGAAAATAGGGACCAATAGACTCTCCATATTTTTCTCATTATAGTCCCCATGGAGGAATTTCGTTATCTTCAGCTTAAAACATCCGATTTCACAAACAAAAAATAACCCAAAATAATCAAATTCCCAATCGTAAACAAAGTAATCCGTCGACTTGGCCTCCAGAGCCTTCTTGTTTTGTAGGGTGCGGCAAAAGCGCGATTCACCCAATAAATGGCGTCAGCGTGGTAACCTGTTTTTTTCCCCCTTATAGATCAATAAAATAGAATAAAATAAGTTTAAAAATTAGAATTAATGCTGCAAAAAAGAATTAACTCTAGTCTTTAAAATGGAGATATGAGCTGAATTGACTAGCTCATTTGGCAACTTATTCCACAAGTCAACCATGGCCGGCACAAAACACCGTGAAAACTGTGTAGTAGAAAAATTAACACGGCTCATGGCAAGATAATTAAGATTGCTTGTGAATCTAGTTGCACGAGCCCGGACATAGGGCCCAGGCAGAACCCTATGTAAGGGATGCTGAGGGTTGTTAAAAACTTTAAAAAAAGACTAAGGGCACCAACTTTACGTCGATGACACAGATCAAGAGACAAATGAGGTAGAATAAAACTGATGGAATTTATCGACCTGTCAAGCAACTTGAGATGGCAGTCAGCTGCTGACAACCAGACAGGTGAGCAGTACTCGAAATGTGGCAAAATAAAAGCATAAAAAGACTTGATAACTGTGGCGTCACAAGCATATGTTTTATAAACCTTGCGAAGCAGACCAATTTTTTGAGAAATGGAAGAGAGAAAGAACGAATATGCTTTTCAAAAGTAAGTTTGGGATCAAGAGTAACTCCTAACAAATGCAGAGTATCCACATTCTCAATTTGCTCACCAGAAATTTGTAGATAAGGATGGGGAGTATCCAATGTACGAGATCTGCTGATGATAATGGAGTGTGTTTTACTAGCATTAAGTTCCATGCCCCAAAGTTCACACCATGACGTAATTTTGGCTAAATCCCTATTCAGAGCAGTAGCAATTACGTGTCGATCTATTGGTGATGGAATTGACGCATATAAAGTTGTATCATCAGCATAGGAGATTAGTTTATTTTCAAGCTCGGAACACAGGTCAGCAGTAAAAATAATAAAAAGCAAAGGCCCAGGGGCACTGCCTTGTGGAACACCAGAAACAACAGTAACAGAAGGGGAATGACACCCATCAATGACCACAGACTGAGATCTTTTCGTCAAAAAATCTTCAAAGATCCTTAAAAAATTGCCACCAATACCGATGAACTGTAACTTATACAGAAGTGCTTTATGGTTGACTAAATCAAAAGCAGAACTAAAGTCAATAGCCACGACACGAGACTCATGTCCCTGGTCCAATGAAGATTGCAAGTCATGGGTGAGTGTCAGAAGCGCATCACATGTACCCAATCCCTTACGAAAACCAAACTGTGAGTTTGGTATCAAATTATGACTATTACAATAAGAGGAAAGGCATCTGGACAAAAGCCTCTCATAGAGCATGGATAGGATAGGTGTAATGGAGATAGGGCGATAGTCATTAGGAGATGATGAGGCAGTATTTCCCTTTGGAATAGGAGTGATAATAGCCTTATGCCAGAATAGAGGAAAACTACCTGATTTCAAAAGCAACCTAAACACCACGGCCAATTTAGGTGCCAAGACCACTGCAACCTTTTTAAAAAAGAAAGGGAAAAACCCATCCGGGTCTGTGCCACCATAGGTATCAAGGTCCAGCAAGTACCTTTTCAGTTCAGCTGATTTGAATGCCATTGAATTGAGGTTGGGTATAGGGAAACATGTCAATGGCAAAGATAATTCCTGATTACTCTGCTTATTAATACAAATATTAGATAGAATATTGGCCTTCGATAATGGATCAAAAGAGATGGAGCCATCAGAATCACAAAGAGGAGGCATGGAGGAATCTATTCCAAATAAAGAGGATTTCAAAGCGGACCACCATTTATGAAGCTGTGTAGCTCCTGCCAGAACATCCTGAAGATGGGAGTTATAATCCCTCTCAGCACCATCATAATAAAGATAGAATAAACTAATAAGGATAGAGCTCTTAAAGGAGCTCCCAATTGATCCTTAACACCTTACGAGCGGCCTAGGCGGTAACTTCGACTACCTGACGAGCGGGGGGTTTTACCCTAAACGAGCTTATTTCCATGCTCTTTTTCATGCATAAACAAGAGCCAGAGTGTAATACAATTATGTATTCCTGAAAGGGCGATAATTGAGCTTTCCAATGACACCAGAACCATCCTTCTACGACCACGCGTTCTCTTGCAACAATCGTGCAACCGAAGGGCAAAATCGCTAAAATACGGTAATTTCCTGACATAATTCCCTGTCTAGCGAGGTAATGAGTAAGGATGAGTGTGGAGGGGGCCTCAGTTGTCACGCACGAGCCGTGCCGACTGGTCAGAGGGAACCTATGGTCCTCCTACCGCTCAGCTCTCTCTCAGAGCACATTACGTGCTCAAAATTGCATGCGGCTATAGCCGGGCCCCACTCTAGGTTGGGGTTCTCTTGTCCGACTATAGCCGGGTGCCGCCAAAGAGGGGTTAAGTCTTGGCCAAGCACCCCTAAAGATGGCTCTGCCATCGGTGGTACAGTTGGTCAAGGATGAAAGTATACAGTTTTTCGTCTGCTATAGCCACACATGGTTTGTCATGTTGGCAGCCATGACAGCCTTTCCACTAGCCCAAACCATCCCAACACACATGGGGTTTTCATTGGCAGAGATAACTTTCTGGTGACGCCCATTAGGATAGAACTGGAACATAAACTTACAGCTTTGTTCAGTAACGGAGATGCACTACTACTATTTTATATAATATTACTATCATTATTACAATAATTTCGGTTATTATTAAATATTTCTAGGTTTATATTATATAAAATATTAACAATATAAATGTATTATTATTATTAGTATTATTATTATTATGCTTAATGGTGTATTATATATATTTACTGTTATTGTTATGATCATTATTATTGTTGTTAAGGTAATTAATAATATATTAATCGTAGGATATAACTTATCAATATTTATAATGTATATTTATTACTAGAAATATGCGATTCCTTCTTGACCAGTTACTTTAAATATTCAGTAGACAAAATTCCTTGACTAGAAGACAGTTACTAAGGTTAGGGACTAACCTTTGGTGTGCAAGCAATAAATCGGATTCGTAAATTATATAAGAGTTATTTGGTTCGTTCTGAAAGACTGTCACTTACGAATTATAGCTTAAAATATATGTTACGTAGGTAAGAAATACAAATACAATTGTTTTTTGTTCATTATATATTATATATTCAATATCTGTCCCATCCCCCCATCCTGTTTATCACTGCCTGAAGCCTATCGGGCATGGACATAGCATGGTTCCGAGCGGTCTCAGGTAGGTTTCGGAACATCTGAGCTCGGGCTCTGAGATATGGCTACCAGGGCTGCCAATATGACAAACTATGTGTGGCTATAGCAGACGAAAAACTGTATACTTTCATCCTTGACCAACTGTACATTGTCTGCACACTTACAATTGTCACTCGGAGCTGCCAGATGGCGTGGTGGCAGATACAAACATGGCACCAAAACAATACGGTCACAGCTGTGTTGTTTGTGGAAAATTCAAGCGAAAGCAAAAGCATTTCATATATAACTACTTTCCCAAAGGTAAGGTGAAGTGCTTAGTCATAAGTAGGGTGTATCTACGAGTATACAGTATATAGTATACTCACATACGAGTAGGCCTATATATAATCATGGCTGACTGAATCAAGATTCCAGAGACATCATCTTGGTAAATAGCGGACTCATAAATGCTGGCATTTGAGTCATTACAGATGTTTGTTATGGCTCAAGAACCTTGCCATCAATCTGAAGACGAAAACACCTGATCAGCTGACCAAGTCCCGTGTCGTGTGAAGCAGCCACTTTTAAGATGACCAGTATAGTGGGGTTGGTCGTCTGACGTCTGATGCTCCACAATTTACAGATGGTTTAAATAATATAAATCAATAGCTTAATCTAATCACGTTGTATTTGATGCCATTCATATGATCGGTTATCTTTAATGTAAGACATAGGCTACCCTCAATTTTATGTTCTTAGTTTTTGTGGAGAGTGAGGTTGGAATGACTTGCTTATAGAATATTATTTATGAATACACAGAAAAGCAATAAACGGTAGTGGAGAAATACCCCTAGCATTGTATTGTGCTGCAGTGGTCAACCTGAATAGTAAACACGTAACATCGAGAGAAAATATATTTATAAACACGTAGGCTACAACATGAGGCAAAACATGTGTTCCACACTTTTGGTAATGTTGCTGAAGATATGTGTATTTATTAGTGTATGACGGGTATGGGTAGAGCTGCAGAAACATATTACTCGAGAGACAGTCACTGGGATGATTGTTGTGGTTGTCTCGCATATTCCTTTGTGATAGATAATTGTGTACCGGTATGTTTTTATTTACTCCTCACAAATTAAGCAGTGCAAGTAATATGAGGACCTGTATGATTCACATTGTGTGTGTGTTTGATTATTTACTTTTCAGTAAACGTACGAACACTATGGGGAACACATATGGACGAAATCCATACAGGTACTGATACAAATATAAATGTAAGGAACAAAACCAATACAAGATATAGACGTTGAGTAACCCACACATAATTTATAGCAAATGTATTATATTAGATAAAGTATTTTATGCAGAAAAAGGTGAAGTTGCTTCACAAATACTAGATTGTATGCATGGAATGTAGCACAATATATTTAGTTGTAGTAGTATATGGACTATAAGGTAGGACAATAATGATAATGGCAGAATGGGGATCACAATTAAAACATCACGAGTGACAACAGTAGCCTACTATTTAGACATAGCATATAAGAGCTATTATGGAATGTGAAAAATTATGAGATATTGATTACTGCAAGCGGTAGCCTATATACAGGGTGTTTTAAAACAACACTGCCAGAGTATGACGACCACATTGATATCAATATATAATACACATATTTCTATTCTATTTTAACCAAAACTATATTGTAACGGGGATAAATGGTTATTTAGAAATGTAGCAAAACAGGGTTCTGAGCTCAGCACAAAACATATGATACATAATATGAATGATTACCAAGTAAAAAAGGTAAAGAGGAGATATCTAATGACCTAAACACATATGAATAATTACAAAATCAAAGTAACATAAAATTGGTAATGATATTTTGCAATTAGAAGAAAACTGCTAAGTTTTATAATCCAAGTAGCGTAAAAATATATGCACCATTTGTAACGATGACCAAGAGGTAAAATAATGAATCTCAAGTCTGGGTCAGGTATCCGAACACTGATATAGGGATTTAATCGTTCGTGAAACTGTTTGAATGGGAAAAAAAAATTCCTGCGCAATTTACTATTTCAATACAAATACCTCATTACATTACTATTATCACAGAGTACTAACGAAATATGTCTATCAGTTTTAT
The DNA here is from genome assembly GCA_032716605.1 of Paralithodes platypus. Lineage (NCBI taxonomy): Eukaryota > Metazoa > Arthropoda > Malacostraca > Decapoda > Lithodidae > Paralithodes > Paralithodes platypus. Next base: position 40,745,015 of record CM064485.1, read on the forward strand.
GGTTGAAGTTTGACGATTTTACGTAGCTGTAGACATACAAGTATACGGTGTTCACTAATGAATATTTAAAATCATCTAATGGTACCCAAAACAAACAATTTACATCACTTGGACTTAACGAGTATAAAATAACAAAGGCAGAGACACACCTAAATAACGACAATCCATATTTATGTGATATTATAAGGTAAATAAAATCACTATGACAGAAGTAGATAGCACCATGGCCGAGCAGATGATTAAACACATGAGGAGATTCGTTATGACTCCAAAGCTTCGAAGCAAATCTCGAACTGGGATGGGAGGCAAGAGGTAGGCTATTTGGGGGGGGGGGGGGGGGGGAGGGGGGACACTAGCCCGTGTTCGGATTATATCTCATACCTGGGTGTCACTAATTATTTTACTCTATGCGGTTTAAATCATTAATGGTATATTATTTTGCATTTTGTCCTTAGATAATCTTCTTCGTTATTGTATTTACTCATTAGCAGATGAGGTCTGGCAGTGTTGTTTTAAAACACCCTGTATATTAGAAACTATATAATATAACCATTTTCTAAAGCACGGTACATTCTCTATTGAGGGGTATAAACTGTATAGTTACTGTTCGAAATTAACCGTTCTCTATTGATGGGTGCTTGACGTTAGATGGGGTAAGTATCAGGGGCCTACAACCAAAAGCAAAGAGTCGCCTCTCCTTCTATATACTCTCCTTGGTCAGGACTGGAGCCTCTCTGCGAGAACTCCAGTCCCTTGTGCTCTCTCCATATCAAGTGACGTGTATAAATAAGGTGTCGTCATCTAGTGTGTCAGAAATGAAGCAACCAACACCATGAAGCTCCACTGTGAACATCTAGTGCTAGTGCGACACAAATGAAGCACCCAACACCTCGAAGCTTCAATCTATAATCTCGGGGTCTTGTAGAGTTACAGGCTACTGAATACTGTGATGCTCCTGCATAGTAGCCACGTGCGGGCATGCGCGCGCGTCGGCTGCCCAGCCGTTTAGAAACCGGCTGGCGGCAGCCGGCCGGCCGGCTTTTCCATAGTATATATCCTACGACAATGTAAATAATGTCTGGGATATTCTTATGTTGTTTCACAGCTTGAAGCTGCCCTTATTCTTAACCAACGCATCTTAGTATATTTTATTCTCGATAGTTGATTATTTCATTATAATATATAAGATGTAAGTCTAGTGAGGGCGGGAGGAGACGAGCGGGAGAGAGAGACCGGCTTGGGACGTTGCTTCGCTTGCCAGCTTGGGACGAGCCTGAAAACGTTGCCATATGCATTTGATCGCAACGTTAGGCTTAGTTTCGACTCACGCACGGGGTAGAGGATTTTGACCCGGCAACTGTGTTGAGTGTTGCCAAGCATGGGATGTATTTTGCATGCCTAGGGTGGGGTCCAGACAGATTCAAGACTTAGAGCTCACCTCACTGTCGTACCCTTCGGACCCCCTTGATATCTATCCCTCTCAACCCCACTTAGAAACTTTCTCTCTTACTTTGTATACCTTCCTTCCACTACTTCACCAATCTATTTAATTATCCCATCCCCTTGATAGACCTTATATCTATTATTGTATTAACGACGAGCTCTCAGATAATTAGATAGGATTTTGGGCCTTATGCAGAGATGTAATTGTTAATGAGACCTAGAAAGCTTTTTTGTTGTCTCATATTTGGTGGTTTCATGCTTGCTAGTGTGTTCTTGTGTCAGGTTAGCAGGGGCTAGACCGGAGGGGAGGCTTTTTGCGATCCTTTAAGTAAAGTCTGCTGGTGCGAGTCCTGTGGACCCGCACGACTTTACTAGGATACCCGTGGGAGTCTGGGGGCATTTTCTTGTCTGTGTCCCTGTGTCTTTAGTGTTGTGTTGTGTGAGGGCCCTTGCCTAGTCCACTCAGCACTGCGCTAGCACGTCTTGCTTTTGTTTTAGGGTCGCCAGGAGAGAGTCAGATACTTGCGATCTGAGTCTCTCAAGAGAGCACCCTTTCAATTAGAGTAATTTGGCGCACAGACCTGGGAACGTCCCTAGGCTAGAGCAGGTGGCTCAGCCCGGGTATCCGAAGCCTATATCCTTCCGGCTAGACCTCTGCCACCTGGCAGATTAACTGCTAGGGGTTTATCATCTCTGTATGCTTGTTATTGTGCCACAGTTTACCGTTTTTGTGAGCATTGTGAGTCAGGGTGTGGCTTAGAGACTCTGTCCGAGCAGACTTGCCTGACTAAGAGTGAGAAGCACACCTGTATGTGGTTATGTTGCGAGTTGCTACCTTTATTTAATTATACCTATGCCATTATACACTGTATGGCCTATCACTAGTATTTATTCCTGCTTATGAATTAAGAGTTCTCTAAATCCGTAACGTACTTTCTTTGCTAAGCATCAGACCCTACAGTAGCCGCATGCAGTTTAGAAACCCGCATCTTGTCTACCTGTACGATGTTTTGAGGACTGTTTGCTTTCACCTTCTTTCACGCAGGGGTGATTAGTTGTATTAATTAACGTAACGTTAAATGTACTTTCTTCTAGTTTGTTATTAAATTGTTTCTGCAATTTAATTCCGTTATCTATCTTTTCCTTGAAGCTTTAAGTCAACTTAATTGTGTGATCTTTTATATAGCCTGCTTGACTATCAGCAGTCTATAGTGCGTGCACCCTGTAACCGAGTCATAGGATACCTTGTTGTCCAGGCAGGACTCTTGACGGATTAGGGTGGTTTGTTGCCTGGGTTTATAGATAAGGGTTGGATCTAGCGTTTTCCGTTGTTGCTTGTTGCCGCATACCTAGTCCAATAGAAAGAGCCCAGTGTTTATATATCCCAGGACGTAACAAATGGCGACCTTGCATAGGATTTACTGAACAGAGGAATATAGTGGTCATTTGTTTTGAGATTCCTTATGATTAGAGGAATACAGTGGACATAGAGTTTTTTTTTTTTGGAGCAACCAATATAACACATTAAAGACTTTAAATAACATTAGTATATACATACTTGCATAGGAGATAAGGCACATTCTATAACCATGATAATTACTGCAGTACACAAGCATGGCTAATACATCAGAACACAGTGATGGGTCAGGTCACGATACGGGCTCGGAGGGAGAAAGACCTGTGGAGTGGCTAGTCGATAGCGAGGAGGGTGCTAGAAGATTTTTAGAGGTGCCCCTTACCGCTGACAGGGTGTTGAAGCTGAATAAGTATGGCTTAAAGTGTGTGGCAGGTCTTCAGGGTCACCAGGGTTTAAGTGGCATAAGGAAAGATCAGCTGAGGACTTTGATATTGGGTTTAGAAGGGAGAGACCTGGGTGGAGAGGCGACTGGGGGCCCCGGTCCCCAGCCCCCCCTCCACTCTACCCCCATATCAAACGTCAGGGTGCCTGAATTTAGTACATACCCCCAAGTTGATGGTCAATGGCAGCGTGGAATTCAATCACAGGGACCCTCTCCATTAAATGCACCTTCCCCTCCTCAAGGGTTGACTCCAGATTTATTGTTTTGGCTTGAGATGGCCAAGGTTGAGGTTGCTAGAGCTCAAGTTGAGTCTACCGAAAGATAGGCTAGTGTGCAGGCTGAGGCTGCCGAGAGAACAGCTATACGAGAGGCTGAACTGCAGGCAGAGTCTACTAGGTATCGGGCTGACAGGGAGCTGGAGAGATCTCGAGTGGAGGTAACAGGGCGAAATATTGGGGGAGGTAACAGGCATCGGGACCAATCATTGTCGCACCTGCTTAAACTAGTTCCTGTGTTCGATGAATTAGGTGTGGCTTAGTTTTGTATGCGATTTGAGAAGAAGTGTCAGGAACACCAGTGGCCTCAGGAAAAGTGGGCAGCATTAGTTTCATCAAGACTCATAGGAAAGGGGCTAACAGCGTATGATGCACTACCTTTAGAGTCCTGTGTAGTTTATGATGAGCTAAAGAAGGCTGTGCTACGGGCCTATGAGTTACAACCAGAAACTTACCGCTTGAAGTTTCGGGGTGTTACTAAGGGCAAGTATAGTACCTTCCTAGAACACGCCCGGGACTTGTCTGATGCACTACGACATTGGCTGCGTTCCGAGAGGGCAGCTACTTTTGAGGAGTTGAGTGAGCTGGTTCTCTTGTAGCAGTTCTTTAAGTGCACAGGCGGGGACTTAACATTAAATATAAAGGAAAAAAATCCTAGAACTCTCCAGGAGGCAGCAGAAATGGCTGACCGCCGACTGTCATTAATTCGAGGGTGCGAAGCAGCAGCTAGGAGTGAGTCGGGTGCAAAGGATCGTACCCCTCCCCCTCCCAAGAATTTTGATACACATAAATACACAAAACCATCTAGCACTGACAATAAAACTGAACATAAACCAAATACCGTCCCGTATAAGAAGTCTAATGGTACCTCCCACTCCCAAGGGAAACCAAAGAGTAAAGAGTGCTTTGCATGTCACAAGGAGGGTCACTTTGCAAATGCTTGTCCGAACAAGCCACCAAACAAGGTTGTGTCATTGGCCTGCAGCATAGGGGTGTCGCCTATATCTTCTGAGTTTGCCAAGGGTAGTTCGTCAGAGGTTGGGACACAGCCTGTGTTCAAGAGTCCGGAAGGCTCGAACCCTGTCCGCGACGTCTTTGGGGGTCATAGAGGGCATGGTTTTGTGAGGTGGGCTGGCAAAAGGCGAGGAGTTAAGCTATTGCGTGATACTGGGGCTTCTCAGACCTTGTTAAGGAACTTTACTGGTAGACCGATTAACGCTGCTCGGGTGGTGTTAGTTCAGGGGATCAATGCTACGAAGTCCTACCCGCTGGTGCGGATGGAGCTGGAGGTGGGTGTGGGAATTCTAGAGAACTTGCCTGTTGGGGGCGTCGACCTCCTCCTCGGCAACGACTCTGCGGTGCCTGCTTCTAAGGTTTCACCCTTGGTCGTTGCCGAGAAGGCGGCCGACGTTAGTAGGGAGGAACAGGAGTGGGTTGAGAAGTGTAGCGTACAAACCATGGCGTGTGTTGTGACGCGTTCTCAGACATCCGGAGCCTTGCAGCCACCACCTCAGTCTATCAAACCGCGGAGGAAAGGTCACAAGAAAACGGGAAGTGTTGGTCAATTGGAGAGTTTTGAGCCGGCAGTGTTTCTTGGTGACTCATTATTGGCACCTATGTTAGAGTCTGGAGAGGCCCGGGGGCCTGTCACCGCTAGTGCAGGTGCAGGGAAGGAAGAGACTCTGCGACAGCATCGTTATGCGCAGCGTGAGGAAAGGATGGCTCAGCGGGACATTGGAGGTGGAAATAAATTATTTAAGATGAACTTGGATAATCTCCCACCTGCTGATATATGTTCCTTGCAGCTGGAAGATCCTGAAGTCAGGGCGTGTGGTAATGGTGCTGTCGAACTGGAGAGGGATGGGGATGCGCAGCCTGGTGATTTTTTCTTGTCCGAGGGGATCTTGTATCGGAGACATCAGGATCCCCAGAAAAAGTGGGATGGCGGGTCAGGATTAGTGGACCAGTTAGTAGTACCGAGGGTGTGCCGTGAGAGCTTATTGAGATTAGCTCATGATGTGCCTTTGGCAGGGCGCCTGGGGGCACGTAAGACGGAGGCAGCTCTGAGCAAGCTTTTCTGGTGGCCTGGGTTAAAGGCGAGTGTCGTGTCATGGGTGTCACAGTGTCACACTTGTCAAGTTGTTGGGAAACCCAATCAGGTCATCCCAAGAGCCCCGTTACAACCCATCCCTGTCATTGGGCCGCCCTTCAGCAGCGGCTATAAGCGGCTCGCTTGGTGTAGTGACTAGCAACTCGGACTACCACCCAGAAGGCCCGGGTTCGCGCCCACGCTCGGCGCATTAAAGATTTTTCACATCACTGAGTCGTTACCATCCCTCATGAGCAAAGGGATGGGTTAGTAGTACAGGACCCCAATGGAAATACGCCTAATCGGCCTTATTGAGCTATCCTTAGCTAGCTTAGCATGCGCTAGCTTTAAGAACTATTATTATTATTATTATTATTATTAAAGTAGTTATCGATATGGTTGGCCCATTGCCCCCCACTAGTGCCGGCAATAAATTTGTACTAACTGTAATGGATGTAGCAACACGGTATCCAGATGCTTACCCCATGCGCAACGGGATGGCCAAGACTGTTGTCAAAAACCTACTTGTCTATTTCTTTCGTTATGGCTACCCTCAGGAGATCCAGTCTGATCAGGGATCCAATTTTACTTCTGCTCTGTTTAAGCAGACCATGCAGCAACATGGGATAGTGTCTGTGGTGTCATCTGCCTACCATCCCGAGAGTCAGGGAGTTTTGGAAAGGTGGCACTCGACTCTCAAGAGTATGTTGCGGTGTTATTGCATGGAAAATGGGAAGGACTGGGATCTAGGTCTCCCATACGTTTTATTTGCTGCGAGAGAAGTACCTGGGGAGAGCTTGGGATTTAGCCCGAACGAGTTGGTTTTTGGACACAGGGTCAGGGGGCCCCTCCACATAGTCAAGGAGATTTGGGAGGGAGTCACAAAGCCATGCTCGCTTCTAAAGTATGTAGTTGAAAGCCGTGAGAGAATGCTAAAGAGCTTGGAGGTAGCAGGTCGGAACCTTAAGAGTTCACAAGCTCAGATGAAGGACAGATACGACCAGAAGGTGAAGCTGAGGGAGTTTGAAGTAGATCAGGAGGTACTGATACTACAGCCTCTGGTGGGACACCCCTTGTCTGCCAAGTATTCTGGTCCGTATCGGGTTGTAAGGAAGGTTTCTGATCTCGACTATTTAGTAGCTACTCCTGATCGTAAGAAAAAGAACCAACTTTGCCATGTAAATCTGATGAAAGAGTATGTGAGGCGCCCCTCCGAGCCTCTCACTGTCCCGGTGTTGATCTGCAGCGATCGGGGTGGAGAAGGAGGAAGGGACAGTCAAGCTGCGGGGGAGGATAATTGGGATTGTCATGTTTCCGCGGATCAGTGGGCGGGGAATTCTAGACAAGTGGCTCACGAGTTGATATTGCACCTGCCTGAGCAACAGCGTGTAGCTGTGCAGCACTTGTTTGATTCAAACCCAGCTGTTTTCGCGGAGCATCCTGGCCTCACTACTCAAGCGGTGCACGATGTCGATGTTGGGGACCACCCGCCCTTTAAATCAGTGCCATACCGTGTTCCCCCTATTAAATTACCAGCACTTAGGGAAGAGCTGGATTATATGCTGAAACGTGGGCTGATTTCTGAGGGTGCAGTAAGGTGGACTTCCCCAGTCACACTGCAGCCCAAACCAGATGGCAAGGTGTGGTTTTGTATAGATTTCCGCAGGTTGAATGGTTTAACCCCCACAAATGCCTACCCTCTCCCTCGCGTGGACGACAGTGTGGATAAGATAGGAAAAGCCAAGATCCTCACTAAGATAGACCTTGTTAAGGGTTATTGGCAAGTGCCCTTGTCTGAGCGAGCGCGAGAGGTGTGTGGGTTTGTGGTGGACGGTGCCACATATCGTTGCCATGTTATGCCATACGGGCTGAAAAATGCCCCTGCAACGTTTCAGAAATTAATGAACGACATTGTAGCCGACATTCCCAACTGTACGGTGTACCTAGATGATGTCATAATATACGACGATGATTTTAACAGTCACTGTGCTCACATCGGACAGCTTTTTAATAAACTGAATGAAGCAGGTTTGGTGGTAAACCTGGGTAAGTGCGATTTTGTCAAAGCCACAGTTTTGTACCTGGGGTTCGAGGTGGGGATGGGTCAGGTGTGCCCTCCACAGACAAAGATCAAAGCCATCGATCAGTTTCCCCAGCCTACGACTAAGAAACAAATCATGCGGTTTCTAGGTATGATAGGCTATTATCGTCACTTCATCAAAGGCTATTCGACTGTACTTGCACCTTTAACTGACTTATTATTTAAGGACAAGAAGTTCCAGTGGGTTCCTGAGAGTGCAGAGGCGTTTTCCTTGGTGAAACACCTGTTATGTACCCACCCCATACTCAGGGCCCCGGACTTCAGCAGACCTTTTCAGCTGGCAACTGATGCCAGTGGCGTAGGGGCTGGGGCAGTCTTGTTACAGACAGATGATGAAGGTATCGAACATCCAGTGAGTTTTTACAGTAAAAAATTCAATAGTGCACAAAGGAATTACTCTGTAATTGAAAAAGAACTCCTGGCGATAGTGCTGGCGCTCAGGCGCTTCGATGTATATGTTTCTGCTTTCGGACCAGTCGTAGTGGTTTATACCGATCATCACCCTCTGAAATTCCTGAATCAGTTTCATAACCGGAATATGAGGCTGACCATGTGGTCACTCATGCTTCAGGAGTATAATCTAGACATACGCCATATTGCCGGTTCTGATAATGTAATAGCGGATTGTCTATCAAGGGTGGATGATGTTGGTTAGACTGCTACAGGATTGAGGGTTGAGTGTGGAGGAAAATAGGCTGTCACTGTAGTTCAGCCGAAAAAAACAAATTAAAAAAGCAAAAACCTTATAAAAACTCTTTATTTTTATAACGTGTAGAATTTTGTATAAGATGTTGTAGCAGTATCTAAGTTGAATGTTTTCGCTTATTGTCGCTAAGTTCGTTGAACTTGCTCGGTGGAGCGCAACAGTCTTTATTTTTTTTATATATAGTGCCTTGTGTCGCAACAGTGTGTGGTACTTTGAGAAGCTTTCTGTTAGATATGAAGAACTTAGTCAAGGGTCTTATATCTTGGGGGAGGTGTGACGCTCCTGCATAGTAGCCACGTGCGGGCATGCGCGCGCATCGGCTGCCCAGCCGTTTAGAAACCGGCTGCCGCCTTTTCCTTAGTATATATCCTACGACAATGTAACTAATGTCTGGGATATTCTTATGTTGTTTCACAGCTTGAAGCTGCCCTTATTCTTAACCAACGCATCTTAGTATATTTTATTCTCGATAGTTGATTATTTCATTATAATATATAAGATGTAAGTTTAGTGAGGGCGGGAGGAGACGAGCGGGAGAGAGAGACCGGCTTGGGACGTTGCTTCGCTTGCCAGCTTGGGACGAGCCTGAAAACGTTGCCATATGCATTTGATCGCAACGTTAGGCTTAGTTTCGACTCACGCACGGGGTAGAGGATTTTGACCCGGCAACTGTGTTGAGTGTTGCCAAGCATGGGATGTATTTTGCATGCCTAGGGTGGGGTCCAGACAGATTCAAGACTTAGAGCTCACCTCACTGTCGTACCCTTCGGACCCCCTTGATATCTATCCCTCTCAACCCCACTTAGAAACTTTCTCTCTTACTTTGTATACCTCCCTTCCACTACTTCACCAATCTATTTAATTATCCCATCCCTTTGATAGACCTTATATCTATTATTGTATTAACGACGAGCTCTCAGATAATTAGATAGGATTTTGGGCCTTATGCAGAGATGTAATTGTTGATGAGACCTAGGAAGCTTTTTTGTTGTCTCATATTTGGTGGTTTCATGCTTGCTAGTGTGTTCTTGTGTCAGGTTAGCAGGGGCTAGACCGGAGGGGAGGCTTTTTGCGATCCTTTAAGTAAAGTCTGCTGGTGCGAGTCCTGTGGACCCGCCCGACTTTACTAGGATACCCGTGGGAGTCTGGGGGCATTTTCTTGTCTGTGTCCCTGTGTGTCTAGTGTTGTGTTGTGTGAGGGCCCTTGCCTAGTCCACTCAGCACTGCGCTAGCACGTCTTGCTTTTGTTTTAGGGTCGCCAGGAGAGAGTCAGATACTTGCGATCTGAGTCTCTCAAGAGAGCACCCTTTCAATTAGAGTAATTTGGCGCACAGACCTGGGAACGTCCCTAGGCTAGAGCAGGTGGCTCAGCCCGGGTATCCGAAGCCTATATCCTTCCGGCTAGACCTCTGCCACCTGGCAGATTAACAGCTAGGGGTTTATCATCTCTGTATGCTTGTTATTGTGCCACTGTTTACCGTTTTTGTGAGCATTGTGAGTCAGGGTGTGGCTTAGAGACTCTGTCCGAGCAGGCTTGCCTGACTAAGAGTGAGAAGCACACCTGTATGTGGTTATGTTGCGAGTTGCTACCTTTATTTAATTATACCTATGCCATTATACACTGTATGGCCTATCACTAGTATTTATTCCTGCTTATGAGTTAAGAGTTCTCTAAATCCGTAACGTACTTTCTTTGCTAAGCATCAGACCCTACAGTAGCCGCATGCAGTTTAGAAACCCGCATCTTGTCTACCTGTACGATGTTTTGAGGACTGTTTGCTTTCACCTTCTTTCACGCAGGGGTGATTAGTTGTATTAATTAACGTAACGTTAAATGTACTTTCTTCTAGTTTGTTATTAAATTGTTTCTGCAATTTAATTCCGTTATCTATCTTTTCCTTGAAGCTTTAAGTCAACTTAATTGTGTGATCTTTTATATAGCCTGCTTGACTATCAGCAGTCTATAGTGCGTGCACCCTGTAACCGAGTCATAGGATACCTTGTTGTCCAGGCAGGACTCTTGACGGTTTAGGGTGGTTTGTTGCCTGGGTTTATAGATAAGGGTTGGATCTAGCGTTTTCCGTTGTTGCTTGTTGCCGCATACCTAGTCTAATAGAAAGAGCCCAGTGTTTATATATCCCAGGACGTAACAATACCCTACAGTCCCGAGGTTGAGACATATAAAAACTAGACAAAAAAGGTCATACAAATACTAATACCTCTAATATTACTGCTAAAAAATAATACTCGCAATACTTGAAACAGCAGTAGCTAAATATCGCATGTGTTTTTTGTGGTGTCCTTAAAATACATACTGTATATAATATTGGCAGTGAAATAATAACAACGTAACTTGTTATATCAAATGATTCAATACTGCTTCATAACTGTGCTCATGAGTTATTGTGCAGGTGACTGAGCGTCTCACCATAAAGTGGCCGTGTCCGCTCGCCTGACGCTTCTTTAAATCCTGGCTTCGACTCATCTCGAGCCAACAGAATAGAAGGGACTGGAGTTCTCGAGAGGGGGCTTTATTCCTGGTCGCGATTAAGGAAGACGTCTGGGGTTCACGGGCAGAACAACCTCTGTGTTTATATTCCCAGTATACCTTGGGGTATACACATGGGGGACTCGGGGACTCCGATTACGTTCTTCTTGACTTTAAGGTGGGCTTAATAATGATCATGGGTTGATAGCCTCTAAAGTCCTATTTTAACTAACTAATCTCGAGCCAAGGGGGCAAAGAAAATATGGATCATGACTGTACCTGATTACTCCTGGGCTCTCTGCCAAGGCCTGTGTATTTTATATTTATTTTGTTTTAGTTGCCGTTGGTTTTCTGCTGTGCCTTCGATAATTTGTGTGGATTCAATCTTTACTGTTGTGTCTGCACCCTATTGGGAGGCTTCGGTAGCTGACATTAAATAACTAATATTTAATATAATATATATAATCAGAGACATATAGGAGCGCCCAGGTGGGGAAGTTTAACGTGAGGCCGCTGTCTGTATTTCGCCGCAACTGGTAACGGGTAAGTGCACCCATTAATTATGTCCATTTACAAATATTAGTAGAAAACGCTATTTGGCATATGAGTTTTAATTGTTGCTGCTTCATTTTCTTCTTCATTCAACAACATATATGCACGTAGGCGTACATCACAAGTTCATAGCAATAAACCTCAGAACAAAACATATCACAACAAATATTATATATGTTTTGCACATTACTCAATAACTCTTTATGATAGACAAATACTGACTGCACTGATGGAAAGAGCATGAACAATACTTATTATTTCATATGAAAACACCTAAGTCACAGATCTAATAACCAAAATATGACAAATAGAATTCCGATCAGTAAAGGAAAAATGTTACTTGGGATCAATTGCAACTACCTTCCATTGATTAATTTTGCATATGTATTCGTTTATGATATAGACGACTTTATTTTTTCATTCTATGTATAACACATTAAAGTAGATACGATTATTGTGGTTTGAGACAGCGATAATATATGTCTTCGATCTCATGGCCAGTGTAATAATCCGGAGTCATAGTCAGGAGTCGTAGAACAGGTTAATCAAGTTTCCAGCACATTGAGAGGGTTAATTACTCAATTTATTTCTTCGTACCTCGGATGAAATTCTGAAGTCTCTATACAGCTATCTAATGAGTGGACAGTTTCACCATACGAGAGAGAGAGAGAGAGAGAGAGAGAGACTAGGGAAAAGAAAATCATATCTTGTAGATAACAACTGTATATGTTATATATCGCGTGATATAATTATGGGAATACCGAAGCTCTGTCAGTGCTGAAAAACGAAAATGTATTATGCACATTCTTGAATAGCAGCGTTAATGAAGAGTTCACAAACCTCTTTAATTGTTTTATTGTGATATCTCGTAAGAACACAATTAAATCCGTTCGCCCCACCAACAACCATAATGTTAAATGGCTTTCGCCATAGAAGATATCAAAATTATTGAAAATCATAACGCCAAATACGACTCAGAGTTTAGTATTACTGTATAATTATTATATTATTTTATATTAATTGTGTTAATGGTATTTGACCATTCAAAAAAGTTGTGTGCTAAAGTTGTGTGTGTTATACCACATGCATATGCTGGTTAAGAAGAAATAAATACATTGCATACATAATGTATATAACAATTAGTTTAAACAGTGAGTACAATGATAACAAGCTAAATAACATACGTTAAAAATAGCCATCACATCACCACAACTATCTCATCCAACACAACCATTGTTATCATCACCACCACCACCATATATACCATCGTCATCACCACACTACCACAATAACTTCTACCAACACATTACCATCACACCAACTGCACTAACGCCAACATCACAGCAGAAAAACCATCCCCGCACCAGAAATCATAAATAAACCACTACTACATAACACATAACCACCACTAACACCAACAACAAAAACCATTACCATATAATCAGATATTACCACTATTAAGGAGGCACACCTCGTTATATTTTCTCTCTCGCTCTCTCAGTCTCTCTCTGAGCTGTATTCATTCGACCCCATTCAGCCTACTGTTTTAAGACGTTTATACCCATCCAGGTGTCTTTTCCTTCCTGGCAAGCGGTAGCGAGCCACAATTTTTATAAACATGTTTTTGACAGCAGGCTAAATTTGTAAATTTTTATATAGAAATATGTCTCCGCCGAAGCCAGATTTCTCCACCAACGCCACAAAACCACCGTCACAGCTTCTGCCACCAACACATAAGTCACTACTCACAACAAAGGAACTTATCAGGTCCGGATGACGACCTTTAGAACTCTTATCAAAAGTTACATGGAACTTTTACCGCTAAACATTTCTGGAAAATTGTTTAAGCTTTTAAGATGTTTTGGGTTATTTCCATTTGTTGCCATATAATGTATTATATTGCAGGATTTTCCACTGGCAAATGTTGTTACAAATAATGAGTGGTAGAGAATAAACTTGAATTATTTGTACAGTTGTGTGTGGCTTGGACAATACAAGTATGTAAACATGTGTGTGTGTGTGACAGGAGATCGGAATTATTGATTTTCGTGATGAATGTTCCTGACGTAGACATTTAGAAACAGAATTATAATTAATTTCCTTTATTCACAAATTAAACATTTCGAAAAAAATATCCAAGCCTTTTCACCCCGACCTTGTGTGCAGACAGGGAAGCAATAATGAGGAAAGGGGAGCTAATTCGGCCTGGAATATTTGAGCAGGGGGACGTGGATGGAGGTGGTCATCGTGGGAAATGTTCAATAATTGCTTTTATTTTTCCTTAATTATGTGTTTAATGTTCCAGTTCTCATTATACCGACTCAAATATTTATTGTATATTATTGTTGGTTTTTCTTAGGCTCAACTATTTATTTCATTACATTATTATTATTATTATTATATTGTTTTAGACTACCGGTACATTTATAAATAATAACTGTTATGCCGGGTTGTTGTCCAACTGGCTTCAGTGTTATCTATTATCAATCCGGGTTTCGGATATTTAGATTTGGAATATTGCTCGACAGGGACACATCGAGCTTAGTGAATATGATAATTATGTACTCAACCAGGCAACGCTAACACAATAAACACACAAGGTAAATTACACTCCGATTTATTCAATGGCATATTATACATAGAACTATACTATTATATGGAATAGTAAGTAAGTAGAATGGTGACTAAGAGAGTTAACTGGTTTTACTCTCTAATGAAGTTCAGTTTGTCACATGGTAATAGAAGAATGAAAATATGCAATGATAGACAGATACATATATACACAAACAAGAATCATTGACAATAACACATATGCGAGTAAAGTGCCTAACGCGAAGTATTCTGACAAAGACACGGTAGGCTGTGGAACGTATCGCTCAGCTGCGCGGGAATATGCATGGTAGACAACAGGAAGTGAGGCCGCACTCCGGTGAGAATATCAAAGGTGCCGCGCTATAGGCTATAGTTCAGGTGGACTGCGGTCACAGGAAATAACAATTGGTTTTAATGTAATGTTAAATCAGGGATGAAAGTGAGGCGGTTAATTCATTCTAGGGAGGAAGATAAGTTAAATTGGAATTAAACTATCTAAGAGTTTGTTGCGAATAATCTCTCACACGAGGCACAACAAATAATATTCGATCATAGATGAGGTCAAATCACACGGATTGATTCACAAATAATTATAGTGACTGAATCGGAATAGATAAAATATATTTTAATATAGATTGGAATAAATCAACCAACTAATTAAGAAACTCAGATAAAATAGCGTGAGCAAATAGCTTAACAAAATAGCTATCTAGAATGGGCGTATACGACGAAGTTGCACTAATAAATACCAAATATGGCATGAAAGGAGTTCTGAATAAATTAACAAATTCCTAAAAGAACGCAGAACTACTGTAGCGTTGTATTTTAACATAAATATAATTATAATAAGTGGATTACTATATAAAATAATAAATAGAATCGATAGCCAAATTGTAGGCGGAATTGATACAAGAATATACAATCTGAATTATGTATATCATCAGATTATTCACAAGAACTAATAGATCAGATATCTTGATAGCGAATAAATTCTAATTCAACAAAAAGGGTTCTTGGATTTCAAAATAAGGGAAATGATATTCTAAATATTCTCTGGCGATAATTAGGCGGATATATGGATCCTAAATTGGGCGTAGGTTCTGGGTATATATTGAATTGAAGAAGTGAATCAGTTCACGTTATACACTTTTACTTCGACTTGGATACACAAAGAAGAATAAACACATACGAATACAATCTGAGAGTATTCCGACTAATTAACATGTGTAATAATGACTATGTAACGTACGTACAATTATAAGGTTCTGAAGGATTAACACAGTTTATCTTGGCAATATATCGTACTTAATAACTTACTGTACGGATCAAAATTTGATATTTTACACGGGTATCAAAGGTTCGAGATAGATCTTAGGCACATATCTAGAATTAACTATAATAGAATACTTGCATATTTGATCTTACCTTCACAACAATAGCCACAATTTAAGACACTCAGAGACACTTAGGGTAAAGGATAGAGGTATCCTTGAACGAGAATCTGGTCGACGTAGGACTCGTGGTTCTGCAGGGCTGGATGTCAGGGGGAACTGCCTCTCTCACAGGTACAGGTGAAGGTTGTTCCGGCCTGGACGTCAGGGTGACCGGTAATACCAATGTTTACCCACAACCGGCTTGACCAGTGGAAGGTAGCAATCGTATTTGCTAACTTCCTTCAGTTTTAATCCGGCTATATTCAGTTTATTTTTAGTATTCAATTTGGTCTATTTCAACAACATAGGGACATGTGGATATCGTTATTTTGGCTATAGTGAAGGCAATTCTTAATCTAAAAATACATGGAAGTTATTCATTTACACATACAGATATTCTTGATCTCTCGATATTGGCCCCCCATTTTTAGAGGGCATTATGGTGACGTAATGGATGATTTCCTGTCCATCATGGTATCTGGCTTTTCTTATTCTGAAGGCCATATGTTTCCCACTATTCACTTTGGTTGCACTATTCCCAGTCTTCCCGGGAGGTACTGTAGAGGGGGTATTGGGATTCCCATTTATGGCGATATTGAAATGGTTCTTGGTGTTGAACTTGCATAAAAAGTTCTTCACTGTATTGCAAGTCAGGCTGGAACTGATGATAGGCCTTGGGTAGTTGTCTCGGCCTCTGCCATTGGAGGAGCTGGGGCCCCTGTGATTGGTCCGGACTCGAACTCCTTTCTCGGGCAGACTGACCTAGATTCCCGGAAATTAGAGCATAGGTAGATCCGGGAAAAGGGGTAGACTGGCCTATTCCGGCAGGTATTAAAGCCTGGGAAACTGGTCGGGTTTTGTTGTCTCTCGTCTTCTCCTGTTGTTGTCTTTTCCTGCTCCTCTTGGTGTCCTTTATCACTGCTATTCTGGTGTTGGTCTGGGGGTGGCTGCTCAACCCCGGCATCTCAATAACCTTCATCATTGATCACATACTTTGGTCGGTCGCACACGTTCTGTCGCATGTTGGCTTAAAATGTGTGTTGTTAGCTGCTTTGAAGATATATATTCAAAATAATGTATAAGTTCAAAGGTAGTGCATGACTAGTGTATTTAATTACCTCCATTCTCCTTATATTCTCATGTTAATTTCCTTTGTGTTCCTCTACATATTTCATTAATTCTCCTCTTCCTCTTTCATCTTCTCCACCTCGTCCGTCACTTCTCTTTTATCTTCCTCCTCATCTCTGCCTTAAGATCGTCCTTTTCATCTCCTTGTTCTCCCTTTCTCTCTCTTCCTTCTCAGCATGTTGTTGAAAATAGAATTAAACAGAATTTTATCTTTTGTGTAGCTAGTTTGATAGAATGTCATAATGAATTCCAAATTTATCATTGTTTTCCAACTTCTTATTGAATAGAGTACTTACTTTTCTAATGTTCGGCTTAGTTTGAGCTAGTCACTGGTATAATACATATCCGTAAATAGGTATCCTAATGTTTGACAATGCACATTTGCGTGCAATGCCATCATTTGTTTTTGTCTCATGAATGATTGGATTGGAATGAAGTGAGCCTGTACGTCTCTCTTTCTCTCTCTATCTCCGTAATAGGTTTAACTGGAAAGGAATGAGTTAGACATGAAAGAGTGGGCGATACTTGGATCAGTAGGGGAGAGACACAGGGTTATGGTTTAGTTTGTCAGTTTTATCTGGAAGTGTTTTTTGGTATTTGTTTCATAAGCGCAACATTGATTGATGCACAGCGGGTAGTCCCCAGTCAACCTGCTGTATGACTCAGTATTGCAGTGTTTGTGTAACGTGTTTAAAGATATCTAAACTTAGTTAGTGCTTGTTGCTTTGTGTGATTCGTGTCACTATTAAAAACTGTGTTATTAGAAATTTGTCTAATATAGGATTTTTTAATATTTTTGTGGTTGTAGATAATTATTATAATTGTTGTATTTTATTCATCGGATTAGGTTCATTATTAATTAGTTTTTATGTGTACTAGTGAGCTGGTGGTGCTTCTCTTAGAGTGTTGACACTTCTCGGGAACGATGTTTATTGGACAAGATTAGGAGGATGAAAAGGAAAGAGAAAAAAACAAGACAATAACACTGAATATGGAAGATGTAACTTTGTATTTGTTTTTACCACATTTATCTGGTATTTATTTGGGGGCAGGAGGCTAGGAATCCTCCTCCCCTTGTATAATTGTCCTACTCAACGAGACGGAGAAATGGGCGAGAGAACGCGAAAGTGGTCCTGGACAATGATGATATGAACTTTAAATGTTGTTTCTGTTCAGGCTCTGTCTAGTATCGGCCACCCCCAGCAATGGGGTATGTGCCTGAGTATATACATACATTTATCTGGTTGTTTGTATGTTCTTGTTAACTCTCGTGGAGCGGGGTGTCGTGTGTATATCACCGTCACGCCAGGCGGATATATTTGCCGAAAATTACCTTCATTCCATGCTTTTTTTCATGCATAAGCAAGAACCAGAGCGTAATACAATTATATATCCGTGAAAGGGCGATGATAGAGCTTTCCAATAACACCTGAATCATTCTTGTACAACATATGCTTATCTTGCACTGATCGTGAAACCGAAGGGCAAAATCGGTAAAGAGTTGTTTTTGGTGTGTGAGAGAGAGCACACGAGTGAGAGAGCCGTGTGTGGGGTTTCAGTGTACACAGCGCAGTCGTGGAAAGCAGTTGGAGCCCGCCTATGCTTCCTACAACGCCCGGTCACTCTCTCAGTGCTCATAGTAGCCTCAAAATGGCGCCCGTCATATGATGGGTGCCGCAGGATAGGCCAATTTTCTCTCTCTTGTTATATGACGGTCGCCGCGAATTGAGAGTTAATACATTATGTATTTTATTTTGGCCATAAATGTAATAATATATTCCACTGCTAACATAATTATTGTATATCCTGTTCTGTATTACTCACCTAACCCCCAGTAGGGGAGGTGTGGTGGAGTGGTCATGCCACTGGATTGGTAATCCAATGGACCCGGGTTCAAATCCCGATATGTCAATGGGAACATATTATTGGGATTGAATTTGTGCTGTACCTAGTATCAGTGCATTACCACAAAGCCCACCGAAATGCCAAAAAAATACCCTCATTGTTCCCTGATTAAATAACACTGTATGAATATTCCCATATTCAAAATATATTACAGGGGGACAATGCCTATTGAGTTCACTGCTCAATAGGTGGCGTACTGAGAGTGAGGGTCTGAGTCTGGAGGGTGAGGAGTGAAGAACTTGAACGAAGCATCCAGCCGCTTCAGAGATGGAGCTGCTTCGAGCCATGATGGATGCTTCACATGTCTCACTCCCCAGACTGGAACAAGACCTCACGGGCGTCACCGTGTTGAACGGTGGAATGTACAGGCTCTCAGCCTATGCCCGAGAGGGAGTAGTTGGAATATAGAAAAAAAAAAAAAAAATGAGCTGAATATATATATATATATATATATATATAACTGTATTGTACATAGCTATCAAACAAATGTAGATAATTAATTCAACCATACTCCTTAACCTTTTCACTGCAGGTGATGTACTGGTAAGTTTTATGTAAGAAATATGTTTACCATGGATGACATACCCATGGTTTGGTATTACTGACAAGTGCAAAATTATGCTTTTTGGTCCCAAAAATCCAAGAGCCAACTACTCTTCGCTATGAAGTGCATTAAATATATTGTATTTTACGGTTTTAATACATAGATATGTGTTACAGTTTTGGGGTTGTACATTGAATCACACAAAAAAAAAACACAAACAAAACAATGAAAGTACAGTACTCAAAAATACGTTTATAGACAACATGTGAAAACAACACAAAAAAAGCATTTTAAGTACATACATTAAAATGTTACTTATACTTAAAATTATATTACTTACTTAAAATGTTTGCTGTATGACCAGACTGAGCCTCAAACCCGAGCGTGTAGCGTAGCAGACCAACACCAAACCGACTAAACCACCAAGGAGCTAAAATGTGAGGTGCGGTCTCGTAGCTTAATGTCGTTCACGCATACACCTATACTCAAACACTACTTACTGTATCGTCAAATATTATTGACGATCTAATTTTGTATTGCCTGGAACGTTAATCTGTTGTGCAATACTGAATTCAAATTATGGGTTAATAATAATGATGAAAAATGAGCATTGATATGCGCATTATTTATGATTAGATATGAAATCAGTGTAATAATAAATCAGTTTCTGACATATTTAAGAATATAGTATTCAACCATTATGATTTATTATAGGATGAATATTATTACTATTGTGCTGTAGCTTTATATCGTATATTACAAAGTGCTGACGTGTAATATGACGTCACAGATATACAAGTAGAGCCATCTACCGTGAGATTGGGGTACAGTCGGAGTGATTAGCCATTTTTGTATTCAGTTTCTATCAAGTGCTCACACCGACAAGTGGCTTCTTCTAGCGAAGGTATAGTTGTTTAATGTTCTTTATGTAGTCATGTAGTCATTGATAGTCATTAAGCGTATATCAGAAAGCTTATAATATTATATGTTGTTGTTATTTTTACTGTAAGTGAATATAAGAACATAAGAACATAAGAAAATGGGAGTCTGCAGAAAGCCGATTGGCCTAAGCAAGGCAGATCCCTGTCCCACACAACCCCAATTACAAAGCCCAATTATAGGCTCAACACTCTAATACCCTGAGGATCATCTTACCAAAACGGTTAGAGATTAACGCAGGATTACGGGGGTCTGCAGAGCGCTGATTGGCCCAACCCTGCTGATCCCCCTTCACACCCAACCCTTCTCGTCCATATGCTTATCCAATTTTATCTTAAAGCTCCCTATCGTTTTTAATCCCACTATAGCACTTGGTAGTCCATTCCACCCATCTACAACTCTGTTACCAAACCAATATTTGCCTATATCTTTTCTGAAACGAAATTTATCTAATTTGAAACCATTGGTACGAGTTCTTTCGCTATCACTGAGCTTTAGTACATTTGTCATGTCCCCTTTGTTAATCCCACTAACCCACTTGAACACCTCTATCATATCCCCTCTAACTCTGCGTCTCTCTAACGAATGTAAGCCTAATTTCTTCAACCTTTCTTTATACTGAAGATTTCTAATATTATGGATCATTTTTGTCATTCTACGTTGTACTCTCTCCAATGAATCTATGTCCATTCTGTAATAAGGACACCAAAATTGAACAGCATAATCCATATGGGGTCTCACTAATGACAAGTAAAGTTTTAAGATAACATCAGCAGTTCTGTTACTCACACTCCTTGAGATGAACCCGAGAATCCTGTTTGCCTTGTTTCGAACGCTTATACACTGTTGTCTAGGCTTCAAATCATTGCTAACAAACACACCTAGATCTTTCTCACAATTCGAGTTTTCTAATTCCACATTAGCTAGTTTATATTTAACATTTGTATGCATCTTCCCTATCTTTAATACCTTGCATTTGTCAATGTTAAACTTCATCTGCCAATTTACTGACCATTCGTGTAAGGTATCTAGATCCCTTTGGAGGCACTCTATATCTCTATCTGAATCAATTGTTCTCCCCATCTTGGTATCGTCTGCAAATTTACTTATCCTACTAGTTATACCTAAATCAAGGTCATTTATGTATATAACAAACAGAGGACCTAATACAGATCCCTGGGGGACACCACTTTTGACTGCTCCCCATTCTGACTTCGTACCATTTATGCTGACTCTCTGCTTCCTACCAATTAGCCATGACCTAATCCATCCCAACAACGCCCCACCTATTCCATGCGCCTCAACCTTTCTCATCAATCTCTCGTGGGGGACTCTGTCGAAAGCTTTACTGAAATCTAAATATATTATATCATATGACTTGTCATTATCTACTGCTTCATATACCTCTGAGAAAAAACTAAGCAAATTAGTAAGGCAAGAACGTCCCTGAGTGAATCCATGCTGAGAAGAATTTATTAAATTAAATGTATCTAAGTGGTTTCTAATTTTTCTAGCAATAATTGACTCTAGTAGCTTTCCTATGATGATGTAAGACTAATGGGACGGTAATTGGATGCTATTGATTTGTCACCTTTTTGAAGATCGGAACTACGTTTGCAAGCTTCCAAGCTTCTGGAAACTATTCCTGACTCCAATGACTTGTTAAATAAAAATGTTAATGGGTAACTTAACTCATCCCTACATTCTTTTAATACTCTAGCATATACCTCATCAGGACCAGGCGATTTATGAGGTTTCAGTCTGTCAATTTCCTTAAGCACATCATTTCTACTTATAGTAACCGTACTTAACCTATTTTCTATACTAGCGCTATATACCTTACGGACTTCTGGAAACTGTGCCAAATTTTCATTAGTGAAAACGGAAAGAAATTGACCATTTAATGTACTGCACATTTCTAAATCATTTTCTGTCATTTCTCCTATCGAAGTTTTAAGGGGACCAATTACATCTCTAACCTTGGATTTATATAGTTGGTAAAAAGCTTTAGGATTATTTTTTGAGTCATTGGCAACCTTAATTTCATAATTTCTTTTTTCTTTCCTAATATCCTTTTTTACCATATGTTGATGGATTAGTGATGTATCATTATACGATTCATTATATCATTTTGATTTACTGAATTCATGTACGGTGGTGCTTTTGAGTCATGTCTCGTCTGTCATTGCGTTGGCTCACTCTGTGTTGTGTTAATGTCTATCATATGTTGAATAGGATGGGCAAGTGTGGGTACATGTTTGTGTATCTCACTCAAAAGGAAGTAATTATGTGTCCGTATTGTTGATATCAGTTATTGATCAAAACCTAATTTATACCGAGACATCACTTATTGGGCCGACTGTACTTTTATTATGTGGATCATAGTTTGGGTAATTCTCACTTTGTAACTTGTTTCTGATAATTTTATATTGAAAGGTAATATAGCGAATTGATACAATAATTATATTGTTCACAGTACTGAGTGATCGACACCGAGGTATGAGGTGATTCATTGATCAGTCCGCCATATGGAAGCGGGGCTAACGTTGTAAGTTTATTATGTTATTTTTGCTTTTGATTGTTATTCTATTTATATGTTACGGATAAGCATATATATTAACAATGTAATTAGGATTTGGATGTTTATAAACCTGAAATTATACATTGCTCTTCACATGACAATAATTTAGATCGTTCATACAAATGGATTATGTACAGCTGGCCACATGTTCTTGGTATACGGTACTATATTGCTGATTATAAAGTATGATCCTAAGAAGCATTATAGACTAAAGGATTGGAGTATTAATAATATGATAAAACTATTCGCGATATGGTGTACCAAAAACTTGTGCCCTGTGCTTTACTTACTTACAATTTGTGTTGGTGTCCTGATTCACTATGAATTGTGTTAATTTATACAATACTATGTTACATGATTTCCTGTTTTATATTCTAAGTTGAATTATTTTTCACAGGTCTAAACGGTTCAATAAACTATTGAGACACCCCCTGATCTTTCCTTGGCCGGACGAAACACTTACTAATGGGGCTTTCACTCGCAAATAAGATCAGCCATGAGCCTGAAAACCCAGAAGGGCGTCACGTTGCCGGGAGGAAATAGCCAAGGGCGGTTGTACGAGGGAGCTGCGCATGACTGACAACTGTTGACTATGGAACTATGTATAACAAAATTTAAATTGCAAAACAAAATATATCCAGCGCATTCATGATTTGAAAAAGAAGAAAACTCCATTATTAAGAACCACCTAAATCTGGCATTATAATTGTCGGATAAAAAAGAAGACATCTCATATATTCATGAATCTGAAAGACTCCTTAAATGAGGACAAAAGTATTTAGAAGACTTTATAATATAAGATCAGAGGTAACGAACCCCAAGGTTTATCTATTTATGTATTGCCGGACTACATACTACCCTTTATAAGGGTGGCCATACACAAAAAAACAAAACAAGCAGACCTATCCCCTGTGAAAAGGACAACCCTTGCCAGTTTACTGAAGGACTTACAGGGTTGACTACTCAATTTAGAGTCCCCAAGGTACAAGGGTTTATTATTTTAGTGACTGGTGGTGATTAATGGTTACAATGGGTCACACAAACATACATACATACAAACATTTACTCACACACACAGTTACACACACACATACACAATCACACACACACACACACACACACACACAAGTGATAAATTGTGCTTACAGATGACTGTAATGGATACAGAAGGTAATGGTCCCCAGTAACACAGCTTTGTAGTTGTTCTAGTGACTGTTGTAAGTAATGTTTACAACTGGAATCACACACATACACCCACACATAGTATACATAATATATATATATATATACAGTATATATATATATATATATATATATATATATATATATATTGTTACGTATCTTGATCCTCACAAGTGGTTAACTTGATGAATCTAGATAGCACAGATATATATTAAGGTATCAGTCAGCTGAAGGCAAAACTAAAGTAAAATCTAATAACATTATTTTCTGTTGTTGCTTCCTTTCCTTTTGGATTTTAGGACTTGGTATCCTTTATGGACTGATACTCTTTAATTATGAAAAAAATACTTAAACTAATTAAAGTCATGTAGTATTTATAAAGAATTATTATTTAACCGAAGCTTAGTAGGCTATGGTTGTGAACCGAATAAGTTATATCTAAAGAAGGACTATTAATTATATATCAAGTCTTGAAAGATAAATATTAAGGTAAGAATATTTCTGTCTCTTACCCTTTTTTAAATGAATAGATAGTTTTCTTATATCATGTCCTTTTATTTATATTTAATGTAGTTATTATTCTTGGTTCTTGTTTTACGTTAGTAGTATTATATTATTATTATCAGGATTAATATCAAAGTCACATAAAAAGTTAGATATATATATTTAATAATTAGATAAATGTATTTCTTAGCCACGTAACATTGATTATGAGTAAATTAAGTTACAGGATCGCTTCATAGATTCGATTCAGGTCTCACTCAAATAATATGAAAAGCAAAAATAATATTTTGAAGCTAAAAGAATTTTCTTCAGCTTAGGAAATCACTAGAAGTAACATTAAAACAGCCATGTTAGTCTAAGGCGATATTAATAATATGAGACAATAGTATCACCGTACTAAGCATTGTAAGCTTAATTAAAAGAAAATGAAAGAACTCGTAAGTCTTAATATAAAACAAGAGTATTACTTTTATCATAACCCAATTACTTAAAGAGTTGCTTTAGTCCACAAGTCAGTCAACTAAAATAGTTAAGTACATAATAGTAGCGTTAACGTTAATTCCCAATCACATATCTCACTAACCAACATACTGTAAGTGTTTACACCGAACACACTTAACACACAATTATATAATCTGACTGACAGTCACAATCCCATTATAATACTTCACCCCCGTCTTCCTCCAGCTGCAAGTTCACCTTCCCAACTCCAAATGAGACTGATTTGAATGCCCACTACTCGGGTCTTATATACTATGCAATGATGGTGTAGGAACGAATCGGGAGACGGGGGATGGTGCGCGCCCCAATCACAGCTCCTCTAGTTGCGTAGCAGGTGCGTGGTCCAATGGCGTTCATTGTCGTCGATCATCGTCATAGCGTCGGGTCATCGAAGTAGTTTGCAGGGTCCCCTATGACGCACGCAGGTGTGAAGGCTTGTTTGCTGGTATGCAGACGAGCTGGTTTCCCACTCGCTGGTTCGCTCGCTGGTCTGCTTCGCCGCCTGGATAATTCGGCACTCCTTCAACTCTTAATTCTAACTCTTAAATAAACATACAGGGCTCCGTATGTCAGAATATATATATATATATATATATATATATATATATATATATATATATATAACAACTAATCGCTAAGAATGGATGCTGATGGAGCTACATTCGACCTACAGTACTAATCGCTCCGCCGCAATGCCAATGTTCCCAAAATATGAACATGTTGAAAGTTTTCCACCAACATGCCAAAGGCACGCGACCATATCACGACAATGGCGACCTCGCTACTATCTTTCCTGACTATAGTACCCACTCCATCATGAATTGACTAACAACTCGGCGTGATTCGGGATCCCACTTGTGTATGTGTGAAGGCCCCTTTAGTACTAGAGAAGGTTATATGTATCCTGGGGCACTTTCCAGGGATGGCCTTGCTTAGTATACAAATACACCCTCATGAATGAACATTTTAGCAATATGACCAGGCCGGGCCTCGAACTCTGACTATGATGTTTTTATCTTGTATTAACTTTGTTCTACTTAAATCTTCATTTTTCAGTTTATTGCAATGTTTGTCTTGTTATTAGATAATAATGGGTTTGTTTTGTTTGGTTTATCACGTAAAATACTCTTATATGAATTTGCCTCTCTGTTTGCAGTATAATTTTCTGGTCCAATCTCAGACATTTCAATTTGTTTTTCTTCCGGCTTCTTTCAACAATTTCAGCTCATATTTCTTATCTGTCATCACATCTCCAGCAACTGTGGTGCAGTCTTACCAACTTTCCGTGCAATTAAACTTTGAATGTTGAAAACTTTTCATGTACTGTAAAGGTTGCATCGTGTGTATTTATTTATTAATGTTATTTCATTTTTACTCTATCCACCTAATAAATTCTTGGCTCAAAATGTTCAAATTAGTAAACATCTCGGCAACCCATCCAATGCAAATAAATATGTCCGCGCAGATGCATACTTAGCTAGGTAAAGCATAAATAAATATATATACAGTATATAAAACATAAATATAAAAATAATTGTATTTGACACTTCATTTAAGGTCGGATATTATAAATTAGAATGAAATTTTGACTATTGACAAATTAATACCCCGCCGTTGGGGAGCCACCTTGTCGTGGTGGCGGGGCTAGAAGCGGGGTCGCTGTCATCCACTCTTCGGAGCAGGGATTACAGCGGCGTCGTGGACGAAGTACCCCCCCGTCGTCTTTGGGATACGCGGAACCTTCTGGTGACGGCGTTTTTCTGGTTCCCGATTTTGACCTCGCTTTGCGGAGGGTTTCCTCCTCCTTTTTCACTAAATTGTGCCGGCTAGGCTCAAGACACCTTCCCTCGCTGAGTGGGGAGTTCTGACTCCTACCCGTTTACAGGGGCAGTGGCAGCTAGCTCACTGCACGTGGGGGTTGGTACCGGGGGCGGAGGCGCGGTCGCCCGTGCTGTCGCTCCATGGACCGCCCATCAGTGAGGCCCGGTCTCGGTTTCCGGGGGTCCTGTCTACCTTCCTGGTGGGTTTCCTGGCTTCTGTTCGACTGCCCTCCATTACGTACAGATTGGGGTTGTTTGCAATTCATTTTGCCCTCAGTCCCAGTATAGCGGTTTTGCCTAAGCTAGGCCTCTCTGTACGTAGTGGTGCTATCCCCCCTTGTCTAGGGGGGTAGGGTATGGGGATGAAACCCCCTAGGACCTGCCCCTGTTTGTGCCGTCGGTGTGGGGGTCGGAGCTTCCTGACTCGCGACGGGGGGCTCTGTTAGCTTTTATGGTACGCTCTTTATTTTTGCTTTGTTTCTGATTTTTCTTTTCTTTTTCTTTCTTTTCTTCCCCTTGGTTAGTTTTTCTTTCCTTTTTCGTTTTCCGACAAACCGAAATTAGAATAGTAAAAACAACTTGGGTCATCATGATCCGTCCATGCAACCCCACTACCCCGGAACAAGCTAAGGCGCACCCTGTCCCCGTCCCACGCGATCTCACGGACTCTCCACCTGACCTTTCTCAACTCTCTGGGGCTTCCGCCCTAGACGCATCCGTACCTACTAGTACCGTACCAGCTCAAACCTCTGACTCTCTCCTCATTGACCGCTCTCCGGCGCCTTCCTCGGCTTAGACTTTGGTAGACGTGGAGTGTGTCACCTCTCTTTCCGATTCTTCATTAGTTCAGCCTGCTCTTTCTTCTACAGCTTCCTCTTCCATATCCCTCCCCGCTCCGCCAGTTCAGCCCTCTTCTCTTCCGTCGTTTGCTGTCCCTTCTACTGCATCTGCCACTCTTCCTTCCTCGTCTTCTTCCTCCATTGCTTCCTCATCTCACATCGTCACTTTCGAACCATATTCTCCTTCTTTTTCTTCAGTTCCTTCTCCTTCGGTTCCATCTCCTTCAGTTTCTTCTCCTTCAGTTGCTTCTTCTGCTCGCCCTCGTTCTTCTATTCTTCCTCTCTCCGATCTCTTTGCCCCTGCCGATTTTGTTAAATTCTTTTCTGTCCCCGCCTCAGCCCCTCTTGCCGAAGATGACCTTCTGTTCCACCTCAGTCTCCTTCAGGTGGGCAAGGATGTCACTTTCCACTCTCGTCATGATCATTCCCGTCTAGTTACAGTGCAAAACGAGAGTCAGGCTGCTGCTATGGCGGCCTTTGCAGACCCTTTGCAGACCCTTTGCAGACCACCTCTACATCAGACATTCCACAGTTACCTCCAGATAAAATCCAATGCTTGATTTTAAACCCTCCCTTTGAAAGGACCTTCTCTGCTTCTTTCATCAAGTTCCCCGCATCTGTCCTACTGTCAGTGGAATGCAGTAGATCATCTACATAGGAATTGTTCACAATCATCTCGGCTACTCTGGGAAAAGCGTCTTTGTACATTTCTACTGTATGTGTTAATGCTAACATTGCAATTGTACCACTTGGCCGGTCGCCAAATGACATTGCCGTTAAAACATCGTGTTCTGGCTGGCTATTCATGTCTAAGTTTCTCCATAGAAATCTATGTGTATGCTGATCGAGCTCACTTAATCCAACAGTGTTATACATCTTGCTGATATCTCCTACCATAGCTGCTGAGTGTTGGCGGAATCTTAATAAGATGCCTATGAGATTGTTTAGTACATCAGGACCCCCGCATCATTAAATCATGTCCATGGTATTTGGCAGAGGAATTGACCACAATGCGAACAGGGGTGGAGATGGATCCTGGTTTTAATACTTCGTGATGTTGCACATAATGAATAAGCCCTTTATACTCCTGCATCTCCTCGTCACTTAATTTATGAGCTACATTTCTATTAATCATGTCATGTAGTTGATCATTATACATCTCTGCATAGGCTGGTCCTAATTTTGACAACCTTTTCTCAGTGGACTTCATTCTTGCATACGCTTGACACACATTGGTAGGCAATAGTTTTGGGTCTTTGACCCAAGGGTAGTTCAAAGTCCAGCATTGGTCATTTTCATCGTAACTAAGGCCTTCTTCTATAAGATGTTATTCAAGTTCTTCCTTGAGACTGAAATTGCCGTTCCCTAGAGAGCATTTACCACACTTACAATCCCCACATATAGGAAAGCAATGAGTGCCCAAACTTTCAATGTTGAGAAACTCATCTAAACTTGTTTTTAGGCTAGCTTTAGGTTCTACAATAATGTCATTGACATGTGTGGCACTAGCTAGATGGTTGACTCTGACTGTTATATGACTGTTTCTATAGTCACCTACATTCAAGAGTGGATGAGAACCACGTAAACAGTAGCCAAACTGATTCTGCAATAACTGAAGTTTACCTTTAGTTGCTACTACTGTCGGTAAAAGTTCAGAATAGTCAGATCCAACCAACAGCTGAATGTCACCACTTGGTCTCTCGATGTCTGCACTATCTACACCAAACAGATCTACCACCTTAGCTGTGTCTACATCACACACATTAGATGAAATTTCCTTGATACCGACAGCCTGGACATTACAAATCTGACCTTCCCTATCAGTTAATGGTAAAGTGTATTCTATACTTGCAAAATGTTCAGTGGTATTGCCTACCTTAGTCATGGACAAATTGACATCTTTACCCTTTAGTCCAAGTTTAGAAGCCAAGATATGTGTCATAACTGTTATGTCTGAGCCTGAATCCCAAAGAGTAGTGATGGGTTTTCCCTGGCTGTAAACCTTGTTGACCATCAGTAGCACTTTATTAACTTGAGTACTGCGTACCTGACTCTTGTTATGGAACAACATTCCTTCTGTGTGTGCTGGATGTAACATACTATGATGTGGTCCTCCACAACTTCCATGATCAGTTTGAGCTTCACAATTTTTCCGTTGAAAGCAGTTCTTTACAATGTGACCAACTTTGAGACATTTAAAACATACACCATGTTTCTTGAGCACTTCAAGTTTACCAGCATTATCTAATTTCTGAAAGGTTTTGTACTCAATTAAGTTATGGCTCTCTGAAGAATGGATACAGCACTTATTTCCATTTCCTCCTATGTTTCTGAATCCTTTGCTTCTATTCGCAGTTATGTTTGATACCATTCGAGTTAGGATGGCTATGGATTCTTCGAACTTGCGATTCTGACAGTCTTGAACCTCTTCTAGCTTTTTTATTGCCTGAGCAGTCTCACTGGTTTGGTTAGGCTGTTCTATTTCTTTGTCACTATAACCTGCAACGTAGTGATCTTATGTTGGATTCCATGTACTCTATCACTCTTTTTTCTCGTAACAAGAAGGACAGTAATTCTGGGAACAAATTGTGAGGCGTTTTAACACTTTCGGCTAGTATAACTCCATTCACGCTTCTGAATAGGAGGCAAGATTTGTTCAATGTGGCTCACAATCGTCGTGGAATTCATTTCACAGGTTAGGTTCATTTTCTTCAAGTCCAGCCAGCACCTCTCTACCCGTTCCACCATTTTCATGAATTGCTTTCCATCGCCTTCAGGTACTTTTTTCAGAGACTTCAGATAATTCACTACTACATCAACGATCTTTCTACTATTCCCGTACTTATCAAGTCTCTTGAACATTTCATCATAGTCATTTTCTGCCCCTTTAACAGTACTCATAGCTTCGCCTTTCAAACATTGTTTTAACGCAAAAGGATCTTTTCCATAATTACTGTGCATCAGCCGGTCAAAGTCTGCTTTGAAGTTAGGGTATTCTCTAATATCACCCTCGAACACTGGGGGCTCTAAAGCTTTAACCTTAACCTTAATTTTGTCTTTGCTAGCATTACATACATTGTCTTCACTTTTTCTTATGAGCAAGGAGTGACTATCAGTTTTCTTTCTTTCTAATTCTGCTATATAAACATCTACTTCATCAAGGACTGTTTCATCACTTTCTGTTTTGCTCAACAGTTCAACGTACCTCTCATGGCTCTCTTCCATATCTTTAAAGGCATGATGCAACTCGTCATAGGCACTCTGAAGCACCGGTGTAGGGTCATTATTGTCGACGGCAGAATGAAAGGTGTTGAGCTTCCTTGTGAATTTCCGCCTGGCGATCGCTCGGTTCTGCTTCAGCTTCTCCATATCTTCTTGTTCTGTCATCGAGGCGTTGTCTAAATGTTTCGTCCGGCCAAGGAAAGATCAGGGGGTGTCTCAATAGTTTATTGAACCGTTTAGACCTGTTAACAATAATTCAACTTAGAATATAAAACAGGAAATCATGCAACATAGTATTGTATAAATTAACACAATTCATAGTGAATCAGGACACCAACACAAATTGTAAGTAAGTAAAGCACAGGGCACAAGTTTTTGGTACACCATATCGCGAATAGTTTTACCATATTATTAATACTCCAATCCTTTAGTCTATAATGCTTCTTAGGATCATACTTTATAATCAGCAATATAGTACCGTATACCAAGAACATGTGGCCAGCTGTACATAATCCATTTGTATGAACGATCTAAATTATTGTCATTCATCCCGTCCCCTCTACACTGCCCCTTACCCCTCAACCACCTCCTCCTTCCCCTGTCCCCCCCTCTTCCGTCTCTTCCCCTTCCCAACCTTCTTCTCTTCCTTCTGTCTCTTTCGTCCTCTGCCCTTCCCTCCTCTCACTCTGGCTCTCCTCTTTCTTCTTCTCTTTCGCTGTCAAGCCTCCCTATGCCCCCCGGTTTTCGGTCCTCCCCTCTGCCTCCTTCTCTTCTGTCTCCCCGTTAACCCATCCACCTCTTCATTGTTGTACATAAGTGTGTATTTTTCCCTTTATAATTATTTGTATTTATCTGTCTCCCCGTTCGCCCATCCGACTCTTCATTGTTGTGCATAAGTGTGTATTCTTCCCTTTCTTTTTTTGTTGGCTTTTGCCTCCTTTTAATTCTCCACGTTATCCTCATTCACCTTTTCTTAGTTGTACATAAGTGTGTGTGTTTTACCTTTATTGTTATTTGTGTATATTTCTTTCCTTCTATGTGTGTCCTTCCTCTTGTTCTGTGCGTTCTTATTTTCGGGTGCTTTTGCCTCCTTTTATGGTTTTCTTTTGTCTGTTTTCGTTGTTTTTTCGTCCTTTAGTCTCCTCTTAGTTTCTTTTTTCTTTTTGTTTTATTATGTCCATTTTGCAGTGAAATCTTCGTAGTCTTAATGCTCAAAGGATTGAATTACGTTTTCTTCTTTCTCTTCAGTCCCCTAAGGTCGTTTGTCTTCAGGAGACTCGTCTTTTCTCTCCTCCTGTTCCCTTTCCTCATTACTCTTTTTATAGTTCTCCCCACTCTCTCCATGATACTTGTCTTCTTATTCATCGTTTTGTCCCTTTTGAAGAGCTGTCCTTTTCTACTAATTTCCCTTGCACCTTTGCTAGAGTCTATCTTGACCGCGGGTTAACGGTGGTTTCTGTGTATTTGTCGCCTTCTCTTCCCATCGGTTTTACCGAATTCTCCGAGATTTTATCTAAGTTGCCCACTCCATTCTTAGTCCTTGGTGATTTTAATGGTCGGCACACCTTGTGGGGTGACAATGTTATTTCACCCCGGGGTCGTCGGCTTGAACCTTTTCTCTCGGGCCGTAATCTTTTTATCCTTAATTCTGGTGCTCCTACTCATTTCGATGCTCGGACTCGTACGTTTTCCTGTATCGATCTTTCCCTGTGTTCCCCTTCAGTTTCACTTGATTTTCATTGGTCAGTTCTCGAGAATTCTCACAATTCCGACCATTTTCCCATTCTCCTTCCTCTGACTACCTACTCTCCTACTCCTAACTCCCCTCGTTGGTGCTTCCAGCGGGCGAACTGGTCTTCTTTCGCTTCCCTTACTGTTCCTTCTTTGCTTCCTCCTCCTTTCTCATCGGTCCATGTCATGCTCTCGTTTCTTCTGGATCTGGTTTTCGGTGCTGCTTTGACGTCCATTCCCCGGACGTCTCGCCCTTTCTCGTCTAAATGCGTCCCTTGGTGGTCTCCTGAGTGTTCCAGGGCCCTCCGGATTAAACGGGCGGCTTGGAAAAGTTTTTGCCGTAAGCGTCTCACCCCTGCTTCTCAGGAGTCATTTTTACTCTTTCGCCGTGCATCTGCTCTTTTCCGTCGTACTACCAAAACCGCTAAACGCCGGAGTTGGGAGTCCTATGTTTCTTCTATTACGTCTCGCACTCCTGTCGCTTCGGTTTGGAAACTTATTCGTAAGATCTCTGGTAAACATCTTCCCTTCCGTGCTCCAGTCCTCCGCATTGATGGTGTTTCTGTGGCAGACTCCGAAACAATTGCTAATCGATTGGGCTCGTACTTTAGCTCAGTTAGCAGTGGTTCTCATCTCTCTGCGCTGAGTTTCACTCGCTTAAAGTCGTTGCGGAAAGTACTCCAATTACTTTTAGTCTTTCCTCTGACGAATCCTAAAATGCTCCTTTTTCCTCAACTGAGTTACGCACCGCTCTCCGTGCCTGTAAGAACACTTCTGAGGGTCCTGATGGTATCCATTATCTCATGCTCAAACATCTTTCCTCGCAAGGTCTGGTCTTCTTGTTAGCTCTCTATAACAAGATTTGGTCTTCTGGTGTTTTCCCTCCCTCTTGGAGTACTGCCCTGACCATACCTTTTCTTAAACCTGGCAAGTCTGGGTTCTCCCCACAGGACTATCGCCCTATTGTCCTTACCAGTTGCCTGTGTAAACTCTTTGAACGTATGATTACCGCTCGTCTCATGTGGATTCTTGAGTCGCGCCATTTGTTGTCTTCTTCCCAGTTCGGGTTCAGACGTGCTCGTAGTACGCTTGACCCCCTCATTCGCTTGGAATCTTATATCAGGACAGCTTTTGCTCGTTGTCAAACTGTCATTGCTGTTATTTTCGATCTCGAAAAAGCCTATGATTCTACCTGGAAGTACCACATTTTGCGTCAGCTCCGTTCTTGTGGCATTTACGGTAATCTAGGAGTCTTTATTCAGAATTGTCTTTCTTCTCGGTCCTTTCGTGTCAGAGTCGCTTCCCACTTATCTCGTCTTTACCCTCAGTTGGAAGGTGTCCCTCAGGGTTGTGTCCTGAGTACCATCCTTTTTCTCATTGCTATCAACAGTATCGTGTCTTCTCTTCCTGTCGGGGTTCGGTCTTCCTTGTATGTCGACGACTTTGCGATTTACACAGCCGACTCAGATATTGCCGCTTTACATCTTCTTATCCAATCCGCTATTCTGGCTGTTTCTTCATGGGCAACCCGCCACGGGTTCCGTTTTTCCACCTCCAAATCCTGCGCGATGTCCTTTACTCGTTGCCATTCTATTCCTCATCCTCCTCTTACTCTTTATGGTACTGTCCTCCCTTATCGTTCCTCTACTACTTTTTTGGGTCTTACTTTTGATTCTCGTCTTAATTGGTCCGCTCATGTTTCTTCTCTCAAGGTTGCTGCCTTACTCCGCCTCCGCCTTCTTCAGTCCTTGTCCCACCTCACTTGGGGTGCTGATCGAGCGCTTCTTCTTCGGCTTCATACGGTTCTTGTTCTCTCTAAGTTGGATTATGGCTGTCAAGTTTACTCTTCAGCCTCTGATTCTGTTCTCCATGCTCTTGATTCTGTTCATCACTCTGGTCTTCGTCTTGCCCTTGGTGCTTTTCGTTCCTCTCCTGTTGAAAGCCTCTATGCTGAGTCTGGTTTCCCTTCTCTTTATCGCCGGCGGGCTCTCCTGTCCCTTCGTTCTTATGCTCGCCTTCAACAATTCCCATCTTCACATCTTTCCCTTCCCCCTTCGGTCGTTGCTACTTTTTCGTCTCACCCCCGTCTTGGTTCTCCGTTTTCTGTCCGCATGCTCTCGCTGCTCGCATCGTGCTCTTTCCCTGTTTCTAACGTCCTCCCTTTCCGCTTTTGCTCTTTTCCCCCCTGGCTTTTCCCTCGTCCTTCGGTTTGCCCTTCCATCCTCCCTTGTTCCAAGTCCTCTACTTCTCCCCTCGTTCTTCGGTCTCGTTTCTTAGATCACCTCTCTCTTCACGCTACAACCACTCCTGTGTTTACTGATGGCTCCAAGACGTCGGTAGGCGTGGGGTTTGCCGTCCTTTTTCCCACTTGCTCGTATCAATATTCTTTACCTCCCGTTGCCAGTATTTTAACTGCTGAACTTTATGCTATTTTTATTGCCCTCCGTTTTATGTGTTCCTTCCCCTCCTCGTCCTTTACTTTGTTCTCTGATTCTCTCAGTGCTCTACTTATCTTACAGTCCTCCCCTGCTCTACACCCTTTAGTTCTTTCCATTCAGGAATGGCTTTTCCGCCTTTCCGTCCGCAAAAAGCTTGTCCATTTTTGCTGGGTTCCCAGTCACGTTGGCGTTTGCGGTAATGAGCGGGTTGATTGCCTTGCTCGTTCTGCTGCCATGCGGGGTACCCACTCCTCACTTGCTGTCCCGGCCTCTGATTTCTTCCCTGCCTTGTCCAGGTTTCTTTGGTCGAGGTGGCAGACTCAGTGGTCCACTATCTCCGTTAATAAACTTTGTTCTGTCAAACCGTCCGTTTCTGGGTGGTCTGATCCCTCCCACCGTAATCGCCGATGGGAGACGGCTTTGGCCCGTCTCCGCATTGGCCACACCAGACTTATCCATTCGTTTTTAATGTCCCGTTCTCCTCCGCCTCTTTGCTCGCGCTGTACCGTTCAGCTTTCTGTCTCCCATCTTTTCCTCGATTGCCCCTTATTTTCCGTTGCCCGCACGCGTTTCTTCCCTTTTCTGGCTTTCCTCCGCCGGCCGCCATGTCTTGCTGATTTTCTTTCTGAATCTCCCTCGTTTTCTATCTCCCGTATTATGTCCTTCCTTCATCATGTTCGAGTTCTCGATGGTATTTAGTTAACTTCCTTCCCGTCTTTAAATATTTCGTGCCATATGGCCTTTGTCGCCTGGTGCGTTGACTTCATTAATATAATGTAATGACAAATTAATAACCAGCGATTCATAAAATAAAAATAGCTTGATTAATTAAACAATGAAGGTGCCCTTATCCCTTCCTGTACCAGTGACGTATTTTTTTTCTTTCTAGCTCAATGTAGACGGTTTTGTGCAGCTTAAGAATGATCTGTGGTAGTAAAAAAGGGTTTGGTGAGATAGGTCGAGCCTGTTTATTGCTGAAGGCCCTTTTTAAACTGAATACAATCGTGTAATAGTAGGCAGAACAAAGTGCAAAGGACGGTAACGGTCCTGAATGGGCTAACTAAAGTTGATAAATATGTAGCTATAAATGTCTTTCCAACTTTCTGGCTTTACGTGTCCGACCATCCTCTGGCAATACGTTTATGTCTACGCAGTGAATCTCCAGATGCGTCCACAATAAACGTTATAATGGCCTAACTATGTCTTGGCTGTGATAAAGAACATAGTTGTTAATGAATCCAAGAGTTATATTTGCTTTGTTATCTACTGCCGTACATTGGCTTGTAGATTCAGGGTATTAGATTTTCATTTGTATATCCACCGTTTTTTTTTACCTGTGTTTTACTTTCACCTGTTCATGTAGTACTCATAGTTATTGTATATCACATATTTATCTCTTTGAGAGAGAGAGTAGAGAGAAAGAGAGAGAGAGAGAGGTTTATATCTGGCAGCGTTATAACACAAATTCTAATTTACGATTATA
This sequence comes from Paralithodes platypus, assembly GCA_032716605.1. Classification (NCBI taxonomy): domain Eukaryota; kingdom Metazoa; phylum Arthropoda; class Malacostraca; order Decapoda; family Lithodidae; genus Paralithodes; species Paralithodes platypus. The sequence goes on from CM064485.1 coordinate 40,781,310, forward strand.
TTTAGTTTAAAAGAACCTTCCTGGATCGAATGAAGTATAAATTATTCCTCTTAACCTTTTAACTCCCTGAGATTTGTTCTAAGTCTGGAGAAAGGCGTTACAATAATGAAAAGGTTAACCTGTATTTTGTCAAGGTGAACTTTTTAAATATAATATTTCGTCATTCGATTGTCTGACATCTAGTGAGAAGAATAATTACAGTTTCGTTATACTCACTAGTGTCTACTATTTAATATGTAGACAACATCTGAACCGAATATTTTCATTAAAGGACGACCTGACCAATTGCATAAATTGAGAACAACGTTTTTCGGATTTTCATTTACAAATCTTGGAATGAAGCCGATTACATTGTTTGATGGATTTGTATTTGGTTGTCATAGGCATTCCTAGATCAGTGTCTTAGTTTAAACTATGGATTTTTTTTTCACCCATCCCATACGTGGCCATTTCATGGTTACTATTAACATGAAGCACTTTGCATTTGTCTATATTAAAATATATTTGTCAGGCCAGAACCTAATTTGGTAGTTCAAAATATAATTATGAATCTCTTGTGTGTATAATGGATAGTTGTATTACACTAGCGAGTTATGAAACACTGACATTTGTTCAGGAATGAGTGCTGGTGTCTGGATTTGAGTTTTGAGTCTGCAATATGGCTAATATTTACTAAATTAAATACAAGTTCGTTTGTTTGCTGTTGCAATCAAGTTATAATTAATTAATGTGTGTGTATACTTTATATGCATATGTGTTGCATTAGTTAGTTTACAGTCGGTGTGTAATTTGTTGTTGTTGTTGTTGTTGTTCCCCCAGCTGCCTGGCCGATGTGGCGCCTGCCAGCGTTGGCAGAATCGCCTCCCGGTAGCCACTAGCGCTCGCCAGGGCAGTGAAATGGGCTACAGTCTATCTACAATGTTGTACTTTCTTTCTTGTGAATCGTCATGTCACAGGCAGTATAGAAGTGGTCTTTATTTTCGCCTGTGACAATGCATTATATTTTATATCATGAGTTGAACATAAGATGCATTGTAGTGAAGGAGAGAGAGAGAGCGAGCGAGCAGGGTGGGGCAGGTGAGTGTTGCTTTTCCTCCTCCTCCCTCCTCCCTCCCGGAGGAGTTGCTCGCCCGCGTGATCTTTTCTCTTGGTTTTGATTGGCTGGTGGTTCCTGGCGCCTTCTGCAGGCCTGCTGCCTGGTGACGTAGCGGCCTGTGATTGGCTGACCACCATGCCTTTGTGTGTGATCCTGGAGGGGTCCCGAGGAGCTACTCTCTTCAGAGCTTGCCTGACCAGCATACCCTTCACATGTCCCCTTGCTACCTGTCTCCCGACTTCTACCTATATAACACTTTCTCTCTCTCTCAACTTCTTACCTCTCATTCTTTCTATGGTAAACAAACTATAATGTTCAACATTCAAAATTTATTCTACTTTGGGAGTATAATTTTTCATTCATCAAAAGACAAATATTAAAGCTTTATTATTTAAACTTATTAAATTATGTTAACGATATGTTTTTTGTAAAACGGATGTCTTCATGTATACATGTATATATATGCTATTGACTACACAAATAATTAATGAAATTGCTATAGTTAACACATTTTCAATGTTCCAATACATTTAAATAATTTGTATCATCTTGAAAGAAGCATGTTGCATACAAATTCCAAAGTTTCGGTTACTGTATATTTGTAAACATTTCATTATATTTGAGCACAAACAAATTGTATGTGGGTTTAAAATGAAGATAAGCACAATGCACCAGTTGTATTAATGTATTAATAGTTTTATTTTTTCTTAGGGGGGGGGGGGGGGGAGGTGCTATTCTAATTTGGCGTGCTCGTTACATTACTTGTTTCAGTATAATAATTATCGGTGACTGTGTGCAGCCTAAAATGACCCCGCAAGCTTGTTCAGCTTAAAGGTGAATTACGGAAGTAAACCAGTGCTGCAATTAGTATTTTACAATGTAGTAATGGTCAGGATATGTTGCATTACTAAACGTTATGGTGCTATAAATAAACCTTCTAATAATACAAATATGCAATAATTGTTTTTCTGGCGCGTAGTTGAAGCTTGCTGACAGAAAACAGCTGGGAGAGAAGGTGTGTTGAATGGCTATGCAGCCTCGTGACGTAAGCTGAGACCGGCAGAATTTGAAGACAGTAAACAAACCCATATAAGTAAAGGTGGGATGATTCCCTCTGTGGCATTTATTCATTAATAATGGCGAACTGTGTGACTGTATGGTATAATAATCTGTCTAGGGCACCAGTGAATTATGTCAAAGTTCTCTCAAAGCAATACAGTGTGATAATTTTGATTAATTTCGTTTTACTTGAAGCCAGACCAGACGTATTTTTGAGAAGCATCCTGGATTGTTGTTGTTGATGTGTTTATTTTATACTAGCCCTCTGGGCCAGGACCCTCACAAGACTAGTGTTTGGTGAGGAGGTGCAAATTTAAGTCATGTAACTGTCAGTAGTCAGATATCTTCATAAAGTTAGGTGGCTTTCAGGAATTGTCTAATTGGAGTGATATAGCTTATATGAATTTGGTCTGAGCATCATAACCTGGTGCTAGCTTATACCAACTACATCTTCAAGTATTCCTTTGCTTTGGGTATTAGAACTGTTCTTAAAAATAAATAAATAATAGGCCTAATAACCTAACATAATTATATAGGGCCTAGGCCTATTAACAAACTCCAAATAGGCCTATGTGACATATATAGTGGAATAATCAGGTCTCCCCCAATCCATTTAGTAGGCTAGATATTAACATAATTAACCTAGAACTAAGTTCACCATTGGGTAATGTATTTTACCCTAATTAAATTATGTAATACGATATTAGCTCATAATGTGTATAGGACTATAGCCTAGACCTAGGCCTAGTTCTGGTTGAACATTAAAACTAATATTTACTTTGACTGACAATCCTTCCAGTGGCACAGTTCTAATATCTACAGGATATAGGCTATCCTAGGAGGTTTGGAATACCATTAGGCTATGCTAACCCAAAATATTTTAAAGTTGTACGTTAAGAGTATCCATTGGTTTAATCTAATATTAACTATCCTCTCCTATACCTAACCCAATCTTATCCTATCTTCCCAAAGGTGGTGACCTCTTCCTATTGGTTTACCCGCTGTGTTCAGTAGTTTGAACTAGGCCTAGTCAAGTCACTACACCAAGATAATTACAAGTTTTACAGGGCCGGATTTCGCTGGGGGGCGTGCGCCCCTCCTCTATTATTCACAGTTGGGTATTAGGCATATTCGTATGTGTTAGGGCCTAGGGGTGATGTCCTGGCTCCATTTACATACAATACATGAAAAACAAATATTTAGTAGGGCCTAGCTTCATTAATAACTTTTGTATGGATCATTAATATAGCCTAGTGTTTCTGAAGTAGTGCTGCTACAAACTGTATAATGTTTTGTATTGGCAGATCGACGAAAAGTTACAAGGCCTAACTAGAAAATAACATGAAAATTTGATGTTTGAGTCACGTCTATGGTGTTTCGTCGACGGCCGGGGGGTGACACCCCTCATAGTCCCATCTCAACACCTATGTGTTGTGAAATCATAGGCGGAGCAGCTTCAGAGATGGAGTTGCTTTGAGCCGTGAAGCTTCGCATGTCTCACTCCCTAGACTGGAGCAAGACCTCACGGGCCTCACCGTGTTCAGCGCTAGAGTGTAAAGGCTATCAGCCTATGCCCGAGAGGGAGTAGTTGGAATATAAAAACAACAAAAAATCCCCCCCCCCCCCTTTCAAAAGTCCTGGATCCGGTCCTGTTTTAGAATGTAGGCCTAACTGCTTCGAAATGTCTAAATGTAAGCATCTCATACCAGGGTAAGAATGGCGATGTGTCTAACCTAGTCTATGTAAGCATATCATACCAAGGTAAGAATGATCGAAGTGTCTATAGCCCTAGTCTAGCTTTTATCATTAAGGTAAACCTTGCCTGATGTAATCAACCAAACCCTATTATACAGAGCGTCAACCACATCTCCATCAGAGAAAATCCAACCAAGAACCCCACGGCTAATTCTCAACTCCCAAAGTATTTCTAAATTATAGCCTATTGATGGTTGAAGGAAGGACGTAGACATTTTGTATAGCCTGATGTGGAATCTATTTTCGTCAGCTGTAAACACATACTCATAAGGGGATTAATACTGTGTAAATGATACATCAGGAACCAGCACTTCATAATCATAATTTGTTCCCATTTTGCTCATCATCGTGAATAGAGGGACTAGGGATAGGGAGAATCTGGGAGACCTCTAGCTCGTGTCATGTGTGTTGTGGTAACAGGTGACGTCAGCAGATGATGCGCCTATCGTCGTAGCGGAAAATTGTTGCCTATTTGCTTTCGAGTATTGTTATTATTATACATTTGTTCATATGAATTATATCTAACTATCAGTGTCTGGTATATTTGTGGATAACTATATTCATATATTGTTTGGTTTATGTGAGTAACTCATATTTTGTATTCTGCCTCCGTAGTTCACCATTAATCACAAAACATTATCAGAAGGTTTTGGCTCGCGTATTCAATTACTGTCGAGCTGACAATGCTCAAAAATTGCTTCATAAAAATTAGATTACAGGTCAGCAAGTCGTGTTTAATTTATATAAAAGATTGATATACAGTATATACGACATACACACACACACACTATTAATATATACAGTATATATGTATATATATATATATATATATATATAGTAAAACTCGCTAGGAAAAATGAAACAATGGAACACCAAGCTTTCGTCTATTCTCTCAAGACATCTCCAGGGTAATAATTATGAGGAAAACAGGGGATAGTGAGGCTTAAATACCCGTCCGAAATCATCTGTGATTTGCTAACTAGCATATACAAGCACAAAGTTTTGCCATCCTACTGCCTTTTGCGATATTTTTAGGAGCATACATTTTTGTACATACACAATTAATGTCTTACAAATTATATATACTTATACAGATATGCCTATACATTGAAATATGCCTAACAATACAATATAAGCAAATACATATAAGTTGATACAAATATATGAACTTAAGAAAATCAGTACAATACAAAGCATAATATTTAATATCAACGTGTACAGAATAGCCTATATGAAATAATAGTAATTATACAACGATATGTGCTGTAATGCAAGATGAACAAATCTATACATACGACTATAAGAAAACGGGAGCCTGCAGAGAACCAATTGGTCCACACAATGCAGATCCCTTTCAAACTCCTATGTAACTTATGTAAATATGAAGATATACATTTAGATATACATATTATACAGTATATAACTATATACAGTACATATACTGTACATACATACATATGTATGTATGTATGTATGTAAAATATATGTATGTATGTATGCATGTACAATATATATATATATATATATATATATATATATATATATAAAGGAAAAGAATTGACAGGGCGCCAGGCAACATCTTTATTTTTCAAATTTTCGGCTAACCTTAAGCCATCATCAGGAACAACATTCCCTAAAAATAAGTAATATACTATTAGAACAACGCAATTTGTAAAAAATAGGGGAATGATTATCGAATCTATAAAAGGTTAAACTTACTAAATACAAACAATCCTATATTAATGTCTCACTATATATAAAATTAAAATTCATACACTAACCATGTAAAACCAGTGAAGATACCGAAAAGCAAAATAAAGACCATCACAATTGAACCATAACAAATATTTTAACCTTTGAATACAAACATTGTTTCCATAAATTCAAAACAAAGTCACAACACAGGCTAATACCATACAACGGATCAAGAAACGATCTCCCAATTTATCTAACACCATTGATTTATCAGTAAGGAAACTATATAACAATATTTCGATAACTAGCAATTAACTTACATAACCCCTGACCAAAAATCCAAACACAAATGATACTCTTAGTCAAAAACATGAAAACATTAATAAACTAAGCCTAAATCAATCTTATATATCATAGCAATACGAGACTGAAATTCAACCCAATCTAGAGATTTAACACAAAAAACACATCACTCCCAATGACAAAAGCAAAAATATTTATGTTTAAACCCATCATTATACTTGACTTACCCAGAAAAGAGTTCTCATCAGCACCAGGAACAAGAGAGAACTGAGGAACCTGAACCGAGAAGCGGCTAAAATAAACTCCCATGAAACAATTTCCCAAACAAATGAACCACTAACCATGTTGAACAAACCCTTGAAATTTGACCAAACATATATCTATGAACCACTATTTGCAAGATTGATTTCAGGATTCAGTTTACTAATTAACAACTTCTCACCAATCAATGCATCAGACTGGCTACCCAACCTAGAGACTATCTCAAAATCACCCACACTAAAGAGATGATCCTCTTCACGCGAATGATTTCTATATATGCTATATGCTCAGGCCCAATCCCCATTTTGGGGGTAGCCGACTCAAGACAGAGCAAGAACAGGGAAAACACAAAAACAACATAAAACAACAAATAAACACAGATAAAAAGCACAAACTCACACACATCCAGGTCAACCAGGAGAAGACCCAGAGACCAGGGTCACCAAGGTCGCTCCAGCACTCCCCCGGCCCCCGACCACCCGGAGAGGTTCCGATCTCGGCAGGCAGACATGCAGCGGAGCCAAAGCCACAAGCCCTCCCACCACACTTCCAGGCGCACCCTTCATATTAATCGTCTCCCCGGGCCAGGCGCCTGATGGACTATTATTTAGTCCAACTTGCGCCCGACCCCATACTCCAAAATGATTTCGAATAGCCGAAAACGCCATAGCCTGTAAAAACTTTCCCGATCGGTAGCTCCTACCCAGGTGTTCAAATATCCTAATTTTGAAGGAACGACTAGTGAATCCCAAATACCTAGCCTCACAGCTAGGACAAGTAAATTTGTATACAATATTTGAACACAGAAAGTCAGGCACGCGATCTTTGAAGCTAAAAAATGACCCAATTCTAAACTTATTGGTGAAAACAAATCTAAAGCTCACAGCAGGAAAACTATTGTTCAGAACATTTAGTGCAATTTTACGAAATTCATTACTGATAGATCCATAGTAAGGCATTTTAACATAAATTATCTTCTTTTTTACATCAAAATTTGATTGAACACCCTGAGCTTGTTTTACATACAAAAAAATTCTAAGTATACCATTGAATATATCTTCCTTATAGTTATTAAGCATAAAATATTTCCTTAATTTTTCAATTTCAACATGTAGCGAAACATAGCTGGAGCAAACAGCATAGGCTCTTTCTAATAGTGTCTTTATTGAATTAAGCTTAAAAATCTTAGGGCAGTAGCTAAGCCAGTTTAAACCTAATCCTGTATGAGTGGGCTTTCTATAAACCTCAGTAGCTAATCCCTGATCTGTCTTTATCACTTTAACATCCAAAAATGCTAGTGACCCATTCACTTCATTATCACATGTAAATTTAATATTTTGATGTTGCTTGTTCATATATTCAAAAAAACTTATATTATCTTCTACATCTCGAAATATTAAAAATGTATCATCCACATATCTCCTATAAAATATAGGTTTGAATGATAGGGGACACTCATCAAGCCACTGAACCTCTTTATTGCATAAAAATGAACCCGCAAACAATGGACCTAGACTTGACCCCATTGAAACTCCATCAATTTGACTATACAATACTTTGTTAAACAAAAAACAAGATTCTGTAGTTACAAACAAGAACAATTTCTTAACTATATCCTTACTAATATTGAAAAAGTTGTTAGAATCATATTCATCCAAAATAATCTCTAAAGTCTCACTCAGAGGAACGTTTGTGAAAAGTGACTACATCATAACTGGCAAGAACAAAATGTTTAGGCAACACAAGATTTGAAATTTCCCTCACAAAACTACTAGAATTGAGCACTGTATATTCATTAGTTGTAAGAGGAGCAACTATGGGTTGAAGAAATTTTGCTAAATTATACCCCGCTGTCTTTATAGATGAAACAATTGGCCTGGGTGGAATTCCTGGTTTATGCACCTTTGGTAACCCATATACTACTCCCGGAGCTGAGCCAGACGCATATAAGAAGTTGAAGCTGTCAATACCTATCCTGTCCTTAATAGATCGTAGAATCCTATTTAATTTATCCTCACCTCTGATAATTACATCAAACAATTCACCTTTTATTAGTTTAAATCTGTTTCGGTCACTCAGAATAGTTTCCATTTTTTGCAAAAAATCAACTTTATCCATAATAACAACTCCCTTACCCTTATCCGGTTTGACAATGACAATTGAACTATCCTTACCCAATTCCATAAGCAAATCCGAGTCCTCTTTCCTAAACACAGATGATTCCACATTTTTATATTCCCGTACTGCCAATCTATAGTTATTATTGCCAAATTCCCTAAGTTTGTTAATTACACCATCACTGTCCATCCCATTTCTCAACAACCCCGTTTTGACACACTCTTGAACTGTATTACACAATATTTCCACTGAAACAAAATGACTCAACCAATCCTTCTTATAAAAAGGAATACAAAAATCCAGACCCAGCATTAAAACTTTCTTTTCTCTTGATGAAAGTCGTCTGCTCGACTCATTGAAGATACAGCCCTCATTGTATTTAGTTTGCTGAATACCAAGACACTTGAGCTTATTATCATGACGGATCTTTACCTTTTCAGGGATTGCCTTCGAATGTTCAATGATTTTATATAAGAATGTCCAATAATCGAAAAAGGAGACTTGAGACTTAAATAATGACTTATAGTTGGCTAGTTTGTCTAAGGAAAATTTCAATTTCTTTTCTGTTGTTTAATCTCGCGATCCAAAAGGACAAACTGCCATTCTGTATAGGTATTGCATCTAAGAAACTCTTTACTGTAAACCTTAAACTGAACAAACTTAGGAACGGTTTCATGCTCCTTACAAAATTGCAAAAAAGTTAAATCTAGTTTAAGTTTTTCTACATTCAGGTGTAGTTTTTCCACATTCCTGTAGGCCGAGAGCGTCGTTCGTCCATATCTAGTTATGAGTACTTCAGCAGTAGATTTTGGGCACTTAAACCTCCATATCAAAAGGAAAAGAATTGACAGGGCGCCAGGCAACATCTTTATTTTTCAAATTTTCGGCTAACCTTAAGCCATCATCAGGAACAACATTCCCTAAAAATAAGTAATATACTATTAGAACAACGCAATTTGTAAAAAATAGGGGAATGATTATCGAATCTATAAAAGGTTAAACTTACTAAATACAAACAATCCTATATTAATGTCTCACTATATATAAAATTAAAATTCATACACTAACCATGTAAAACCAGTGAAGATACCGAAAAGCAAAACAAAGACCATCACAATTGAACCATAACAAATATTTTAACCTTTGAATACAAACATTGTTTCCATAAATTCAAAACAAAGTCACAACACAGGCTAATACCATACAACGGATCAAGAAACGATCTCCCAATTTATCTAACACCATTGATTTATCAGTAAGGAAACTATATAATAATATTTCGATAACTAGCAATTAACTTACATAACCCCTGACCAAAAATCCAAACACAAATGATACTCTTAGTCAAAAACATGAAAACATTAATAAACTAAGCCTAAATCAATCTTATATATCATAGCAATACGAGACTGAAATTCAACCCAATCTAGAGATTTAACACAAAAAACACATCACTCCCAATGACAAAAGCAAAAATATTTATGTTTAAACCCATCATTATACTTGACTTACCCAGAAAAGAGTTCTCATCAGCACCAGGAACAAGAGAGAACTGAGGAACCTTTTCCTTTTGATATGGAGGTTTAAGTGCCCAAAATCTACGGCTGAAGTACTCATAACTATATATATATATATATATATACAGTATATATATATATATATATATATATACACATATATATATATATATATATATATATCTTCATATTTACATAAATCAATATTAGTTACCTCCGAACTTATCAATGGAAATTATCAAAATCTTATACCACCTACCCAGAAAACATCATACTCAATTTATTTATTATCTTGCAATGTGTATATTCCTTGGAGGCGCAGAAGTTGCCATACACTTTCACAATACATAAAGTATAAGTAATATTTGAGATTGAAAGACTTCCATTCTAGCCAGCATTCCAAGAGATCCCGAAGTTTTAAAATCAGGTCAATATTTACTTCCTGGACGTGAAACCCGATAACTCAGGTTCTGATCTCGAATTCACATCACGAGAATACGAGCAAGAAAGAGAGCAGGAAGGAGAGAGGAAAGCAAATAATAAAAATAAGAGAGCATGTGAGGGAAACGTCAAAACAAAATATATTTAAAGAATTTTAATAAAGATAACAAACAAGTTAATGAATGGAAAGAAACAAACAAAGATTAACATAAAGTAAGAACAAATATGTATGTAATTAAGTGTGTGTGTATGTATGTATATACACTATGTATGTATATACTGTAAGTGTATACATATGTATATGTGTATTTATGTGTATATATATATATATATATATATATATATATATATAATATATATATATATATCTATATGTATATCTTCATATTTACAGAAGTAATACTGTATAGATTTATTCATCTTTTATTACAGCACACATCGTTGTATCATTAAATTTTATATGTTATTAGTTCACTGTGAATGTGCGTATCAGGTTTTATTTTCATGTTCATATTTACTATTATGTACACGTTGATAGTAAATAATATGCTTAGAAATTGTAATATACTGATCTGTTTATGTTTATTGATTTGTGTCACTTTTTATATAGGGTTAGATACATCATTTTTGTTTTTATATGCTAGTTAGCAACTCAGATGATCTAGGACGGGTATTTAAGCCTCACTCTTCCTCTGTTTTTTGTATTAACCTGAAGATATTTTGAAAGAATAGACGAAAGCTTGGGGTTCCAATGTTTTATTTTTCCTAGGGAGTTAGACTACATAACTTGATAACACGTACTTCTGATTTAACCTCCATATATATATATATATATATAAATATATATATATATATATATATATACATATATACTGTATATATATATATATATATTTATATATATACGGCCACCCGATCCTCCCAGCCGGCGGCGCTTGTGGCATTTTGGCCCTGCCGACTGGGAGGCTCTCTGGCATTACTTCTTTGATTTCCCATGGAAAGATTTTTGCTTCCATGGCCAGGGACCCTCGGAGAGTGCTGAATGCATTACCGAGGTAATCCTATCGGGCATGGAGGCATACATTCCATCTTCTTTCTCTCAGACTAATACAAACAAATTTTGGTTTACTCACGCTTGTTCTACTGCTGTCCGCAATAAGGAGGAAGCACTCAAACGATACCGACGCTTTAAAACTCAAAAGTCTCATTGTTCTTATGTTTCATCCCAGAATCAAGCCAAATCTGCTGTTCATCTTGCCAAACTCTCTTTCATCAATAATTAATGCACTGAACTATCCAACTCTAGCTCTTCCCAAGCTTTCTGGCATCTAGCCAGAAACCTCTCCCAAGAACTTTTCTTCCTCTTCTTTCCCTCCCCTTTTCCACTCTGATGGCACAACCATCACTTCTTCCTCTGACAAAGTTGAACTTTTCGCTCAAACTTTTGCTAGAAACTCCACCTTGGATGATTCCGGTGCTATTCCTCCCTCTCCACCCCCTTCTCTCCTACTTATGCCTAATATCCTATTCCTTTCTAAAGATATACTTTCTACCATCTCTGGGCTTGATACTAAGAAGGCATACGGTCCGGATGGTATTCCTCCTGTTGTACTAAAAAACTGTGCTTCCGTGCTGACTCCCTGCTTAGGCAAACTCCTATGTCTCTGTCTCTCCTCTAACGTCTTCCCTTCTTGCTCGAAGTTTGCTCTCATTCAACCTGTCCCAAAGAAGGGTGACCACTCTCAACCTTCCAACTATCGTCCTATTGCTCTCATCTCTTGTATCTAAAGTTTTTGAAACTATTCTCACTTCCAAACTTCTTAATCGTTTATCTTCTCATAATCTCCTATCAGATCGCCAGTATGGCTTCCTTAAGGGTCGCTCTACTGGTGATCTTCTTTCATATCATACTAACTCTTGGTCATCCTCCTTTTGGGACTTCGGTAAGACCTTTTCTATTGCGTTAGACATATCGAAGGCCTTTGATAGAGTCTGGCACAAATCATTAATTTCTAAACTACCCTCCTTCTGTTTCTATCCCTCCGTCTGTGCCTTTGTCTCTAATTTCCTTTCCGGTCGTTCCATAGCTGCGGTTGTGGACGGCCATCATTCACTTCCTCATCCTATCAACTTCGGTGTTCCTCAGGGATCTGTCCTATCTCCTATTTGTGACGCCTGCAGCTTAGCAGAACGCCACGTGGGCTCAGCCGCTCGGTTGGCCACTCTCTAGCACTCGCCAGGGCAGTGTATTTGGCTACAGTCTATCTACAATGTTGTACTTTCTTTCTTGTGAATCGTCATGTCACAGGCAGTACAGAAGTGGTCTTTATTTTCGCCTGTGACAATGCCTTATATTTTATATCATGAGTTGAACATAAGATGCATTGTAGTGATGGAGAGAGAGAGAGCGAGCGGGCAGTGAGACGGTAGTGAGTGTTGCTTTTCCTCCTCCCTCCTCCCTCCCGGAGGAGTCCCTCGCTCGCGTGATCTTTCTCTCGGTTTTGATTGGCTGGTGGTTCCTGGCGCCTTCTGCAGGCCTGCTGCCTGGTGATGTAGCGGCCTGTGATTGGCTGACCACCATGCTTTTGTGTGTGATCCTGGAGGTGTCCCGAGGAGCTACTCTCTTCAGAGCTTGCTTGACCAGCATACCCTTAACATATCCCTTGCGACCTGTCCCCGACTTCTACCTATAGAGCACTTTCTCTCTCTCTCAACTTCTTACCTCTCATTCTTCCTCTCTATTTAATATCATAACTCCCCTTTGGTTCTGCACGATTTCATATATCGGCCATCGTATTATATGCTGAAGCTCTCAGATATTATATGTTTAGTTAGGCATTTTGGAGGGGTAACCATTTTGTCTGTAGAGGTTCGACACACTCACGGTGTCTCCCTACCTATTCCTTGGCTGTCTGCTGGGCTATTTAATGCTAGACTGGGGTAAGGCTACTTGTGTTGTGATTTCCGATGTGTAACAGGTTTTGTTGAACCTGTACAATCGCAACGGAGACGTGGGAAGCCTAGGTGGTCTTTCTGACTGTGTACCTTGTGAGTTTAGCACTGTGCTGCGAGTGAGGGCTTTTGCCTCTGCCATCCAGCACTGTGTTAACTCGTTTTGTTTTGACTTTGAGAGGGTCGCCAGGAGAGAACCAGATACTAGCGATCTGGATCTCTCAAGAGAGCACCCCGTCAATTAACGTAATTTGGCCGAACAGTCTTAAGGACCTCGCTAGGCTACGAGCCGCTTGCTCAGCCATTGTTTCCTAGCCTACGACATCCCAGCTAGACTTTATTAGCCTAGCAGACACCCGTTTAGAATTATAAACTCTTATGTTATGTTTGCAGCATTCTTATTCACGTTGGACGTAAGCCTTGGTGTTGTTGATGTTGCACAACCTGGAGCAGGGCTTTTTTGAGTTGCCTGACTAAGTACTTCTTTTGTTGTTGGAGATAATACTAGTTTGCATTTATCGTTATTCCCGTGTCAGTTAACACTGTCTGCCTCTACACTTGTCCTATATTGTCCCTGCTTTATATAACAGTTCAAAATCCGATACGATCATCTTACCCCAGCATCAGACTTTCTTCAGAAGATTCCTGCTCGATGCTTTGGGACTTTCGTTCACTTTCTTTAGTATAGGAGTGACAGTTCATTATTGTTTAGAATAACTTTATATATACCTTCTTCTAGTTTGCATTAAATCATTGAAGTGATTTAATTAAGATCTCTATCTTTTCCTTGTATACCTTATTAACGTAATTGTATGTTGTTGTGATCAGGCTGTATCAGAGATCATCAGCCTGTAGTAGTAGTGCACTTATACCGAGTTATAGGATACCCCGTTATCGCAGATTTAACTCTGGAGGGTATAGGTGTTTTTTTGTGGGCCGGCATTATAAGTTCGAGGGTTGGATCTAGTGTTACCGTTGTAGCTGTGTGCCTTTCTATTCCAATGATTAAGAGCCCTTGTTTTATACGAGCCCCGGTCATAACAAATGGCGACCTTGCTTAGGATTTTGTGAACTTAGAGAAATATTGCAGGAGTGTTGTGGTCATTTATTTTGTTTAAAGGAATATAGTGGACACGTGGATTTTTTTTTGGCAAGTAGTATAACACTTAAGAGTCTTCAAGCATTTTATATTTTTGAGTGAATAGTGCTACATAAGAGTTTAGGTACATCTCTTTTTTTTTTATAAACGTTGAGAATTTTCGGTAGACAATATTTCGGACGACGGATCAGTGTACAGTGGGGATACAGTACGTGAAACAGACTCTGAGGGGCAGCAGCGGGGTTTGTCAGAAGGCATTAGAGTTATAACTAGTGAGGAGGTTGCAAGGAAGTTTCTGGAGATACCTATTACTGTTGACCGGGTGTCGGGGATTGATCGGTATGGTCTCCGGTGTTTGGCCACGGTCATGGGGCATATGGGCACTAGTAGCATGTCGAGAGGTGACCTGGTGGCCTGGGTGCTCGGCGGGGTGCGTGGGGCTTCGGGTGGAGCGGGAGCTGGGGCACCTTCGGCCCAGTCCCCATTCCACTCGACTCCTACCATGGCGCCCCCTCGGGCTCCGGAGCCGGGTACGTTCCCGCAGGCCGATAGTCACTGGCAGCGTGGTTTGTACATGGGTGGGTCTTCAATTGTTGCATCTCCTCCTCCTCAAGGTTTGACTCTAGAGATGCTCTTCCAGCTTGAGATGGCTAACCAGCAACGGCAGTTTGAGATGGCTAAGATTCAGGCTGAGGAGAGAAAGGCCAGATATGAGCTCGAGCAACGAAAGCATGAATCTGAGCAGCAGATTGAGATGGCTAAGATTCAGCAGCAGCAGCGAGAAGCTGAGCTTAGGGTTGAGGCTACGAGGTACTGTGCAGACATAGATCTTGAGAAGTCGCGGGTGGAGTCGACAGGGCAGCGTCTCGGTTCTGGGAATCGAGGTCTTGATCAGTCTTTATCGCACCTGCTCAAGTTGGTCCCTGTATTTGATGAGTCGGGTGTCACTGAATTTTGTATGCGTTTTGAGAAGAAGTGCCGGGAGCACCAATGGCCCGAGGTTAAGTGGGCAGCCCTTGTTTTCTCTAGGTTGATTGGCAAAGGACTCAAGGCATATGATGCATTGCCCTTGGAGTCTTGCATATATTATGAGGTATTGAAGGAGGCTGTCCTGCGGGCATATGAGTTACAACCAGAGACGTACAGATTGAAGTTCCGGGGTCTAACGAAGGGTCGTGAGTGCACCTCTCTTGAGCATGCCCGGGATCTGTCCGATGTATTTGGGAATTGGCTGAGATCGGAGAAGGCAACGACGTTTGATGAGATAAAACAGTTGATGCTTCTCGAGCAGTTCTTTAAGTGTACGGGCGGCGATTTGACGTTGAATCTTAAAGAAAAGAACCCGAAAACTCTTCAGGAGGCAGCTGAGATGGCTGACCGTAGGCTATCGCTGATTCGTGGGTGCGGGTCTGGACAACGGAACGATGCAGGTAACAAGGGGCGCAACACTCCACCCCCCCCGAGTCAGTGATACACCATATAACAATAACAATTGTGTGGGGAGATTGTAGGCACCAATCGATCAGGGCTAGACCCAGGTGAGGTTATAGGCATGTGATAAAGAGTCGCTGGAACTCCTGTTTCACTTGCTTGGCCTCTCTTACTGATTTTCTTTGTGCCTCATTTACACTGAGAGCAATCCAGCTAGCTCTCACAAACACCTCCTCCTCCTATCCACTTCACTACACTAAACATGCACACCACACTTCATTCTTCCACACCAAAATAAAAAAAAAATAAAAAATTATGAATTGTAGCCCAGCCTCGGAGTCCCCAGGGGGGGGGACCATAAATGCCCCCTCACCCGACCGACCATCCCCTGACGACCCCACACAATTACCTGGACCTCGGCCTGTTACTCTTTCTATTAATTTCTGCAACATTCGCGGACTTTCCTCTAACTTTCACTCTGTTGAGCACCATCTCTCCTCCTACAAACCTGATCTTCTCTTCCTCACCGAAACTCAGGTGTCTGTAGCAACATCCAGCAACCCCTTCTCTGTATCCTCCTACTTTCTCTATCCTAGTTTCAAAGCCAAAGGCGGATGTTGTGCATATGTGCACAACAAACTCACTTGCTCTCGTGTTCCCGATTTCGACTCCTCTGAATTCTCAACTTTATGGCTCAAACTTTCCTGTCATTCTCTTACTAAATATTTCTGTGCTGTCTATCTTTCCCCTAACTCTACCAACTTTCCCAAATTCTTTGACTATCTAAACTCTACAGTGGAACACATTCTATCCATTTCTCCTTTCTCAGAAATCTCCATCTTAGGAGATTTCAACGTTCACCACCGCCATTGGCTCTCCTCTCACACTACTGATCCACCTGGTGAACAAGCCTACGTCTTTTCTATCCTAAATGACCTAGAGCAGTTAGTTCAGCAACCCACCCGTATCCCGGATCGCATCGGAGATCGGCCCAACATTCTTGACCTGTTTCTAACTTCTAACCCTTCTTCTTATACTGTCGATCTTTTCTCTCCTTTGGGCTCCTCCGACCATAAACTTATCTCTGTCACCTGTCCTATCTCTCCAGTACAGCCACCCGATCCTCCTAGCCGGCGGCGCTTGTGGCACTTTGGCGCTGCCGACTGGGAGGCTCTTCGGCAGTACTTCTTTGATTTCCCATGGAATGATTTCTGCTTCCATGGCCGAGGACCCTCGGAGGGTGCTGAACGCATTACCGAGGTAATCCTATCGGGCATGGAAGCATACATTCCATTCTCTTTCTCTCAGACTAATGCTAAAAAATCTTGGTTTACTCACGCCTGTTCTACTGCTGTCCGCAATAAGGAGGAAGCATTCAAACGGTACCGACGCCTTAAAACTCAAGACTCTCATTCTTCCTATGTTTCTGCCCGGAATCAAGCCAAATCTGTTCTTCGACTTGCCAAACACTCTTTCATCAATAATAAATGCACTGAACTATCCAACTCTAGCTCTTCCCAAGCTTTCTGGCATCTAGCCAAAAACCTCTCCAACAATTTCTCTTCCTCGTCTTTCCCTCCCCTTTCCCACTCTGATGGCACAACCATCACTTCTTCCTCTGACAAAGCTAAACTCTTCGCTCAAACTTTTGCTAGAAACTCCACCTTGGATGATTCCGGTGCTATTCCTCCCTCTCCGCCCTCCTCTCTCTTACTTATGCCTAATATCCTAATCTCTTCTAAAGATGTACTTTCTACACTCTCTGGGCTTAACACTAATAAGGCGTACGGTCCGGACGGTGTTCCTCCTGTTGTTCTCAAAAACTGTGCTTCCGTGCTGACTCCCTGCCTAGGCAAACTCTTTCGTCTCTGTCTATCCTCTAACGTCTTCCCTTCATGCTGGAAGTTTGCTCACATTCAACCTGTCCCAAAGAAGGGTGACCGCTCTCAACCCTCCAACTATCGTCCAATTGCTCTTATCTCTTGTCTTTCTAAAGTTTTTGAAACTATTCTTGCTTCCAAATTTCTTAAGCATTTCTCTTCTCATAATCTGCTCTCAGATCGCCAGTATGGCTTCCTTAAGGGTCGCTCTACTGGTGATCTTCTTTCATATCTTACTAACTCTTGGTCATCCTCCTTTCGGGACTTCGGTGAGACTTTTTCTATTGCACTAGACATATCGAAAGCCTTCGATAGAGTCTGGCATAAATCTTTAATTTCTAAACTACCCTCCTTCGGTTTCTATCCCTCCATCTGTGCCTTTGTCTCTAATTTCCTTTCCGGCCGTTCCATAGCCGCGGTTGTGGACGGCCATTGTTCACTTCCTCACTCTATAAACTCCGGTGTTCCTCAGGGCTCTGTCCTATCTCCTATTCTCTTTCTAATTTTTATAAATGATCTCCTTAACTGTACCTTAATTCCCATCCATTCATACGCAGACGACTCAACCTTGCACTACTCCATTAGTTTTTCAGAACGCCCCAGCCAGCAATCCCTCAACGACAAACGTAATGAAGCCATAGAACTCTTAAATTCTGATCTAAATACTATTTTCAATTGAGGCAGAGAAAACCTTGTTAACTTTAATGCTTCCAAAACCCAATTTCTCCATCTATCTACCCGTCAGGATCTCCCAGCGGACTATCCCTTATTCTTCAACAATACAAAAATCAACCCTTCATCTTCTCTCAATATTCTTGGTGTCTCATTTTCTTCTGCTCTCATTTGGAAGGACCATATTACCAGTCTTGGTAAGGCAGCCTCCCAGAAGCTGGGTGTGCTCAACCGCCTTAGGGGGTTCTTTTCCCCTGCACAGCTTCTTGCTCTGTACAGGGGCATAGTGCGCCCTTGTATTGAGTATTGTTCACATGTGTGGGGAGGTTCCTCTCACACTGCTCTCCTAGACAAAGTTGAAAGGAAGGCCTTTCGTATCATTAACTCCCGTCCACTCACCAACTCTCTGCAATCTCTCTCTCTCCGCCGCAATGTTGCATCTCTCTCGCTATTCTATCGCTACTATAATAATCAGTGTTCCTCAGAGCTATCCCAGTGCATACCACCTCATTTACGTAGGGCACGTGGTACCCGTCTTGCAACTCAATCCCACCCCTACTCTGTGCAACTCTCGAACCCAAGAGTGAAACGTTACTCTCAAACTTTCTTCTACTCAACAGCTGAGCTCTGGAACTCTCTCCCAGAATCAGTCTTTCCCTCTTCCTATGACTTAAATTGCTTCAAACTCCGTGTGTCCAGGCATTTTGGCTCGAACGTCCCTTGATTTTGGCCCTGTCACTCTTTCAACTATGGGGGAGGCACTCGCTATAGGCAGTTATGCCTTTTGCCTCCCTCAATCACATAGAAAAAAAAAAAAAAAAAAAAAACTACAAGAGCAATGATATTAATTCTGACCATAAACCTAATACCGTCCCGTTTAAGAAGGGTCAGGGCCCTTCCCCACCTCAAGGGAAGCCCAAGGGGGAGTTAGAGTGTTTTCATTGTCATGAGAAGGGGCATTATGCAAGAGCCTGTCCAAGCAAGCCACCTAATGCAGTTGTGTCTTTGGCTCGCAACATTGGGGTGTCCCCGAAGTTATCTGAGTTTGCCCGGGGTATAACGTCAGAGGCTGAGACACAGCCAGTGGAGAAGAATCCGGAAGGCTCGAACCCTGTCCGCGATGTCTTTTGCGACCATCGAGGGCGTGGCTGCGTGAAGTGGGCTGGTAAGAAGCATGGAATTGAGCTGTTGCGAGACACGGGTGCCTCTCAGACTTTGTTGAAGAACTTTACTGGTAGACCAATAAACGCGGCACGGGTGGTTGTGGTGCAAGGTATCAATGCTAGCAGGTCATACCTGTTGGTCAGGATGGAACTGGACGTAGATGGTGTGACACGAGAGTTGGATGTGGGAATTGTGGAGAACTTGCCTGTTGGGGGCATTGACCTCCTTCTCGACACCGACTTTGCGGTGCCTACTTCTGAGGTTTCCCCCTTAGTCGTTGCCGAGAAGCCGGCCGACGTGAGTAGGGAGGAACAGGAGTGGGTAGAGAAGTGTCAAGTACAACCTATGGTGTGCGTTGTTACAAGACCTCTTGCATCCAAAGTGTCACAGCCTATTCCTCAGTCTTCTGATCAACGGAGGAACGGTTGGAAGAAGACGGCTAATGTTGGTAAAAGTTTGCAGAGTTTAGTACCAGCAGCTCTTCTTGGCGACTCAGTATTGGCACCATTGTTGGAGTCTGGCGAAGCCCCAGGACCTGTCACAGCTAGTGAGGAGGTAGGGCAGGAAGAGACTCCGAGGCAGCAACGTTACACACAGAGAGAAAAAACGGTTGCTCAGATTGATATTGGGGGAGGACTTGGGTTGCTTCGGAAGCACTTAGACAGGTTGGTTCCCTCAGATATTTGTAAACTGCAGTTGGAGGATCCGGAAGTTCAGAAGTGTGGTAATGGTGCTGTCGAGATCAAACACGAGGACGGGGAAACATGTCATGTGAACCTGTTGGAGGAGTTTGTGAGGCAACCACCTGAGTAGCCTACTGTCCCTGCGTTGGTCTGCAGCGGCCAAGGTGCAGAAGGAGAGGGGGGCAGTAGGGCACAGGTGGAGGAGAGTAGGGATTGTCATGTCTCGGCGGAGCAGTGGGCGGGGGACACGGGTCTGGTGGCTGTGGAAGCGCTAGAGCACCTGCCTGAGCAGCAGTGTGCAGCGCTCCAGCACCAGCTCGGTTCATACCCCACTGGTCGTGCCGAGCCCCCGAGCCTCACAACTCAGGCGGTGCAAGATGTTCCGCGGGCAGGTCACGTGAATGTTGGGAGACCGTTAGCCTCGTTGTTTCGGTGGTTCAAGGTGGGCGACGAGGCTTGGCCATGGTTGTCAGGTCAAGGTCGACCAATGGCTGCCAAGGGTGGTGGTCAAAAGGAGGACTTTGAGCAGATTGGTGAGGTTGGCTGTGGAGTGGATGTGCCCGGTCGTCGCATAGCCTCCCAATGCTGCTCTAGTCGAATGCAACAGCTCTACCATAGACCGACTGTATCTGGCCATGTCGCTAAAAGCTGTGATGCTGCGCAGGCAGATGTAGTCGTAAGGAATGCGGGGGTGCGCATGTACGGTATCGGCGGGGAAGCCTTATCAATAATGAACTATGGGAGTGACTGCACAGGTGGTACTGATTGTCCCTCTCATGACCTGGCTGTTCTAGGGACGAAGGTGGAGAAGGAGGGAGACTACAGGGTAGAAGCTGCAGTCTCGGCTGGGTTGTGGGAGGGCACTAGGCATGTTGTTCTGCGAGATAAGTTGTTTACTAGGCTGTGGCAGTGCATCCGCATGTTTGTTGCTTCTCCAGGCCTGATGTACGGGGTAGAATCCGACATGGAGGCTGGAGACAGTGCGAGGCTCAGTTTAATTCCCTACCGTATAAATCCTGCTCGTCAGCCTGTGGTGCAAGCAGAGCTGGATTACGTGTAGACGAAGGGTCTGAGGGATAAGGAATGTCGTGAGTGGTCGTTGCCTGTAACTTTACAACCTGTGTTAAGTGGAAAGATCAGTGAGTGTGTTGATTGCGAGAGTGTGTGTGCATTATCCCTGACAGACGCCTATACCTTATCGAGTGTTGACGACACCATAGACCGCATCGGGGCTGCATCGCCTATCACGAAGGTAGAACTAGTGAAAGGCTTTTGGCAGGTCCCGTTGCCGGAAAGAGCGAAGAGAAGTGCCAGTCTTGTGATGAACTGGGCAGTTTATCAGTGCCAGGTGTTGTTGTGCTGCCGGAACACAAGTTGGATGTGTGGCATGCTAAGGGCACTGATAATGTTTTGGCTGATTGTTTGTCACGGGACTGTTTGTTTGCAGGAGAACCCTCGCCGTTCGGTCAGTGTGTGTTGAGAGTGGAGTAAAATTGGCTTGCCCCTGTAAGTGCAGCCGCCATAAACATATTAAAAATTAAAATTCTATAAAAACTCTTTCTTTAATAGTTAATTTTGTTTTAAGTATGTTATAGCTAAAGTTCTGAGTCGAACCTGTGCTTCTCTCAGAAGGCTGGGTTAGTAGAAGCTCGCTCTAGGAGCATAGCAGTATGAATTAATTAAGCTATTGTGTTGGGAGGGGTTGTAATTTTGTTGTTGATGAGAACTGAGCTTTGCCTTCTTTGTTGCGAAGTGATTAGGGGTGGCGAGTCTTATCGGCGTTATGCTTGTCAGATATGGAGCTCATGGTTGAGCGTTTAATATCTTGGGGGGGGGGGGGGGGGGGGGGTGACGCCTGCAGCTTAGCAGAACGCCACGCGGGCTCAGCCGCTCGCTTGGCCACTCGCTAGCACTCGCCAGGGCAGTGTATTTGGCTACAGTCTATCTACAATGTTGTACTTTCTTTCTTGTGAATCGTCATGTCACAGGCAGTACAGAAGTGGTCTTTATTTTTGCCTGTGACAATGCCTTATATTTGATATCATGAGTTGAACATAAGATGCATTGTAGTGAAGGAGAGAGAGAGAGAGCGAGCGGGCAGTGAGACGGTAGTGAGTGTTGCTTTTCCTCCTCCCTCCTCCCTCCCGGAGGAGTCCTTCGCTCGCGTGATCTTTCTCTCAGTTTTGATTGGCTGGTGGTTCCTGGCGCCTTTTGCAGGCCTGCTGCCTGGTGATGTAGCGGCCTGTGATTGGCTGACCACCATGCTTTTGTGTGTGATCCTGGAGGGGTCCCGAGGAGCTACTCTCTTCAGAGCTTGCTTGACCAGCATACCCTTAACATATCCCTTGCGACCTGTCCCCGACTTCTACCTATAGAGCACTTTCTCTCTCTCTCAACTTCTTACCTCTCATTCTTCCTCTCTATTTAATATCATAACTCCCCTTTGGTTCTGCACGATTTCATATATTGGCCATCGTATTATATGCTGAAGCTCTCAGATATTATATGTTTAGTTAGGCATTTTGGAGGGGTTACCATTTTGTCTGTAGAGGTTCGACACACTCACCGTGTCTCCCTACCTATTCCTTGGCTGTCTGCTGGGCTATTTAATGCTAGACTGGGGTAAGGCTACTTGTGTTGTGATTTCCGATGTGTAACAGGTTTTGTTGAACCTGTACAATCGCAACGGAGACGTGGGAAGCCTAGGTGGTCTTTCTGACTGTGTACCATGTGAGTTTAGCACTGTGCTGCGAGTGAGGGCTTTTGCCTCTGCCACCCAGCACTGTGCTAACTCGTTTTGTTTTGACTTTGAGAGGGTCGCCAGGAGAGAACCAGATACTAGCGATCTGGATCTCTCAAGAGAGCACCCCGTCAATTAACGTAATTTGGCCGCACAGTCTTAAGGACCTCGCTAGGCTACGAGCCGCTTGCTCAGCCATTGTTTCCTAGCCTACGACATCCCAGCTAGACTTTATTAGCCTAGCAGACACCCGTTTAGAATTATAAACTCTTATGTTATGTATGCAGCATTCTTATTCACGTTGACTGTAAGCCTTGGTTGTTGTTGAGTTGCACAACCTGAGCAGGCTTTTTGAGTTGCCTGACTAAGTAGTTATTTTGTTGTTGGAGATAATACTAGTGTGCATTTATCGTTATTCCCGTGTCAGTTAACACTGTCTGCCTCTACACTTGTCCTATATTGTCCCTGCTTTATATAACAGTTCAAAATCCGATACGATCATCTTACCCCAGCATCAGACTTTCTTCAGAAGATTCCTGCTCGATGCTTTGGGACTTTCGTTCACTTTCTTTAGTATAGGAGTGACAGTTCATTATTGTTTAGAGTAACTTTAAATATACCTTCTTCTAGTTTGCATTAAATCATTGCAGTGATTTAATTAAGGTCTCTATCTTTTCCTTGTATACCTTATTAACCCTTTCACGCATTTATGACGCAGAGGTTGCCAGATTAACAATAAGAAATAGAGTTCTCTCACTCTTATAATTACCTCTCCAAAATTAGTTTTCTGCCCACAACTAACTCAAAGACAACTGCAGAGGTTGAAGTAACTAAACTAAAGGTTTCTAAATACCCCTGATGGTAACAAAGGCTTTAAAGTATCCCCAATAGGCTCAAAATTGCGTCATATGTCGGAGAGGGTTAACATAATTGTATGTTGTTGTGATCAGGCTGTATCAGAGATCATCAGCCTGTAGTAGTAGTGCACTTATACTGAGTTATAGGATACCCCGTTATCGCAGATTTAACTCTGGAGGGTATAGGTGTTTTTTTGTGCGCCGGCATTATAAGTTCGAGGGTTGGATCCAGTGTTACCGTTGTGGCTGTGTGCCTTTCTAGTCCAATGATTAAGAGCCCTTGTTTTATACGAGCCCCGGTCGTAACATATTCTTCTAATTTTCATAAATGATCTTCTCAACTGTACTTCCAGTCCTATCCATTCATATGCGACGACTCTACCTTACACTATTCAATTAGTTTCCCAGAACGCCCCAGCCAGCAATCCCTCAAAAGCAAACGTAATGAAGCCATAAAACACTTATCTTCTGATCTAACTACCATCTTCATTTGGGGCAGAGAAAACCTTGTTACCTTTAATGTTTCCAAAACCCATTTCTCCATCTATCCCTCAGAAATTGTCGAGGGCATAACTGAGGTATCCTTTCTTGCATGGAAGCAAACATTCCATTATCTTTCTCTCAAAGTACCTCACAATAATCTTACTTTACTCATGCTTGTTCTACTGTTGTTCACAATAAGGATGAAGCCTTTAAACGGTTCCGTCGCCTTCAAACTCAAGAGTCTACCCGAAAGTAACCCAAATTTCTACTTCGATCCACCAAAAATTCTTCATCATTAATAGATATTGTGAACTTTCAAACGCTAGCTCTTCCCAAGCTTTCTGGTATCTAGTCAAAGACCACTCCAACAATTTTACTTCCTTGTCTTTCCCTCCTCTTTTGCACTGTGATACCACCTCTGACAAAGCTGGACTCTTCACTCAAACTTTCCTTACACACTCCGCCTTGGATGAATCTGGTTGCTGTTCCTCCCTATCCAGCTCCCTTTCTCTTACTTATACCTAATATAATAATATATACTAAGGATATACTTTCTGGCTTCTCTGGGCTTAATACTAAGGGTGTACAAACCGGATGGTGTTCCGAGTGTTGTACTCAAAAACTGTTCTTCCATGCTGACTTCTTGCCAAAGCAAACTATTTTGGCTCTGTCTTTCCTCCAACGTCTTTCTTTCTTGCTGCAGGATGTTTTCTCTCATTCAACCTGTCCCAAAGAAGGGTGACCGCTCTCAACACTCCAACAATCATCCAATTGCTCTGATTTCTTGCATCTCTAAAGTTTTTAAAACTATTCTTAATTCAATATTTCTTAATTATTTGTCTTCCCATAATCTACTTTCAGATCACCAGTTTGGTTTCCTTAAGGGCAGCTCTACTGGTGATCTTCTTTCTTCCCTTACTCAGTCTTAGTCATCCTCCTTTTGGGAGTTTGGTGAGACGTTTTCTATTGCGCTAGAGTGACGGTGACGGCGGCGGATTGACATATCTAAAGCCTTCGAAAGAGTCTGGCACAAATCACCTATTTGTAAACTACAATCTTTAAGTTTCTATCCATCTATTTGTGACTTTGTATCCCATTTCGTTTCTAACCATTCCATAGTCGCGGTTATGGACGGCCATCGCCCACTCCCTAAACCTATCAACTTTGATATTCAATAGAAGTCTGTCCTATCTCCAGTTCTATTTTCAATGTTCATTAATGATCTGGACTGTAGCCCTAGTCGAGTCGACTCCTATGCAGATGACACTATTCAACTAGTTTTCCACAGCTACCCTCCATGCAATTACTTTGAATATCACTAATAATGTTTTTATTAATTTCACCACAACACCAAACACCTCCAATGGAATCAATGAAAGCATATACTGTATGTGATCCCTCGGGATTCTAACCCTGCCATGGGCCATAGCATCTACTGATCTATCAACTGTTTCCAATTGGAGCAGATATAACCTTGTTGTTTTCAATGCTTCCAAAAGCTAATTTCTCCATCTATGTATAGTTGACTCGATTAATTCGCGGAGACAGATAGATATGTATATATTGAGAGAGAAGTATTTGATCTGGCAATAACTACAGCGCTTGGGAACCGCAGCAGTTATCGTACCGAGTTGTATGATGTAATTTTCCTTTCTAGGTTCATGAAGTATATTTTTGTTTTCATCTGTGCATAATATTAAACATAGTAAAGGTGAGTGACAACAAGGAGACTGCAACAAAATGGTGGTTTTAATACAAATACCTACGATAACAAGCAAGGTAGAATCATGGGAGAAACATAGAGAGTAGGGGGTGAGAGGAGTGGGACAGTGGGGGAGGCAGTGACGGAGCTAGTGGAGACTGAGAGAAGAGAGAAAGGAATGATATGGGGGAGGGGTTGGCGTGTGTGGTGGAAGTAGGGAGGGGACGGTAGACGAGTAAAAGGAGGGGAAGCGGGTGAGAGCAGGGACAAGGAGAGAAAGAAATGTTAAGGGGGGATGGAAAGCTGGGTAGAAAATGCGTTGATGGTGGGGTAGAAATCAAGTCCAGAAATGATAACAGGCTGGGACAATTAATACGGATAGGGAGGGGGCGGTAATTAATACTATATGAACATTGGGCAATTAAGTTCTGAGTATTTAATTTCAAATAATAGTCTCACTTATGGTGAAACATACATTAGTTTTGCCAATTAAACAAGACATTCAATGTTCGTGTTAAACACGTTTACCAAATAAAATGTAACGTCAATTTCACTTATTATAATATATAATGTTTCGAAGTCATCTTTAATGTCGATATTTTTGTTTAACTATGCGACTGTTATTAATTATCAGGCGCGTTTGAAGTATCACTTGCGTTGTCCATTTATTAATTATAGCTACAAAATCTTAGTTACCAAAGACCAGCATATTTGAGTCAGTCAAAACACAGGATCTCTCACTCTCTCTCTCTCTTTCTCTCTCTCAAATGTTGGCGTTGTATATCTGGGTTTTTTTCCTCGAACTTTTTGAAATTCAATATCTTGGGTATTATTTGCTATCAACTTTCAGTAAGTTATAGTTTACTTCCTTTTTTTATATGAGGAGGGCGACTTAATACAATAAGATCTTCGCCTATTGATAATTTTGTTATCCATTTGTATATTCTAGGGAATATATGGGTCACTGAGTAGCCAATTGAACAAACTTGACTGTTGTTAGGAGGTTGGAAGCTATTTAACTTGATCAACTATTATCATAAGGCGTTTTGCGGTTTATAAAAGGTAAATGTAGTTGCTACTCCAGCCTCTGACTGAAAATAAGTTATCATTTGTGTTTATCATATAGAAGTGTTTCATTAATATCGGCCATGTGCCTTGTCGGTCTATCAATCAATTTGTGTCTGTTTGGTTCCTCGTAGAGACAGTGGTATTAGCTTGCACGAAATCTACGATATTAATAATTACATGAAAACAGAAATATAACTTATTTTAGCAATGAAAAATATCCCATACTATTATGCATCCACCCTCAAGATACTTTACAATTTAAAATATGTATTACAAAAGCAAATGAACAGACACATATGTGGAAATTATTACAAAATGAGGAGTAGATATTGAATTTTTTGTTTGCCTCATTTAGTACACCTCTACATGGGCACCATTAGTTGCACGAAGCACATCAAGACGGTACTCGATTTCTTGCCATGTTCGCTGTAGCATAGCCTCATCAATGGTCGCAATGGCATCAGTGATCTTTTGCTTTAGGTCAGTGATGTCCCGTATCTCTGTTCGATACACGATATCTTTAACATAACCCCATAGCAAGAAGTCCAGGAGAGTGATATCTGGTGAACGAGGTGGCCAGGGAATCGGGCCATCCCTTCCAATCCACCGGTCTGTGAATGTTTGATTTAGGAACTCACGAACACGCAGTCCCCAATGTGGTGGTGCACCATCTTGCTGATAAATGATGGTTGGTTGAAGGTCATCTAGTTGTGGTACCACATATTCAGTCAAAAGGTCAAGGTAAACATTTACAGTAATTGTTTTCTCGTGGAAGAAAAATGGACCAATGGACAAATGCAATATTATTAAAAACTTTGATAACCACCAAGTACATACAACAAATCTGATTAAAATATCTCATCAATTGCCTTGGTAATAATTTTTTTAAATTGTAAAGAGACTTTATGGACACCCTGCATATATCTATCTCTCTCTCTCTCTCTCTCTCTATATATATATATATATATATATACATATATATATTGAGAATATATCACAAATACATGTGAGCCACTAAATGTTTCTAATCTCTCAGTGGGGATCGAACCGTCGACGATAGCCGACGCTTTAATCAATTTAATGACTGCCATGGTGTAATTGATTAAAGCGGACGGCCCACTGAGAGATTAGAAACATTTATATATATATATGTACGGTATATATATATGTGTGTGTATGTGTTTGTATGTATGTGTATAACCGGAAGCATAAAATAATTAATTTGGTCAGCATAAATATTGACAAATAATGATGTGGTGATTTTTTGTACAATTTTACGGTGTCTGGCTTTGCTTTTAATTATGACAAATTGCAGTCTTAAATAAACAAGGATAATTGCCACACAACTGTAGAGTTATGCCCCTTTCCCACTGGTGAGACAAGTCACGATTTTCGTCGCGGAAACCAATAAATTGGCATGGCACATTCGTGACCTGTCTCAACACCTCTCATAAAAAATCGTTTGACTCTCAAGGCCTCTCAGGCCTCGCAAGGGCCCGCGGGGGTCGTCGCACAATGTTCGCACAGTTCAAAATTTTGGAGGAGGAATCACGATGATCGATAATCGGTATTACCCTTGCAAGCATCGTCGAGCATCGCCGAAGGGTTTCCGCGATCATCTGCGACATCGGCGAGGCATCACGGATGGTTTCCCACAAAAATAACTTTGCAACGCTGCATGGATACTCACCCATACTCACCGTCGCCTATGCTCTCAGATGTTCCGGGAACATCGACGATGCCAAAGAGCACCTTCGGCCGATGCTCTCAGATGTTCCGGGAACATCGACGATGCCAAAGAGCACCTTCGGCAGGTGGGTAAAAAAAAATTATTAGGCCTATAGTGAGATATCTTTCACCTACGGTGAAATTCCACATATTGTTATATTTGTTGTTGTTGTTGATGAAATCTTATAGAATAACATTTCCTCTTGCCGTTCATGAAAACAAAACAATATAAAAAACAATTATTATGGGTGAAAACCGACAGAGTTAGGGCAAATACGGGCGGACTGATGATATGCCTTCACCTACAGTGAAATTCCACATATTGCTATATTTGTTGTTGTTGTTGATGAAATCTTATAGAATAACCTTTCCTCTTGCCGTTCTTGAAAACAAAACAATATAAACAAACAAATATTATGGGTGAAAACCGACTGAGAGTTAGGGCAAATACGGGCGGACTGATGATATGCGTTCACCTACGGTGAAATTCCACATATTGTTATTGTTATTTTTGTTGTTGTTGTTGATGAAATCTTATAGAATAACCTTTCCTCTTGCCGTTCATGAAAACAAAACAATATAAAAAACAAATATTATTGATGAAAACCGACTGAGAGTTAGGGCAAATACGGGCGGACTGATGATATGCGTTCACCTACAGTGAAATTCCAAATATTGTAATTTTTGTTGTTGTTGATGAAATCTTATAGAATAACCTTTCCTCTTGCCGTTTATGAATACAAAAAAATATAAAAAGCAGTTATTATTGGTGAAAACAGACAGAGTTAATATTTTGCTGTGGAATGGATTCTATAAGAGCGAAAAACTATCGTTATAGATTTATTTCTATAAAAAACAATAATGATGATAGAATAATCTAAACACCGCCATCATGTTCAGCGGACATATATATATATATATTTTTTATTTTTTTTGAGAGTAGGCCTAAGCTAAATTTGTATATTTTTCGATAGAAAAATGTCTCCGGCGAAGCCGGATTTCTCCATACAATGCTGGCTCCCTATCGCTCGCCAGGAAGAAATCGACACCTGGATGGGGATAAACGTCTTAAAACAGTAGGCTGAACGGGGCCGAACGGATACAAGGCAAAGAGAGAGGGAGAGAAATAGAAAACAAATACAAAAAACGAGGAGAGGGAGGGAAAGAGAAAACAACAAACAGCAGGTGGGCTCAATGTTTGGGTTACGGCTTAACAATTGAGCCCACCTCGCTTTTTTTAGTTTACTCTTTCTCTCTCTCTCTCTCTCCTCGTTTTTTGTTGTTATTTCTATTTCTCTCCCTCTCTCTTTGCCTTGTATCCGTTCGGCCCCGTTCAGCCTACTGTTTTAAGACTTTTACCCCCATCCAGGTTTCAATATTTTCCTGGTGAGTGGTAGCGAGCCAACATATATATTTTTTGTTTTGAGAGCAAGCTAAATTTGTACATTATTTGATAGAAAAATTTCTCCGGCGAAGCATTGCCAACCTCCGAATTAAGGGGAGATGGGTCGTTTTTCTGGTCCCCTTTCTTCCTCATGGTTAACCCCTTTAGTTTTCATATTTTATGACGTTCGGCCCATTAGTTTGGCGTGATATGCTAATTCCACTCTGCAATTAGCACATTAACGTTACATTTGCTCAGCTGCTCACACCTCGCCGATCTCGCCGACGTATGTGCGATGCCAACGCCGATGATCACAAGAATTTGTGCCTTAAAAAAATGCCTCGCAGAGGTTCATCGGCAAAACATCGCTCACTTCCCCGATGTATCGCCGATGTCGGCGATTGAGTCGCCCGCATCGGCGACATCTTCGCCCAGTATAATTTGTCATCTGTTTGTAACAGTCGAAATCGTGAAGGTCGCACGTATTCTTGCGAATTTGACAAAACGAAGGCATCGGCGACGAAAATCGTGACTTGTCTCACCAGTGGGAAAGGGGCATTAAAGGTATCCAGTGTGTGAGAGAAGACAAACTTATAATGAACGAAAAGGCAGCACCTCAGGTTAGACAATAAAAAATTCCTATTCCTATATTTGAAAGCTGCTTCTGCTATGCCTGGTATTGCCTAGATGCCATACACAAGTAGATAGTCGTATTCCTTTGTAGGTACTCTAATTCAGCTGAACGTCACACAATCATCTATGGTATCAACCTTTCCTAGACAACCAAGCTCTTTTATATTTTTATTGTATTCCTATCAGTTATTGCTTATTGTCTGTCGCTAAGATATGGTCTCGTGAAATTATTCGTAGGTTCATTTTCACACAATTGATTAACCTATTCAGCCCATATTTTACTAAAAACCTTAAGAAAATGGAACCGAAAATCGAACATAATGTAGATGCTCCAAATGCCAATAACATAACATAAACCCATTCTGTACTGGAAACATCCTTTGTATTATATTCTGGCAAATATTAGACGACTATATTCAGCTTAGGAAGGACGTGTACCAATTAAAGGGCTACAGACTATCTCAATTAATCCTTTACCACATGCCCTCTCTAAGATTCATAAAATTATATAAATGTAGTTGAAATCAAATATATAAGACATCGCCGGTACAGAAAGGGTTATTAAAAACATCTTATTTATACCATTTCAAAAAGAGAGAAAGAGAGAGTTTAGGCACAGTTCTCAAATACACCCTATGATCTCATTTGTATTACGTAAGGCTGCCAAGTTTCTAGTGAATAATGGCAATGGATGAAATGTAAGTAGTATCAAGTTGTAAAATCATTCCAAAATCGTTGTCAGTGTCTGTTTGCAGTATGTTATATTACTTAACAATACTCCTTTGTGAAATCGCTTCACATATCTTTGTAGTATCAAAATATAACTAATGTATTGCTTAGGCAATATCTTCCTTCTTCAATAGGCAGCTGAATAATGTATTTTGTAAATTGTAGGCTACTATTATTTTAATGTGCTCCCAGCAAGTATAAATTAATAAAGCATTGTGCAAATCATATGGGGTACAGAGGAGACGGGTATGCATCGGATGATAGGGATAGGTGTGGTAGGAAGGAATGGGAAGGGAGGTGTTGAGGTGCACTTGCGATTGTGGTGGGGTTGGTTGGGGGGTTAGGGAGACCACTAACATTCTGTGTTACCAGCATAGAGTAAGATTACCTAAGAGGGGTGTCTTGGAAAATCAGCCGTGTTAATAGTAGTTGGCCATTATTTACAAATTTGGCTGGAACCCTGCACTAGATGGCGGTAGCGCCATCGCGGGAAAATACTTCTGTCGTCTGTGTATTGACAGTTCCTCTCCCTTGCTGCAATGGTGTACACGTGGTGTCTCGTGTAGAGTCTGTAGAAACTCATGTAACTTGTTTGCTATCACCATATCAGCTATAGTCATTATGAATACAATGATTTAAGTGTACACTGATATGCAAAAGCACTCCAAAGTATTGCCTACACTGAAATGTGAACAATACTCCATTAACCCCTTCTGTACCGTCGTCGTATGGTATATTTTATTCTAGCAATATGTAGACAATTTTATACAGCTTAAAAAGGATCTGTGGTAGTTAAATTTAAAAGGGTTGATTGAGATAGTTCGAAGCCTTATAATTGCTAAAGATTCTTCCTAAAGTGAATACAATCGATTAGTAGGAGCCAGAATAAAATCAAAAGACGTCGTCGGTATAGAAGGGGTTAATTACATAGCTTACCAAGCTGAACCAAGCCTCCGTGATGATGTAAGGAGGCTGTGGTTGACCTTGAGAATAAGGATATGGTTTGCAATGGATCATGAAGGCTGTTGATGATTATTTGATATCGACTGTAAATTTATTAACAATGAATGTAGCCTATATGAAAAACTAATCTCAATTGAAGACAAGTATTTACATTGTAATATAAGTTACTAACTTTGAAGTACACAGCCACACTCAAACTATGGTCAAACATAAATAATATATATATATATATACAGTATATCGTATATTTGTCAGCCAGAGTGGACAGAAGGGTGCTGAGCTGGTATGGTCATGTTGAACGAATGGGAGATGAAAGGCTTACAAAGAGAATATGTGAGTCAGGTACAAGGGGAGATAGAAGGGCAGGAAGACCCCCATTGAGATGGAGAGACTGTGTAAGAAAGGCTTTGGATGATAGAGGAATGACTATAGATCAGGCAGGGGAAGTGGTGGTGGACAGGAGTGAATGGAGAATGCTTGTGCATAGTTGAGTGAACACGTGGTCATTTGGAGTAAGGGGTCGGGCGCAAGTTGGACTAGATAATAGTCCATCAGGCGCCTGGCCCGGGGAGACGATTAATATGAAGGGTGTGCCTGGAAGTGTGGTGGGAGGGCTTGTGGCTTTTGGCTCCGCTGCATGTCTGCCTGCCGAGATCGGAACCTCTCCGGGTGGTCAGGGGCCGGGGGAGTGCTGGAGCGACCTTGGTAACCCAGGTCTCTGGGTCTTCTCCTGGGTGACCTGGTTGTGTGAGAGTTAGTGTTTTTTATCTGTGTTTATTTTTTGTTTTGTGTTGTTTTTGTGTTTTCCCTGTTCTTGCTCTGTCTTGAGTCGGCTACCCCCAAAATGGGGATTGGGCCTGAGCATATAGATAGATAGATAGATATCGTATATACAGTATACTGTATATATTATAGAGAGAGAGAGAGAGAGAGAGAGAGAAAAGTAGTGTACAGGTAGGTTACATATAAAAAAAACCCAGAATGGAGGGTACATCCGCAGATTTATTCACGTGAGTAGTTCTGGAATCCTGCAATAGATGACGCTGAAGAAAACAAATTTCGAAAAAGGGTAACTGGCAACGTTTAGAGGCACCTTTTTATTAATAGAAAACATAGGAAGACTCCTATCTCCTATACACAATCTCTGGTTACCAGACTCTAAATTCCATGCTCTGGGGGTTTGTCTCCGCGAATAAATCGAGTTAACTGTACCTGTCACAATCTTCTGCACGAATCTCTTTAAAAACACACAAATCAACCCTTTGTCCTCTCTCAATGTTCTTGGTATTTCTTATTCCTTTAACCTCCCTTGAAAAGAAAAAAACAAACATATTACCACTTGTGCAGAGGCACTGTACGCTCATGTATGGAATACTGTTCACAAGTGTGGGGAGGTTTCCCCCATACCACACTTCTCGAAAGTCAAAAGTCAAAAGTATTTTGTCTCATCAACTTACCTCCTCTTACTATTTTTTCACAATGCATCTCTACATGCTGCAATGTTGCATCTCTCTTCTACCGTTAATATAAATATCAATGTCTTGGGCTTTTCTATTGTACCCCTCCTTCCTTACTGAGTAGGAAGACATAACTCGTCGTGGAGTTGTTAGTTCTAGAAATTTCCTCACCATTATGTTTGAAATTAAATATAATTTATTTCATGTAGATTCACATCATACTTGAATTTATTTATGTCGATTGTTCATAGTGTATATGATCAATTGAAAAGGATTTTATGATTCTGAAACAGTCCTGCATTAACATTTCTAGAGATTGGATATGAGCACAGAACCAATGTGAATAATGTAACAGTGATATGATAAATCCCATGCATTCGTGAATACAGATGGAGAGCAAAGCAGAATAGGGAACAAGAGAGAGAGAGGGAGAGAGAGAGAGAGAGTAACCACATCTTACAAGGAATAGTTAGTACGGTATCTCAAAATCCTTGCGGTCCATTCCGGTGAGATACTCGAATTGGAAAGAAAATCTACTATACACATTGTGGAGTGTGGAAAGTACTGTCTGCTCTCTGCTAGAACTGCTCTATTTACGAACTATACAATTTTCAAAGGAAGTTCATTCCAGGTAGAGCTAATTCTTTATGTGAACAATTTTCTACATACATTAGAGCGGCGCAAGTATAATTTTGACTTGCAGCCATTATTGCATGATATTTTGAAAGAGAGTATGCGCTCTCACAATATTTCGGTATACATTTGTCAGACATTGTTACACCAACATAGGTTGAATATGTGTGCATGTAAGGAGTAGTCAGCGTATGTTGCCTTATTAATGATTAACTATTTTGTAGTTTTGCTTTATGCCTTTGACTCTATCTGTGTTCACATATATGCAGTATATATATACAATATATCTATATATACAGTATATATAATTATATATACTTTATATATATATACATACACATAGAGCATAGAGAGAGAAAGAGAGAGAGAGTGTATGTATGTATGTATGTGTGTGTGAGAATGCGAGAGAAGCTGAACCCTTCTTACCCATGGATGATGACTCCATAATTTACCACGCTGCACTATCGTCAGCTGTTCCCTCTCTGTGTCATTATAATCACTATCTCTCTCTCACACACACTTATGGTAAAACAGTACAGATATTAACATCTGGGTTCAATTATAGTGGGTTGTAATGATGATGGTATAGCCAGGTCCCGTTGTCCTCACTGGCCTGTAAAATGTAGTGACCCAACCATCAGCTTAAGGGGGAAGGGTTTATTATTTGGTCGAATATGTCATATATATATATATATAGAGAGAGAGAGAGAGAGAGAGAGTTTAGTTTCCTCCGTAGACCTCCATCAAACTCACAAAAACATCCATTAGATCCCCTTCTAGATTAGTATGTAAATTTTTTCGGTAGAAAAATGTCCCGACCCAAGGCCGGTTCTTCCAAAATTACAGGCTCACTGTCGTTCGCCACGAACAAAATCGACACCTACAGTAAATAGCACGAAAGGTTAATATTGACAACAAATA
Source organism: Paralithodes platypus (assembly GCA_032716605.1). Taxonomy (NCBI): domain Eukaryota; kingdom Metazoa; phylum Arthropoda; class Malacostraca; order Decapoda; family Lithodidae; genus Paralithodes; species Paralithodes platypus. Next base: position 40,816,734 of record CM064485.1, read on the forward strand.
GAGCGAAAGGTCTTAAAATCGACAAACTAATGGGGCAAACAGCTTAAAATCTGAAAACTAATGGGACTAAACATGAGGAAGAAGAGGGTCCAGAAAAAGCGACTACCTCCTCCTTAACCCCTCTACCACCCCCCACGTAAATGTCATCATAGTCTGGTCACCATTACACGATTTTGCTTGAGTTTATCATTTACTTCTACGATTCAAAGGGGAAATACGATCTCAATAAACCCTCTTATTAACATAAGTCCTATTTCAACTGCATGAAATAATATATTGCTTTAGCCCAAATCAAGGTAAAAAGGCGTCATGTTGCTGATGGGATTAATGGAGGATGGGCTTATATATTTGCTCATTTATGTATATTTTCATATTTTTTTTAGTTTCCTCTCTAAATTTCCATCAAGCTTAAATAAACATCCGCCCAAAACCCTCTTTCAAGATAAATGTGTACATTTTTCGATGTCCCGATATATCGATGTCCCGGCCGAAGGCCCATTCCTCTTAATTTACTGGCTCGCCAGGAAAAAAATCGACACCTAAATGACACGAAAAGTCTTAATATTGACAAAGAAATGTGGCGAAAAGTTTTAAAATCGCCAAACTAATGGGCCGAACGTCTTAAAACCTCAAAACTAATTAGGCTAAACACGAGGGAGAATGGGATCCAGAAAACCAACCCATCTTCCCTTAATAAACTGACTGAGGCTGATTCTCCCTGAGGTTGTAGACAGGCAGAGCAGTAAGCCTATATACCGTACTGAGGCTGTTTCTCCCTGAGGTTGTAGACAGGCAGAGCAGTAAGCCTATATATCGTACTGAGTCTGTTTATCTCTGAGGTTGTAGACAGGCAGCGCAGTAAGCCTATATATCGTACTGAGGCTGATTCTCCCTGAGGTTGTAGACAGGCAGCGCAGTAAGCCTATATATCGTACTGAGGCTGTTTCTCCCTGAGGTTGTAGACAGGCAGAGCAGTAAGCCTATATATCGTACTGAGGCTGATTCTCCCTGAGGTTGTAGACAGGCAGCGCAGTAAGCCTATATATCGTACTGAGGCTGTTTCTCCCTGAGGTTGTAGACAGGCAGAGCAGTAAGCCTATATATCGTACTGAGGCTGTTTATCTCTGAGGTTGTAGACAGGCAGCGCAGTAAACCTATATATCGTACTGAGGCTGTTTCTCCCTGAGGTTGTAGACAGGCAGAGCAGTAAGCCTATATATCGGACTGACTGAGGCTGATTCTCCCTGAGGTTGTAGACAGGCAGCGCAGTAAGCCTATATATCGTACTGAGGCTGATTCTCCCTGAGGTTGTAGACAGGCAGAGCAGTAAGCCTATATATCGTACTGAGGCTGATTCTCCCTGAGGTTGTAGACAGGCAGCGCAGTAAGCCTATATATCGTACTGAGGCTGATTCTCCCTGAGGTTGTAGACAGGCAGAGCAGTAAGTCTATATATCGTAATGAGGCTGATTCTCCCTGAGGTTGTAGACAGGCAGAGCAGTAAGCCTATATATCGTACTGAGTCTGTTTCACCCTGAGGTTGTAGACAGGCAGAGCAGTAAGCCTATAATTATATCGTACTGAGGCTGATTCTCCCTGAGGTTGTAGACAGGCAGCACAGTAAGTCTATATATCGTACAGAGGCTGATTCTCCCTGAGGTTGTAGACAGGCAGCGCATTAAGCCTATATATCGTACTGAGGCTGATTCTCCCTGAGGTTGTAGACAGGCAGCGCAGTAAGCCTATATATCGTACTGAGGCTGATTCTCCCTGAGGTTGTAGACAGGCAGAGCAGTAAGCCTATATATCGTTCTGAGGCTGTTTCTCCCTGAGGTTGTAGACAGGCAGAGCAGTAAGTCTATATATCGTACTGAGGCTGATTCTCCCTGAGGTTTTAGACAGGTAGAGCAGTAAGTCTATATATCGTACTGAGGCTGATTCTCGCTGAGGTTGTAGAAAGGCAGAGCAGTAAGCCTATATATCGTACTGAGGCTGTTTCACCCTGAGGTTGTAGACAGACAGAGCATTAAGCCTATATATCGTATTGAGGCTGATTCTCCCTGAGGTTGTAGACAGGCAGCCCAGTAAGTCTATATATCGTACTGAGGGTGATTCTCCCTGAGGTTGTAGACAGGCAGAGCAGTAAGCCTATATATCGTACTGAGGCTGTTTCACCCTGAGGTTGTAGACAGACAGAGCATTAAGCCTATATATCGTATTGAGGCTGATTCTCCCTGAGGTTGTAGACAGGCAGCCCAGTAAGTCTATATATCGTACTGAGGGTGATTCTCCCTGAGGTTGTAGACAGGCAGCGCAGTAAGCCTATATATCGGACTGAGGCTGATTCTCCCTGAGGTTGTAGACAGGCAGCGCAGTAAACCTATATATCGTACTGAGGCTGTTTCTCCCTGAGTTTGTAGACAGGCAGAGCAGTAAGCCTATATATCGTACTGAGGCTGATTCTCCCTGAGGTTGTAGACAGGCAGCGCATTAAGCCTATATATCGTACTGAGGCTGATTCTCCCTGAGGTTGTAGACAGGCAGCGCAGTAAGCCTATATATCGGACTGAGGCTGATTCTCCCTGAGGTTGTAGACAGGCAGAGCAGTAAGCCTATATATCGTTCTGAGGCTGTTTCTCCCTGAGGTTGTAGACAGGCAGCGCAGTAAGCCTATATATCGTACTGAGGCTGATTCTCCCTGAGGTTGTAGACAGGCAGCGCAGTAAGCCTATATATCGTATTGAGGCTGATTCTCCCTGAGGTTGTAGACAGGCAGCGCAGTAAGCCTATATATCGTACTGAGGCTGATTCTCCCTGAGGTTATAGACAGACAGCACAGTAAGTCTATATATCGTACTGAGGCTGATTCTCCCTGAGGTTGTAGACAGGCAGCGCAGTAAGCCTATATATCGTACTGAGGCTGATTCTCCCTGAGGTTGTAGACAGGCAGCGCAGTAAGCCTATATATCGTACTGAGGCTGATTCTCCCTGAGGTTGTAGACAGGCAGCGCAGTAAGCCTATATATCGGACTGAGGCTGATTCTCCCTGAGGTTGTAGACAGGCAGCGCAGTAAGGCTATATATCGTACTGAGGCTGATTCTCCCTGAGGTTGTAGACAGGCAGCGCAGTAAGCCTATATATCGTATTGAGGCTGATTCTCCCTGAGGTTGTAGACAGGCATAGCAGTAAGCCTATATATCGTACTGAGGCTGATTCTCATTGAGGTTGTAGCCAGGCAGAGCAGTAAGCCTATATATCGTACTGAGGCTGATTCTCCCTGAGGTTGCAGACAGGCAGCGCAGTAAGCCTATATATCGGACTGAGGCTGATTCTCCCTGAGGTTGTAGATAGGCAGCGCAGTAAGATTATATATCGGACTGAGGATGATTCTCCCTGAGGTTGTAGACAGGCGGCGCAGTAAGCCTATATATCGTACTCCCGCAATGTGTTCATTTATTTCTTATAAATTCCTCTTTAAAATGTTTGGTTAGGAGATGTGTACACTCTGGCTGCCTAATATTATATTGTAGTGTTTTTCTTTAAGGGGAGATGGGTAGTTTTTCTGGTCCCCCTTCTTCCTCATGTTTAGTCCCATTAGTTTTCAGATTTTATGACGTTCGCCCCATTAGTTTGTCAATTTGAATACCATTCGTCCCATTTTTATATAAATTCAAAGACCTTTCCTGCCATTTAGGTGTCGACTTTTTCCTGGCGAGCGATAACGAGCCTGTACTTTTAATCGGCCTTCGGACAAAACATCTTTCTACCCAAACAGGTACAAATTTATCTTGGAGGGGATCTAGGGAGTGTTTTTTTTTGTTTTTTTTTAAGTTTGATGAAGATATAGCGAGGAAACTAAAAACTAAATTAATATATATATATATAAATAGACCCAACAAATTTACCACTGTCCCCTTAAAGGATGAGCCACCGATAAAACAATATAATGTATGAGTGTGTGCGTGTGTGAGAGAGAGAGTATGTTTGTGCAAGTTATAATATTCATTGATCAAATATAACATATCTTAATTGTAATAATCGCGACTAAATAGAGCTAAAGAACAAGTTGTGTACCAAAGAAAATAAATAAACACTAATATTTAACTAGATTGATATAACAACCCAGCATGAAATCACTCCATAAACCACGTGACAAGGCCCTACCACGCCTATCTTCTGATCCATCAATTATTTCTGATTGAGGCATAGAAAATCATGTTCCTTTCAGTGCCTCCAAGACCCAATTTATCCTTCTATCTACCCGTCGCAATCTTCCACAAGATTATCAATTGCTCTTCAACAATGCACATATCAATCCTTCATCTTCTCTCAATATTCTTGGTTTATCCGACCATTCATGGAAAAATCATATTACCACTCTTGCTAAAACAGCTTCCCAGAAGTTAGGTGTGCTCAACCGTCTCCGTGGGTTATACACCCGTGCTCAGCTTCTTGCTCTGTAGAGGGGCACAGTGCGGCCATGTATTTAGAATTGTTCACGTGTGTGGATATCCTTGACTTTTAATTGCTCTCTTACTCACAATGCGAGATATTCCTAGCATTGTCCTTTTCATTGGTCTATGTGCACTCCTAAAATTATTCTCACGTAGATACATTATATATATATACTGTATATATATATATATACTGTATATATCCGACGATTTTTTTAAGGTGGACCCCTCCTTGTTTGGCATTGATGGCGGTGATGGTGGTGTTGGCAGTACGTTTGATTTAAGGTGGACCTCTCCTTGTTTGGCGTTGATGGCGGTGATGGTGGTGTTGGCAGTACGTTTGATTTAACACCTTACGAGCGGCCTAGGCGGTTTATTTATATGTACCGCCCAGCGGGATGTTTTTACCTAAAATAGGGCTGTTTACGTGATCATTTTCATGCCTAAATAAGACCCAAAGCGTAAAACAAGTATCTATCCCTGAAAGGGCATAAACAGAGCTTTCCAATGACACCATAACGATCCTTTTATGATGGCTAGTTTTCTTGCAACAACCGTGCAACGCGAGTGCAAAAAGCATGTAATTCGGCACTTTCCCCATACAATTCCGTATATAGCGAGTGAGAGAGGGAGGGAGGAGGTGGGATTCGTGTCAGTAGGTTCGCCGCGGTGGTCTGGAGCAGTCATACGCTCGCTACTCTCATGCCACCACTTGTCTCTCTCTCTCAGCAACATTACGTGCTGAAATTGCCACACGACCTATGTCGAGCGCCGCCAGATAGTCCAGATTTATTATACTCGATTTATGTTGCTCGCCGCTATTTAAGGGTTAAGGTGGACCCCTCCTTGTTTGGCGTTGATGGCGGTGATGGTGGTGTTGGCAGTACGTTTGATTCAAGGTGGACCCCTCCTTGTTTGGCGTTGATGGCGGTGATGGTGGTATTGGCATTACGTTTGATTTAATGTGGACCCCTCCTTGTTTGGCATTGTGGCGGTGATGGTGGTGTTGGCAGTACGTTTGATTTAAGGTGGACCCCTCCTTGTTTGGTGTTGATGGCGGTGATTGTGGTGTTGGCAGTACGTTTGATTTAAGGTGGACCCCTCCTTGTTTGGCGGTGATGGTGGTGTTGGCAGTACGTTTGATTTAAGGTGGACCCCTCCTTGTTTGGCGTTGATGGCGGTGATGGTGGTGTTGGCAGTACGTTTGATTTCGTCGGTTGGGTTGCGGGTGATCCTTTTAAATTTGGTGTTGTCACTTAAGATGACATCCATTTTTCTAAGATATTCCTCCTTGTCATGAATCACGAGGCAGGAAGCTTTATCCGCACGACGGATGATGATGTTGGGGTTCTATCTTAGTTGTTTGACAGCTTGGAAGTGTTGTTTGTTGATGATTTTGCTATGATGAGTTATATATATATATATATATATATATATATATATATATATATATATATATATTGTTACGTATCTTGATCCTCAAGTGGTTAACTTGATGAATCTAGATAGCACAGAGATATATATTAAGGTATCAGTCAGCTGAAGGCAAAACAAAAGTAAAATCTAATAAAATTATTTCCTGTTGTTGCTTCCTTTCCTTTTGGATCTTAGGACTTAGTATCCTTTATTGACTGATACTCTTTAATTATGAAAAATACTGAAACTAATTAAAGTCATGTAGTATTTATAAAGAATTATTATTAAACCGAAGCTTAGTAGGCTATGGTTATGAACCGAATAAGTTATAGCTAAAGAAGGACTATTAATTCTATAAAAAGTCTTGAAAGATAAATATTAAAGTAAGAATATTTCTGTCTCTTACCCTTTTTGAAATGAATAGATAGTTTCCTTATATGTCCTTTTATTTATATTCAATGTAATTATTCTTGGTTCTTGTCTTACGTTAACAGTATTATATTATTATTATCATCAGGATTTATATCAAAGTCACATAAAAAGTTAGATATATATTTAATAATTAGTTAAATGTATTTCTTAACCACGTAACATTGAGGTTTGATTATGAGTAAATTAAGTTACAGGATCGCTTCATAGATTCGATTCAGGTCTCACTCAAATAATATGAAAAGCAAAAATAATATTTTGAAGCTAAAAGAATTTTCTTCAGCTTAGGAAATCACTAGAAGTAATATTAACACAGCCATGTTAGTCTAAGGCGATATTACTAATATGAGACAATAGCATCACCGTACTAAGCACCGTTAAGCAATATAAGCTTAATTAAAAGAAAATGAAAGAACTCGTAAGTATTAATCTAAAACAATAGTATTACTTTCATCATAACCCAATTACTAAAAGAGTTGTTTTAGTCCACAAGTTAGTCAACTAAAATAGTTAAGTACATAATAGTAGCGTTAACGTTAATTCCCAATCAAATAGTTACGTACATAATAGTAGCGTTAACGTTAACGTTAATTCCCAATCACATATCTCACTAACCAACATAACGTAAGTGTTTACACGGAACACACTTAACACACACACATATATAATCTGACTGACAGTCACAATCCCATTATAATACTTCACCCCGTCTTCCTCCAGCTGCAAGTTCACCTTCCCCAACTCCAAATGAGACTGATTTGAATGCCCACAACTCGGGTCTTATATACTAAACAATGATGGTCTAGGAACGAATCAGGAGGCGAGTGATGGTGCGCGCTCCAATCATAGCTCCTCGAGTTGCATAACAGGTGCCTGGTCCATTCACAGCTCCTTGCGTCGATCATACGTCATAGCGTCGGGTCATCGAAGTAGTTTGCAGGGTCCCCTGTGACGCACGCAGGTGTGAAGGCTTGTTTGCTGGTATGCGGGCGAGCTGGTTTCCCACTCGCTAGTTCGCTCCGCCGCTTGGGTAGTTTGAAACTCCTTCAACTCTAATTCTAACTCTTAAATTAACATACAGGGCTCCGTATGTCAGACCTCCCCCCTAGAAAAGAGTTTAAGGAGTATAGTACATAATATTAAACATAATACATAAATAGATTCACCACCAGATTGGCAACAGCAAGATTATAATGAGGATATAATAAGGATATCACCCAAAGTAGGCAACGTCTCCAGGTACCACATCAGAACATAGCCGGAACGTAGCTGGAGCGTTATTCGAACTGCAAGGCATCTCACAGCTGAAGGCTTGACAGCGCACTACTAAAGCATGATATTTACCTCGCTACAAGGGAGAGCTAATTGCCAAAATCCTCTCATTAAGTTAAACTTACTGCTGTATGAGGCCAACCTGGTATATGTAATCTTTAATCCGTGGCAGCGGGTAGGTATCGTTCTTTGTGACAGCATTAACTTGCCTATAGTCCCTACAAAACCTATGGCTCCCGTCTGGCTTTGGCACAAGTATTACCGGACTACTCCACTGGCTTAAGGCCCTTGTGATCAGCTGGTTTGAAAAAATGAAGTCAAGCTCGACCTGCAGTATACTCCTGCGTTGTGGTGAGACACGGTAGGGGGATAGTTTAATGGGAGTTGCATCCCCTACGTCGATGTCGTGCAAGGCCAAAGAAGTGAGACCTGGAGTATCACGGAACACACTGAGAGACTGAGATAAAACATAGATTAGTTGGTTCGCTTGATCAGAGGGAAGATGACATAGTTTAGATGGTAATTCCCTCCAAGCCACTGAATTATACGGAAAGTTGGATAGGCTACATGACAAGTCAAAGTCTGCATGGATACCTTCAGGCTCCGGAACAGTCTGTTGCGGGTCAGTAAGAGAACTGAAGACTTCGTCTGCACCAGGCTGTCCACAGGTCCTGACATTCACTGCCACAGTGGGAGAATCTGGAGGAGAGGAATCAGGGGACCTATGGTAGGGTTTCAACATATTTATATGGAATACTTGCGTGGGCTTTCTCCTGTCTGGGGTAGTTACTAGATAATCGGTAATGCTCACCCTCCGAATGATCTTATATGGGCTCCTGAACTTGGCAGATAAAGGTTGGCCAAAAAGGGGGAGCAGGACCAAAACCTCATCACCGGGCTGAAACTCCCTCTCACAGGCTTTTCTGTCATACCATTTCTTCATGGAGCTTTTAGCCACTGTCAAGTTTTGAGCGGCAAACTCACATGAGGATCTCAGCCGGGTTTTGAAATCTGAAACATACTTGAGAAGGTTTTGGTTCCCCTCCTGGCCAACTAGGCTATCCTGCAATAGTTGCAAAGGACCTCTTACCTGGTGACCGAAAACTAGCTCATTAGGGGAAAAACCCAGGGATTCAGTTGGAACCTCACGAGTAGCAAATAAAAGAAAAGGTACCCCCTTATCCCACTCAACTCCGGTCTCTGTACAATACTTACGTAACATTCCATTTAATGTCTGGTGATATCGTTCGAGAACCCCTTGACTCTCTGGGTGGTAGGTGCTAGACTTAACATGCTCGATACCCAACTCCTTCACGGACTGCTGGAAAATGTTAGAGGTAAAATTAGTTCCTTGATCACTTTGCACCTCATGGGGGAAACCCATTCTGGTGAAGAATTTGAGCAGTTCCTTGATGACAGTTGGAGCAGAGGTAGTCCTTAAGGGTATAGCCTCTGGGTAGCGAGTTGCCATGTCCATGATAGTTAATAAATAAATGTTACCTTGGGAAGTCAGGCAATGGGCCTACAATGTCCACTACCACCCGAGTAAAAGGATTCTCGAAAACGGGCAAGGGCACCAGAGGATGTACAGGCACCTTCTGATTGGGTTTTCCTGTCATCTGGCAAGTGTGACACACTCTACAAAACTCCACTACATCTGCACGCATTCCTGGCCAGTAAAAGTGGGCTCTAATTCTGTCTAGAGTTTTTCTCACACCTAGGTGTCCTGCCAATGGTATACAATGTGCCATTTCCATGATATCTCTACGACAAGGTTTGGGGACTACTACTTGATGGACGTCCCATGCCCCGTCATCGATTGGTCTGTGTGGCGGTCTCCATCTACGCCACAATACTCCTCCTTTGAGGTAGAAACATTCACCACCCTCCTTCTCACATTCCTCTTCACTCACGGACCTGGCAGCTAACTCCTTGCATTCACTATCATCTCTCTGTAGCTCTACCAGGCCGCTAGGACAATTTGGAGGGGTTTCATGGTCATCATTAGGGTCAAGATGAGCCATAAAGGTGTCAGATAAATCCACCTCAGTCACATCATCAGGCACAGTTGGAGCGTCATTCACACTCTCATCATCCCTTTCATCAACTCTTACATTCGGTACATTTCTGTCTGAGGGAACTGCTACTTGAGACATTGAACGTGTGACAGCACACACAGGGAAAACAGTTGGCATCTCCTTTTCGAGCTCACCGGTTAGTTGCTCGTTAACAGGGGAAAGTGACAAAATGGGGTCTGGTCGGACCTTCTCACCTGCTACATCATTCCCCAACAGGAGTCTTACCCCAGGCACAGGGATATCTTGGGACCTACACAAAGCTATGGTGGCCTCACCCTGTAGTAACTCACATTCAATTTCGCCTTTTACCAAGTGTGCATAAAATTGGCCTCCAGCACCTCTCATTACAACTGGTTCGCCAGGTGGGCACTCAGTGTAAGGATTCACCATGAGGGTGCTAGTAGAACCTGTGTCTCTCAGAATGTTTACCTCATGCATGCAACCATTTAATCTCACGTTGCCAGATGAAATAAAGGGACGGCAACTGTCCTGCACTGATGGTGAAATTATTATTGGCTTAACCCTAGTGGGTTGCACCACACATGCTACTACACCCCTGTCTAGATGGTTTACGTTAGCTGCTAGGTACTCCTTCTGTCGGGAGTCCTGCATTAAAGGAATTGTTGGTGCTAGGTACTCCTTCTGTCGGGAGTCCTGCATTACAGGCACATATGGAGTTTGAGATACGGCGGCAACGGTCTGCCCCGATCTCTCGGTTCTCTCCTTGGCCCAGCACTGATAAGCTAGGTGGCCTCTCTTGCCACAAAAAGTACATACTTTAGGGGATACGGGAACGTTCCCTCTTTGAGCATTACTATTAGTTTGGGGCCCACCTCTGTTACCATTGCCCTGAGTCGCATTTTTAGTTGGGGGAACAATTCTGTTTTGGCTAGCTGGGGAAGACGTTATAGGCTTGTGACTGGGTCTGTCAGATTTGTGATTGGGATACTTAAAATTAGAACTAGAATTATCGTAGGGCTTCTTTCCACGAAATTTGTTGTTGAGCACGTATGTGTCAGCCATGTCAGCAGCATCGGCAAGACAATCTACCTTTTTCCCCTTTAAATGATAGGATACAGAAGAATCAATTTTCCATAGGAAATTTTCTAACAGGACCAACTCCTTCAGATCGTTGTAGCTTGTGACTTTCTTACTCTTGACCCAATGATTGAAAGTTTTAGTCATGGTCCTGGCAAATACCTTATGGGTTTCTTCTACTTTCTTCTGGTTTTTACGGAAAGATTGCCTGTAAGCCTCAGGCTGCAATTGATAGGTTTTTAGGATAGCTTCTTTGAGATTGTCATAATCCTGCCTAACTTCTGCTACTTCTGACAAATACGTGGCTCGAGCCTGCCCTGTTAAAACAGTTTGTAACATAAAAGGCCATTGATCTCTTGTCCACTTCATACCTCCAGCAACTTCCTCAAACAAAACAAAGAAATCCTGCACATTATCCTCAGTAAAAGGTGGAATGACACTAGTCATAGTCAATCCCAGAGGGGGAGCAATTACGGGAGCATTTGTATTGACATTTAGTTGAGCTATTTGATATTGATATTGATATTGTTCGGTCGTTGCTCTGGCTTTTATGCTGGTTTCTTCGATATTTGCTTTTATTCTGGCTTCTTCGGTATTTGCTTTTATTCTGGCTAGTTCTAATATTTGATCACCGGTCAAACCAGGTGCCAATTGTTCATCAAGTTGGCTAGGTTTACTAGAGATCCCACCAACTGCTCCGTCACCCTCCCCGCCTTCTACAGGGAACAGGTGGGTTTTTATGGTCTGAGCCACCTCTACTTTGGACAGGTTTGAGACAGTTAACTGGAGATCTGAGGCAAGCACTTTCAGTTCGGATTTTGACAGACAGTCAATATCAGGGGCTGTGGGTTCTGATTCTATGAAAACTCGAGCATCTTCATCATTAATTAGTTGAGGCATGATTAATATTTGATTTTAAGTAGTGAAACGTTAATGAAACTGAGTGAAACTGTATGAAACGAATCCTGGCGAGGTCGCCACTCTTCTGTTACGTATCTTGATCCTCAAGTGGTTAACTTGATGAATCTAGATAGCACAGAGATATATATTAAGGTATCAGTCAGCTGAAGGCAAAACAAAAGTAAAATCTAATAAAATTATTTCCTGTTGTTTCTTCCTTTCCTTTTGGATCTTAGGACTTAGTATCCTTTATTGACTGATACTCTTTAATTATGAAAAATACTGAAACTAATTAACCCTTAATTAGCGGCGAGCAACATAAGTCGAGTTAAAAAAAGCTGGACTATGTGGCGGCGCTCGACATAGGTCGAGTGGCAATTTCAGCACGTAATGTGGCTGAGAGAGAGAGACAAGTGGTGGCAGGAGACTAGCGAGCGTATGACTGCTCCAGACCACCGCGGCGAACCTACTGACACAAATCTCAGCTCCCTCCTCCCTCTCTCACTCGCTACATACTCAATTATGTACTGAAAGTACCGAATTACCTGCTTTTTGCACTCGCGTTGCACGGTTATTGCAAGAAAACTATCCATCATACAAGGATCGTTATGGTGTCATTCGAAAGCTCTGTTTATGCCCTTTCAGGGATAGGTACTAGTTTTACGTTCTGGGTCTTATTTAGGCATGAAAATGATCACGTAAACAGCCCTATTTTGGCTAAAAACACCCCGCTGTGCGGTACACATAAATAAACCGCATAGGCCGCTCGTAAGGTGTTAAAGTCATGTAGTATTTATAAAGAATTATTATTTAACCGAAGCTTAGTAGGCTATGGTTATGAACCGAATAAGTTATAGCTAAAGAAGGACTATTAATTCTATAAAAAGTCTTGAAAGATAAATATTAAAGTAAGAATATTTCTGTCTCTTACCCTTTTTGAAATGAATAGATAGTTTTCTTATATGTCCTTTTATTTATATTTAATGTAATTATTCTTGGTTCTTGTCTTACGTTAACAGTATTATATTATTATTATCATCAGGATTTATATCAAAGTCACATAAAAAGTTAGATATATATTTAATAATTAGTTAAATGTATTTCTTAACCACGTAACATTGAGGTTTGATTATGAGTAAATTAAGTTACAGGATCGCTTCATAGATTCGATTAGGTCTCACTCAAATAATATGAAAAGCAAAAATAATATTTTGAAGCTAAAAGAATTTTCTTCAGCTTAGGAAATCACTAGAAGTAATATTAACACAGCCATGTTAGTCTAAGGCGATATTACTAATATGAGACAATAGCATCCCCGTACTAAGCACCGTTAAGCAATGTAAGCTTAATTAAAAGAAAATGAAAGAACTCGTAAGTATTAATCTAAAACAATAGTATTACTTTCATCATAACCCAATTACTTAAAGAGTTGTTTTAGTCCACAAGTTAGTCAACTAAAATAGTTAAGTACATAATAGTAGCGTTAACGTTAATTCCCAATCAAATAGTTACGTACATAATAGTAGCGTTAACGTTAATTCCCAATCACATATCTCACTAACCAACATAACGTAAGTGTTTACACGGAACACACTTAACACACACATATATAATCTGACTGACAGTCACAATCCCATTATAATACTTCACCCCGTCTTCCTCCAGCTGCAAGTTCACCTTCCCCAACTCCAAATGAGACTGATTTGAATGCCCACAACTCGGGTCTTATATACTAAACAATGATGGTCTAGGAACGAATCAGGAGGCGAGTGATGGTGCGCGCTCCAATCATAGCTCCTCGAAATGCATAACAGGTGCCTGGTCCATTCACAGCTCCTGGCGTCGATCATACGTCATAGCGTCGGGTCATCGAAGTAGTTTGCAGGGTCCCCTATGACGCACGCAGGTGTGAAGGCTTGTTTGCTGGTATGCGGGCGTGCTGGTTTCCCACTCGCTAGTTCGCTCCGCCGCTTGGGTAGTTTGAAACTCCTTCAACTCTAATTCTAACTCTTAAATTAACATACAGGGCTCAGTATGTCAGAATATATATATATATATATATACTGTGTATATATATATATACAGTATGTATATATATATATTTTCTTTAATACATACGAGGTTGAAAGAAATGGCAATTTCTGCGTTGGAAATTTTATTATTCAAAGTTTCCAGGTCTCTGATGAGTTTTCGCTGGGTGGCAGGAAGTAGATGAAGGAGATGAGCAAAATTCATGGTAGTACAGGGTTACATTAAAGTACATGAAGATACAGGATATACGATGCATTTCACTGAACAACCAGCATTATCAAGTAAGGAAGGAATGATATAAAAGGTAAACAGGAAGGGTATATATAGAGGGTGGAGGATCAGAGGAGGCGAAAAACAGGGGGCAAAAGTCTGCTATTGGTGGAGGGGTAATCTAGGAGAGAGAAAGGGGTACCATCGAGGAAGAGCTCCTAGCTGCCCAACGACCCGCCGTCTACTGTAGATACGTGGATGACATCTTCGTGCAAATCAAGGACCTCCACGAACTACAGCGTCGCTTCATGACCTCCTCCGGACTTAACTTCACCTTTGAAAAATCTAACAATGGACAACTCCCCTTCCTCGACATCCTCGTAGCTCTGAACGACCATGGGTTCAAAACCACCGTCTACATTAAACCAACTAACACTGGACAATGCCTCAACGGCGATAGTGAATGCCCCTGCCGTTATTTTCTATCCTCCATCTCCGCCTATGTTAGGAGAGCCCTCACGCACTGCTCTACCTGGGCCGACACCCACCAGGAACTAGAAAGACTATCCCAAGTTTTAGTAAACAACGGATACTCCAACTCCGACATCTCCAGCACCATCAACCACCATCTTGAAAAATGGTACACCCAAAGCCCTCCCAACATTGACCCCCCAATGAAATTAAGATCTTCTACCGCAATTACATGTCCTCTGAACACAAAAATGACGAGGCCGTCTTAAAAGAAATAATCTCCAAGCATGTCCACCCAACCAACCCGGAAAACAAAATCAAATTAATAATTTATTACAAATCCCCCAAGACCTCCAACCTCGCCCTCCGCAACAAACCAGCCTCCACCAAGATAAAGAGCCCGATGACCGACGATCACGTCATTTACCAACATACCTGTAATTATGAGGACTGTGGACCTCATTCCTATATTGGTATGATGCAGACTCGTCTTTCACGTCGGTTAACTCTTCACCTTCAGGCTGGAGCCATCAAAGACCACTATCTCACCCCTAACCACCCTCACCTCACATGCAACGAGTTAGAGAAACACACCACCATACTCGATAAAGAAAGTGACCCTAGGAGATTACCTATACTCGAAGCTTTATATATCCAAGCCTTACATCCCAACATCAACAACCAAACTCTGGACCTTCAGATCCTTCCTTCTGCCAAAAGGCACTACCCTACAGGACCTAACACCCCTCCTCGCCCCCCGGTGCCCTTGATGCAGCCCCCCGCGGTACCTCCTTCAGCTTCGTCTTCCGCAGGCGCCACACAACTAAGGCCACGCCCCTCGACACGCAGCCAATCAGCTTCGACCCCATTACCCCTCCACCAATAGCAGACTTTTGCCCCCTGTTTTTCGCCTCCTCAGATCCTCCACCCTCTATATATACCCTTCCTGTTTACCTTTTATATCATTCCTTCCTTACTTGATAATGCTGGTTGTCCAGTGAAACGCGTCGTATATCCTGTATCTTCATGTACTTTAATGTAACCCTGTACCACCATGAATTTTGCTCATCTCCTTCATCTACTTCCTGCCACCCAGCGAAAACTCATCAGAGACCTGGAAACTTTGAATAATAAAATTTCCAACGCAGAAATTGCCATTTCTTTCAACCTCGTATGTATTAAAGAAAATGTATTACCTGGCTTTACCAACATATATATATATATATATACAGTATTTTTTTTCCATGTGGATGAGGGAGACAAAAGGCATAACTGCCTGCAGTGAGTGCCTCCCCCATAGTTGAAAGAGTGACAGGGCCAAAATCAAGGGACGTTCGAGCCAAAATGCCTGGACACACTGAGTTTGAAGCAATTTAAGTCATAGGAAGAGGGAAAGTCTGATTCTGGGAGAGAGTTCCAGAGCTCAGCTGTTGAGTAGAAGAAAGTTTGAGAGTAACGATTCACTCTTGGGTTGGAGAGTTGCACAGAGTAGGGGTGGGATTGAGTTGCAAGACGGGTACCACGTGCCCTACGTAAAGGAGGTGGTATACACTGGGAAAGCTCTGAGGAACACTGATTATTATAGTAGCGATAGAATAGCGAGAGAGATGCAACATTGCAGCGGAGAGAGAGAGATTGCAGAGAGTTGGTGAGTGGACGGGAGTTAATGATACGAAAGGCCTTCCTTTCAACTTTGTCTAGGAGAGCGGTGTGAGAGGAACCTCCCCACACATGTGAACAATACTCAATACAAGGACGCACTATGCCCCTGTACAGAGCAAGAAGCTGTGCAGGGGAAAAGAACCCCCTAAGGCGGTTGAGCACACCCAGCCTCTGGTAGGCTGCCTTAGCAAGACTGGTAATATGGTCCTTCCAACTGAGAGCAGAAGAAAAGGAGACACCAAGAATATTGAGAGAAGATGAAGGATTGATTTTTGTGTTGTTGAAGAATAAGGGATAGTCCGCTGGAAGTTCCTTACGGGTAGATAGATGGAGATATTGGGTTTTGGAAGCATTAAAGGTAACAAGGTTTTCTCTGCCCCAATTGGAGATAGTATTTAGATCATAATTTAAGAGTTCTATGGCTTCATTACGTTTGTCGTTGAGGGATTGCTGGCTGGGGCGTTCTGAAAAACTAATGGTAAGGTTGAGTCGTCTGCGTATGAATGGATGGGAATTGAGGTACAGTTGAGGAGATCATTTATACAAATTCGAAAAAGAATAGGAGATAGGACAGAGTCCTGAGGAACACCGGAGTTTATAGGGTGAGGAAGTGAACAATGGCCATCCACAAGCGCGGCTATGGAACGGCCGGAAAGGAAATTAGAGACAAAGGCACAGATGGAGGGATAGAAACCGAAGGAGGGTAGTTTAGAAATTAAAGATTTGTGCCAGACTCTATCGAAGGATTTTGATATGTCTAGTGCAATAGAAAAAGTCTCACCGAAGTCCCGAAAGGAGGATGACCAAGAGTTAGTAAGATATGAAAGAAGATCACCTGTAGAGCGACCCTTTAGGAAGCCATACTGGCGATCTGAGAGCAGATTATGAGAAGAGAAATGCTTAAGAAATTTGGAAGCAAGAATAGTTTCAAAAACTTTAGAAAGACAAGAGATGAGACCAATTGGACGATAGTTGGAGGGTTGAGAGCGGTCACCCTTCTTTGGGACAGGTTGAATGTGAGCAAACTTCCAGCATGATGGGAAGACGGTAGAGGATAGACAGAGACGAAAGAGTTTGCCTAGGCAGGGAGTCGGCACGGAAGCACAGTTTTTGAGAACAACAGGAGGAACACCGTCCGGACCGTACACCTTATTAGTATTAAGCCTGGATAAGTTGGTAAGAGTGAAAGAATTTTTCTGATTGGGGATATGAGTACAAAGGAGAACAAAGGAAATCAAGCAACAACAGGTCTAGTGACTCTTCTAGGCTGCTTGTCCTCCAAAACACTGAGGATCAAGTGTCCAAACAGTGGTTAAGAGTGGGTAAGGGAACATTGGAAAGGGAACTACTGCCCTGGAACTAATGTCCGTGGCAAGACTAGGAAGTTACTAGGGGACATATGGGTTAGTAACTGAGGGGAGAATAAAATCAAGTTATTCATTTACAAACGCAGTCAGTCGCGGGTTTGATGCGAGATATTTGTCTAGCGGAGTTTAAATGAATCAACGGTGCTGCAGTCTATAACGTCTCGGGGAAGCCCATTCCACAAGTTGACAACTCGATTGAAGAAGAAATTCTTAGATTCGTGTGAGTTAAAAGATTTACCAATAATTTTGCAACCGTTTCCCCGCGTGTAATTAGATTGGTCGATAGTGAAGTACTTACTACAGTTCATATTGTCGATGCCTTTGATGATTTTGAACACTTGAATTAAGTCACCTCTTAATCTGCGCTGGGTTAAAGGAAATAGATTTAATTCTCTAAGACGTTCTTCGTATGGTTTGTTCTTTAGGCTAGGTATCATTTTGGTAACTCTACGTTGAACTCGTTCTAGCTTGTTTATGTCTTTTTGGTAATAAGGGCACCAGCATTGAACGCAGTATTCCAGAAGAGGGCGGACTAAGGAATTGTAAAGGGTTAGGATAACGTCTTTGGATTTATGCTCAAATGACCTGCCTATAAAGCCAATTATTTTGTTTGCCTTCTTAACAACTTCTGAACATTGTTGACTCGGTTTTAGGTTACTCGATATTGTTACTCCCAGATCGGTTTCTCTGTTTACATTCTTAAGCTGAGTGCCATTCATCGAATAGTTTGCTTTCTCATTTAGGTATCCGATATGTAGTACTTTACATTTATCCGCATTGAAACTCATTTGCCAAATTTGGGCCCAATGTGACAATATATCTAGATTGTGTTGCATATCGTCAACTTGTTCTTTTGAGAGTACGCTATTTGCAATTTTTGTATCGTCAGCAAATTTTGAGATTGTACAGGTGAGACCCTCATCTATGTCGTTGATGTAAATTAGAAAGAGAATTGGTCCTAGTACCGATCCCTGGGGTACCCTGCTACTTACATATGAATGGGAGGGTGGGTGATAGGACAGTTGATGGAGTGGTGGGAGGATGGGGTGTACCATCAGAGGTGAATGCGAATGGTAGTTCACTTGTGGATGTATGTGTGGGGAGGAGGCTGTGGATAGGCAACACCTTCTTCTGACACAGAATGATACACAGGTATACATGGAAAGTGGTGTGGAGGAGGAGGGATGGGACAGTGGAGGAACCAAAGGAACCGATTGATTATATATGTGTGGATGAACGAATGAAGAATTATGTGCTGGATGCTAGGGTGTATAGGGGAATTGGGGGGGGGGGTCTGTCGGGCCATTATGTAGTAGTAACTAAAATTATGATACAAAAAAAGTGGGTGAGGAGAGCTGAAGGGAGGCAAGAGGAAGGTGGAGTGGCGAAGAGGGTGGAGAGGTTGCAGGAGGAGATCATATATATATATATATACCGGTATGTACTGTGTACAGGTATATATATATCAGTTTTGTTTATGTGTATAAAGGAGACAAAAGACAGGTTGCCTGTAACGAGTGTGTCCCCTAGAGTCAAAAGAGTGACTGACAGCCAAATTCAAGAGACGTTGTGGTCAAAATGTCTGGACAAACGAAGTTTAAATCAGTTTAAGTCATAATAGATGAATGAAAGATTGTTTGACGGATTGAAAAGATAGCTGTATGGCTGTTAATAGAGAGGTGGGTACTGTTTGTTGTAAATTTACAAAGTATTTATGTCAAAGCTGGTATTGCATATGTGGTAGATTTTGTGATTACGGTAGTTGGGTTAATATGATAGTTGTGATGGGTATATCTATTGCAATTAATGTTGGTATGTTTAGGTGAATTGTAAACTGGAAAGTAAAGTTCATACTGTTGAAATTTAGGTTTGGTTATATTTCCACGGTGGATCATGCAAGCATATCCTACCTAAACACCAACATACATAATACACACGTATAATTTTGTTATATTTTCAAAGTATTAGATACATTTTAATTTCCTCATAACACAAATATTTACTTAAACATTATATAACTGCTAACTTAGCCATTTAGTTTTAGAGCTTTAGTAAATCCGATTTAATGAAGATCTACTTATTTTGTTAAAGAGTCATTCTACAGATCAGTATGTAAACAAATACCATTCGTGGGTGGTAGTAGTATTTCAAATTTAAAAGCATTATACCAATTGTATTATACTGTTATTCCGAAAAAGCACCACAAATATTTGTCAATATTTCTATTTAAACAATAAACATCATTTTAAGATTAATTATGAAGTGTAATGCCCTCGCAAAAATCCCACCGCTGCCACCAGTGAAATGTCAGGTGAACGAAGGGAATTTAACCCCCCGAAAATCTCCCGCCGGCGCGGCATCAACTCGGGTAGCAGAGTATTTTGGGTGGCGGGATTTTTGCGAGCGCATTACAGGATCTGGTTCAGTATATGGTAATTGACATTTGTTGAACAATTTGGAGTCAGTTAAGTTAGGTTAGATTAAATGTAAAGGGGTCAAATTATATTATGCTTAGGCTTGTCTACGGTATATTATGTTGAATTTGTAGTTGATTAATGTGAAATTAACTATGGCAAATTAAGGGAAGAGTAAAGTTATCCTTTAATATGTTATGTATGGTTACGGTCGACTGTTCGGTATGTGTTACTATACAACTATTAACACCTTACGAGCGGCCTATGCGGTTTATTTATATGTACCGCACAGCGGGGTGTTTTTAGCCAAAATAGGGCTGTTTACGTGATCATTTTCATGCCTAAATAAGACCCAGAACGTAAAACAAGTACCTATCCCTGAAAGGGCATAAACAGAGCTTTCGAATGACACCATAACGATCCTTGTATGATGGATAGTTTTCTTGCAATAACCGTGCAACGCGAGTGCAAAAAGCAGGTAATTCGGTACTTTCGGTACATAATTGAGTATGTAGCGAGTGAGAGAGGGAGGAGGGAGCTGAGATTTGTGTCAGTAGGTTCGCCGCGGTGGTCTGGAGCAGTCATACGCTCGCTAGTCTCCTGCCACCACTTGTCTCTCTCTCTCAGCCACATTACGTGCTGAAATTGCCACTCGACCTATGTCGAGCGCCGCCACATAGTCCAGCTTTATTTAACTCGACTTATGTTGCTCGCCGCTAATTAAGGGTTAAAGAGAGAAGCAACTGTAAGCATTTCCCCACCACCAATTTTCATCTCCGTACACGAGTTTCTTCCCCTTACTAAAAAAACATCTACTTACCCTCACCCTTCCTCTACTGCATCAACCTTTACGTCCGCTCTTCAGATTTAATTCCAAAAATATAGCTTCCCCTTCCCCTTCGGCCACATTTAGCCTCTTACTGTTTCACAAATGAACACACCAACGATCACTCATAAAGGACTACGTGCGCGTCTTCCCCATTTATTTATTTATTTATTTATGTATGTATTTATTTTATTTTTTGTACAGTCATCCTAGTAAGGACCAGTAGATCTATGCTGCTTGCCTTCCTTTGTATTCCTTTGTAAAGCAAAACAGCGAGCCAAATTCAAGGGACGTTGTGGTTAAAATGCCTGGACACAGGAAGCATAAAGCAGTTTAAGTCATAAGATTGATTGAGGGAGAGAGTTCCAGAGTTCGTTCACTAGTTGAGTAGAAGTAGGACTGAGAACATTTGCCGATTCTTGGATTACAAAAGCTGGACAGAATGGGAGTGGGACTGTGCTGAAAGGTAGGTGCCTCGCACTCTCCGCAAGGGAGAGAGCATGCACTTTTTCCTGCATGAGTATGGACACGTTATCAGCCTGGTTGACACATACAAGAGTCAGTGCCCGACTCTAGCAAGAGTGAGGAAATGTTCAAATTCGGCCATGACTCGGGCTCGAAAAATGACACTCTTCGTGAATCATGTTACACTCGTGTGAGTCGTGCTGGTATCGGGGTGTGTCGTGGTGACTCCTGACGTAGCCTAGAATTTTCATGCCTGTATGAAATTTCTTGTCTCCAGGCTGGAACTCTTGGCGACTCGTCGTGACTCTTGTTGAACTCTGCATAACTCTTTGTGACTCGTGTTGACTTTTGTTACACTCTTGGGTGAATTGGGCTCGATCGTGGAAATTCCGATGTGGCCGAAATGTACAAGAGTCAACACGAGTCACAAAGACTTTATGCAGAATTCAACAAGAGTCAACAAGTGTGCAACGAGAGTCACCAAGAGTTGAAATCATGATTCGGGGTTCATAGGTTTTGTGCAAGCACATGTTGCGTGGGTTCCGGGGTGTGGGTGCCAGGGTGTTTCCTGTGTGGTGGTGAGTGTATGTGTGGCAGGAGTGGGTGTCGTGGCAGGGCACCTGCACAATGGGGGCCACTCTTGTGAGCACACTTCATGACTCTTGTTGGACTCTAAGTAACTCTTATTGACTTCCGTTACACTCTTGTTGACACTTGTTACACTCTTGCTGACTCGTACAGCCTCTTGGTGACTCGGGCCAAACAAAGTACCGTTATTATTCAAATTTCCTCAACTCGTATAGGGTTCGTGTTACACTCTTTGTGACTTGTTGACTCTCTGTGGCTCGTACTGACTCTTGGATGAACACGTACTGACTCTTTTTAAATCTTGGTGAATCGGGAACAGTGACCTTACTCGGGCTGGTTCTTGCCAGAGTCACGAAGAGTGTCACTCTTCGCTCACTCGTACTTGACTCTGGCGCCTACTCTAGAATGTGTGAACCAGGCTTTACCCGAGGTAAGGGGAAAGAGAGAGGCTGTGAGGAGTAGAGGTGGTAGAGGAAACAGGCCCGCACTAAAGCATGGTTCCCACATTCAAGAGTGGAAGCCTGAGTTTCCACGAGTATTCAGTGGCAGAAACTCGCGTAATGACTCATCCAATATCGGAGGAACACATGGTCACTCTGGGTCACTCCCGGATACTCTTGGGAAGTCGGCTCGGGCAACCCAAATTTCATACATGCATGACATTCTGGCCCCGAGTCAGCTCAATGTCAAGACACTCGTGATAACTTGTGAATATTCGAAATAACTCGTAAGGACTCGAATATACTCATGAACACTCATGGCAACTCACGGACAAAACTATGTGGTAAAAAATGAGAACTAATAGTATAAAATATGAAAAAATATGTAAATATAGATAATACAATGAAAAATCATAAAACTCAATATATATATAAAAATATACCAATACAATGAATTAACACTTAAACAAATTACTAGAATATTTAAAGTTTGTCTCATATTTGTTCATATTTGATCAATCTTTGGACCTAGCAACTCCCTATCTATCTATCTACCTATCTATCTAATGCATATATCTATCTCCCTTATACATTAACATAACTATGTCTTATTTGAACTTTTTGTTATCTATGAATTATTTCTAATGTGATGGAATTGAAAAATATAATATCCTTCCAGCACATAGATAAAAAAGAAAAAGAAACAGTCAACAACATATATTCCTCCATCTTCTCCAGTTAAGGCGCTGAGCTAATTGGTGTATAACACCGACGTCGGAAGATTTGACTTTTATTTGACTTTGTTTTGTTTTTTGTCATGCCTCCGACAGTGACAACCAGTCTGATGATATGATGGACAATATTTCTGTGTTATTTGGTTGCGATGAGAACGATGAACATGCTGGGGGACCTGGAGGGGCCGATGTGAGAGCTTTTGCACAAGGCACACCAACTTCATCACAGTGACGGGGTCGGGGTTGGGGGCGGGGCGGGAAAGGGGGAGAGAGTGCAGCGGCGGGGAAATCTACCCATCAACACATCAATCCACACAAAAAAGTCAATAACAGGTCTAAAACAGCTTTTATTGATGCTTAATGTATTCTATGTTATGCGATATATGATGTTGGCGGTATAATGTAATATAAGTCGGCTGAAGGAAGGCAAAAAGGGGACTCATATATATATATATATGTGAGAATAAAACGTTACATACAGTATATGACTACACATGAAATGTTTTTTAGTGCATGCCAGGGGCACAATGGGAGGCATTCCCGGCATACTCTCAACTCACTCGTGGGCATACTCGTGACAACTCGTCATAACTCGTAACTACTCGTAAATACTCGTGTCGCACTTTTGGTAACTCGTAAATACTTGTGATTCGAAAATGACCGTTAAAATTCAAATTTTCCCTCAGTACACTCGTTAAGGATCGCGAGTGTCCACAACTGCACTCTTGGCTAATCGTTGTCACTTGTGGATACTCTTGTACACTCGTGGATTTTTGCACACTCTGGCTCATTTTTGCCAGAGTGTCCACGACTGTGGACTCGTGGACACTCTGGCTTGCACTCCTGAATGTGTGTGCTAGGCTTAAGTGTATGGTACACTCGGATGTCATGGTCTGTAGCCCACTCATCAATATTCGTGGACTTCACCCATTTCTAATTATGGAAGCATATATCTGCGGGGAAGAGCAAGGTTATGGTCTTCGAAAGGGGTGAAGTCACAGAGTGTGAGGTGAAGCTGAACGGTCAGGCTATGGAGATCGTCAACTCTTTTAAGTATCTGGGCAGTGTGTTGAGTAAAGATGGGACTATGGATGAAGAAGTGCGGGAGAGGGTACAACAGGGGAAGAGGGTTGTAGGAACGCTGAAAGCAGTAACAAGAAGTAGGGTGGTCAGTATGGAAGTGAAGAAGTCCTTGCATGACAGTGTGGTAATCCCGACACTGACTTACAGAAGCGAAACATGGACGTTTGAGAAGAGACTCAGATCAAGAGTGAGAGCAGTGGAAATGAATTACTTAAGAAGTGCATGCGGAGTTACATGGAGGGATAGACAGACTAATGAAGAAGTAAGAAGGAGGTGTGGTGTGGAGGTAGATGTGCTGGAAAGTGTGAAAAGGAACAACTTGAGATGGTTCGGCCATATGGAACGTATGGAAAGCGAGAGAATGACTAAGAGGGTGTACGAGAGCGAGGTGGAGGGACAGAGAGGGAGAGGTAGACCGAATATGAGGTGGAAGGATAAAGTGAGGAAGTATATGAACGAGGGCGGTGCTGGTTAGGGGGAGGGGCGTCGACTGACTGGGGACAGAGGTGCATGGGGCGGTTCGTTCGTGGACACCCCTTCGGAGATCACGGCGTCAGGCAATAGATAGATAGATAGATATATCTGGAAAGGAAATTATGAATATACATTTCTGAATTTCAACTATAACATTCTATTTAATATATATTGAAAACTAAGGTATATAAATAAATAAATCCACATAGTTATAATTACATAAAGAATTACATAGGGGGTCCACGAATTATTATGAGTAGGCTAGAGATTATGGCATCCAAGTGTACCTAATTCATGGTTTGATGTTCGAAATGTTCGTCAAGACTTTTAAAGCCTGTATGATTACCTAGAACAGTTGAAAGGTATGTACTGCACTTCTAGAACGTGAGGTCTGTATAACTACTATCAACCCAGGTCAACATTTACAAATTGAGGTTTTGAAAGGTGGATTAGGTCGTCAGGTTAGATACGGTTAATTTTAGATTATATTTTATTAGACTTACGGCATATGAGTTAGACTAGGTTAAAGTTAGTTTAGGTTTAATTATTTAAGGAGCTTAGCGGTAATTGTTTTATTGGCGATTAGCATGCTAGTCATGGAGATTGTCAAGATGATAATAACGATGTTTATAATGTTATAAATCGTAGTTCAGAGGGTGGCGGTAATATTAGTATTGGAATTAATGATGAAAACAAAATGGTAGTGATGATGACGATGTAAGTATGTACTGTATGTATGTATATACTCAGGCACATATCCTATAGCTGGGGGTGGCCGAATCGAGACAGAGCCTGAACAGAAACAACATAGTGAAGAATATAGGAGTAATTGTAGTTGTTATATGTGCATTTAATGACTGGCAGTGGTGATTGTGATGGTGATGGTAATATTAGTCAATAGCATGAACCACGCGATGATGATTACTCTACAGTGATGATTAAAGTTGCAGGATTGGCTATACTACTCTCACGTTTTGAAACTGAACTGTTATTAATTTCTACTGTACCTACATCAACTATCTGCATGTGTATCTGTACCTACATCAACTATCTGCATGTGTATCTGTACCTTTCCATATATTATACAAAACAACGTGTTTCTAACCCTTTCAGTAAAGGAGTCGTCCTATTAAGTTTATACTGGACACTATTAGACAAATTCATTCAAGTTGAAATGGGCTTCGAAGTATCTCACTTGGCACTTTTTTACTACTACAAATCGTGTTTAAACTGCACAAAATCGTCTATATATACAGTAGGTAATTAGCTAGACGTCGTTGGTAAAGAATGGGTTAAGGGGGATGGTTGTTTTTTCTGGTCCCCCTTCTTCCTCATATTTAGCTCCATTGGTTTTCAGATTTTTAGACGTTAGGCCCATTACTTTGACGATTTTAAGACCTTTCACTCCATATCTTTGTCAATATTAAGACCTTTCATACAATATAGGTGTCGATTATTTTCCTGGCGGGCGACATAGCTAGTGCGCGCAATTTCGGTGTGAGTTTCCTAGGTTCGAATCCGTGGAGTATCACATGTAGTCATTAGTTTAATTGATTTCATAAATTAGGTTTATTTGTAAAGTTAATTGGTGGGTTGGTGATAATATGAATATAGTAGTAACCGTCCTCCGGCCGGGACGATTTTCTATTAAAATATGTACACATTTTTCTTGAAGTGGGGTTATAGTGTGTTTTTATTAAAGCTTGAAGGTAGTCTATGGATAAAACTAAACAAATAATATAAATATAATTTAATAATCAAATAAATAAGCCTCTCCCCCCTTAACAATGTTACTCAAAGTACCGTTAGCAGAGAGTTGTGTGGTGGTTTACATCGCCCACGAGCGCCGGACAGACTCATCTCTTATCTAGTTTTCAGTAAAGAATTATGGCGGGGTCAGCGCGACTTAATTGAAAACGTGGGGTTAAAACTTACAGGTTGTATTATGTTGTGATAATACTGAGCGTGTTGTTTGTTCTTATTATGTTTGTTTAATTACACACTTACTGGTAATATTATTGCATCAGATATATTTAATATACTTACAATTATTATATGTTTTACATTAGAAATTAATTATTCCTCACTTTAAAATGCTAACTGATTTTCTGCTTGGATGGTAATATTCTGCTATGCACTGTACTGTATGTAAACATACATTTATAACATATAATCATTGTCCGTCAGTATAGCCTAACTGTAAGTAACATGATTCTAGTATTATGATTACCGTAATATTCATTTGTATTCTAACCAATCAAATGTTATTATACAAATACAAACTTAACCACCTCACCAATTGCTAATGTATAAGATTCAATCGTACCATTAATTTTAAAAATATAAAACAAATGCATATGCGCTTCACAAAAGATTACAGAGCTGTTCACAAAGTACCGGAATGTGTTAACAAAACTACACAATATTTTTGTTGTAATTAAGTTTGCCAGAAATAACAATCCCACAGAAATAGTGAATCTAAGAAAAAATATGTTAACAACGGTCTGAGTAATGAATGAAAATATATAGCGACAATTATGGAGACACATGTACTCAGGAAAGGTTTGAACAAGACCTATACCGAGTGTGCCGTTGTATCGTTAGCCCACCAACAATCATGTTCGTTCATTGTAGAGTTCTGCTAACTACAGCATGATGTCAGGTTGATTATATTTGGAAAAGAGAGGTCGGCTAAAATTGTTACGTTTCGTTGAGATATGTTTCCTTGAAATAGTTAGGTAAAGTTATATTCGGTTACATTTAGGTTTAAGGGGGGTGACCTGTTTTTTTGTATCTATCTTGGTTGCATCGATTTGGCCCCATTCAGCCTATTGTGTTAAGACATTTATCCCTATCCAGGTGTCGATTTGTTACTGGCGAGCGATAGCGATCCAGCATTTTATGAAGAGATCCGTCTTCATCGGAGACATTATTTTATCGAAAAATTTAAAATTTTAGCCACCTGTCTAACTCATAATCCAAAATATTGTGGCTCGCTATCGCTCGTCAGGTATAACTCAAGGATGGGGATAAACGTCTTAAAACAGTAGGCTGAATGGGGCCACCTGGATACAACGCAGAGAGAAGACAAAACAGTTCACTCCCCTTAAATATTATTTTAATAGGATATGTCTGAGTGAATTAAATAGGTGTCATAACTGGCGTGTTTAAGTTTCAGGAGTTCAGACAGACGCCTGTGTGAGAACAGGGATTGACGGAGACCAATACTGAAAGGACAGAGAAGCTTTAGTGAGACGAGGGGAGGTGTGAATATATATAATTGAAAGAGAATGTGGGAGTATATCTAATGCATTGAAGGTGTGCTATATGACATTCACTTGCAACACAATATATTTCAATTCGAACCAACGTAAATCAGTGGCCTTAATAATCTTCGGGATATTGTATATTCATAATCATAAATCATGTACTTACAGTTTCGAAGTTATCTCGCATCGAATCTCGATCCTTGATAAATGTGTATTAAAACTTGAACATAAATGGATGGAGTTGGAGCACAAGCAGAATGATCCATTGCTATGTATGTTACCTTGCTTACTAGAAATATTTATGTAGCGAATACAAGAAATATATATATATATATATATATATTAGAGATGGACCGAATATTCGTTTCGTATTCGTATGTCCGAATATTCGCTATGTTTTTCAATATTCGTATTCGTATTCGTATTCGCATTTCCATTCATAGTTATTTGCAAATATGCGAATATGTTCACGAAACCAATAGAATATATACAAAAAATTTTAATATTAAATTTTAAAGTTACCACAACGAATATATAAAAGTGTAGATGTGCGTTGGGGCCGCTAAAGTGGAATGGAGGAGGACTGAGCAGTGTTGCTACTTAACTGTATTTAATAGTACCAGATCAAACTAGTGAAAAGTAGGCCTACCAAATTATTCTAAAGTGGAATCACTGCCCGGTAAACGAACGTGTGCTGGACCGGGACATTTGAACCGTCGCAATATTGCCATTTCAGACATATCCAATGTAATAGCATGTCACTAAAATATATTCCATCATATTTCCTCACTGATTTCGCATTTAGTACCAGATGTGGACTATTTTATTGGAAAATGTATAAAATGTACTTGAGAGAGTCAAATGTACCAAATCTGGTACTTTAGTACCAAAAAAGCGGCAACATTGGGACTGAGGACTGGAAACATAGAAAATTGAATGGATTTAATTTTAATTATTCAATTTTCTATGGCTGAACTCTTACAATATATTAAACATTAATTCATACAGTTAATTTATGATATTTAAGAAATTACACATTCACATCTTCATTAACTTCAGGTAATTAATTTCATAGTAATTTAATTAACGTTTGTTGGTGACATAAAAATAATTACCAGTTCTTGAAGGATGAAATAAGGATTGAAATATTCGCTATTCGTATTCGTATTCGCGAATTTTACAAACAAAAAATCGTATTCGTATTCGCAAATAGTGAAAATTGATATTAGTTCCATCTCTAATATATATATACATATATACATATATATATATACAGTATATATATATATATATATATATATATATGTATATATATATATATAATATGTTTGTATTCGTTATCTATGAATTATGGGTTACATATCCTTAACTCTCAATGAGCGGGGCCGTTTATAATATCTGCTACCTGCCAAGCGGGCATATTTACCCTAAACGAGCTTCATTCCATGCTCTTTTTCATGCATAAAGAAGAGCCAGAGCGTAATACAATTATGTATCCATGAAATGGCGATAATAGAGCTTTCCAATGACACCTGAATCATCCTTGTACGACCACGGGTTATCCTGTATCAATCGCGCAACGAGAGGTGAAAAACCCTAAAATACGGTAATTAATTTCCCCATTTTTTTTCCTGGTCTCGCAAGGCCGTGGGTGTGGAATGTTGCGTTGCAGTGGGGAGCTCAGTCACGGCTCTGTGGTCGGGCCGAATGGTCAGAGCCCGCCTATCGTCCTCCCAACGCGTGGACTCTCTCTCAGAGCCGATAATGTGCTCAAAATGCCACCCGTCATTGACGGGTACCGCCAGTTAGGTGTTAATTATGCTCTTAGAAACATACCTGAACAAATTTACAGTATTACTTTAATATGATGGTCGGAGAAAAAATTAATATAGGAATCTATAAGAGTCGGCTTTCTATATACTTGAGATTTTAAGTGACCATTATAATATATAATCATTGTATCAAGGAAAGGTAGTTTATTGTAGGAATATGGTAATAAACAGGAATGAATGGAGAATGCTTGTGAATAGATGAGTGAACACGTGGTCATTTGGGGAAAGGGTCGGGAGCAAGTTGGACTAGATAATAGTCCACAGTTTATATGATATGAAGGGTGCGCCTGGAAGTGTGGTGGGCGGGCTTGTGGTTTCGGCTCCGCTGCATGTCTACCTGCCGAGATCGGAACCTCTCCGGGTGGTCGAGGGCCAGGGAAGTGCTGCAGGGACCTTGGTGTCCCTGGTCTCTGGGTCTTCTTCTGGATGACCTAAATGTGTGTGAATTTGTATTTTGTTTGTGTGTATTAATTGTTTTCTGTTGTGTTTTGTGTTGTCCCTATTCTAGCTCTGTCATGAGTCGCCCCCCCCCCCCCCCCCCAAAAAAAAAGTGGGGATTGGGCCTGAGTATAAAGATAGATAGATAGACATAGATACACAAACCTTGCGGTCCCTACCAGGTAGTCCGGACATAATGCTAAAATAAAATTTGCTACAAAGTGAAAGGCAAGGATAGCAAAGCAGAAGGCTCTCTCCCAACCCACCTGTCCCTCCGACCATTGGTCGGCATGAAATTAAGTTGGGGAAGGAAGTCCTCCAGCAGAATGAGAAGGACTTATACTGGGAAATTTATAGTAAAGAACAAGTTTGAGAACAATTATATACTACTGATGCTTAACATATTTTTTTGTTTAAACTATATTATTCCCACCTCCTCAAAATGAATGTCTAGACTTCGTTTGAATGTGTCAATAATTGTCTTACATTGTACCTCTTTATTTGGCAATTTGTTCTACTCGATGACCACACTGTAGGTGAAGAAGTGCTTTGTGACATCGAGATTCGCCCTCCTGGTTTTTAATTTAATTTAATTTCCCAGAGTTAATGAACAATTATCTATTTTAAAAAGTGAATCTACATCAATGTTGTCAAATCCCCTTAGTATCTTGAAACACTCGATTAATTGACCTCACAATCTTCTTTTCTTAACCCGCTGAGTACCAGCTAAATATTTATAAATGTACCACCCAGGACCGGCTGATTCTGAAATATTTTTTTTATTCCAGAAACAATAGCGAATGGGTTAGGAATAAAGGAAAAACCACGAAAAACCGATCAAAAAGCTCAAAAAATGGTCCTACAGAGCCCCTGAAAACGGATTTTACAAGAGTAAAAAAGTTAAGGCAATTTCCCCAAAAAAACATGTTTTTGCGCACTCACGCGCACGCGGTTGGACTTTGAGAGTTTTCAACCATCGGCATGGGTGCGTGGGATACTTACACAGGTCCCATACAAATCTGAGCCCTCTAGGTGCCATAGGACCGGAGTAATTGGGACCGGACCGGCCAGGACGCAAACCATGCGTCGCTGGGGTTTAGCGTTACATACATTATGGACGCAAATCCTGCGTCGCTGGGGCTCAGTGGGTTAATTTAATTTTGTTTTTATTTTTAATCTTTCATGATAAGATTTATTTCTTAGGGACGGAATCAACTTTGTCGCTCTACGCTGCACCGACTCGAGTTTCTCAATGTCCTTGCTCAGATAAGGAGACCAAAATTGCACGCCATATTAAATAAATCTTAAATAAAGGTCCTGTAATGTTCTCATTCTTATAAGTAACTTTTCTCTTAATATATTCCAATGCTCGATTGGCTTTGTTCGCAGCTGCTGCACATTGATCTGAGGTCTATAGGTTTTCAGATATAAGAACCCCCAGGTCTTTAAAACTAATGCACTTGTTTTGATTGGCTGGCTTTTCATCTTGTATTCATATTTTTTGTTTGTATTACCTATTTGCAAGACCTGTCATTTGTCAACATTGAATGGCATCTGCCATTTCTCCGACCACTCTACTATTGTATTTAAATCAGATTGCAGTTTATTTCTGTCTTCTTCGGTTCATACTGATTTTCCTATCTCTGTGTCATCAGCGAACTTTGAGATAGTATTATTTAGTTCAACATCGATGTCATTTATATAGATTAGAAACAAAACTGGCCCCAGGACAGATCCCTGAGGCACTCCACTATAAACTGGCTCCCACTCAGATTCTACTCCATATCACAACTCTCTGCCTTCTGTTTGTCAGCCAGATGTTTATCCATGCATGAACTTTTCTCTCCGACATATGACGCGATTTTGAGCCGATTAGGGATACTTTAAAGCCTTTGTTACCATCAGGGGTATTTAGAAACCTTTAGTTTAGTTACTTCAACCTCTGCAGTCGTCTTTGAGTTAGCTGTGGGCAGAAAACTAATTTTGGAGAGGTAATTATAAGAGTGAGATAACTCTATTTTTTATTGCTAATCTGGCAACCTCTGCTTCATATGAGTCTGAAGGGGTTAAAGCCCAACATTTGCAATTTCTTCAATAATTGTCCATGAGGTACCTTATCGAACACCTTTTGGAAATCTAAGTAAATTATGTCTAATGATTTAGTAGTCAGTATATGTAAATAGTTTATCAACTCTGCTTAATTTAAGCAGAGTTTGGTATCGCCCCCCCCCCCCCCCCGTATAGTTGGTACCACCGGAAAAAACAATCGGTCGTCGTTGTTGTTGTCCGTCTGTCCCGAAAATCCTCCTAGACCGTTGGACGGATTTTCACCAAATTTCACACGAACATTTGTTGCATGAATGTGAACGTCAGTCAAAAAAGATTTTTTGAATTTATGCAATAGTTATGATTTTAGGTCCAAAATATGGTTTTACCCCCCCGCCCCCTCACCTTCCCTGCCTCCCCCCCCCCCTCCCAACACACACACACACACACACACAGCAATGATGGCGTTCTGGGGACGAAAACATCTCGCTCGCTAGGTTAAGTTGTTTAGTTGGCATTAGAAGTGATGTTAGTAATAGTGGGATTGATGGTGATAATAGTGATGATGGTTGATGTTGTATTGATGATGACAGTAGTGATGATGATGACAGTAGTAGATATGATGGTGACAGTAGTAGAGATGATGGTGACTACTAGTAGTAGTGATGATGGTCATAACAGTAGTGATGATGATGACAAGTAATGATGATAGTTGTAGTGTTGTAGTGATAATGATGACAGTAGTGATGATGGAAGTGACGATGGTGTGAGTATTAGTGATGATGGTGAGTAGTAGTGATGATGACAATCGTTGTGATGATGAAGATCATAGTAATGGTGATGATGGCAGGAGTAGTGATGATGGTGATAGTAGGATACATGATGGTAATACTTGTGACAGTAGTAATGATGATGGTTATAGTAGTAGTGATGATGTTAACAGTAGTAATGATAATTGTAAGATGGTGGTGATGATAGTAGGTAATGATGGTTGATAGTTGTAGTATCAATGATGCTAGTAGTGATTAAGATGGTAGTGTCAATGATGACAGTAGTAGTGATGATGGTGAGACTAGTAGTGATAATTGTAATTGTAGTAGTGATGATGATGACAGTAATGGTGATGATGACAGTAGTCGTGATGATTGTGGCAGTTGTAGTGATGATGGCAGTAGTAGTGAAGATGGTGATTGTTGTTGTTGTTGTTCCCCAAGCTGCCTGGCCGAACAGCCCCAAGGCCCCGAGCAAGGCCAAGGCCATAATAGAGCGCCCCCACAGAACCCTCCCTGCCGACCACAATAAAGCCTGGGTGACCGAAGCCACTCCATGGTGGGGAGCTGAGGAGGGTGCGGAAACGCCCGGGAAACCAAAGCCCCACCCAGGGCCCTGTGCCCCTCAGCAATTATGAAGAGAAAGTTGAGGGGCAAAGGAAAAATGTGACGCTTTGGCTTTTGTTATTGATGATAGTATTAGTAGTGATGATGGTAACCCATCGCAGAGTTGGGTATGCCGTTTTGATTTTGGGCAAAACGGCACGTCTAGTTTAAGGGGGGTCACCGTTTTTTGTTTTTATCTTTCTCTCCTCTTCTCTCTTTCCCTGACTTGTATCCATTCAGCCAACTGTTTTCAGACGTTATGTTCGATTATATCATGTATTTATAATTTGTTTAGTTTCCTCCCTAGACCTCCATCAAACTTTTAAAAAATCCATTATATCCCCTTTCTAAATCAATTTGTACATTTTTCGGTAAAAAAAAATCCCGGCCAAAGGCCGGTTCTTCCAAAATTACACGCTCACTTTCGTTCGCTTGGAAAAAAATTGACACCTAAATAGCACGAAAGGTCTTAATATTAATTGACAAAGAAATGGGCCGAAATGTCTTGAAATCGACAAACAAATGGGGCAAACATCTCAAAATCTGAAAACTAATGGGGTTAAACATGAGGTAGAACGGGAACCAGAAAAACGACTCCCCTCCCCTTAACATCAATACAATATAATATAACACTATGAACGCAAATATAATATAGATAGCACTACGAACACAAAACTAGATACTATAGAAATAATAAGGACAAAGATTAAAACTATTGAGCTAGATTGAATAAGGCACTAGCATCGGTTTCATTTCATCTGACGGTAAAATGCAAAGTTCCTATCAAAGATCTCTCGGTTATTTTGATTATGTTGTGAAATATGGTGGTAATTCTATAAACTTGGTCTTAATATGATGCAGAGACATCGTGGTTTCATATTTTTCCAATAAGTATCGATAAATTAGCTGCTAAAGGATTCAATTTATCGTCTTTTGAAAATAAACAGACTACAGATAGAGCGGGTATTTAGAGGGACTTAAGGGGGGTCACCGGCTCTTTTTTATCTGTCTCTCCTTTTCTCTCTTTCCCTGACTTGTATCCATTCAGCCAACTGTTTTAAGACGTTTATCCCCATCCAGGTGTCGATTTCTTCCTGGCGAGCGATAGCGAGCCAGCAGTGTATGGAGAAATCCGGCTTCGCCGGACACATTTTTCTATCGAAAAATGTACAAATGTAGATTGCTGTAAAAAATATATATATATGCTGGCTCGCTACTGCTTGTCAGGACAATAATGACACCTGGGAATGAATACAAGCCAAAGAGAGAGGGAGAGAAAGAGAACAAAAGCGAGGTGGGCTCCCTTAACCCTTAACTGGCGGCACCCGGCTATTGTCGAGTAAAATAAATGTGGCCTATGTGGCGGGTCACGGCTATTGTCGAGTGCAATTTTGAGCACGTAATGTGCTCTGAGAGAGAGCGGAACGGTGGGAGGAGCGTAGGTTACCTCATGACCGCTCACCACGGTGGCCGTGGAGCTACTGAGATGTACTCCTTTGTACTCCACCCTCTCTCACTCGTTTCACACACGTAATAATGTAAGAAATTAGCGTATTTTACCGATTTTGCCCTTCGGTTGCACGATCGTTGCAAGACAACCAGTGATCGTAGAAGGATGGTTCTGGTGTCATTGGAAAGCTGAATTAACCTAAGAAGTGCGCATGGGGGTAATTAGAAACGTCCGCCTGTGCTGACGTATTTGAGCTGTTTCCATCACTAAAATATTCATTTTACCATATATAGCATTAATACTTATCCATACGCGCCTATTATGGGTTGATTATAAAGGTATTAATCTGAAACAACAATAAAACGAGTGAAAACAGCGTTTGGAAGGTCAAAATCGAAGATATAGGCCGCGAGTTATATAATGTATGGGTGAGGCAACCTGCTTTCCCGCCAACTTCCCCCAAGGCCACTGAGACACAGGTGATCGATACTCTCTCTCTCTCTCTTGCACTCGCTTGCTATCAGTGATGACGATGCCCTGCTTGCAACTCGCTAATGTTAGCACAAAAATATACCTCAGAATAAGGGAATAACAGGGAAAATAGGTGATAACTGAAGGAGGTGAGGAAAGTGGGGAAGGAGGGGAGGTAGAGGACTGATATTTTGCATGGCCAAAAACAAAAAAAAAAAAAAAATTATGTTTAAAATTGATTTTTTTTTCTCTGACTCTTAAGAGTCTTCCCGCAGTCCGCCGGGGGAACTCTTAAGAGTCTCCCCGCAGTTCCCGGGTTAATGCCCTTTCAGGGATACATACTTGTATTACACTCTGGCTCTTGTTTATGCATGAAAACGAGCACGGAAACAAGCTCGTTTATGGTAAAACCCCCCAATGGGCGGCACAGTCAAATATACTCCTCCACCCGCTCTTAACCCTTAATTAGCGGCTCACCACATAAGTCGTATTTAATAAAGCTGGACATGTGGCGGCGCTCGACATAGGTCGAGTGGCAATTTCAGCACGTAATGTTGCTGAGAGAGAGAGAGACAAGTGGTGGCAGGAGAGTAGCGAGCGTATGACTGCTCCAGAACACCGCGGCGAACATACTGACACGAATCCCAGCTCCCTCCTCCCTCTCTCACTCGCTATATAAGGAATTGTATCGGGAAAGTGGCTAATTACATGCTTTTTGCACTCGCGTTGCACGGTTATTGCAAGAAAACTAGCCATCATAAAAGGATCGTTATGGTGTCATTCGAAAGCTCTGTTTATGCCCTTTCAGGGATAGATACTTGTTTTACGTTCTGGGTCTTATTTAGGCATGAAAATGATCACGTAAACAGCCCTATTTTGGCTAAAAACACCCCGCTGGGCGGTACATATAAATAAACCGCATAGGCCGCTCTTAAGGTGTTAAGGTGTTAATATTGCTTTGAGTAACGCCTCTGTCGGGGATTATTGACGGCCAACAGATGTTTGTACACATAGCCTGGTGTACATGGAGCTGTGCAGGTGTACATGGAGGTAAGGGGAGGCAGACTGTTTTTCTGGACCTCCTTCTCCCTAATGTTTAGCCCCACTAGTTTTGAGATTATAAGACGTTCGGCCCATTAG
Source organism: Paralithodes platypus (assembly GCA_032716605.1). Lineage (NCBI taxonomy): Eukaryota > Metazoa > Arthropoda > Malacostraca > Decapoda > Lithodidae > Paralithodes > Paralithodes platypus. The sequence continues at coordinate 40,853,109 of CM064485.1, forward strand.
TTTGGCGATTTTAACACCTTTCGCCCCATTTCGTTGTCAATTTTAAGACTTTTCGTGCCATTTAGGTGTCGATTATTTCCTGACGAGCGGAAGCGAGCCTGCAATTTTAAGAGGAACCGGCCTTCGCCGGAACATTTTTCTACCGAAAAATGTACAAATTTATCTTGAAGGGGGGGTCTAGGGAGTGTTTTTCTAAGCTTGATGGAGGTCTAGGGAGGAAACTAAAAAAATATATGAATAAATGAATGAATAGACCAAACAAACGGTCTGCCTCATCTTAAGCGTACACAGGCTAGCATACTTGGAAGTAGGTGTACACAAACTGGTGTACATGGAGCTAAGCGTACACAGGCTAGCATACATGGAAGTAGGTGTACACAAACTGGTGTACATGGAGCTAAGCGTACACAGGCTAGCATACATGGAAGTAGGTGTACACAAGCGGTGTACATGGAGCTAAGCGTACACAGGCTAGCATACATGGAAGTAGGTGTACACAATTGGTGTACATGGAGCTAAGCGTACACAGGGTAGCATATTATGGAAGTAGGTGTACACAAACTGGTGTACATTAAGCTGTGCAGGTATACATGAAGCTAAGCGTACATAGGCTACCACACATGAAAATACGTGTACATAACTGGTATACATGGAATTGTGTAGGTGTACATGGAGCTAAGCATACACAGGCTAGCACACATGGAAGTACATGTGTACATTAAGCTGTGCAGGTGCACATTGAGCTACATTAAGCATACATGGAGCTAAGTATACATAGGCTAGCGTACATGGAAAAGGTGTACACAGCTGGCGTACATGGAGATGTGCAAGTGTACATGGCACGCGTAAGTACTAGGTATACACAAGATAACGTACACATGGAAGCAGGTGTACACAAACTGCCGTACATGAAACTATGCAGGTGTACGTAACAATACGTACAGTAGCCCAACTAAGTTTTGTTACGACTGAGGTTTAAATATATCAGGGCTCTTATTCATTGGACTAGTAATGGCATAAATGCTACAACGGAAAGCGCTAGATCGAACCTCTGATGTATATTCCCGGTGAACAAAGAACACAAATACTCTACAGAGTTCTATATGCAATAATAGGCTATCAAACTCAATAAATGTGCGTCTACTCTAGGCTTAATGTTATGTGAAAACAGCCTATTACTACCTATAACCGAAGGTGCTTGGTTATGGTATGCAAAGTAAGGTGGTAAGCGAAGTTACGGCTTACGTTACTTTAATCAATAAATGTCAGGCACTCCTGCATGAAAGAAAGTGCACTAAAGTCCTTCAACACCAACAAGGAATCTTCTTTAAATGTTAGATGCTATAAAGATGCTCGTATCGGAAATGGAACCCAAAAAGGCAGGCAGCGGAACAATGCTCATGCAGGCTATGCACACAAAAAGGCAGAATATATAATGCAGTCGGAGCCAAGAATATCCTAAACTCTACACCAATAATAATCGCCACGTAATGCAGTATTCCTATCAACAAAAAGAGCCTAAGTCGTTTGTGTCTCCATACATCAAACTAGGCTGCGAAATGCTTGTGTAATGATAAATGGGTATGCATAAAAAGAGTACTTGGTTTAATATACTTAATGTCTACTTTGACTGAAAAAGTCTAGCTAGAGTCAATGATACGAGATACTGGTGCGCATGGCATTCCGCATAGCCTAGTGCAAATCTCAAGTCTGTGCGTCAAATATTACGTTATAGGGAAGGGTAGCTCTCTTGAGAAACCTTAATACCGAAGTATTAAGCGTTCTCCTGGCGTACCTCAAAGACAAACAATCGAGACTAGAACAGTGCAGAATGGTATAGGCAAAAAGCCCTCATTCGTGCATGCTCTATTCTCAATGGCACACAGACTAGAATTTACTCAATCAACTCCAGTTCTCAGGTATGTCGTGCAGCTTTTAACTAAAGCCAGCACTCATAGGAAACAATACCTTATAATATCAGACTCTAGTCTAGCATTATCTAATCCAGAAGAACACTAATAATTAAAGGAAGCAGTACTTAAACAATATAAATGCCAACCAATGCTTCGTGATCAACTTATCTTAACAACTAACATACATGGGTTATATCAGACCTTAAAGCACAATACAACTGGCCAGCATGAAGCTGATTTTGCAGAGTTAACCAGAGGGGGTATAATATTAATAAAAGGTGGTGAAAGATATGGAAAAAGAGAGAGGTAGTCAGAGGAAAAGATTCTCAGGTGCGGAACGGGGGACAGGTAGCAAGGGATAAGATAGATGCGTTCTAGAAACCAGATCTGAGGGGGAGAGTGGCGAGGAACCAGTATATATACCGGGACTAGGTCGAGCCGCGTGGGAAAAAAAGCGGTAACAAGTCCTCTAGCCACTAGCAAGGGAGCTAGCAGCATGGTAAGGACCTCTCTCAACCAACCCCCACGAGGCAGCCAGCCGTGACGTCATCGAGCGGGGCAAAAACACTGCGCGCCCCCCTCTCACTCTGTTCTACTCTCTCTCTCTCTCCCAGATCCCATCATTACTAGTTAATGATGAAACATATACTTTACAATTAAATATATAAAGCCTTGACATGGGTGAAAATAAAGAGCCTTTCTGGACTGCCCATGACACGAGCTTTCATATGAAAGAAAGCACACTCTAATACATAAACTGTAGCCCCATCCACTGCCCTGGCGATCCTAGCGAGTCACTGTAGGACAAGCCATGCGGTTCTAACGGAGTGGTTAACATCACCCCCCCCCCCCACCCCCCCAAGATTTTTCTCAGAGGCCCCAAGGCTCACAAAAATCTGATGGTTAGAACCCATGCTATATCTCCACTTCCCATCACCCAGCGGCAGTAAAATATCTGGCACAGTTCTTCAACAAAACATTTTTCAAAATGATAACCCTCCCCAACACAATAGGTTAAATTATATGTAGTTATGCTCCTCAAGAGCGAGCTTCTCTAGCCCAGCATTCTGAGAGGAGTGCAACTCAGAATTACTGCTATAACATACTGAAAAAATTCAACTATCAAAGAAAGAGTTTTTATTTGATTTTTATGTTTTTAATTTGTTTATTTCGGCTGCACTATAGGGGCAAGCCTAGTTTTTCTTCTATACCAAACGCTCGACTCCTGCTTTACGACCCAATACGCTGGGCTACAACTGCGAGCCAACAAGCACCAAGCGCAAAATACTATTCAAACTAAAGCAGGAGGCTACCCGTGTATCAATCTACCCAGGATCATATACCCTTGAACGACCATCTGCAACCACGTTGTCACAACCGGCAATATGGCGTATGTCCAGGTTATATACCAATAACCTTAGTGACCACCTGGTCAGCCTCATATTCCGATTGTGAAACTGGTCCAAGAACTTGAGAGGGTGATGATCTGGGTATACTACAACGACCGGACCATAGGCTGGAACATAGACCTCGAAATGCCCCAGCGCAAGCACAACCGCCAACAGCTCCTCCTCGACAACAGAGCAGCTCCCCTGGGCCGAATTGTACTTCTCCGAGCAGAAACTAACAGGATGCTCCAGCCCATCATCGTCCTTTTCCACAAGGACGGCACCAGCCCCCACACCACTAGCCTCCGTTGCTAGTTGGAAAGGTAGGCTAAAGTCAGGGGCCCTGAGGATCGGGTGAGTGCACAACAGGTGTTTTACTTCCCTAAACACCTTCTCACACTCAGGCGCCCATTTGAACTTCTTATCCTTCCAGTTATCCTCCACCTGAGCTTGACTGTCCCGTTCTCCTGCTCCACCTTGACGGCTAAACGTCATCACAGGCACAGTGAGAGGCTCAGGGGGGTGCCTCCCATACTCCTTCATGGGATTAACATGACATAACTGATTGCGCTTCCATCTGTCTGGAGTGGCTACCAAGTAATCCAGGTCTGATAGCTCCTCCACCACCCTATAAGGACCAGCGTACTTCGCGGATAAGGAGTGACCTACAAGGGGCAGTAGAATCAACACCTCCTGACCCACGTGCAACTCCCTGAGTTCAACCTTGAGGTCGTACCTGTCCTTCCTGAGGGCCTGAGAGCTAGTCAAATTACGGCCAGCCAACTCCAGACTGCGCAACATCCGTTCTCGACTGTTGAGGACACACTTGAGCATAGAACAAGGTTTTTCTGCACCCTCCCATACTTCTTCAACCATATGGAGAGGCCCTCTGAAATGGTGTCTAAAGACGAGCTCATTAGGGCTGAATCCCAAACTCTCCCCAGGTACCTTCCGCACAGCAAACAAAACACATGGCAGGCCAAGATCCCAATCCTTCCCACTCTCAAAGCAACAACAACGAAGCACAGATTTCAAGGCTGAGTGCCATCGCTCTAACACACCCTGGCTCTCCGGATGATACGCAGATGACACAACCCCAACAATCCCATGCTGCGGCATTGCTTGAACAAAGAGGCTAGAAGTGAAGTTGGGTCCCTGGACTGACTGAATCCCCTGCGGGTAACCATACCGGGAAAAATACACTAGCAAGCTTCGGACCACCGTCTTCGCCGACCCATTTCTCATAGGGTACGCGTCAGGGTACCTTGTCGCTACATCTCCCGACTGTGCCTCACTGTCCTCCTTCAACTCTTTCGTCTTTTTAAGCCCATCCTCTGCCCCTTCAGGAACACTTACTGGGTCTTCTCCAGACTCGAAATGTGGTCCTAATAATGAGTCCCCGAGAAGGTCCGTTGACACTAAACTCTCAACCGCATCAACTTTCAACCCCTTCTCGGTACCCTTCCTCCGCTGATCTAAAGATTGTTGACCAGAATGTGACTCCCTGGATGCAGGATCTCCGGTGACAACACACGCCATAGGCTGCACCGGACACTTCTCAACCCACTCCTGCTCCTCCCTACTCACGTCGGCCGGCTTCTCGGCAACGACCAAGGGTGGAGCCTCAGAAGTAGGTCCCGCAAAGTCGTTGCCGAGAAGGAGGTCGACGCCCCCAACAGGTAACTTCTCCACAATTCCTACATCCAGGTCCCGAGTCACACCATCAACTTCCACCTTCATTCTTACAAGCGGGTATGACCTTGTCGCATTAACTCCCTGAACCACAACCACCCGCGCCGTATTGACAGGTTTTCCAGTGAAATTTCTCAACAGTGTTTGCGATGCCCCAGTGTCACGCAAAATTCTCACCTCATGTCTTCTACTCGCCCACTCCACACAACCGAGTCCCCTGTGGTCACTAAAGGCATCACGGACAGGGAATAAGACTTCCGGATCCTTCTGCACTGTCAGTGTATTTACCTCGGAAGAAATGCCTCTAACAAACTCCGATGTCCTCTTGAACACTCCAATGCCGTGAGCAAAAGACACGGCTGCCGGAGGAGGTCGACTAGGGCACTCATTTGCCTTATGACCCTCCTGGTGGCAACTAAAACACATAAATTTCGGTTTCGGCTTATACTGTGATGTAAAAGGCCCCTGACTTTTCACATACGGTGTGGTGTAAGGTTTGGATTCAGTTTTAGTTTCATGGCTCTTCTGTTTAAATGTGTCATTGTTACGGGGAGGGGGAGGATAACGGTCCTTAGCACTTACATCGTACTTCTGTGAGGACCCGCAACCCCGAATCAACGACAGCCGTCGATCAGCCATTTCTGCTGCTTCGACTAGAGTTCTTGGGTTTTTCTCCTTTAAGTTCAAAGTTAGATCACCGCCCGTGCTCTTAAAGAACTGCTCCAACATCATCAACTGCTTAACTCCATCAAACGTTGTTACCTTCTCAGATCGGAGCCAGTTCCCCATAGCATCGGACAAGTCCCGGGCGTGTTCCAAAAAGGTGCTATCTCTTCCCTTAGTTACACCCCGGAACTTCAAACGGTACGTTTCTGGTTGCAGTTCGTAAGCCCTCAGGACAGCCTCCTTGAGATCCTCATACACAATACATGACTCCAAAGGTAACGCATCTTAGGCTTTAAGACCCTTGCCTCTTAATCTAGAGGATACAAGTGCTGCCCATTTATTCTCTGGCCACTGGTGTTCCTGGCACTTCTTCTCAAAGCGTGCGAAAAATTCTGTTACCCCACTCCCATCAAACACCGGAACCAGTTTCCATAAGTGCGAGACAGACTGATCAGGAACACGGTTACGGTTTAAAATTACCGGTGGTCCCCCCAGGGGCAACCCACCCTGATTAACCATTTCACCATACTGCTGTTCCTCAGTTTCGACATTACGTACTGTGTCTCCATTCTCCTCTGATCCGGTATAAGACATGATGCTCACAAAAATTTACCACCTCAATATTCAGAAAAGAAGTACCCCAAACTCTTATACCTCAATATACACACAAAAATTCTCGGAAATACTCAAGGCTATACTATGTTGCAAAAAAAAAAAAAATCTTGCTGATCCCCGCAAAATATTCTCCAAAACAACAAATGTTCCCTGCTAATAAATGTAGGTTCACCAAATCCTAGGTAAGGTCGCCATTTGTTACGACTGAGGTTTAAATATATCAGGGCTCTTATTCATTGGACTAGTAATGGCATAAATGCTACAACGGAAAGCGCTAGATCCAACCTCTGATGTATATTCCCAGTGAACAAAGAACACAAATACTCTACAGAGTTCTATATGCAATAATAGGCTATTAAACTCAATAAATGTGCGTCTACTCTAGGCTTAATGTTATGTGAAAACAGCCTATTACTACCTATAACCGAAGGTGCTTGGTTATGGTATGCAAAGTAAGGTGGTAAGAGAAGTTCAGCTTACATTACTTTAATCAATAAATGTCAGGCACTCCTGCATGAAAGAAAGTGCACTAAAGTCCTTCAACACCAACAAGGAATCTTCTTTAAATGTTAGATGCTATAAAGATGCTCGTATCGGAAATGGAACCCAAAAAGGCAGGCAGCGGAACAATGCTTGTGCAGGCTATGCACACAAAAAGGCAGAATATATAATGCCGTCGGAGCCAAGAATATCCTAAACACTACAACAATAATAATCGCCACGACAATGCAGTATTCCTATCAACAAAAAGAGCCTAAGTCGTTTGTGTCTCCATACATCAAACTAGGCTGCGAAATGCTTGTGTAATGATAAATGGGTATGCATAAAAAGAGTACTTGGTTTAATATACTTAATGTCTACTTTGACTGATAAAGTCTAGCTAGAATCAATGATACGAGATACTGGTGCGCATGGCATGCCGCATAGCCTAGTGCAAATCTCAAGTCTGTGCGTCAAATATTACGTTATAGGGAAGGGTAGCTCTCTTGAGAAACCTTAATACCGAAGTATTAAGCGTTCTCCTGGCGTACCTCAAAGACAAACAATCGAGACTAGAACAGTGCAGAATGGTATAGGCAAAAAGCCCTCATTCGTGCATGCTCTATTCTCAATGGCACACAGACTAGAATTTACTCAATCAACTCCAGTTCTCAGGTATGTCGTGCAGCTTTTAACTAAAGCCAGCACTCATAGGAAACAATACCTTATAATATCAGACTCCTAGTCTAGCATTATCTAATCCAGCAGAACACTAATAATTAAAGGAAGCAGTACTTAAACAATATAAATGCCAACCAATGCTTCGTGATCAACTTATCTTAACAACTAACATACATGGGTTATATCAGACCTTAACACACAATACAACTGGCCAGCATGAAGCTGATTTTGCAGAGTTAACCAGAGGGGGTATAATATTAATAAAAGGTGGTGAAAGATATGGAAAAAGAGAGAGGTAGTCAGAGGAAAAGATTCTCAGGTGCGGTGCGAGGGACAGGTAGCAAGGGATAAGATAGATGCGTTCTAGAAACCAGATCTGAGGGGGAGAGTGGCGAGGAACCAGTATATATACCGGGACTAGGTCGAGCCGCGTGGGGAAAATAGCGGTAACAAGTCCTCTAGCCACTAGCAAGGGAGCTAGCAGCATGGTAAGGACCTCTCTCAACCAACCCCCACGAGGCAGCCAGTCGTGACGTCATCGAGCGGGGCAAAAACACTGCGCGCCCCCCTCTCACTCTGTTCTACTCTCTCTCTCTCTCCCAGATCCCATCATTACTAGTTAATGATGAAACATATACTTTACAATTAATTATATAAAGCCTTGACATGGGTGAAAACAAAAGCCTTTCTGGACTGCCCATGACACGAGCTTTCATATGAAATAGAGCACACTCTAATACATAAACTGTAGCCCCATCCACTGCCCTGGCGATCCTAGCGAGTCACTGTAGGACAAGCCATGCGGTTCTAACGGAGTGGTTAACGTCACAGTTTTGAGACAAAATATTAGGTATGTGGCACCTGTCTAGTTTGCACTCCCGTCCCAAGCCCGTGTGGTCCTGTCTAGCAGAGACCCGTGGTGTCTAGGCAGCCCCCACCGCCTACACTACCACAGCCAGGGCACACAGTACTCGCACACGTTGGGCGCTACATATGACAATATTGCTATCATTATTTGTTTGTATCATATTAGAAGGCTCTCTCTCTCTCGCTCTCGCTCTCTCTCTCTCTCTCTCTCTCTAAATATAATAGATTTACGCGGGACAAACTTTGTAGATTAGCACACACACGCACACACACACACACACACACACACACCAGAATGGTAAGCGTCACTATTTTATAGATCCACATTGTATACATAACTTAAAATGAACACAATAAGTTGCATAGATTGTTATTTTATAATCTATTATACACTTGTTGGTGATTGTTTTAATAAGAGCCGCGGCCTCCTTAACACTATATTTGGTGTTGGTGTCAGCGACATTGGCTGTAATTCTTATCCTTAGCCTTTCTATAACCCAGAAAGTGCTCAAGAAACGGGTAGTCAATGTTTACATCTATTTCCTGATCTACTCATATATTTGTTTTGTTCTTTATAATATGTTATGCGGTCAGAATTAGCTCCAAGTTAGCTGACACCGGGTATAGATTTTATGAGTTATCCTAAACGTTTATATGCATCAACTATATTTGATGTTACTCAATAAAATGAAATTTTATACAGCTAAATTACTAAGAGACTTAATTTGTCCGAACGTTTATAGCATCTGAGGTGAAGCCAGTCATCTTGGGGGCTAATAAGTGATTGAGGTTTCCAAATGTTTGTGTGCGAACTGTTGTATGGATTCTTCCCCTGCCGCCTCTTGTTTTGCCTCCTTTCATGTGTTTCTTGTTGATACTCCCTACCCCTTATGGGAATAAGGGCTGGCTACTGACTAAATTAGAAACTTCAAATTAAGAGTAGTATGCTGCTGTCACATTTGTTAAATGCTTAATCATCAATCTTGTAATGGAATGTATCCGTGTTGGCTGCGAGTGTCTCGCTATCTATTAACCTTTCTTTTCCCAAACATACGAAACGATAAACAGACAAAAAATACCTTCAAAGATATTGACATGTCAGTAAAGTTTTCGATAAATATCCACATGAAAGAATGCTGATTAACCCGTGGAGCCCCGGCTAGTTTTGTATTGTTTGTTCACCAGAACCCGGCCGGTTTTCAAAAAATGGTTTTATTCCAGAAACAATAGCGAATGGGTTAGGAATGAAGGAAAAACCACGAAAAACCGCTCAAAAAGCTTAAAGAATGGTCCTACAGAGCCCCCGAAAACGTATTTTACAAGAGTAAAAAATTGAAGGCAATTACCCCAAAAAACCCGGTTATTGCGCGCTCACGCGCACGCACGTGGACTTTGAGAGTTTTCAACCATCGGCACGGTTGTGTGGGATACGTACACAGTTCGCATACAAATCTGAGCCCTCTCGAGTGGCTACACCTGAGGTTACGGTCGGAGCAATTAGGGTGACTCGTCAGACGCGTCGCTGGGGCTGGACGGGTTAAAGAAGCAGTTCATGGAATAGGGCGAAATATATTACGTAAATTAGACCATGGCTAATTAGTAGGAAACACAACAATTAACATTAACAGTAGCTTATACAATCAGATTGGGGTGTAGTGAAGGTTGGGGTCTTACACGATGGTCAGTTTTAGTTCCTCAATTGTTCATTTTTTACATTAACGACCTTGATTTAAGCCTAACTAAAAAGATTGCTACTTTTTCAAATGACACTAAATATAGGTTGAATTAGTGATCCTGATAACGATTCATGCTCTCCAAAAATAATTTGATACACTACCCGAATGGTGCAATACCTTGTCAGTTGATATTAATGTAGATAAATACATGCAGTTTAGTGAACATTGGGAAATCGACAGAAATTTCAGGATATATATTTAACAATATTTGTTTTGTCAATAATTACGCACCATATATCTCCCGTATGAGGAGATTCAATAGCTCAATGCATTCTTGTGATGTCCGATTCCATTACCCATCTCGCCAGGGTAGCCAGTAACCACCAGCTATATCTCAGAAGAAAAAAATATATAATTTGTTCACCAATCTGAGTGGTAACAGGGTCAAGACGCAAATATCAGTGGTATCTAGATGGCTAAATAACATGGAATTAAATAACTCAATTATTACAAAAGGTTTGGAAGTCATCGTCAGTCGTGATATGAAACCAAAAAAGCAATGCAACATTGTTTGAAATCAGAGTTATTAATAGATATCTACAGTAGAAGCGTGAATAACAACAGTGTAATTTAAAAATTTCACCCTTCTTTAGTAAGGCTTCACATGGATTATGTTTTTAATTTTGCTGTCCAGTGTTCATAGATTGATTGGAAGTGACGGTACAAAGAAGAATGGTAAAAAAATCCAGAACAATAGAACAGAACATCAATAATATTCTAACGCCTGACGACTAAGGCCAAATGACACGGAATTATAGCCAGAATGGGTTAGAACATTTAACAGAAGTAAACGATTATTGAGGTAGTGAATATCATGAAATACATTATATGGTCAGTACAAAAGAAAGGGGACTTGGGAAAACATTAGGCTTGCATAAATTAGAAGTGTAGAGTAAGAGAGGATATGATACAGATGCTTAAGTTGTAAGTGGGATCCACAAAGACGATGTGGATAACGGACTGCTGCTCCGTGATAAACATGCAACAGTTTGGTAGATATGTAAAATAGGCTACCGATTGCTACAGTAGGATCAATAACGGCAGAAAGCTTTGACACATAATTGGATAGGCACATGGCTGTGATGTGCAGATTGTCAATGGGATCCGCCGTGAATGGGCCAGTCCATGGTATAAAGACTAATATTAGTCTTTATACCATGGGCCAGTCAGCCCATGGAGTCAGTCCTCTGAAAAAATAACTCTTTTATGATTTTTGTTTATGTTAATGTTTATGTAGGCCTAGTGGAATTAGGACGCGTATTTGGCAGTTTATTCAGACTAGCATTATACTATTATATTCAGAGTAGAAAGGGAATATGAAAGTCAGAGGGTAAATATGACATAGTATGTGTCCCTATAATTCCTACAGAACTTCCTTAAGTTGTATAAACCCTCTAATGAAAAGCCCGATTAAACTGCCAAAATTAGTCAATCCTAATGGGATTAATGATTATATATTTATTGATCCTCATGATAAACTGGTCTCTCTATTCACCAATGATAGTTTAGGTAAGGTATTATGTATTATATTCGCAAACAAGTTATATGCATTCACTAAGGGGGGAAGGAAGTAATAGGGGAAGATCTATCCTATATTGCACAGATAGTGGCGGGCGAAGTGGCTAGGATGAATTACTAAACCGAACGTAGTTGGTTTATAGGTAAACAACCGATGGTATAGACAGGAGTGGTTAATGTGCATATTATATCAAGTCATGCTAGCTTAATAGTATTTGGACAATATAAGTAAGGAGTTAATGAGTAAGTTAGGGGTATTAGTGGATGAGTAAAGAAATTAAGATGTTTTATAATGCTCGGTTAATATGAAATCAGCCAAGAGTGATATGATGGAGAGTATTACTCTGTATGATGACTATTCTATATATTTTATGAACAATATCAACTAGGACTAACTCGCATGCCGTGTGTTCCTAGGCCTCCAACAGAGCAGTCTTCGACCCATGCGTGGTTGAGCTGAAAGTGTTCTTGTCTGAGAAGACAACTCTTGGTTGGGAGAGAGGTATCCTGACCAGGATTCGAACCCACTCACTCCAGGTATGTTTGGGAGAGTTAGGTACCGTAACCACTCACCAATGAGCGGATATAAAGGAAGCAACCTTTATTCTTATTTGAAGAACCCCCGCCAACTCGGCTAAGTGATACAATTTGAATCGTCCTGGTACTATTGTGGAGCCTCTCTGACATTATCCAAACAACTCGTGCCCAATAGTCAATGCCCTGGTCAACAAATAGTCGAGCGAAATCAAGCCTGGTTTGTTTGTGCCCCTCTTGGTTAGCTTTGGTTGACAGCTGGTGATCTATGTTTATATCCCATCTCCTTTAATCTCTTGCGTATAGTTTCTGTAGAAGTTTGTGCAAATGTTGCATAGCTACCTCAGCGTTGGAGAATGGATGGTTATCCATATAGCCTACTGTTTAATTTCTTGGTCCTGTTATGACGTGGTTTTCCGCTTAGCTCCACTTCTATGTTGGTCTGTCATTTGTCCTTCCCACCTTTTTTGCCACCGGTAAACGTTCCGACACCCCACTCCCGCTCATCCCAACCATACTACAGCGTTCAGCAACCTTGCTGAATGGATGACTAGGTGTGATGTGGGTAAGAGACTATTGAGGATTTTCTGATCACCTCAGTTTCCAATAATTACAGCTTTATGTTTTTTATTTATTTATTTATTTATTTATTTTTTACCGAAAAAAGTTCGACCTGGGAATATATTGCGTGAAGTGTTAATGCATGGTTGGAGTGGCTGTAGATATGCATGTAATCTGTAATCAGCCAATTGCCGATATCTGAATTTTGAGTGTTTGGTTGACCTGTACGGTACCCGTCCAGCTAGTAATAGACCACCAACACTAAAACAGACGTCGTAAGTGGCCTCTTATTCCAGAGGCCTATTTATACTGCTAGGTCAAGAGAGGCGCATTGTGTAAGAAGAATTGCCAAAATGTTTCTTTCCCGCCTGGGAATGGAGCCCGCGTCCTTTTGGTTGTGAACCAAGTGTGCTAACCAATATGCTACGGACCAGTGTGTGATTCTGTAAATTAGAACTTAAATTATATACCCGGTAAACTAAATAATGTTTAGTTATACTCCCATATATTTCCATAGTAAACAGAATTTCATCGAAGTTAGATTCTAAAATCATGATACGGTAACGATAATGTTCTATATTCTAATAGTATCTCATAGAAACAGTAAGAACTTTAGCTGTATATTAATACACGTTCTTATCATTAATAATATTACCTGATGCAGATGTTGCAAATATAACTACTCGTATAACCCAGCACTGCAAGATGATGCAGATTATAACATACCTGTATTATTTAAAGTGTTAATTAGATAAAAGAACACAATTATTTACACCTCATTGTTTTATCAGGGGAATCAGCGTAGAATGTGGGTTTATAACACTGAACTTTGCCTACCGTGTGTGTGTGTGTGTGTGTTAATCTACAAATAGTGTAGCGTGAAAATCGATTGATATTAACCTCAGAGAGAGAGAGAGACTGAGACTGAGACTGAGATTCTATAGACACCACGGGTCTCTGCTAGACAGGACCACACGGGCTGGGGACGGAAGTGCAAACTAGACAGGTGCCACGTACCTAATTTTGTTGCAAAACTTAGTTGGGCTACTGTACATGAGGATAACATCTATGGAAGCAGATGTGCACAAGTTGGTTTACATGCTAAGTAGATGATTGCACGAAGTCAACAGGTGTACACACTGTTAGGAATACACACTGCTAGGTATACACACTGCTAGGTATGGACAATCTAGGTATACACTACTAGGTATGCACACTGCTAGGTATGCACACTGCTAGGTATACATAATGCTAGGTACACACACTGCTAGGTATACATAATGCTAGGTATACACTGCTAGGTGTACACACTGCTAGGTATACACACTGCTAGGTATACACACTGCTAGGTATATATAATGCTAGGTATACACACTGCTAGGTATACACACTGCTATGTATACATAATGCTAGGTATACACACTGCTAGGCATACACTCTGCTAGGTATCCACACTGCTAGGTATACACACTGCTAGGCATACACACTGCTAGGTATATATAATGCTAGGTATACACACTGCTAGGTATATATAATGCTAGGTATACACACTGCTAGGTATGCACACTGCTAGGTATACACACTGCTAGGTATATATAATGCTAGGTATACACACTGCTAGGTATGCACACTGCTAGGTATACATAATGCTAGGTACACACACTGCTAGGCATACACACTGCTAGGTATACGAGGGGATATCGTTTTAATTATCAGCCGGAAATGATTGAGCTATGTCGATGACATTTCTGTCAGTGTAATGACTGGTTCTTATTTTATTTATTTTTTCTGTGTGATTGAGGGAGGCAAAAGGCAGAACTGCCTATAGTGAGTGCCTCCCCCATAGTTGAAAGAGTGACAGGGCCAAAATCAAGGGACGTTCGAGCCAAAATGCCTGGACACACTGACTTTGAAGCAATTTAAGTCATAGGAAGAGGGAAAGACTGATTCTGGGAGAGAGTTCCAGAGCTCAGCTGTTGAGTAGAAGAAAGTTTGAGAGTAACGTTTCACTCTTGGGTTGGAGAGTTGCACAGAGTAGGGGTGGGATTGAGTTGCAAGACGGGTACCACGTGCCCTACGTAAAGGAGGTGGTATACACTGGGAAAGCTCTGAGGAACACTGATTATTATAGTAGCGATAGAATAGCGAGAGAGATGCAACATTGCGGCGGAGAGAGAGAGATTGCAGAGAGTTGGTGAGTGGACGGGAGTTAATTATACGAAAGGCCTTCCTTTCAACTTTGTCTAGGAGAGCGGTGTGAGAGGAACCTCCCCACACATGTGAACAATACTCAATACAAGGACACACTATGCCCCTGTACAGAGCAAGAAGCTGTGCAGGGGAAAAGAACCCCCTAAGGCGGTTGAGCACACCCAGCTTCTGGGAGGCTGCCTTAGCAAGACTGGTAATATGGTCCTTCCAACTGAGAGCAGAAGAAAAGGAGACACCAAAAATATTGAGAGAAGATGAAGGATTGATTTTTGTATTGTTGAAGAATAAGGGATAGTCTGCTGGGAGTTCCTTACGGGTAGATAGATGGAAAAATTGGGTTTTGGAAGCATTAAAGGTAACAAGGTTTTCTCTGCCCCAATTAGAGATAGTATTTAGATCATAATTTAAGAGTTCTATGGCTTCATTACGTTTGTCGTTGAGGGATTGCTGGCTGGGGCGTTCTGAAAAACTAATGGAGTAGTGTAAGGTTGAGTCGTCTGCGTATGAATGGATGGGAATTGAGGTACAGTTGAGGAGATCATTTATAAAAATTAGAAAAAGAATAGGAGATAGGACAGAGCCCTGAGGAACACCGGAGTTTATAGGGTGAGGAAGTGAACAATGGCCATTCACAACCGCAGCTATGGAACGGCCGGAAAGGAAATTAGAGACAAAGGCACAGATGGAGGGATAGAAACCGAAGGAGGGTAGTTTAGAAATTAAAGATTTGTGCCAGACTCTATCGAAGGCTTTTGATATGTCTAGTGCAATAGAAAAAGTCTCACCGAAGTCCCGAAAGGAGGATGACCAAGAGTTAGTAAGATATGAAAGAAGATCACCAGTAGAGCGACCCTTAAGGAAGCCATACTGGCGATCTGAGAGCAGATTATGAGAAGAGAAATGCTTAAGAAATTTGGAAGCAAGAATAGTTTCAAATACTTTAGAAAGACAAGAGATGAGAGCAATTGGACGATAGTTGGAGGGTTGAGAGCGGTCACCCTTCTTTGGGACAGGTTGAATGTGAGCAAACTTCCAGCATGAAGGGAAGACGTTAGAGGATAGACAGAGATGAAAGAGTTTGCCTAGGCAGGGAGTCAGCACGGAAGCACAGTTTTTGAGAACAACAGGAGGAACACCGTCCGGACCTTACGCCTTATTAGTATTAAGCCCAGAGAGGGTAGAAAGTACATCTTTAGAAGAGATAAGGATATTAGGCATAAGTAAGAGAGAGGAGGGTGGAGAGGGAGGAATAGCACCGGAATCATCCAAGGTGGAGTTTCTAGCAAAAGTTTGAGCGAAGAGTTTAGCTTTCGTTATGCGCATGATGGTGCAAAAATTGTCTCCTAAGTTCGTTTACTTTCTTTACAGGTGGTGCTAGATGTCAGTAACCTGCAAGATGGAGAAGACTGAGGCTTGCAGCGTGATTAAGTCCCTGCATTTAAAGGGTTACAGTGCCTGGAAAATCCATGATGAAATGAAGGCTGTCTATGGTGATGATTGCCCGTCATATGACACTGTTGTGAGGTGACAACGCCTTAAAATCATCCAAACTACTGAAGTGAAACAGAGGAAATTTAAAAAGTCCCCCTTCGGATCAAATAGGGTTAACTGAACACTTTAATAATTTGAAACACTAGGTACTATTCCCTGTTTCAAATGAGTAGGCCAGCTATCGTGAACCCAAACCTCCATAACTAAAAATGGGCTGTATATTTCCCCACCTATTCCCGGGCTTAGGCCTACCCTTCCCAAATGGTAGACATATTAGCTCGATTACTCCACTCGTTTG
Source organism: Paralithodes platypus (assembly GCA_032716605.1). Lineage (NCBI taxonomy): Eukaryota > Metazoa > Arthropoda > Malacostraca > Decapoda > Lithodidae > Paralithodes > Paralithodes platypus. The sequence goes on from CM064485.1 coordinate 40,869,760, forward strand.
TGAGTTATATAGGTTAATGTTCAAGAATGTTGGCCACACCTATTCCCTGGCTGAACCTTCCCAAATGGTAGACATATTAGCTCGATTACTCCAGTCGTTTGTGAAATATATAGGCTACTGTTCAAGAATTTTGGCCACACCTATTCCCTGACTGACCCTTCCCAAATGGTAGAAGTAGTAGCTCGATTACTCTAGTCGTTTGTGAGTTATAGGGGTTATTGATCAAGAGTTTTGGCTTACTCATTTGGAACAAGGTATAGTATGGTGTTCTTTCTATTTTATCTGTTGTTATTATCGATGGTCAGGTCAGGTGAAGGTATTGAGGGATAAGCCTTTACAACGGCACGTCGTAGCTATTTTCTATGTTTTCCTATTATCTGAAGAGTGTAGCATATGTTTTGATTGGTTTGCCATTTCGAGCAACGTACAGTCGGCCAAATAAGCGATGTCTCGGTACCAATTATATTTTACTCAATAATTGGTATCAGTATTATCTAAACATGATCTCTTTATTTCGAGTGAGATATACAGTACAAACATGTTCCTACACATACCCACCCTACTCAACATCTGACAGACATTAATACAGCACAGAACGAGCCAAACGTAATGACAGCTGAGATATGACTTATTAGTGCTACTGTACGTTTAGTCTTCCCTATAGACAAAATAATACAACTTCTTAGACTCACCCTCTTCAAGTCCCCCCCAAAAAAAAAATAAAAAATAAAAAATAAAAAATAATATGTATAGTGTACATATATATATACCGGTATATATATATATATATATATATATATATATATATATATATATATATATATATATATATATATATATATATATACAAAATAAAGTAGACGTGCAGCTTTGCCCAAAATCAAAGTGGAATACCCAACTCTGCGATGGGTTACCATCATCACTACTATTACCATCATGACTACTACTATCACCATCTTCACTACTACTGTCACCATCACTACTACTATTACAATCATCACTAGTACTGTCACCATCACCACTACTATTGTCACCATCATCACTACTACTATAGGTAGCGCCAACTAACTTGACAAAAATCTCGACCCCTGACCTCTTCGTAACTCCAAAGGACCTTTACCAAACTGGATGTAAATATCCACACCTATTTCTTGGTGGTCTCTTCCCAAATGATAGAAATGCCAGCCCGATTGCTTTCAGTCATTTCGAGTTATAAGAAGTTAAGGGGTCAAGATTATTGTCAAGTTCATTACCACAATACGGGGGGGGGGGGATGATACCACTCTGCTTACGTAAAGTTGAACAAAATAATAAAACACGCCCCCTAGACCCATCTTCAGGCTATATTTGTTTCTATTTTATCAACTCTGCGAAAGCAAAGTGGCATCCCTCCCCCCCCCCCCCCTGTATACTGGTTCCCTGCCGGAGACAATGTCTGTCGTCGTCGTCAGTCTCTCCCGAAACTCCTCCTAGACCTTCTAGTTCGATGAATTATCACCAAACTTCATACATACAGTACGTTCGAAAAAGACAAATATCCTCATTTAAGATAGTGTGAAAAAGGTTGGGGTGAGTACTGGTTTTGTTGGTTCTGCGAACTTCATCATCATTTTATAAAAAATAATAAAATAAAAGTGGATCATGGACTTGGGCTATAAATACTGCTGGTTGACGGGCGAGACGCTACCTCTGTGGCTTCATGGGCTGGCCACAGTGGGCATGGGGCTGGTGGGGGTGCTCAGGGGTCTTACGTGCAAGGTGGGCCAGCGGATAACGATGCCCTCCTTGACGTTTCTGGCGGTCATCTCAGTCTGCACTTTCCTCGGTCTGTCCTTCAGGATGCCCAGCTAGGTGGCTTGTGAGGCAATGGGCTTTATTCACTGGCTCGCCGTTGCCCTCAATTGTATATGTTTTATAGCGGCGCTGGTGGAGGCAGGGAACCCAGTCTTCCAACCCCTGGTCATGATGGTCGAGGCGTGGTTGATGGTGGGCGTGGTGAGGTCCCTGAACACGGGCGTCTTTAACCACGAATACCTCTTCCTGGTAACCTTACGACTCCTCTACCCGGACCCCCGAAACTCTACCGCCGCCCTCTGCCGCCAATGGTTTGGTGCTAGACGGGTGGTGGTTGCCCAGGTGGTGATGTGTGTACTTGTGTTACTGCTGGTGGTAGGGGGTGCTCTGTAGACCAGCGAGGAATGGGGAAGCAGGGCCACATTAAACGCTGACACCGCCGCCACCCTCTCCCTGCCCTACCTTTACTTCGACCATGTCTACTGCGCTGTGATCACCCTCTCCACTGTAGGCTATGGTGACATTCTGCCCTCTACTGTCGCCTCCCGTGCCGTAATCTTTATCTCCATTATCCTTACCATCAGCCTCTTTGCCGGCAGATGTTAGGGGTTTCTAAATCAATTACGGCATTAAGGCGATTTAGGATAGGGGCCCCTCCTCCCGCAATCTAAGACACTCCTCGTCTCCTGGTGGTGGGGGGAGGCTCGCGCCTTCTAAGCTAACTCCAAACCATTCTGGCTGCCAGGAAATAGTCACCTTAGATTCTCACCTTTATAGAGGACGAGGATGAAGCCAACCGTCAATTTCATTCGTCTAGTATTGGGTAAGGTATCCATTATGTGTCTCAAAACTTGACACCAAAACAGCTTAGGGCGTGTCTGCCTTCTGCACGCAAACACGGTCGGCTCTTGTTGATTTCTGAAAGGGAGGACGGCGACGTTAGGGTGTTTCATACTTTACGGCAGCTATGAGGTGGAGATACGGAGGGGGCAGTTACGGCAGGGGTGGGGGCCATGGTGGTCCTGGAGGGGTGGCGGGCGACGGACCTAGTGCTTTGTCGGGAGAGCATCACCGTTGCTCTTATCACACACTCCATAGCAGCCATAGGAGTGTCATCTATTTTATCCAACATGATGACCCTTCCCATCTTGCATGACACAAGGGAGGTTGATGAGAGTGATGTGAGCGTTTGTGAGAAGTGGTGTTGGGCCAAGCTGCGAGAAACATACCAAAATTCCGAGGCACAGGAGCTGCAGATCGATTCAGAAAATCATCCCGAAGAGACCTTTTTGCAGGGGGCCATGCGAAATTATTCACAGAGGGGTGCTGTATTACTTGGTTATCTGGATAGTCAAGATCCCCTAATCATACTCCCCTCCTGCCTACCTTCTGCTAAGGGTCGGCTGTTGCTGGTGCCACCATAGCCAGTAGAGCCGGATATGGAGCCTGTGCCGGAGGAAGTTTGTGAGATAGTGAAGGGTAAGGAGGATGTGCAGGTACCAGAAGGTGAGGGGTCTGTGGCACTCAAGAATAGACTGGGCTGGCAGGGAGTGCTAGACACAGCAGCCGTACCAGCCATGGCACTCTTTGCATCCTCTGGCAGCAAGACTCAAGATTACTATAGGTTTTTGGAAGTAAGGGAGGAGGCGGGGGCGCATCGTTTGGTGACCAATGTAGCGCACGGCAAGCTGACGGGGACTGGATTAATCTTGGGCGGCCGTCCTCATGCCTGCCCTACCTTCGTCAACTCGAGTGTCATAACATCAGCGGCGATCAAGGCTGCGTGTGATGACCCTCGTCTGGTGCAAGGCTGGGCGAAACTGGTGGAAGAAGAGGCGATAGTGCATATAGAAATCAGAAGGCCTTGCACCTATGGCCAGGTCTTCCGTCTCCTGCAGGACCAAAATCTCCAGGCCCTTGGTGCATCAATTCGGCTTCTCCCCCACCATCTCTGTAAATGCTGCCCTTCGTATCGCTAGATACCGTGGTCGCCGTTTCATTTCATTCCCCCAATACTATAGCCGTGCCTTCCATCCCTAAATAGTCTACCTCCATGTCAGCCTCTCACAGTCACTGAATCAATCTAACCTTGATATCTTATATTTGACACAGAGGACTTATAATTATCGCTAACTGAATCGACTCTATTTTGTTTTAATCAAAGTGAACACTTTTTTTAATCCCATCACCACCATAATTTTCATCATATTCTGTTTACCATTAGGCCTAAATGATTGTCTTTTGTTTATAATCTACCTCTACGACTAAAATGGGTAAATATGATCTCGATAAATCCTCTAAATATCATTGGTCCTTCATAAAGTGAATATAATAATCACATTTTAGCCAGAATCGTAGGTAAAATGGCGTCATGGTACTGATGGGGTTAAGGGGAAGGTAGTCGCTTTTGCTGGACCCCTTTCTCCCTCATGTTTAGCATATTATTTTTTAAATTTTAAGACATTAATTCCATTGGTTTGGCGATTTTGAGACCTTTCGCCCCATTTTGTTATCAATTAAGACCTTTCGTACCATTTAGGTGTCGATTTTTTCCTGGCAAGCGATAGCAAGCCTGGTCTTTTAGAAGGAATTGGCCTTCGGCCGGGACATCTTTCTACCAACATTTTTACAAATTTCTCTTGAAAGGGGGTCCAGGGGGTGTTTTTATTAAGGTTGAGGGAGCTCTAGTGAGGAAACTGGAAAATAAATTAATCAACTCTGCGTAAGCAGAGTGGTATCGCCCCCCGTATAGTGGTACATGCTAACCGAAATGTCTGTCTGTCTGTCTGTTTGTCCGTCCGAGAACTCCTCGTAGACCGTTTGACGGATTTTCACCAAACTTCACACGAACCTTCGGTGCGTGAATTCGACGGTAATTAAAACAACAATATTGGAATTTGTGCAATAGTTATGATCTTAGGTCATAAAAATGGTTCCCCATCAACCCCCCCCCCCCCCTCTCTCTTTCAGGACCCCCACACCCCACCCTGTACCTATTCCCTTTATGTGGGTGTGCCCTGTAGGGGCACACACACACACAACTGAGTAAGCAGAGTTTGGTATCGCCCCCCGTATAGTGGGTACCACTGGAAACAAAATCTGTCGTAGTCGTCGTCCGTCTCCCGAAACTCCTAGACCGTTGGACTGATTTTTACCAAATTTCACATAAACATTTGTTGGGTGAATGCGAACGTCAGTCAACAAAGATTTTTTGAATTTGTGCAATAGTTATGATTTTAGATCCAAAATATGGTTTTACCCTCCCCCCCCCTCTGCTATGATGGCCTTCGTTCTGGGGGCGGAAACATCACGCCCCGCATTTCTTAGGTTAAGTTAGTTTAGTTGACATTAGAAGTTATGGTAGTAATAGTGGGATGATGGTAATTGTAGTGATGATGGTGATAATATTGGTGATGATGGTAATTGTCGTGATAATGGTTGTAGTTGTAGTGATGATGACAGCAGTGATGATGATGGTAGAGATGATGATGAGAGTAATAGATATGATGGTGACAGTACTAGTAGTAGTGATGATGGTCATAATAGTAGTGATGATGGTGACAAGTAATGATGATAGTTTTAGTGATAATGATGACATTAGTGATGATAGTACAAAGGAGTACAAAGGAAATCAAGCAACAACAGATCTAGTGACCCTTCTAGGTTGCTTGTCCTCCAAAACACTGAGGATCAAGTGTCCAAACAGTGGTTTAGAGTGGGTAAGGGAACATTGGAAAGGGAATTACTGCCCTGGAACTAATGTCCGTGGCAGGATTAGGAAGTTAGTAGGGGACAGATGGGTTAGTAACTGAGGGGGGGATAAAATAAAGTTATTCATTTACAAACGCAGTCAGTCGCGGGTTTGATGCGAGATATTTGTCTAGGCGGAGTTTAAATGAATCAACGGTGATGCAGTCTATAACGTTTCGGGGAAGCCCATTCCACAAGTTGACAACTCGATTGAAGAAGAAATTCTTAGATTCGTGTGAGTTAAAAGATTTACCAATAATTTTGCAACCGTTTCCCCGCGTGTAATTAGATTGGTCGATAGTGAAGTACTTACTACAGTTCATATTGTCGATGCCTTTGATGATTTTGAATACTTGAATTAAGTCACCTCTTAATCTGCGCTGGGTTAAAGGAAATAGATTTAATTCTCTAAGACGCTCTTCGTATGGTTTGTTCTTTAGGCTAGGTATCATTTTGGTAACTCTACGTTGAACTCGTTCTAGCTTGTTTATATCTTTTTGGTAATAAGGGCACCAGGATTGAACGCAGTATTCCAGAAGAGGGCGGACTAAGGAATTGTAAAGGGTTAGGATAACTTCTTTGGATTTATGCTCAAATGACCTGCCTATAAAGCCAATTATTTTGTTTGCCTTCTTAACAACTTCTGAACATTGTTGACTCGGTTTTAGGTTACTCGATATTGTTACTCCCAGATCGGTTTCTCTGTTTACATTCTTAAGCTGAGTGCCATTCATCGAATAGTTTGCTTTCTCATTTAGGTATCCGATATGTAGTACTTTACATTTATCCGCATTGAAACTCATTTGCCAAATTTGGGCCCAACATGACAATTTATCTAGATTGTGTTGCATATCGTCAACTTGTTCTTTTGAGAGTACGCTATTTGCAATTTTTGTATCGTCAGCAAATTTTGAGATTGTACAGGTGAGACCCTCATCTATGTCGTTGATGTAAATTAGAAAGAGAATTGGTCCTAGTACCGATCCCTGGGGTACCCCGCTACTTACATTGGTCCATTTTGATGCCTTACCGTTTATGACTACTCTTTGCTTTCTGTCGCTGAGCCAATTTTCTATCCATTTCAACACACCGTCTGTATTCCATGCGCTTTTAGTTTTAGCAGTAAACGTTTGTGGGGAACTTTGTCAAAGGCCTTTTGAAAATCAAGGTATATAATATCTACAGCTTTACTCTCATCGTAGAGGTTGAGGATATCGTGGAAGAAGTCTAAGAGGTTTGTTAAACAGGAACGTTTTTTACGAAAGCCGTGTTGAGTATCTTTAAGTATGTTATTTTCCTCTAAGTGATTTACGAGTCTGTCTCGTATGACCGTTTCTAGCATTTTACATACAACTGAGGTTAAGCTAATTGGACGATAGTTACTGGGTAGGGATTTGCTGCCTTTTTTGAATATCGGTGTTACGTTGGCTAGCTTCCACTGATCGGGCATAGTTCCAGACTGCAAGGATTTATTGAATAGTAATGTCAGTGATTTAGAGAGCTCATCCTTAGCTTCCTTTAGAACTCTAGGCGAGATTGTATCAGGTCCAGGCGTTTTATTTACCTTGAGTTTATCTAAACAATTCAATGCTTCTCTCTCTGTAACGGTGATATTGCTTAGAACATCTGAATTATCAATCTGAATCGGCGATGGTGTAGGGATATCACTGAGGTCTTCTGTTGTAAACACTGATGCAAAGAAGGTATTGAGGGCATTACTCATTTGTTCTTCGTCTTTGGTGTATTCTCCATTTTCATCGACTAACGGTCCAACAGTTGAAGTAACGACTTTTTTCTTTCTGATATAACTATAGAATTCTTTCGGGTTTGTTTTACTTTGATTCGCAATATGTAACTCTAAGGTCTTTTTACTTTGCTTAATTAACTTTTTGGCTTTGCGTCGTAGCTCTACAAATTTCAGCCGTTCTTCGTCATTTTGTGAGGATTTTAATCTATCATTAGCAAATTTTTTAGCAAGCAGGCAGTTTGAAATATCTTTATTCCACCATTTGGGCTTATTATTATGGCCTGGACGCCGAGTTTTCGATGGTATGCAGTCTTGCACTGCTTTTAGGTAAGTGGCTTCGAATAACTTCCAAGATGTATTTATGTCGTTATTGTGAATTAAAAAGCTCCAGTCAGTTTCTTTAAACATAGCTCTAAGTTTATGGAAGTTTGCTTTCTTGAAATTAGGGACTTTTTCGATGCTACTATTTGGTTCGTTACTAGTAAACTTTAAAGTGAAAGTTATCGTACGATGGTCGCTGTTACTGAATTCATCACCAACATTCAAATTCTCTATTAATTCTTCTTTTGTTGCAAGTACAATGTCAAGAACGTTATTACCACGGGTCGGCGTTCCAACAAATTGATAAAGCGAACTCTCTTGCAAGTTCGTATACAAGTCATGTCCGGAGTGTGAAGTAAGAGTATCGCCCCACTTGGTCACAGGTAAATTAAAGTCACCAAAAATTACGGTATCTTGTGAGTTACTTACATCTGCAATTTGTTCGTAAATTTCTCGGTCAGTTTGCACTGATTGAGCTGGAGGTCTGTATATTAATGCAAGTATTATTTTGGTACCTTTATTATTCTTTATTAGCACAAAAGATGCGTCGACGTTCACAATTTGAGGTTTTGACAAGAGGGTAGGGTTAAAACTTTCTTTGATATAAAGTAAAACGCCACCTCCATTTCGATTTATTCGGCTTTTCTCAAACATTACATAACCGGGAAGTGAATACTCTGCTAAAAAGTCTCTATCTTCTGTATTGAGCCAAGATTCTGTTATGCCAATCACATCATAATTTTCTGTAAACACTAGCTCCTCTAAATGGAAGTATATATAGTAGTGTACGATGGTGACAGTAGTAGTGATGATGGTGAGTATTAGTGATGATGGTTAAAGTTGTAGTGATGATGACAGTAGTAGTGATGATGAGAGTAGTAGTGATGATGGTAAGAGTAGTGATGACTATAATAGTAGTAGTGTTGATGATAGTAATGGTGATAGTGACTAGTAGTGATGATGGTGACCCATCGCAGAGTCGGGTATGCCGTTTTGATTTTGGGCGAAACAGCACGTCTACTTTATTGATATATACATAGACCAAAACACAACACTACCCCCCCCCCCCCCCCCCCCCTTAACCACGATTTGTGTTATACCATAATAATTATATATCCTATACCCTGTTCCAAATAGGTAGGGCAGAAATCGTGACTCCTAACCTCTATAACTCAAAAAGGGCTGGAGCAAATGGGGTGTAAATTGCCACACCTTTTCCCTGGTTGACCCTTCCTAAATGGTTAGAAATTATAGTTCGATTACTCTAATCGTGTTTGAGCTATAGAGGTTACTGTTCGAGAGTTTTGGCCTACTTACATGGAACAGGGTATAGTAACCCCTTCTGTACCTGTGACACCTTTGTTTACTTTATTCTGGCTACTATCAGTTTAAAATGGGCCTCCAGCAATTAAGAGGCTTCGAACTATCTCAATTTACCCTCTCTACTACCACAATGCCTTCTTAAGCTGCGCAAAATCGTCTAAATATAGCTGGAATACAATACAAAAGACGTCTAAATATTGCTGGAATACAATACAAAAGACGTCTAAATATAGCTGGAATACAAATACAAAAGACGTCTAAATATAGCTGGAATACAATACAAAAGACGTCTAAATATAGCTGGAATACAATACAAAAGACGTCTAAATATAGCTGGAATACAATACAAAAGACGTCTAAATATAGCTGGAATACAATACAAAAGACGTCTAAATATAGCTGGAATACAATACAAAAGACGTCTAAATATAGCTGGAATACAATACAAAAGACGTCTAAATATAGCTGGAATACAATACAAAAGACGTCTAAATATAGCTGGAATACAATACAAAAGACGTCTAAATATAGCTGGAATACAATACAAAAGACGTCTAAATATAGCTGGAATACAATACATAAGACGTCTAAATATAGCTGGAATACAATACAAAAGACGTCTAAATATAGCTGGAATACAATACAAAAGACGTCTAAATATAGCTGGAATACAATACAAAAGACGTCTAAATATAGCTGGAATACAATACAAAAGACGTCTAAATATAGCTGGAATACAATACAAAAGACGTCTAAATATAGCTGGAATACAATACAAAAGACGTCTAAATATAGCTGGAATACAATACATAAGACGTCTAAATATAGCTGGAATACAATACAAAAGACGTCTAAATATAGCTGGAATACAATACAAAAGACGTCGCCGGTACAGGCCGCTTTTCTGGATCACTTTCTACCTAATGTTTAGCCCCATTAGCTTTCAGATGTTAAGATTTTTGCCCCATTAGTTAGTCGATTTTAAGACCTTTTGCCCCATTTCGTCGTCAATATTTAGACCTTTCGTGCTATTTAGGTGTCGATTTTTTTCCCTGGCGAACGATAGTGACCCTGTAATGTTGGAAGAACCGGCCTTCGGCTGGGAATTTTTTCTACCGAAAAATATACAAATTAATCTAGAAGGGGGATCTAATGGATGTTCTTTTAAATTTGATGGAGGTCAAGGGAGAAAACTAGAAAAATAATGAATACATGCAAAAATCGCCCAAAAAGTGAACCATCCCCCTTAACTCGATTTGTTCTCGATGTATTTTGATTGATGTGTATGACATTTGTCTTAGTAACTGATTCCACCCCAATATGTTTTATTTAACCCTTTTAATACCGGGTTCCATATAGTAGTAGTGATGATGGTGGTAAAATTAGTGATGATGGTAGTAGTAGTGATGATGGTGACAATGGTAGTTATGATGATAGTAGTAGTAATAATGGTGGTAATATTAGTGATGATTGTAACCCTTCGCAGAGTTGGGTACGCCGTTTTGATTTTGGGCGAAACGGCACGTCTACTTTATTTTTTTAAGATTATATCAAACTTGTTAGGCATGACTTACTGGATCTAAAGCCATGTTGGCTATCTCTGATTAACTTGTTTGACTCCAGATAATCTACTATCTTGTCTCTTAGAATTGTTTCCAGAATTGTTCCTATGATTGACGTTAAATTGATTGGTCTATAATTACTTGCTTGGGCTTCATTTTCTTTTTTTAAATATTGGTGCAACATTTGCAATTTTCCAATCACTAGGTACGATTTCCTGGTTGAGCGACAAGGTAAATATGTTAGTCAAGGACTGAGCTATTTCTTTTTTCACGTTTTTCAGAATTCATGGGTGAATATTATACGGACCATGAGTTTTATTAGTATTTAAATTGTTCAACTTACATAACACTTCACTCTTGCTTATGGTAAAGTTTCCTATTTCATGCTATGTTACGTTTGTTTCTGCAGTAGTGTTATTTTCTTCCTAAGTAAAGACGGAACAAAAGTATTCATTAAGCCAATTATCAATGTTTTTATCTCCTGTTACTGTCTGGTCATTATTCATTAATGGCCCTATTCCGGTTTCATATTTGTTACACTTTCCTTTGTTATATAACTTTGGTAATTACGCTTGTCTGTCATAATTTATGTTTTTACTTTTTGTTTACTTAGTTTGTAGGCTATAGATAGCTTAATAAGTGTTCATTATTTATGTCATTTTTAGTTAGTTTATGATATTTATTCCTTTCCCTTAGCGCCTTGCAAATATTCTTATCGAACCAGGGAGGCTTTTTTTTACCAGTATTAACTTTAAGTTTAGTGAGAGAGAGAGAGAGAGAGAGAGAGAGAGAGAGAGAGAGAGAGAGAGAGAGAGAGAAAGTGAGTTAACCAAATACATATTTGTATTTATATTAACTGTTTAAATTAAAAAATAATGGTACACTTTTGGCATTATCAATTATAAAATTCTAACCAAATTCATTACAAATATCATTAGGCTATATATAATTATATCAGGCTATCTTTATTGGACTTAATATTACTGTACTGTAAGGGGAGTCTTTTAGAGTTAATGAGAGGGGTAAGTCCAGGGAGTTAACAGAGTCGAACTTCCCTTGCTTAAGTCTGTCACTGAAGTGAGATATTAGCCTAGCTCTCCCTATGAGCTAGGGTGTATTGTTTAAGTCTGCGGATTGAAAGGGTTCGAGAGTCTGGGTGTAACTGAATATGAACTAGATTTTGTAAGGGTAACCTCACATTCTGTGATGTCTGAGATGGAGAGATTGTTTACAGTTAATGTTTATGAAATGTAGTTATAAACAATCTAAATAAACATATCAGTGTTATCAGTTTAAATTAGGGATTATGAAGGTGTAGTTAATTGTATGATTAACTAAAGTTGTTAATAGATTATACTTGTGTTTAATGTTATATATATATCTTTAGAGTGTTGATGAAACAGGAGGTGGTAAAATATGACAGTTAAAGTGACAGGGAGTGATTAATAAAAGTGAGCATATAATATGAGAGTTGTTTAATTATATATATCTTTAGAGTGTTGATGAAACAGGAGGTGGTCAAATATGACAGTTAAAGTGACAGGGAGTGATTAGTAAAGTGAGCATATAATATGAGAGTTACATGTATATATTTAAGTGTAATACACATATTACATATGTATTTTTAAATTTTGTCAACATCCACTGTTGAGTAATGTCTTTAACACTCCACGAGCGGCTAGGTCGGTAACTTCTACTACCAGACAAGCGGGTGGTTTTACCCTAAACGAGCTTATTTCCGTGCTCTTTTTCATGCATAAACAAGAGCCAGAGCGTAATACAAGTATGTATCCGTGAAAGGGCGATAATTGAGCTTTCCAATAACACCAGAACCATCATTCTACGATCACGGGTTCTCTTGCAACGATCGTGCAACCGAAGGGCAAAATCGCTAAAATACGGTAATTTCCTTACATAATTCCCTGTGTAGCGAGGCAGTAAGTGTGGGTGTGTGTGGAGTAGGGCCCAGTGCTGGCGTGAGAGCCGTGCCGAACGGTCAGAGCCGACCTACTCTCCTCCCATCGCTCGTCTCTCTCTTAGAGCCAAATATTGCTCAGAATTGCACACCGCCTTAAGTTGGTCCCCACCACATAGTCCTTTCTTCTCTAGGCCGACTTAAGTCGGGCCCCGCTAAACAAGGGTTAAAGAGCGTCAACACAATGGCCGGCAGCGAGGCCATGCATTGTGTCACTGTTGAATACATAGTATACACTCATCTAATGTCTTTAACACCTTACGAGCGGCCTATGCGGTTTATTTATGTGTACCGCACAGCGGGGTGTTTTTAGCCAAAATAGGGCTGTTTACGTGATCATTTTCATGCCTAAATAAGACCCAGAACGTAAAACAAGTACCTATCCCTGAAAGGGCATAAACAGAGCTTTCGAATGACACCAGAACCATCCTTGTATGATGGATAGTTTTCTTGCAATAACCGTGCAACGCGAAGGTGCAAAAAGCGCTAATTCGGTACTTTCAGTACATAATTGAGTATGTAGCGAGTGAGAGAGGGAGGAGGGAGCTGAGGGTGTCAGTAGGTTCGCCGCGGTGGCTGGAGCAGTCATACGCTCGCTAGTCTCCTGCCACCACTTGTCTCTCTCTCTCAGCCACATTACGTGCTGAAATTGCCACTCGACCTATGTCGAGCGCCGCCACATAGTCCAGCTTTATTTAACTCGACTTATGTTGCTCGCCGCTAATTAAGGGTTAAAGAGCGTCAACACAATGGCCGGCAGCGAGGCCATGCATTTTGTCACTGTTTGTTGAATATATAGTATACACTCATCTAATCTTTGTCCAAGTTCAATGTAGATAAATGTGTAACTTGCGTTTACTAAGGGTTGAATAGATGTTGCATCACAAGTATATACTTGGGGGATCAAATGATAGTTATCAATAAATAATGGTTACAATGAATATCAGTTGAGACAAACAATGTGCATCTATATAATATTTGCGATTGTCTGTGTGTGTGTCTGTGTTCTTAATAGGCGGCCGCAGTTTTGGACCTGGGGAGCTGAAACTTTGCATGTGGGTGTCAATTGACCTGGGTCAGGTCATAGAGGGGGCGAGGCCACGATCGGAGGTCGTTTCGAGGCCAAAATTGAAAAAAATAAAAAAAATGAAAATAATGGCCGTTTGGGGCAGAAGGAGGCCTCCGATCGAAAAGGTGTATGGAACGAAAGTTGTTCGCAGGCCCCCAAAATGGGGGTACGGATGAGGTCAGATCCAAAATCGGAGGTAATTTAGCGGCCGAAATCGAGGTCGCCGTTTAATGAGGCACCGGGAGGTCGAGGCCGGTGATTATGGTAGTAGTAGTATTGTGATGATTGTGGTAGTAGTGGTTGATGATGGTGATTATGGTAGTAGTAGTGGTGGTAGTAGTGATGGTGATTATGGTGATTACCCAGGCAACGCCGGGTACCCCTGCTAGTATTATATAAATGCCAACATTTGAGTAGTATGCACTGAAATAGTTACGAAATCGTGGCTTAGCAAGACGCATCCTGTATATATTTCATAGGTAATATAAGTCTATCTTGTGGGAGTGAGGGCTTCTATAAGGTGAGTGATGAGAACTTAATGAGTTACAAATATTTCTGGGCAAATAGGCCATGGGCGTAAAAGCGTGTAGTCCAATTAGTGGGGCAGATATGTGAACACATGTGTGGGATTTGTGCGTTTCTTGATATAAGTGTCAAAACTGGCACACATAATAATAAATGCAGTATAATCAAAATTAGCTATAGGGCCATCACAGGTTTAGCCTATGTTGGCTTTGGCAGCCCCTTTTCAATTAATCTCCATTAGAGTACTGCAACACAGATATTTACCCCAAACTGTATACTGTGGTAGAGATGTCAAACTAGTCTCAAATGACTCGTCTGGACAAGGGAAACAATAAATGTTCAGGCAATGTTTATAGAAAGTTGACCATTTGATTTGTACTATTCCCTGTAGTTAAAAAAATGTGTGGCAATTGGCAATAATTCTTACCGATTTATAGCATGATGATAAACTACAGGGACCAGTACAAGTCAAACGGTCAACATTAGCAAAACATTATCTGAATATAGGCTGTTTCCCTTGCTCAAACGAGTCATTTGAGACTAGTTTGACATCTCTACCACAGTATACAGTTTGGGGTAAATGTCTGTGTTTCAGTACTCTAATTGGAGATTAATTGGAAAGGAGCTGCCAAAGCCAACATAGGCTAAACCTGTGATGGCCCTATATAGCTAATTCTGATTATACTGTGTTATTATTGTGTGTGCCAATGTTGACACTTTTATCAAGAAACGCACAATTCTTCCACCTATCTGCTTCACTAAATGATAGGTGTAGGGAACTAGACTAAGCAGGTGTTACCCAGACTGTAGCCAGTTCTTGAGTGATAGCTTACCTTCCTGGTAAACTTTGAAGTGTACATTTCAGGAAGTGAAGTATGCAACCTGGGAAATGTTTACAGGGAAGGGGGACTGACTCAGAGAAATGTGTATGGTCTTGGAACATGAAATATTGTAGTTACTGCAGGATGTCTCATAGATAATATTATAATCATATAGTGTAAGTTTTGTGTAATATGGTAGCAATGGTTAAATTTGGCTGTCATAATAAATGAGTTACGGCCTATATAAAGTAGTTACATTACCTATATACAGTAATAGTTTAATAAATATGAATGGATATTATGATTCATAGTTATATAGCTACATAAAATAATGTAGTTGCTGGTGGAAGTGTATAATATTAATAATGGTATATATTGAATGAGGGCAATTATGAGGGTTAGTAAAGCATTGTAGTTAAATTTGGGAAATTGATAGAAAGTGCTAGATATAAATTAGATAGCATATATATAAGTACCCCATATATAAATTAAATAGCAAAGTTATAAGTACCCCAAATAGTGAAAAACACTTTGAGAGTCATCGTCAGCAGTGGTCTGAAACCAATAATTCAATGCATCAGTGTTCCAAATAAGGCAAATGGAGTTTTTGGATTAATAAATAGAAGCGTGAAAAACAGAACAACACTAAACCTTCTAAACTTCTAAACCTTTACCTAGTATTAGTGAGACTACATACCGATTATGCTATTTAGCGTTGGTGTCCTTATTACAGAATAAACATAGAATGGCAAAAATTATCCATAATATTATTTTGACATTTTTCATATGAAGAAAGGTTGAAGAAAATAGGCTTGCATTCGTTAGAGAGATGTACAGTTCGAGTGGATATGATAAAAGTGTTCAAATAGGTAAATGGGATTAATGAAGGGGGAATGAAAAGTTCAGTGATAGCGAGCTAACTCGAAATAATGATTTCAAATTGGTTACATTTCGTTTAAAAAAAATATGTATAGGCAAGTATTGGCTTAGTAACAGACTAAATCTAACAGGCTAGGATTAAGAACGATAGATAGCTTCAAGATAAAATTATATAGGCACATGGCTGAGATGCGCTAGGTGAGAAAGGGATCTGTCGTATGTGGGTCAATCAGCTTTCTGCAGACTCCTGATTTTGTATGTTGTATTGTACACTGTTTGACCAAGTACCCAGTGACATTTCCAGTTGTATTATGTTCTTCATAAAAAATATACATATTATTTAATACTTAACTCATTCAGTATTAGAGGACCAATTTCTTATTCTTTTTTTATGGCTATCAGTAGACTATTAAAATCAGCCAAAATTAGAAGTATGGCAGTCAGAGGGTTTACTTATATATATACTACATTGGGAGCCCTGCCACGCTCCTGCTCACTCGCAGTCGTCTTCACAGGATTTAAAAACCTGTAAATTGCTATAAATTGCCATGAAGTTCCGGAACGTCTCCCGCAGCCAATAAGATAAAATCAGCTTAAATTAGAAGTATGGCAGTCTGAGGATTAACTTATATATACCACATCTTTCACACCTAGAGATCTTTCTTAATCTGATTAAGATCGTTTAATGATAGCCAGAATAAAAGAAAGATTAAGTTGCTGGAATCTAAAATGGTGTTGTATGGCAAGGTATGACTTTATGATACCTCACGACGAGGGCCGTGTGAATTTTATATCTGCCATATCTATTTCATATGTTCAAAAGTTTCTAGCAACAAGAACAACACTAATACTAATCTTAATCAATTAATTTCACTCCCAACGCCAAACACCCTCAACACAAAAACGAACGGGCGATGTTGGGAAGCTTGAATAATGTTATAAGCCAGAGAAGGGCCGAGGAAGTACATGGCAGGCGAGGCAGAGAAACAGGGTCGTCTTACCTCCAAGAAAATGTTGATATATCCGCCCGTGTAATCTCCGGTAAAGGGCAGAAGGGGAGGAGAGGGGAAACTTGGAATGTGAAGGTGTGGTGTACGAGGAAAAGAAGAAGAACAAGATAGACAATGGTTAGATCAAATATGATAATACAAGGTACAAATAAATAAGATGGCAAAATCAAATAGAATGGGAACAATATTACAATGTAGCTAAAATAAGATGTCAATCATATAGACAGCATGATCACACAACAATGTAACGGTAAACATCATAATTATAAGATGCATGATGTTTAGATAATATAAATATTAATAAAACTCATTATATAGTTATTATCACATATGGAGGAGATTTTAGGTACCTGCTGGCCCAGGACGTACTACGAGAGAGAGGTTTAGGTGGTACATAAGGATTGCTAGAATCTCTGTTTAACCACTTGGTCCCCATTGCTGACTTTATTCCTTGTGTGCCTAATAACAATTATACTCTTCAGATACAAACACTATTACACCCACTAGGCTGGTCGAGCTGTCAAAGGGCCTATCCCACACTAAGCTACTTATTTTACCATATTACTAACAAGATAATATTATCTAGTAAGTTACATAATGATTTGAAGCATTGCTGGTCACATTAGGTATTTCCATTACAAGGTCGTGGGAAAGGACACTATATAAAACTATCACTCCCTAACAGCTGAACATTATAATAATTGTTATACAATATGTTATGCGAGCGAGAGAGAGAGAGAGAGAGAGAAATTTATAAAATAGATAGATGGTGGGATACTGTAGAAACAAGAGACATGGTGAAATATAGCCACAGAGAAAGAGATGTATACAGAAGATAAAATGTAGCAGGGGAAGAGCAGATAGTGTGCAAGGATTAACAATGAAAATAACAAAACGGCTGAGATAGAGAGATAGATAGATACAAGGAGAGTGCAGACCTTGTGATCTCAACCACGAACTCCTGACATACAGTATATTTAATATCATATTTATGACCAAGAGGATGATAAGGACAGGAAACCAAAGACTCACTCCCCACCCACTTCTACTCAAACACAATAGATCGAAATAGGATATAGATTAAGGGAAAATACAGCAGCATATAGATAATTTATGGTGGGAAGTTCATATTAATAACGAAATTGAGAAAATGCATACCAGAACAAAGTGTAAGCTACTGATATTTGAATAACAAAGTACATATAGCCAATTATCTGAAAATTCCATTTCTAGCTCTTCCCAAGCTTTCTAGTATCTAGCCAAAAACCTCTCCAACAATGTTAGTACCGTTTCTTTCCCTCCTCTATTCCACTCTGACGGCAACACTGTTACTTTTTCCTCTGACAAAGCTGAACTCTACTGTCAAACTTTTGCTAAAAACACTACCTTGGATGATTCTGGTGCTATTCCTCCCTCTTCACCCTCCCCTCTCTCTTAGTTATACTTATTATCATAATCTCTTCTAAGGATGTACTGTACTTTCTGCCCTATTTGGGCTTGATACTAAGAAGTCATGCAGACTACAGATGGTGTTCCTCCTGTTGTACTAAAAAACTGTTCTTCCATGCCGACTCCCTGCCTAAACAAACTCTTCCGTCTCAGTCTTTTCTCTAACATATTTCCTTCTTGCTCAAAGTTTCCTCTCATTTAACCTGTTCCAAAGAAGGATGACCACTCTCAACCCTCCAACTATTATCCAATTGCTCTCATTTCTTTCATCTATAAATTGTTTTAATCTAATCTTAATTCAAAATGTCTTTAGCATTTATCTTCCCATTATCTACTTTCAAATCACCAGTATGGCTTCCTTAGGGGCCCTTGCTCTACTGGTGATCTCCTTATCAACTCTTGGTCATCCTCGTTTCGCGACTTCGTGTAAATATTTTCTATTGTGCTAGACATGTCAAAAGCCTTTGATAGAGTCTGGCACAAATATCTAATTTCCAAACTACCCTTCATTGTTTACCATCCCTCTATCTGTGCTTTTATATCAAATTCCCTTTCTACCTGTTCCATTGCTGGGGCTGTGGATTGCCATTGCTCACTTCCTCAATTTATCAATTTCTCCTGTTCTCTTGCTAATATTCAATAACTCTTTCAGGCTCGGAACTGCTATGAGTGTATTTATAAATGGTGTCCCTAAATGCAAGGTTACGCGATGAGCGTATTGGATAATTTATAAATCAATTGAATGAAAACTAAATACTCGAATTGCATAATTATATAATGGGCTACAATAGGTTATGGTAGTGGTATGCTGAATAAAAACCTTGACACCACTGCTCTCAGTCAACCTCCTCCCTCTCAATTGATACAAAGAGCAAAAGTCTTCAGTATCAATGTGGCAGGGAGAGTGAAAGTGCGCCAGCCGGTCGCTTTATGCATTGTTTGCCATAATTCAAACCAGATTTTTTCTACGGAGGCGATTTTTTATTTTAATTTGCAATTGTGACTAGTCTGCCGTGGGATTTGCTATGACGATAAGCATTGCCTAGAATCATTTCAACATTAATGTAATCACGACGGGTTGATGATAACTTACTAGTGATAGTCCACTCTAATAATGTTCTCATTCAACATTCTTCATCCCAATTACTGTACATCAACATTATCCTCACACATAAATATATTTGTATCATCTGCAAATAGAATAGGTAGTAAATATGGAGAAATATTTACAATATCATTAACATATATTAGGTATAACAATGGGCCGAAAACCAAGTCTTATGGCACTCCATATTTTATGCAACTCACTATTGCTAGTGACATATAATGCAATCTATTGTCTAAAAACCGCTAAAACACAAATGTTATCAGAATGTACAGTATATGATATTTTGTCTATCATCAATAGTTATGCTAACTCTGTGCCCTTTATAAAAACAAACTGGTGTTTATAAAGTAAATTGTGTATATTTATAAACAATATGAGTTTGTCATACATAATACGCTCGATATTTTTCTTAGAAAACGGATAATACAGAAACTGGACGATAATTTTGTATAATAGAAACATCACCATTTGTATACAGAGGTATAACCTTTGCAGTTCTGAGCTCACATGGGACAGACATAGATAGATTACAAATACATTTAAATGCATCACTAACAAGTGGATGTGTCCTTAATAACATATGTCCTACAAACTGATTCACTCACATTAACACGCTCAAGCATAAACAGTAAATGCATTAACTAAAACAGGACAATATTTTACATTTGTTGGTGTACCAATACCTGTAATACATAGTGCACACACACACACATACACACACACACACACACACACACACACATATGACTGGCTCTGAGCAATATACTGCGAACGAACTGAGTGGTGACATTGAATGTGTTTGTGCTGTCAACACATGGACGATGGCAGGAAGGGAGAGGAGAGAAATATGGAGACGGGGAAGAAGAAACATGGGGAGGTAAATTTATATTTAGTACAGGACATGGAGGAGAAGCAAGAACAGACACAGGCAGTATATCAGTAACAAGAGTGAGACATAAAGGAGGTGAGAAAAGTAGCCGTCTGAAGAAGTATAGTATCAAATGTTAATGGACGAAGATAAGGTAGGGGAAGGTTATCAAAGATGCAAAGATGTTGGAAAGGCTATTGATGAACGAGAAAGAGGCGGTCGAATAATGTAATGTGGTAGGGTGGGGAAACATTGCGAACGTACCTTCTGATTGTCGAGAAATGAGACGAAAGAGTTTGGGAGGTTGGGCTTGCAACCCTCTACCTGGAAACATATCCAGCAACGAAAAACGAAAGAAAAGCCCGGACCCGGACGGACCATCGACCGGACAATGACTGTTTTCAGCTAGCGACCAAATATGTAAGAGGTGTGAATGACGGCACAGAAAAGAGAAAGGTTATAGGAGTACTAGCGAATCTCAGGCTGGATGTAAGAGATCTGACTGAGACAAAATGGAACAGGGATGTGTTAACCAATGGTAGTGTGGAATGGGTGTACACGTGTGCTGGGATGGATAAGAACGAAAGAGTGACAGAAGGTGTATAATTGTAAGTAATAAGTGGAAGCGTGTAAAGGATCATTGGTATGTGGGTTCAAGGACTATGTGGCACCCTCCTTCGGTTTCTATCCCTCTAGCTGTGTCTTTGTCTCTAAATTCCTTTAAGACCACTCCATAGCTGCAGTTGTGGACTGCCATCACTCACTTCCTCAACCTATCAACTCCGGTGTCCCCAATTCATTTTCTAATATTCATTAATAAGCTAGTCCTATCCACTCACATGCTGACGATTTTACCTTACACTATTCAACTAGTTTTTTTCAAATCAACCCAGCCTGCAATCACTCTTCACGAGGCCATAAAACGAAAATCTTCTTATCTATCAATTATTTGTCATTGGGGCTAAGACAATCTTGTTACTTTCAACAACTCGAAAACCCAATTCCTCCCTATATCTCTTCATCACAATCTTCCACAAGACTATCAATTATTCTTCAACAATACACAACTCAACCCTTCATCTTTTCTCAATATTCTTGGTGTATATTTTTCATCCAACCTTTCTTGAAAAGATCATATTACCACTCTTGCTAAAACAGCTTCCCAAAAGTTAGGTGTGCTCAACCGCATCCGTAACCACATAGCCACATAGCCACATAGATTCTTCCTCTGTATCCGGGCATAGTGCGCCCCTGTATCGAGTATTATTCGCATGTATGGGGAGGCTCCACCCATACAGCATTTCTCGAATGAGTAGAATCAAAAGCATTTCGCTTAATCAACTCACCTCCTCTTATTAGTTCACTACAATCTCTTTCTACACGCCGCAATGTTGCATCTCTTTCACTCTTCTATCGCTATTACAACTATCAGTGTTCTTCAGAGCTCTCTCAGAGCATGCCCCCTCCTTTGCGGCGAATGCGAGGCACCCGCTGTGCAACACATCCCCACTCCTGTTCTGTCCAGCTATCCAACCCAATAATTGGCCAATTTTTTCAGTGTTTCTTCTACTCAACAAGTGAACTCTGGAACTCTCCTATAACTTTAACCGCTTTAAACTTCGTGCCCAGGCATTTTAACCCCAACGTCCCTTGAATTTGGCTTTCTGTCACTGTTTTGCCTCTGTGCGAGACACTGTGACGCCTCCCGGCGTTTGCAGAATGGTTGCGTGGGGCATTGCAGCTCCTAGCGCTCGCCAGGATGGGGGGATGGGCTGCAGTTGTCCTAGAATGATCTGCTTTATTTCATTGGGGTCGTGTTGCCACAGACAGTCTAGAAATGGTCTTTGTTTTCGCCTGTGACAATGCATTGTATTTTATATCATGAGTTGAACATAAGATGCATTGTAGTGAAGGAGAGAGAGAGAGCGAGCGAGCAGGGTGGGGGAGGTGAGTGTTGCTTTTCCTCCTCCTCCCTCCTCCCTCCCGGAGGAGTTGTTCGCCCGCATGGTCTTTTCTCTCGGTTTTGATTGGCTGGTGGTTCCTGGCGCCTGTTGCAGGCCTGCTGCCGGGTGAAGTAGCGGCCTGTGATTGGCTGACCACCGTGCCTTTGTGTGGGATCCTGGAGGGGTCCAGAGGAGCTATTCTCCTCAGAGCTTGCCTGACACGCGTACCACCTACATCCTTTGCAATTCTGTCCCCCATACTCACCACTTTGCATACTATTTCTCTCTCTCGACTTCTCCTTTCTCATTCTCTAATCTTTATTAAACTCAACATCCCTTCTGGTTTCAGCATAGACGTTCACCGTCGACCAGTCGTATTGTACGCGAAGCTCTCAGATATTTCCATGTATTAGGCTTTATTGAGGTTTTTGAGAGACGGACTTTTCTGTATGTGTCCTCTCTCGGGAAGGTTGTAGACCGGTATATGTCTCCCTGGCAAGGTGTTGAGTGATTCTGCTTGGTTATCTAAAGCTAGACTAGGGGTAAGGTTACTGTGTCGTTGTCTCCGATGTGTGCAGTGTTAGCTAAGCCCTGCACGACATCGACAGGTACTGTGGGAGCCTAAGTTGTCTTCGGGTGGGTTTACTTTGCGAGCACAGCGCTGTGGTGTGAGAGGGCCATTGCCTATCCCTCACAACATAGTGCTGCCTCTTTGTGTTGACTTCTGAGGGATCGCCAGGATAGAACTAGGTACTAGAGACCTAGATTTATCAAGAGAGCATCCCCGTCCTATAACGTAATCTTCATTATACCACCTTCGGACAACGTTAGGCTACAAGCCGCATGCTCGCCCATTGTTGCCCTGCCTTGATACCCCAGCTAGACTTTATTAACTGAGCAGACACTGGTTAGAGATGAGCCCCCATTATTATATGTGTCGGGAATTTAGATAAAGAGGTTAAATTGTATATCACTGGTACATGAAATAACCCAACAAATAGTTATAATATAATTACCAACGACATAGTCGTCGATGGGTGTAATCCAGTCCCCCACACACGGCTAGTTCAATTGCATGACATGTAGGAATGTTTACATAATACAATATCGATACAATGAACTTAGCTTAGAGGACTGTTGATGTAGGACTGTTGTTATTATTGTTAGTAGTTGTAGCACATGGTGAACTGTGGGTTGAGTCAGAGCCGGGAGGGGGGAGATGTTGGCTGTATGGTGTTGATTGAGAGACTAAAGGGCCGGCGTCCGATCGCTTCGCGAAATTACATATGGCTGCCGGCTCATAATAATTATAACCCATAACTTGGTTTCATAATACATCTAGAGCTGATGTAGATATTTATACATTACAGTTAATATATAACCTAACTTAAGAATAAACTACAATACACAAAGAACCAGCCGAAATCGTACAAGCGATACGATACCGCCAAATTCAAATGTCCTATTGGACCAAAACCTGTCGGGATCATTACCCTATTCCCGACATATTGCCCGCCACCAAAAATGATATACAGGAGCTATATACAGAAAAAAAAAAAGGACATCGAAGTCAAAGATCACCTTGTTTGATCTTTGATCTCCAAAGATCCACGGAACTCATAGCCGTCCTCCTTTTGGGACGAGCGCCACCTGAAGCCTGAGGAGGATCATCCTTCTCATCATCAGCTGCCCCACCTTGAGGAGCACTGTCACCAGCACTCTCCCGCGGAGGGGTATCAGTAGAGACGCCAGGATCATCCGGCAGTTCTACATCCTGCTCCAAGGGATATAACCTTACGACTGGGCGAGTAGTAACCCCAGTCGAAGTTCGTATTCTAGCAACCCTTATAAGACCATCAATGCCCGGGAACAAATCGATAATCCTCCCAAGCTTCCAAAATAACCTAGGACGCTCATCATGAATCAGGACGATATCCCCGATACGAGGCCATCGTTGATTCGTCCCTTTGATTTTATGAGAGTGATGCTCGCGAAGAGACAGCAAATATTCTTGGGTCCACCGTTTCCATAGATCGTCGGACACCTTGTTTACATACTGGAAGCGACGACGTGTGGCGTCAGCATTGCCGAACGTATATGGTCAATATTAACTTCCTGGACGTGAAATCGGATAACTCAGGTACTGATCTCTAAATCACATCACCAGAATAAGAGCAAGAAAAAGAAAGGAGAATAGGAAGGGGAGAGAAAAGATAATAATATAAATAAGAGAGAATGTGAGGGAAGGAAGGATTAACAGACAGTAAGAAAAATAAGAAGCAAGAGGGAGGAAGTGAATTCCTCGAAAAAACAAAAACAAGATAAACCATATTGAAATATTCAGTATGATGGCATAATTTGTATATTCTGGTTATCATTTAGACGATATTAATCAGCTTAGAATAGTACTCCAGGAATCAAAGTGGTACACCTGACTCACACAGGCACTTTCAAAGTCAAATAAACTTGTTACATGATGTAAATATATAATTAGAGGCATCGTCATAATGTAAGAAAATTCAACTATAAAGAACTGCTTTATCCATGATATATTTACACTATTACACGTTAAACATATATCATCATCATTATCTTCAACTATGAGGAGTCCACTGCTGGACAAAGACCTCCCTTAACCATTTCCATGATTCTCAAGACTTTGCCATTCCTTCCAATGTTACCCTTGCAGTTTTATCTATATTGTCTTTCCACCTCTTGTCAGGTCTTTTCCTGCCACGCTTTCCTTATCTGGGGGTCCAATCAGTTAGTCCTGTACTCCACCTATCGTCCTCTTTCCTTATCTGGGGGTCCAATCAGTTAGTCCTGTACTCCACCTATCGTCCTCTTTCCTTATCTGGGGGTC
The DNA here is from genome assembly GCA_032716605.1 of Paralithodes platypus. Taxonomy (NCBI): domain Eukaryota; kingdom Metazoa; phylum Arthropoda; class Malacostraca; order Decapoda; family Lithodidae; genus Paralithodes; species Paralithodes platypus. The sequence continues at coordinate 40,894,767 of CM064485.1, forward strand.
CAATCAGTTAGTCCTGTACTCCACCTATCGTCCTCTCTTCTTGCTACATGTCCGGCTTCAATTCTGCTTGTTTATCATACCTAGGACATCCTTGACTTTTAATTGCTCTTTTACTCACAATGCGAGATATTCCTAGCATTGTCCTTTTCACTGGTCTCTGTGCACTCCTAAAGTTATTCTCACATAGATACGTTATATACTGTATATATATATATATATATATATATATATATATATATATATGTCTTCTGCGTGTCATGATAGGTGACTTAAGAGGTTTGATCATAGGGCTTGCGACCCCCTACCCGTGAAAAGTACTTACTGCAACGATGAACGAACGAACAGCCTCGGATCTGGATGGACCTAATATTGACAAACTCTGACCTACCATGGACAGTCTAAGGATTGTGACTTGGACTGTAAGAGGCATGAATGATGACACAAAAGAGAGAGAGGTTCTGGAAGTGTTAGTGAATGCCAGGCTGAATGTATGCAGAATGACTGAGACCAAATGGAGGGGGACATGTATGAGAGAGTTGTATTGTGGAATGGGTTTGTGTGCTGGAGTGAATGAGGGAGCGAAAGAAGGCGCATGTTTGTTTAAAAGTAACAAATGGAATGAGCGTGTAAGAGACTATTAGTGGAGCAGATAACTGCAAATTTCAGGAGAATCGTTCATTTCCGGAAAAAAGCACCAAATTTGGCACACATACTCCTTGGGGGTTGCTCTTTTGATAAAACCCGTTAGCCACCTAAAAATTCAAGATGGCGGCCATTTTTCAAGATGGCCGCCATTGAATATACAGAAATATTGCATTTCGCAATAAAATCGCAAAGACTTGTCCTATTTGAATGATCTTGGTGTCAAATCATACATTTTTCACTACAGACCAATAGCTATAACTTCCACTCTTGGTAAAGTCTTTGAAATTATATTAAATAATCACATAATTAAGCATCTTGAGAATAATAAATTAATCAGTGATAGGCAATATGGTTTTAGACGATGTCGATCAACTGCAGACATGCTTTGCCTTCTTACGCATCAAATCAACCAAGCTACAGACCAACGTGGTGAAACACATACAATAGCACTGGATATATCAAAGGCATTTGATAGAGTCTGGCATCAATCCTTATTGTCGAAGATGTCACACTACGGCCTTGCATCATTAGTTCCACTAATTTCTTCTTATCTTCATAACAGAAAAAATATGTGTAATGGTAGATGGCCTTTATTCTCAATTTCACTCAATAAATGCTGGTGTTCCCCAGGGATCAGTTTTGGCCCCAACTCTGTTCCACATTCATATCAATGATCTCATATCTACCACTCATAATCCAATACATTCCTACGCAGATGACTCAACGCTCCACAGTTCCTTCACATTTACCAATTCTTTCACCCAACCCGATCTTATAAATTCAAAAATAAACACTGCAATTTCTCTTAACCAGGAACTTTCTAGAATTAAAGAATGGGGACAAAAGAATCTAGTTTCCTTTAATGCTCAGAAAACCAAGTACATTCAATTTTCTAACCGACAGAATCTCACTGACTCCCATATATTTTGTAATGATGTAAATATTCACACTTCCCCTAGTATTGACATTCTCGGTGTAACATTAACTACTAACTTGAGCTGGACACATTATGTTAGAAGCATTGCTAAGAATGCCTCTAAAAAAACTGGGACTCCTGTACAGAGTTCGAGAATTCTTCACTGACGAGCAGTTGGCCGTAATATATAAAAGTCATGTTCGTTCTCAGATGGATTACTGTTCACCTCTGTGGAGTGGAAGTGGAGTGGTTGCATTGAGGCAGTTGGACAAAATTCAAAATAAAGCTATTAGATTAATCAATAACCCTGCAATCACACAGGACCTTCCTACATTATCCATACGAAGAAACGTTGCATCCCTTGCATTATTCTACAGATATTTTCACAGCAATTGTTCCGAGGAACTTGCTTCAACTGTGCCGCCTCTCCACATCTTTCCCCGTAGAACTAGGGCAGCTGAGAGCGCCCATGAATTTACACTTTCTCCTCCACAATGCAGAACTTCTGCTTATCAAAATTCATTTATCCCTAGAACTACTACTCTTTGGAATTCACTTCCCTCGAGTTGCTTTCCACAAACTTACAATCTACAAAAGTTTAAATCCAGTTGTTACAAACATTTTATGAATGGAGGATGCCTTTATGCACATGGACCTTTTTGTTTTATCTGTGTTTTTCCTTCCTCCGTTCATTGTCTCTTTAAAAAAAAAAAAAAAAAAAAAAAATGTAGAATCCGAATTTGGAACCATGAACTTACTCACTAGCTTCCTTGTACCATAATATCAGTCCCGGAATCCTAATATTCTGCTAAATTAGAGGTTCATGTTACGTCTGACTCGGCTAAAATGCATGGTAGTGTATATCGTAGTAGTGTTAGAGGTTTAGTATGTGTAGCATCTTCCTGTACAAGGCTTCCAAACTGGATATAACACGATGCAGTGGGGGGGGGGGGGACGTTGAGAGACTTGCAGCGGAAGGTGTACAGTAGTAGCTCAACAGAGCGGATGTCAACGCACAGCCAGGGCACACTGGTGGCACCGCTGCTGTGAAACTCAGCATGGGGTTCAGTATCAGCTGAATAATTAGTTTAATGTAGCTAAATAATTAGTTTAGTGTCCCAAATGCTGTCTAATAAGCCCCGCATCAGTTAGCTACTGTAGATTACATGTAGTTTAACATAGATGTTTAGTTAGATAGCCGCGCCTGAATTGACAGGGTGTGCCAGCGCGGGAGAGCCGAGCCAAGGGTAACGGGGCTTTACATTGCTTTGCATGTAGTTACCTGGATGGTGTACAGATCGCACAGGACTTAAATGATACTGGATGAACGATCGGGCTAGGTGTAGGTCATATATTTTTATTCCCGAACCTAGTCGTATCCAATACCTTATTGTGCATGATTGTGATCAAGGTGGTAAAAGGATAACCCCTCGGCCTTGATTCACTGAATACAGATAATTATCATACTGTGATTATCTGTTATATCTGTTATCATATAACATACTGTGTTATATCATACTGTGATTATCTGTTATATACTGTGATTATCTGTTATCTATTATATCTGTGTTACAGATAATTATCATACTGTATTCACCAAGATGGCAAATACAGATCCAGGACCGTTTAAATTCCGGACTGACTGGATCAAGTGTTGTCTTTGCCAGAAGAAGAAGAGTGAAGAGCTCAAGTCACCACGTGCACAACAACCACAAGAACATGATGGCTACACTATGATTGCGACTACTATTCCCCTCTTTCACGCAATTAATGAGATGCCTATTGTTCTGGATCCAGCCAGACTTGATGATGGTGGTGGCATTGAAGAAACTCTGAGGAGGAACAAGGCGCAGTATCACCAATGTTGTCGCCTTATGTTCAACAACACGAAACTGGAGAGAGCCAGAAAAAGAACAGCAGAGAGTGCTCAGCCAGTAGAATGCCAGACCAAGCTGCGTAGAACCAGCCTTTAACACCTTACGAGCGGCCTATGCGGTTTATTATATGTACCGCACAGCGGGGTGTTTTTAGCCAAAATAGGGCTGTTTACGTGATCATTTTCATGCCTAAATAAGACCCAGAACGTAAAACAAGTACCTATCCCTGAAAGGGCATAAACAGAGCTTTCGAATGACACCATAACGATCCTTGTATGATGGATAGTTTTCTTGCAATAACCGTGCAACGCGAGTGCAAAAAGCAGGTAATTCGGTACTTTCGGTACATAATTGAGTATGTAGCGAGTGAGAGAGGGAGGAGGGAGCTGAGATTTGTGTCAGTAGGTTCGCCGCGGTGGTCTGGAGCAGTCATACGCTCGCTAGTCTCCTGCCACCACTTGTCTCTCTCTCTCAGCCACATTACGTGCTGAAATTGCCACTCGACCTATGTCGAGCGCCGCCACATAGTCCAGCTTTTTTTAACTCGACTTATGTTGCTCGCCGCTAATTAAGGGTTAAGGCCAAACGTGTTTCATATGTGACAAAGAAGCCCCATCCTCTGAACTCAGACAAGTTATGACGATGAACCTCAATAACAGACTTAATGAATGTGCCCAAACTTTAAATGACGGAAAACTTCTTGCAAGACTCAGCGGTGGAAATGCTATTGCACAGGAGCTCAAATACCATTTTGCATGCTTGACAGACCTGTACAATAGAGAGAGGACGTACCTCAGAGCCACCAAGAGACTGGAACAGGAACGTGCACCCGAAGAGGATGCCCACCCACAGGCATTCTCAGAGCTAGTCACATATCTAGTGGAGACCACCAGATCTGGCGAGGGTCCTGCAGTCTTCCGACTTGCAGACATAGTTCACCTGTATGCCCAGCGCCTGGAACAGCTGGGTGTTGATGCACCTGCTGTCAACTCCACAAGACTGAAGGAAAAACTCCTGTCAGAAATACCTGAGTTGGAAGTGCACAAGCAGGGAAGGGATGTTCTTCTGGCTTTCCAGAAAGATGTGGGCTTTGTCTTGTCAGAAGCCTCTGACTATTATAGTGAAGCTATTATCTTTGGCAAAGCAGCTAACATCTTGCGAAGACATATGCTGGACCACAAGTCCACATTTGATGGAACCTTCCATGAGGGGTGCATCGAGCAGGCCATTCCACTCACTCTTCTTCAGTTTGTGGCCATGCTTGAACACGGAGCGGACATCAAATCTCAACTGAGGTTTGGCGCATCAAAGACAGATCTAGCAATTGCTCAGCTGCTTCAGTACAACTGCTACGCAAGGTACAAAGAAGGAGCAGCAACTCACAGACACTCCAAAGACAGAGAGACCCTATTCCCTGTTTACATGGGGATGTCCGTCTACACAAAGACCAGAAAGAGAAAGATGGTGGAAATGCTTAACGAGCATGGCATCAGCATTTCATACGACAGGGTGCTACAGATATCTGCACAGCTGGGAGATGCAACAGTCAGCAAGTACGTGGAGGATTGGGTGGTCTGTCCACCAGTTCTGCGAAAAGGGCTGTTCACCACATCAGCCATGGACAACATAGACCACAATCCCACTGCAACGACAGCGACCACTTCTTTCCATGGAACCAGTGTCTCTGTTTTCCAGCACCCAACCAAAGAAGACAAAGGTGAAGAGCATGGACAGCTGAAGTTCGGAGAGGAGAGAGTGAAGACAGTTCCAGAACTTCCAGACTCCTTCACCAATGTCCGGCCCGCCTTCTTCACCAAAAAGAAACCCTCTCCTCCCCTCTCATCTGGAGTCAGTCAACAGTACGTCAACTTCTGCCAACTGGGGCTGGATCAAGAAAGGAGATCTGTGGCAGATCGTTTGGACAGAGCTCCCACCCATTGCAGAGAGTTGCCAGCAGCTGACCAAGTGTGGATGTAAGTCGGAATGCTGCGGTCGATGCAAATGCTACTGCTTTGGTCTGACCTGCACGGCAATGTGCAGCTGCAGATGCGAGGTTTAGAAGCGTTGTAGTATACTCATCCAGGCAGCAAGACAATAAGCGTCAAACAATTATAGGCCTACTGCCTACATGTACATCCAATAATATATCGGACTGATGGTGCCTATGATATGGGCACTTTTTACCCTAATTATGATTCCGGGACTGATATTATGGTACAAGGAAGCTAGTGAGTAAGTCCATGGTTCCAAATTCGGATTCTACATAGTGAAAAATGTATGATTTGACACCAAGATCATTCAAATAGGACAAGTCTTTGCGATTTTATTGCGAAATGCAATGTTTCTGTATATTCAGTAGCGGCCATCTTGAAAAATGGCCGCCATCTTGAATTTGTAGGTGGCTAACAAGTTTTATCAAAAGAGCAATCCCCAAGGAGTATGTGTGCCAATTTTGGTGCTTGTTTCCAGAAATGAACGATTATTCCAGTTATCTGCCCCACTATATGGGTCTGTGGGTGCAATGATTGTGCAGGTGAGAATGAAAATAGGAATACAAACGTGGGTGGTTGTGTGTGTGTATGCTCCGACAGAGTATAAAACTAAGAGAGAAAGAGGAGTTCTGGGTGAATGTTGAGGCGTGCCTGGATAAGTTTGGTAAGAGTGAAAGAATATTTCTGATTGGGGATATGAATGGGAAGGTGGGTGATAGGAAAGTTGATGGAGTGGTGGGAGGGTGGGGTGTACCATCAGAGGTGAATGAGAATGGTAGTTCACTTGTGGACGTATGTGTGGGGAGGAGGCAGTAGATAGCCAACACCTTCTGACACAGAATGATACACAGGTTCACATGGAAACTGGTGTGGAGGAGGAGGGATGGGACAGTGGAGGAACCAAAGGCACTGATTGATTACATATGTGTGGATGAACGAATGAAGAATTATGTGCTGGATGCTAGGGTGTATAGGGGAATTGGGGGGGTGGAGGGGTCTGTCGGACCATTATGTAGTAGTAGCTAAAATTAGGATACAAAAGAAGTGGGTGAGGAGAGCTGAAGGGAGGCAAGAGGAAGGGGGAGTGGCGAAGAGGGTGGAGAGGTTGCAGGAAGAGGAGATCAGGGAAGAGTTCAATAGTACAGTAGAGAGACGACTAGGTATGTTTGACTTGGAGGGTATGGAGGAAGTGGAGGAGGTGAGCAAAGTGTTTAACACTCCTCGAGAGGCTAGGTCTGTAACTTCTACTACCTGCCAAGCGGGTACTTTTACCCAAAACGAGCTTATTTCTGTGCTCTTTTTCATGCATAAACAAGAGCCAGAGCGTAATACAATTATGTATCCCTGAAAGGGCATTAATTGAGCTTTCCAATGACACCTAACCATCCTTCTATGATCACGGGTTGTCTTGCAACGATCGTGCAACACGAAGGAAAAATCCCTAAAATACGGTAATTTCCTTACATAATTCCCTGTCTAGCGAGGGAATGGGTGTCGATGTGTGTGGAGGGGAGGCCAGTGCCGGCGCGGGAGCCGTGCCGAACGGTCAGAGTCAACCTACACTCCTCCCACCGCTCGGACTCTCTCTCAGAGCCAATTATGTGCTCAACATCGCCACCGACTTAAGGCGGTCCCCGCTCTTTTGTCCATGGTTCTCTAGACCACCTTAAGTCGGGCCCCGCCAAAGAGGGGTTAAGGAAGATATATGTGCAGCATGTGAGGAGGGTGTTGATGTAGTAAGGAGAAGAGGGACGGTAGTGAAGGGTACAGTGTGGTGGACTGAAGAGGTAAAAATAGCTGTTGAAGACGAGAAGAAAGCGTATAGAGAGTGGTGGGGTAGTAGAGGGAATGAAGATTTTGAGAGACAGAAAAGAGCGAGGTACTTGGAGAAAAAGAGTGGTGAAGAAAGTAGTGAATGAAAGTAAGAAAAGAGCAGATGAGGAATTTGGAAGGAAGCTAAGTATAAAATGGAGGGAGTGTAAGAAACTGTTTTGGAAAGAGATCAAGAAAGCTAGGGAGGGTAGCAAGGGAAATAGTAAGGGTGTGAAATATAAGAATGGACGAGTGATAACCGAGAAGCAAGAGAGAGTCGAAAGATAGAGGGAGTACTTCAACGAATTGTTAAATTATTATGTTTTTAACACCAACCAATCACCAAATACATGTGGCACTCCGAGGACTCAAACCTAGGATACTTGCATCGAAATTCCACGCACTATGCATTACGCTATCAAGACTGTAAGGAATGAAGCACCAGCAAACATAATTGAATAGGGTATTGGAGGGAGAAGAAAAGAAGTTGTGGAGGATGAGGTGGGGATCAGGAGGTCAGAAGTGTGTGAAGCCATGAAATGAATGAAGATAGAGGAAAGCATCAGGAATAGATGGAGTGTGTGGGAAAATGCTGAGGTATGATGGTGAGATAGTGATCGAATGGATATAGAGAATGTGTAAACTAGCATGGGAGAAGGGGGGTGCACCTTATGACTGGAAGACAGGCATAATAGTCCCCCTGTATAAGGGGAAAGAGGACTGTGTGGTAATAATCAGGGAATATGCCTTTTAAGCGTAGTAGGGAAACTGTACAGTAGAGAATCAGAGCGAGAACGGAGAAATGGATAGCTGACAAGCAGGGCGGGTTTAGGAAGGGAAGAGGATGTGTAGATCATGTTTTTGCCCTGAAATGTGTATGCTGCCTTTATGGACTTGGAGAAGGCCTATGACAGAGTTGATAGAGAAGGTTTGTGGAAAGAACTGAGAATATACAGAGTATTATACGGGGAGGTGTGGCAGAGTGGTCTTGCCACTGGACTGGCAATCCAATGGACCCGGGTTCGAATCCCAATATGTCAATGGTAAGATATTATAGGGATGGAATTTGTGCTGTACCTAGTTTCAGTGCATTACCACAGCACACCGAAATGCCAACAAAATACCCTCATTGTTCCCTGATTAAATAGCATTGTATGAATATTCCCATATTCAAAATATATTACAGGGGGGCAATGCCTAGTGAGTTAATTGCTCAATAGGTGGCATTCTGAGAGTGAGGGTCCGAGTGTGGGGGATGAGACGGTGAAGAGCGGAGGCGGAGCAGCTTCAGAGATGGAGTTGCTTCGAGCCTGGGTGCTTCGTATGTCTCACTCCCTAGACTGGAACAAGACCTCACGGGCCTCACCGTGTTCAGCGGTGTAGTGTAAAGGCTCTCAGCCTATGCCCGAGAGGGAGTAGTTGGAATATAGAAACAAAAATAAAATAAAAAAAAGAAGGCAAGTTGCTGAAAGCAGTGAAAAGAATGTATGAGGGTGCAAAGGCGTCAGTACGTGTGGAGAATGAGCAGAGCGAGTTCTTTGAGCTGAATGTTGGGTTACTGCAAGGGTGTGTGATATCCCCATGGCTGTTCAATATACTGATGGAGTCATGAAAGAAATATAAGGAAGAGCAGTGGATGTTGGTGTACCTCTGATAAGGGAAGGAAACGAGTGGAAGTTGTCTTTACTGGTGTTTGCTGATGATACAGTTCTGATGAGCGATAGTGAATGGGAGTTGCAGGGGTTGTTAAATATTTTTGGAACAGTGTGTGAAAAACGGAATCTAAAGGTGAATGCCGGGGAGAGCAAGGCTATGGTATTTAAAAGGGGTTAAGCCTCAGAGTGTGAGGTGAGGTTGAACGGTCAGGGTATGGAGAATGTCGGCTCATTTAAGTATTTGGGCAGTGTGTTGAGTAAAGATGAGAGTATGGATGAAGAAGTGTGGGAAAGGGTGCAACAGGGGAAGAGAGTTGTAGGAACACTGAAAGCAGTAACAAGAAATACTGGGGTCAGCATGGAAGTAAAGAAGTCCTTGCATGACAGTGTGGTAATCCCGACATTGACTTACGGGAGCGAAGCATGGACGTTGGTGAAGAGACTCAAACCAAGAGTGAGAGGGGTGGAAATGAGTAACTTAACAAGTGCGTACGGAGTTACATGGAGGGATAGACAGACGAATGAGGAAGTACGAGAGAGGTGTGGTGTGGATGTAGATGTGCTGGAAAGTGTGATAGGAACACCTTGTGATAGTTCGGACATGGGGAATGTATGGGAAGCGAGAGAATGACTAAGAGAGTGTACGAGAGTGAGGTGGAAGGACAGAGAGGTAGAGGTACACTGAGTGAGAGGTGGAATGATGGAGTTAAAAAGGATACAAGTAAAGGCGGTTCGTGGCCACCCCTCCGGGTATCACGGTGTCCGGTAATTTATATATATACTGTACTGTATATATATATATATCAGTTTTGTTTATGTGTATGAAGGAGACAAAAGACAGGTTGCCTGTAACGAGTGTCTCCCCCAGAATCAAAAGAGTGACTGACATCCAAATTCAAGAGACGTTGTGGTCAAAATGCTCGGACAAACGAAGTTTAAAGCAGTTCAAGTAATAGGATGCATGACAGATTGATTGAGGGATTGGAAGGATAGCTGTATGGCTGTTTATAGAGAGGTGGGTGTTGTTTGTTGTAACTTTACAAAGTATTTTGGTCATAGCAGATATTGCATGTGTAGTAGATTTTGTGATTACGGTTGTTGGGATAAATGTGATAGTTGTGATGGGTGTTGTTATGGGTATTTCTATTGTAATTTGTGTTGGTATTTTTAAGTGAAGTGAAAACTGGAAAGTAAAGTTCATACTGTTGAAATTTCGGTTTGCTTACATTTCCACGGTGGTTCATGCAAGCATATTCTACCTAAACACCAACATATATAAAACACACTTATAATGTTGTCATATTTTCAAAGTATTAGATACATTACAATTTTCCCATAAAACAAATATTTACTTAAGCATTATATAGCTTCTATCTTAGCCATTTAGTTCTAGAGCTTTACTAAATCCGATTTAATGAAGATCTACTTATTTTGTTAAAGAGTCATTCTATGGTCAGTATGTAAACAAATACCATTCGAGGGTGGTAGTAGTATTTCAAATGTATAAGTATTGTACCAATAGTAATATACTGCTTTTCCGAAGAAGCACCACAAATATTTGTCAATATCTCTGTTTAAACAATAAACGAAATGTTAAGATTAATTAGGAAGTTTCAGGATCTGGTTCAGTATATGATAATTGTCATTTGTTGAACAATTTGGAGTCAGGTAAGTTAGGTTAGATTAAATGTAGAGGGGTCAAATTTTATTACGTTTAGGTTTGTCTACGGTATATTATGTTGAATTTGTAGTTGATTAATGTGAAATTAACTATGGCAAATAAAGGGAGCGTAAAGTTCTCCTTTAATATGTTATGTATGGTTACGTTCGACGGTTCGTTAGGTGTTACTATACAACTATTAAAGAGAGAAGCAACCGTAAGCATTTCCCCACCACCAATTTTCACATCCGTACACGAGTTTCTTCCACTTACTAAAACATCTACTTACCCTCACCCTTCCTCTACTGCATCAACCTTTACGTCCGCTCTTCAGATTTAATGCCAACAATATAGCTTCCCCTTCCCCTTCCCCTTCGGCCACATTTAGCTTCTTACTGTTTCACAAATGAACACACAAAATCACTCATAAAGGACTATGTGCGCGTCTTCCCCATTTATTTATTTATTTATTTATGTATTTATTTATTCTATTTTTTGTACAGGCAGCCTAGTAAGGACCAGTAGATCTATGCTGCTTGCCTTCCTTTGTATTCCTTTGTAAAGCGAAACAACGAGCCAAATTCAAGGGACGTTGTGGTTAAAATGCCTGGACACAGGAAGCATAAAGCAGTTTAAGTCATAAGATTGATTGAGGGAGAGAGTTCCAGAGTTCGTTCACTAGTTGAGTAGAAGTAGGACTGAGAACATTTGCCGATTCTTGGATTACAAAAGCTGAACAGAATGGGAGTGGGACTGTGTTGAAAGGTAGGTGCCTTGCACTCTCCGCAAGGGAGAGAGTATGCACTGAGAGAGCTCTGAAGAACGCTGATTGTTGTAATAACGATATAAGAGTAAAAGAGATACAACATTGGAGCGTGTAGAGATACAACTATTCGTAAGAAACATAATAGTTCGTAGGTATTTAAAATCCGTAAGACCATTATAGCCATGATGTGAATATGGAGGCAAAATCCCTACCAAAAGACAAGGAAGAATAATGTCACTGAATTGTTCTTAATGATATAAATAATGAAGAGCGAGTGCTTAATCCACTGGGATAATGGACATTAAACCCATTAGAGATAAGCTGACCACCAATTAAATTTAGTGACACTACCGGGTTTTCTTCAAGCATATACTGCAGATAACTATCCAAAAATATAATCAGCATTGATACCACGGTAATATGATTCTCTGATGGAAAACAATATAAGTAATACAAAACGTTACCTCCTTTTTGTGATGTACTCCCACGAGTAATTAAAACTAAGTAAAGTTAAGACAGAAGTATTTATATTATTGTTATTTGTTTTTACCTGCTTGAGTATGGACACGTTTTAAGTCTGGTTGACACATACAAGAGTCAGTGCCCGACTCCAGCAAGAGTGAGGAAATGTTCAAATTCGGCCATGACTCGGGCTCGAAAAATGACACTCTTCGTGACTCGTGTTACACTCGTGTGAGTCGTGCTGGTATCGGGGTGTGTCGTGGTTACTCCTGACGCAGCCTAGAATTTTCATGCCTGCATGAAATTTCTTGTCTCCAGGCTGGAACTCTTGGCGACTCGTCGTGACATTTGTTGAACTCTGCATAACTCTTTGTGACTTGTGTTGACTTTTGTTACACTCTTCGGTGAATTGGGCTCGATCATGGAAATTCCGATGTGGCCGAAATGTACAAGAGTCAACACGAGTCACAAAGAGTTTATGCAGAGTTCAACAAGAGTCAACAAGTGTGCAACGAGAGTCACCAAGAGTTGAAATCATGATTCGGGGTTCATAGGTTTTGTGCAAGCACATGTTGCGTGGGTGCCAGGGTGTTTCCTGCGTGGCGGTGAGTGTATGTGTGGCAGGGCACCTGCACAATGGGGGCCACTCTTGGGATCACACTTCGTGACTCTTGTTGGACTCTAAGTAACTCTTATTGACTTCCGTTACACTCTTGTTGATTCTTGTTACACTCTTGTTGACTCTTGTTACACTCTTGTTGACTCGTGTTGACTCGTACAGACTCTTGGTGACTCGGGCCAAAAAGATTACCGTTATTATTCAAATTGCCTCAACTCGTGTAGGGTTCGTGTTACACTCTTGGTGACTCTTGTTGACTTTCTGTGGCTCATACTGACTCTTGGATGAACACGTACTGACTCTTTTTGACTCATGGTGATTCGGGAACAGTGACCTTACTCGGGCTGGTTCTTGCCAGAGTCACGAAGATCCACGAAGAGTGTCACTCTTCGCTCACTCGTACTTGACTTTGGCGCCTACTCTTTGGAAGTCGGCTCGGGCAGCCCAAATTTCATACATGCATGACATTCTGGCCCCGAGTCAGCTCAATGTCAAGACACTCGTGATAACTTGTGAATATTCGAAATAACTCGTAAGTACTCAAATTAACTCGTAACTACTCGAAAATACTCATGAACACTCATGGCAACTCACGGACAAAACTATGTGGTCCAAAATGAGAAGTAATAGATTAATAAAATATGAAAAAATATGTAAATATAGATAATACAATGAAAAATCATAAAACTCAATATATATATAAAAATATACCAATAAAATGAATTAATACTTAACAACATTAATAGAAAATTTAAAGTTTGTCTCATCTGGTCTGGTCTGGTGATAATTCGGGGAGATGACCTTTACATCGGCCCCCCCTATTGACGTTGCAATTATGTGATCGAGCTCGGTTTTCTTTTCTTAGTTTTGTGAAATGTACTTTTTTTGCTTCTTTGCCCACATTTTTTGAATGATTCGTTTCACTTCTTCCATATTTGTTTCTTCCTTAAATAAAAGTTTCTCCACTAAATCGATTTGGTATGGTCTTTCAAATAATTTGTTTGTATCTCTTATATTTTGATAATGTTCACAATGCAAAATAAAATGTTCTAAGTTCTCAACTGTTTCTTCACAAGCTATACACTTAGTATCCTGTTCTGTGAATCTCTTCCTATCGTTTAGTTGTAAGGTGTTAGATCTGTATCTGAAGAAAGTTATTGAGGCTGGAGTATTGTTATAACATTGTTCTTCTCTTATCTCTCGCTTATTTTCTTTTTACATTTTTACACTTGATTTTGATTCTAATTCTCGAATCCATTTTCCTGTGTCTATTTTATTTATGATTTTCTTAAATTTGTCTTTACTTAATTGCTGTGTATCTGCTTCGTTCATATTTATTTCTTGGTATATGTTTTTTATTTCATTTATCCACTCATCTTTAACAAAATTTATTTTCATTTCCTCGTATATTGATTTAATTACTGAATTTTCTCTCATTGATATAGTTAATAAAACTAATCGTATTTTTCATTATTCTTGACGACATGTCCGAAGCACCTATATCTCCTTTGAGTACGCATGATATATGTTATGTTCATATTTTATCAATCTTTGGACCTAGCAACTCCCTATCTATCTATCTACCTATCTATCTAATGCATCTATCTATCTCCCTTATACATTAACATAACTACGTCTTATTTGAACTTTTTGTTATCTATGAATTATTTCTAATGCGATGGAATTGAAAAATATAATATCCTTCCAGCACATAATATAAACATAAAATAAGAAACAGTCAACCACATATATTCCTCCATCTTCTCCAGTTAAGGCGCTGAGCTAATTGGTGTATAACACCGACGTCGGAAGATTTGACTTTTATTTGACTTTTTGTTGTTTTTTGTCATGCCTCCGACAGTGACAATCAGTCTGATATGATGGACAATATTTCTGTGTTATCTGGTTGCGATGAGGACGATGAACATGCTGGGGGACCTGGAGGGGTCGATTTGAGAGCTTTAGCACAATGCACATTAACTTCATCACAGTGACGGGGTCGGGGTTGGGGGCGGGGCGGGGAAGGGGGAGGGAGTGCAGCGGCGGGGAAATCTACCCGTCAACACATCAATCCACACAAAAAAGTCAATAACAGGTCTAAAACAGCTTTTATTGATGCTTAATGTATTCTATGTTATGCGATATATGATGTTGGTGGTATAATGTAATATAAATCGGCTGAAGGAAGGCAAAAAGGGGACTCATATATATTATACTGTATACTGTATATATATATATATATATATATATATATATATATATATATATATATATATATATATGTAAGAATAAAACGTTACATACAGTATATGACTACACATAAAATGTTTTTTAGTGCATGCCAGGGGCACAATGGGAGGCATTCCCGGCATACTCTCAACTCACTCGAGGGCATACTCGTGACAACTCGTCATAACTCGTAACTACTCGTAAATAGTCGTGTCGCACTCTTGGTAACTCGTAAATACTTGTGATTCGAAAATGACCGTTAAAATTCAAATTTTCCCTCACTCTCAATACACTCGTAGTAACTCGTTAAGGACCGCGAGTGTCCACAACTGCACTCTTGGCTAATCGTTGTCACTTGTGGATACTCTTGTACACTCGTGGATTTTTGCACACTCTGGCTCATTTTTGCCAGATTGTCCACGACTGTGGACTCGTGGACACTCTGGCTTGCACTCCTGAATGTGTGTGCTAGGCTTAAGTGTATGGTACACTCGGATGTCATGGTCTGTAGCCCACTCATCAATATTCGTGGACTTCACCCATTTCTAATTATGGAAGCATATATCTGCGGGGATGAGCACGGTTATGGTCTTCAAAAGGGGTCAGGTCACAGAGTGTGAGGTGAAGCTGAACGGTCAGGCTATGGAGATCGTCAACTCTTTTAACCCTTTATTGGCGGCGCAACTTATGTCGTGTGAAAGAAATTTGGACTAAGTGGCGGTTCACAACTTATGTCGTGTGCCATTTTCAGCACGTAATGTTGCAGAGAGAGAGAGCTGAGCGGTGTGAGGAGCGTAGTAAGGCTATGACCATCGCAAACCGCCGCGGTGGGCCAACTGTAGTGAAAACCACCCTTCCTTCCCCCCTCACACTCGCTACACAGGGAATTATGTAGGGAAAGTACCTAATTACATGGTTTTTGCACTCGTGTTGCGCGATCGTTGCAAGAAAACTAGCGGTCGTACAAGAATGGTTGGGGTGTCATTGGAAAGCTCTGTTTATGCCCTTTCAGGGATAGATACTTGTTTTACGCTCTGGGTCTTACTTAGGCATGAAAATGATCACGTAAACAACCCTATTTAGGGTAAAAACACCCCGCTGGGCGGTACATATAAATTACCGCCTAGGCCGCTCGTTAGGTGTTAAGTATCTGGGCAGTGTGTTGAGTAAAGATGGGACTATGGATGAAGAAGTGCGGGAGAGGGTACAATAGGGGAAGAGGGTTGTAGGAACGCTGAAAGCAGTAACAAGAAATAGGGTGGTCAGTATGGAAGTGAAAAAGTCCTTGCATGACAATGTGGTAATCCCGACACTGACTTACGGAAGCGAAGCATGGACGTTTGAGAAGAGACTCAGATCAAGAGTGCGAGCAGTGGAAATGAATTGCTTAAGAAGTGCGTGCAGAGTTACATGGAGGGATAGACAGACTAATTAAGAAGTAAGAAGGCGGTGTGGTGTGGAGGTAGATGTACTGGAAAGTGTGAAAAGGAACAACTTGAGATGGTTCGGCCATATGGAACGTATGGAAAGCGAGAGAATGACTAAGAGGGTGTACGAGAGCGAGGTGGAGGGACAGAGAGGGAGAGGTAGACCGAAGGAGAGGTGGAAGGATGGAGTGAGGAAGTATATGAACGAGGGCGGTGCTGGTTGGGGGGAGGGGCGTCGACTGACTGGGGACAGAGGTGCATGGGGCTCTTCGTTCGTGGCCACCCCTTCGGAGATCACGGCGTCAGGCAATAGATAGATAGATAGATATATCTGAAAAGGAAATTATGAATATATATTTCTGAATTCCAACTATAACATTCTATTTAATATTTATTGAAATGTAAGGTATATAAATAAATAAATACACATAGTTATAATTACATAAAGAATTACATAGGGGGTCCACAAATTCTTATGAGTGGGTTAGAGATTATGGCATCCAAGTGTACCTAATTCATGGTTTGATGTTCGAAATGTTCGTCAAGTCTTTTAACCCCTAAGTGTCGGCGCGCAACATAAGTCGAGTATAATAAATCTGGACTATCTGGCGGCGCTCGACATCGGTCGTGTGGCAATTTCAGCACGAAATGTTGCTGAGAGAGAGAGACAAGTGGTGGCAGGAGAGTAGCGAGCGTATGACTGCTCCAGACCACCGCGGCGAACCTACTGACACGAATCCCACCTCCTCCCTCCCTCTCTCACTCGCTATATACGGAATTGTATGGGGAAAGTGCCGAATTACATGCTTTTTGCACTCGCGTTGCGCGGTTGTTGCAAGAAAACTAGCCATCATAAAAGGATCGTTATGGTGTCATTGGAAAGCTCTGTTTATGCCCTTTCAGGGATAGATACTTGTTTTACGCTCTGGGTCTTATTTAGGCATGAACATGATCACGTAAACAGCCCTATTTTGGCTAAAAACACCCCACTGGGCGGTACATATAAATAAACCGCCTAGCCCGCTAATAAGGTGTTAAAGCCTGTATGATTACCTAGAACAGTTGAAAGGTATGTACTGCACTTCTAGAACGTGAGGTCTGTATAACTACTATCAACCCAGGTCAACATTTACAAATTGAGGTTTTGAAAGGTGGATTAGGTCGTCAGGTTGGATATGGTTAATTTTAGATTATATTTTATTAGACTTACGGCATATGAGTTAGACTAGGTTAAAGTTAGTTTAGGTTTAATTATTTAAGGAGCTTAGCGGTAATTGTTTTATTGGCGATTAGCATGCTAGTCATGGAGATTGTCAAGATGATAATAACGATGTTTTTAATGTTATACATCGTAGATCAGAGGGTGGCGGTAATATTAGTATTGGAATTAATGATGAAAACAAAATGGTAGTGATGATGACGAAGTAAGTATGTACTGTATGTATGTATATACTCAGGCACATATCCTATAGCTGGGGGTGGCCGAATCGAGACAGAGCCTGAACAGAAACAACATAGTGAACAATATAGGAGTAATTGTAGTTGTTATATGTGCATTTAATGACTGGCAGTGGTGATTGTGATGGTGATGGTAATATTAGTCAATAGCATGAACCACGCGATGATGATTACTCTACAGTGATGATTAAAGTTGCAGGATTGGCTATACTACTCTCACGTTTTGAAACTGCACTGTTATTGATTTCTACTGTACCTACATCAACTATCTGCATGTGTATCTGCACCTTTCCATATATTATACAAAACAATGTGTTTCTAACCCTTTCAGTAAAGGAGTCGTCCTATTAAGTTTATACTGGACACTATTAGACAAATTCATTCATGTTGAAATGGGCCTCCAGCAATTAACAGGCTTCGAAGTATATAACTTGGCACTTTTTTACTACTACAAATCGTGTTTAAACTGCACAAAATCGTCTATATATAGGTAATTAGCTAGAATATAATTTAAAAGACGTCGCTGGTAAAGAAGGGGTTAAGGGGGGATGTTTGTTTTTTCTGGTCCCCCTTCTTCCTCATATTTAGCTCCATTGGTATTCAGATTTTTAGACGTTAGGCCCATTACTTTGACGATTTTAAGAACTTTCACTCCATATCTTTTTCAATATTAAGACGTTTCATACAATATAGGTGTCGATTATTTTCCTGGCTGGCGACATGGTTAGTGCGCGCAATTTCGGTGTGAGTTTCCTAGGTTCGAATCCGTGGAGTATCACATGTAGTCATTAGTTACATTGATTTCATAAATTAGGTTTATTTGTAAAGTTAATTGGTGGGTTGGTGATAATATGAATATAGTAGTAACCGTCCTCCGGCCGGGACGATTTTCTATTAAAATATGTACAATTTTATCTTGAAGGGGGGTCATAGTGTGTTTTTTTTTAAAGCTTAATGGAAGTCTATGGATAAAACTAAGCAAATAATATAAAGATAGTTGAATAATCAAATAAATAAGGCCCTCCCCCCTTAACAATGTTACTCAAAGTACCGTTAGCAGAGAGTTGTGTGGTGGTTTACATCGACCACGAGCGCCGGACAGACTCATCTCTTACTTAGTTTTCAGTAAAGAATTATGGCGGGGTCAGCGCGACTTAATTGAAAACGTGGGGTTAAAACTTGCAAGTTGTATTATGTTGTGATAATACTGAGCGTGTTGTTTGTTCTTATTATTTGTGTTTAATTACACACTTACTGGTAATATTATTGCATCAGATATATTTAATATACTTACAATTATTATATGTTTTACATTAGAAATTAATTATTCCTCACTTTAAAATGCTAACTGATTTTCTGCTTGGATGGTAATATTCTGCTATGCACTGTACTGTATGTAAACATACATTTATAACATATAATCATTGTCCGTCAGTATAGCCTAACTGTAAGTAACATGATTCTAGTATTATGATTACCGTAATATTCATTTGTATTCTAACCAATCAAATGTTATTATACAAATCAAAACTTAACCACCTCACCAATTGCTAATGTATAAGATTCAATCGTACCATTAATTTAAAAAATATAAAACCAATTCATATGCGCTTCACAAAAGATTACAAAGCTGTTCACAAAGTACCGGTATGTGTTAACAAAACTACACAATATGTTTGTTGTAATTAAGTTTGTCAGATATAACAAGCCCACAGAAATAGTGAATCTAAGAATAAATATGTTAACAACGAACTGTGTAATGAATGAAAATATATAGCGACAATTATGGAGACACATGTACTCAGGAAAGGTTTGAACAAGACCTATGCCGAGTGTGCCGTTGTATCGTTAGCCCACCAACAATCATGTTCGTTCATTGTAGAGTTCTGCTAACTACAGCATGATGTCAGGTGGATTATATTTGGAAAAGAGAGGTCGGCTAAAATTGTTACGTTTCGTTGAGATATGTTTCCCTGAAATAATTAGATCAAGATAGATTCGGTTACATTTAGGTTTAAGGGGGGTGACCTGTTTTTTTGTATCTATCTTGGTTGCATCCATTTGGCCCCATTCAGCCTACTGTGTTAAGACATTTATCCCCATCCAGGTGTCGATTTTTTACTGGCGAGTGTGACGCCTCCCGGCGCTAGCAGAATGGTTGCGTGGGGCATTCCAGCTCGCTAGCGCTCGCCAGGATGGGGGGATGGGCTACAGTTGTCCTAGAATGATCTGCTTTATGTTATTAGTGTCGTGTTGCCACAGACAGTCTAGAAATGGTCTTTGTTTTGGTCTGTGACCGCGCCTTGTATTTTATATTCGCTATAATATAAATGTTGCTTGTGTGAGAGGCGAGCGAGAGAGGGTGACGGGGTACACCTGGCAGTGGGGCGAGCTATCACGCGGCCCGCTTGGGCGCTGACGGCGTTGGCGGCCGGGTGGTCAACTAGTCCCTGCTCATCGCGCCCTCGTGTTTTTTACCAAGCTCAGAGCTGGCCTGACATGCGTATCGTCTACATCCTTTGCAATTCTGTCCCCCATACTCGCCACTTTGCATACTATATCTCTCTCTCGACTTCTCCTTTCTCATTCTCTAATCTTTATTAAACTCAACATCCCTTCTGGTTTCAGCATAGACGTTAGCGTCAGCCTAGTGTGTGTGCACCAGTTACTGAGTCATAGGATACCTCGTGGTCCAGGCACGACTCAGGGCGGTAATGGTGTTTTGTTTTCCAGTGTTTAAGGCAGGGGTTGGATCTAGTGTTACCGTTGTTGCATTTTGCCATTATCTAGTCCAATGTTGAAGAGCCCTGTGTCTTTGAGAACCTGGATCGTACCAATGGCGACCTAGCTCAGGATCTTGTGAACTAAGAGATAATTGCAGGATTGTTGTGGTCATTTGTTTTATTGAGGAATATAGTGGGCACGTTAATTTTGTTTTGGCAAAGTAGTATAGCACTTGAGAGTCATCAGAAATTTTTGGCAAGTGAATAGTGCTACATAAGAGTTTGGGGTACTTCTTTTCTGAATATTGTGGTGAGAAATTTTTGTGAGCATCATGTCTTATACCAGGTCAGAGGAGAATGGAGACACAGTACGTAATGTCGAAACTGAGGAACAGCAGCATGGTGAAAGGGTTAATCGGGTGAACTGTGAGGAGGATGCTAGGATATTTTTGCAATGGCCTGTTACTGCCGAGCGGTTGGAGGGTATGGATCGGTACTGTCTTCAATGCCTGGCCACAGCTATCGGTCATGCGGTTACTAGCAGCATGACCAGGGATAACTTGATAACGTGTGTACTGGGCAGGGTGACTGGTGAGCGAGATGGGTTGAGTGCTCAGAGCCCTTCGGCCATGCTTCCTCTACACTCGACTCCCAGCCATCCGAGTAGTTTGCCGACCCCGGGTACGCTTCCACAGTTGGGTGGTGACTGGCAGGGTGGGTTGCCCCTGGGGGGACCACCGGTAATTTCAAACATTGTAGCACCTTCACCTCCTCCAGGGTTAACTCCAGAATTATTGTACCAGCTCGAATTAGCTAAGATCGAAGAGAGAAAGGCTATCAGGGTATCTGAGCTTCAGCTTCACCAGCAACAAAGGGCAGGTGAGCTTCAGAAGCAAATAGAGCTAGCAAAAATCCAAGCTGAGTCGACCAGGTACTGTGCCGACATGGATGTAGAGAAGTCACGAGTAGAGACAACGGGACAGCGACTTGGGGCTGGTAACCGTGTTCATGAGCAGTCTCTCTCGCACTTATTGAAACTGGTTCCGGTGTTTGATGAGAGTGGTGTTACAGAATTGTTCACACGCTTTGAGAAGAAGTGCCAGGAACACCAGTGGCCAGAGAATAAATGGGCAGCACTTGTATCCTCTAGATTAATAGGCAAGGGTCTTAAAGCCTACGATGCCTTGCCTATAGAGTCGTGTATTATCTATGAGGAACTCAAGGAGGCTGTCCTGAGAGCATACGAACTACAACCAGAGACGTACAGGTTGAAGTTCCGGGGTGTTACCAAGGGTCGGGAGAGCACCTTTTTGGAGCATGTCCGGGAGCTGTCCGATGCTTTTGAGAATTGGCTGAGGTCGGAGAAAGCTACTACGTTTGACGACAATAAACAGTTGGTGCTTTTAGAGCAGTTTTTCAAATGCACGGGCGGCGACCTGACGTTAAACCTTAAAGAAAAGCAACCAAAAACTCTACAGGAGGCAGCTGAGATGGCTGACCTCCGGCTATCACTAATTCGTGGGTGCGGGTCTGCCCAGCGTAGTGAGGCAGGTAACAAGGGGCGTGACGCCCCACCCCCCCGAGTTAGTGATATACCTTATGCAAACAAGTACAAGAGCCATGATACCAAGACTGACCACAAGACTAGCACCGTCCCATTTAAGAAGGGGCCGGGCCCTTACCAGTACCAAGGGAAGCCCAAAGGGGAGTTGGAGTGTTATCATTGTCATCAAAAGGGGCACTTTGCAAGAGTCTGTCCTAGCAAACCACCTACAGCAGCTGTGTCTTTGGCCTGCAACATTGGTGTGTCTCCGAAGTCATCTGAGTTTGCCCGGGGCAGTTCGTCAGAGGCTGAGGCCCAGCCAATGCAGAAGCACCTGGGAGGCTCGAACCCTGCTCAGGATGTTTTTTGCGACCATAGAGGGCGGGGTTGCGTGATGTGGGCGGGGCGCAAGCATGGAGTAGAGGTCTTGCATGATACAGGTGCTTCCCAGACTCTGATGAAAAACTTGACTGGCTACCCTATAAACGCGGCTCGGGTGGTGGTGGTGCAGGGTATTAATGCAACTCGGTCATACCCGCTGGTGCGGTTGGAGTTGGAGGTGGATGGTGTGGCACGTGAATTGGATGTCGGGATTGTGGAGAAACTGCCAGTGGAGGGCGTCGACCTTCTACTCGGCAACGACTTTGCAATGCCCGCTTCTGAGGTTCTACCCTTAGTCGTTGCCGAGAGGCCGGCCGACGTGAGTAGGGAAGAGCAAGAGTGGGTCGAGCGGTGCCAGACACAACCCATGGCGTGTGGTGTCACCCGAGCTCGGGCAGCTAAAGTGTCACAGCCTAGTCCTCCGTCTTCAGACCAGCGGAGGAACGATCAACAGGAGGAGGCTAAAGCTGGAGTTGGTTTTAAGAGTTTTGACTCGGCGGCTCTCCTGGGTGATTCAGTATTAGCACCATTACTTAATTCTGGAGTAGCCCCTGGGCCTGTCATCGAGAGTGACGAGGCTGGGCATGACGAGTCTCCACGACAGCAACGTTATGTACATCGAGAGAGACAGAGGGAGCAGCCCAGTATCGGGGAAGGTCATGCATTGCTGCGGAAGCAGTTAGATCGCTTGGCACCCTCAGATATACGTCGGTTGCAACTAGAGGACCCTGAGCTCCAAACGTGTGCTAATGGAGCTGTAGAGCTCGACGAGGACGGTGATGCACAGCCAGGAGATTTTTTGTATTTAGAAGGCATCCTCTATAGGCGTTTTCAAGACCCTAAACGTAGTTGGCAAGAGGGGTCCGGAGTAGTGGACCAGTTGGTGGTGCCACGGGAGTGCAGGGATAGCCTACTGAGGTTGGCGCATGACATACCACTGGCAGGACATCTAGGGGTGAGAAAAACGGTGGCGGCTTTAGAAAAATTGTTTTGGTGGCCGGGGATGAAGGGGCAGGTGGCAACCTGGATAGCAAGGTGTCATACGTGCCAGAGGGTTGGAAAACCTAACCAAACAATTCCGAGAGCCCCGTTGCACCCCATTCCTGTCAGTGGACCGCCCTTCAGTAAGGTCATCATTGATATGGTCGGACCCCTACCCCCTACTAGTGCCGGTAATAAATTTCTAGTAACTATCATGGATGTGGCCCCTCGTTATCCTGATGCATATCCAATGAGAAATGGCACGGCGAAAACTGTTGTCCGGAACCTGCTCTGGTATTGCTCGCGGTATGGTTACCCGCAGGAGGTGCAATCGGACCAAGGTTCTAGTGTTACATCTAATCTGTTCAAACAAACTATGATTCAGCATGGAATCAGCACTGTCGTCTCTTCTGCGTATCACCCGGAGAGTCAAGGGGTGTTGGAGAGGTGGCACGCCGCGCTGAAAAGCATGCTTCGATGTTATTGAGCAGAGAATGGAAAGGATTGGGACCTTGGTCTGCCGTATGTTTTGTTCGCGGCAAGAGAAGTACCTGGAGAGAGTCTCGGTTTCAGTTCGAATGAGCTTGTTTTCGGGCATCGGGTGAGGGGCCCTCTCCACATGGAGAAGGAGATGTGGGAGGGCACTGGGCATGTTGTTCTGCGAGATAAGTTGCAACCTCTTGTTCCTGAGCGACAAGAGGAGTTGTTTGCTAGGCTGTGGCAGTCCGTCCGCATGTTTGTTACTTCTCCAGGCCTGATGTGCGGGGTAGAATCCGACACGGAGGCTGGAGACGGTGCAGGGCTCGAGTTGGTTCCCTGCCGTGTGAATCCTGCTCGACAGCCTGTTGTAAGGGCGGAGCTGGACAGCGTGTGGAGAGGGGGTCTGAGGGATGAGGGATATCGTGAGTGGTCGTTGCCAGTGGCTTTGCAACCTGAGTTTGGTGGCAGAGTCCGTGTGTGTGTTGATTGCAAGAGTGTGGAAGCATTATCCCTGACAGACGCCTATCCATTACCCAGAGTTGACGACACCATAGACCGCTTCGGGGCTGCCTCGCTCATCACGAAGGTAGAACTAGTGAAGGGTTATTGGCAGGCCCCGTTGCCGGGAAGAGCGAAGAGAAGTGCCAGTTTTGCGATGAGCTGGGCAGAGTGTCAGTGCCAGGTGTTGTTGTGCTGCCGGAACACAAGTTGGATGTGTGGCATGCTAAGGGCACTGATAATGTTTTGGCTTTGTTTGCAGGAGAACCCTCGCTGTTCAGTCAGTGTCTGTCATGGGTGGAGGATCCGGGGTAGGCTACCACAGTATTTTGGTATAACCTCCTGTCTTGGCTCGCGGTGTATTTTTGCGCTGGTGCTTGTTGGCTCGCGTGTGTAGCATCAGCGTAGGGTCGCAGGGCAGGAGTTGTTGGCTTTGATTAGACGAAAATTAGGCTACATCTATAGTAGCCGCCAAAAACAACATTAAAATAAAATATGAAAAATTAAATAAAAACTCTTTCTTTTTTATAATTAATTTTAAGATAATATTGTAGCTGAGTACTGAGGGCAGATGATTTTCCCTCAGTAGGCTGTGCTTCTTAACCCTTATTTAGCGGCGAGCAACATAAGTCGAGTTAAATAAAGCTGGACTATGTGGCGGCGCTCGACATAACTCGAGTGGCAATTTCAGCACGTAATGTGGCTGAGAGAGAGAGACAAGTGGTGGCAGACTAGCGAGCGTATGACTGCTCCAGACCACCGCGGCGAACCTACTGACACAAATCTCAGCTCCCTCCTCCCTCTCTCACTCGCTACATACTCAATTATGTACTGAAAGTACCGAATTACCTGCTTTTTGCACTCGCGTTGCACGGTTATTGCAAGAAAACTATCCATCATACAAGGATCGTTATGGTGTCATTCGAAAGCTCTGTTTATGCCCTTTCAGGGATAGGTACTTGTTTTACGTTCTGGGTCTTATTTAGGCATGAAAATGATCACGTAAACAGCCCTATTTTGGCTAAAAACACCCCGCTGTGCGGTACATAAACGGGGGGGGAATAGGCCGCTCGTAAGGTGTTAAAGCTCGCTCTGGGAGCACAATGTTATGAATTAATGTATTATGTTTGGGAATGGTGATAAGATTTGTTTTTATATATATAAATGTTGTATTTTTTTTGGAGGAGACTGAGCTTGCATTCCATGAGTGGCAGAGTGGTTAGGAGTGGCAGATTCTAGCGACATTCTGCCT
Organism: Paralithodes platypus; assembly: GCA_032716605.1. Classification (NCBI taxonomy): domain Eukaryota; kingdom Metazoa; phylum Arthropoda; class Malacostraca; order Decapoda; family Lithodidae; genus Paralithodes; species Paralithodes platypus. The sequence goes on from CM064485.1 coordinate 40,920,142, forward strand.
GTTCAGATATGGGCTCATGGTTGAGTGTCCCATATCTTGGGGGGGGGTGTGACGCCTCCCGGCGCTAGCAGAATGGTTGCATGGGGCATTGCAGCTCGCTAGCGCTCGCCAGGATGGGGGGATGGGCTACAGTTGTCCTAGAATAATCTGCTTTATGTTATTAGTGTGACGCACCCCAGTGCTGGGCAACGCAACCTGATTGTACTCCTTGGTACTCCACTGTACCGCCCGTGATCTGGCTACCGTCAGCCGCTATGTATATTGAGTGTGACAACTTATAACTATGTTCTTTGTATCTCTGCAAAGGTCTCGTCATGTGCTAACCAGTGGTGGGTTTTGTTTTAAGCCATGTCGAGACCTTCCATTTAATATGTAGTATCAATAGAGAAGTTGATAGATGAGTAATGGGAGTTCAGAGAGAGAGAGTGAGTTAGGCTTCAGAGCAAGAGGGTAGCAACACGCCGCGCTGCCGGCCGGGTGGTTGCCAGACGTATGGACTGGTTGGCAGCCTTGCCCTTATAGCTAGGCGCGATAGGGTTGGTAGTCCATTGTTGCCTGCCTGGGCTGGGCCCATGTTGTCGTACAGCACACTGCCTGGAGGTTGGCTGTGTGTTCCTTGACCAGGTTGCCTAGAACCTTTGAGATTCTAACATCCCTTGCTCTCTCTCCCCACTTCTCACGGTTGCACTCTTTCTCTCTGACGACATTACTCTCATTTCATTCTTCTCTCTATTTAAATGCATAACCTTCCCTTGAGGTCCTAAAGGAGTTTCAGCACTCACCTCTCGTATTACTCTTAGGACAAGCATATATTTACATGTATTAGATTTAAGGGGTTAATGTGAACAGCGATCTTCTTGATGAGGATAGTTGGTGAACGTTCTACATGTTCACGAGTTATATGCCCCGCTCATCATCCCATTTGTGACTAGACTGGTGCCATGTGTAAGAGCCCGACCATGCCCAGGAGTTGTCTGTAGAGGGACGAGGACTTAGCCTTGATTTGCATACCGAGCCAGGAGCGAGTGTAGCACCCGAGACTACAGCTCGCTCGTTGTGCCGGTATAGTAGAGTAACGTAATTTATCTGTCCTTGTGTTCTCTACAGTCTTCTCCTGGGTTCTCGCTTTCGGTGCTGGGACTCGTTGTTCCTGTGACTTGGCCTGCTAGCTAGAACACATGGGGATGATGAGTGGGATATATCTTTATTTGACTATGCATTGCAGCTCTCTTTAAGTATATATCTATAACACTTTACAATACACATTACTCACACACAAGACAACACTATTAATACTTTCATGTATCAATTAACTGCACTGTCGTTTTGCTGCTGTGTCCGGAGTTCTGTTGCGTAGGGCGCATACGGACTCGGAGGGGAGACAGAGTGAGAGAAGCGAAGTAGCCTATGCGGTAGTAGGCTACCGGCGCAGTACTGTTGCCTGCAACCTTTTAGTTATTCCAAGTATAGATTCATTATTATAATAAGTGACTACTATTTATGTTCCTCCCATGTGTATTATTAGGTATCTACTGGATCATGAACATCTTGTATGCTACATGCTAGTGCATGTTAGTAGGGGACAGTTAGTGTAGTGCACGCGCTTTCAAGTAGGCGTGTACATTTGTCATTTAGCATTTCACTGTCATACCTTTAGCCTGCTTCTATTCTACATTATTAGAGGCTTAATATTAACGTAGTTTCTTGAGTATTGCATTTCTTTAGTAATAACGTAACCTATAAATGTCTGAGGGAGTTTAGCCTCATAGCCTACCCCTGTTGTACACTTTCGCCGAGTTAAGGTACCTCGTTACCGTAGACGATAACTCTGTAGGGCGTTGGTGCTTTTGTTGTCTGGAGCATATAGTATTTGGGACTGGAATCGAGCGTGTCGTTGTCACTTAAGCCATTTCTGTCCTACGATCAAGAATCCCGAATATGTATTGCCGATCCAGCCGTAACAAAATGGCGACCTTGCACAAGATTCAGTAGTATCCTATCACATGTTTTTTGGAGAACTATTCTATGCTACCTAGTAGAGCTGGCTAGAATTTTCTTGCATATTGGAGGAATTTTTATTGTGTCATTATTGTATTGGTGGACTTGCAGATTGTTTCGTTAGGTGTCTAGAGTAGAGTCATTCAAGCATCTTTAACATTTTGTGAGTCGAGACTGCAATTAGTAATAAGCACTTTTTTTTTATGAACAGCAATTGTATAACCAGCACTATGTCTAATGACATCATTTACGGGGGAGGATAACACGGTACAGCCTAGTGACCAGCAAGTACAGCAGATATTTAGGGAGGGGAGCGTTATAAGTGGAGAGAGGGATGCCCGGGCATTTTTGCAGACACCTTTGACCGAACAGCGCCTGCAGGCTATTGATTGTTACGGTCTTCGCTGTTTAGCCACGGTTTTGGGGCGGGACTGTCCTGACAGTTGGCCCAAGAAGAATTTGGTGGCATGTTTGTTGGGTGATGGCGATGGGGCGGTGGGTGGTGTGGGGTCTTGGGGGGTTCCCTCCAAGCCTCCATTCCACTCTACCCCTGAGCTGGGCCCTCAGCCAGCGAGTCTTAGCACGATGCAGCAGGAGGGTTCTCAATGGCAAGCTGGCTTACCCGTAAACACGTCTCGGTGTGGATCCCCCATTTTGTGCTCTCCCCCCCCAGGCCTGTCTCCTGAGATGTTATTTCAGCTAGAACTAGCTAAGCTTAAGTTGCGAGAGAGTCAACAGGCTAGTATAGAACGGATTAAGCTGCAGGAGACTCAGATACAACAGGCTAGTATAGAACGGATTAAGCTGCAGGAGACTCAGATACAACAGGCTAGTATAGAACGCATAGAGGTTGCTAGAATCCAAGCCAATCAGGATGCAACCAGGTACCAGGCTGAAATGGATGTCGAGAAGTCTAGAGTAGAGACCATGGGGCGTCATCTCGGTGGTGGGCACCGGGTTACAGACTCACTTTCGCATTTAATTAAGTTAGTACCCGCATTTGATGAGACAGCAGTGAGTTTTTTGCTCGTTTCGAAAAGAAGTGTCGTGAGTATGACTGGCCGGAGGTTAAATGGGCAGCATTAGTTTCATCACGTCTAGTGGGTAAGGGGTTGAAAGCCTACGATGCACTGTCACTGGACGAGAGTGTCGTGTATGGACTGGTGAAGGAGGCTGTGCTCCGGGCCTACGAACTGCAACCCGAAACTTATAGATTGAAGTTCCGTGGCGTGAATAAGAAGAGCGACGTCAGTTTTATGGAGCACGCACGGGACTTAACAGATGCATGTAATAACTGGTTTCGGTCCGAGCACGCAGAGTCGGCTGAGGAAATTAAGCAACTTTTCTATCTGGAACAGTTTTACAAATGTACTGGAACCGATCTAACGCTGAACATTAAGGAAAAATTTCCCAAGACAGTAGAGGAGGCTGCCAAGATGGCAGACCTCAGATTATCATTGATTCGTGGTTGCGGTGCCGCTCAGAGGGCTGAGTCAGGGCAGAAGGGGCGCTATACCCCACCCACCAGAGTTTTCGATAATAACAAATCCTATGACACACATAACCACACTAAAAGCATTGCACCTAATAACACCTACAAACACAAGCCTCTCCCGTTTACTAAAGGTCAGGCCCCTTCTTCGCCCGCACAAGGGAAGAAGCCCATTGGGGATGTGAAATGTTACAAATGTCAGAAGCTAGGCCATTATTCACGTGAGTGCCCTAGTAACACTCCCGCTAAGCCGGTGTCATTGGTTCACAGTATCGGTGTGTCTCTGAAGGCTGCAGCAACTGCCCGGGGTAGGTTGTCAGCAGCTGAGGCACACGCGGTAAAGAAGCGTACGGAAGGCTCGACACCTGTCCGGGACACTTTCTGTAGCCATCGGGGACACGGGTTTGTGAGCTGGGGGAGTGAACTACGGAGGGTTGACTTGTTGAGGGATACGGGGGCTTCGCAAACTTTGTTGAGGAACCTCACAGGGAAACCGATAAATGCGGCCAGAGTTGTTGTGGTGCAGGGTATAAATGCTACGAGGTCATACCCACTTGTGAGGTTGGAGTTGAGAGTGGGAGAGGTGTGCAGGGAGCTGGATGTAGGGATCGTTGAGTGTTTGCCAGTTGAGGGCGTCGACCTTCTTCTCGGCAACGACTTTGCGGTGCCCACTTCCGGGACTCCACCCTTAGTCGTTGCCGAGAGGGCGGCCGACGTGGATGGTGAGAATCGGGAATGGGTTGGGAGGTGCCAACAGGATGAGATGGCCTGTGTGGTAACCCGATCTCGCTCTGCGGCTCCTGCACAGCCTAGCACTCAACCTCGGGGACAGTGGAGGAAGGATCAGGAGAAGGTTGCTAAGGGCAGGAAAAGGGACATTGATTCTGCTGCACTTCTCGGTGATTCGGTACTTGGACCTATAATAAACACGGGAGTTGACTCTGGCCCAGATATGGTGTGTAACAAGGCAGAGTTGGGTAAGACTTCGCGTGAGGCAAGAGCTGTAGCGAGAGCCACTAAGGCAGTAGAGCCTACTAGCCGGGGTAATGTCTTATTACAAAACCATCTTGATGCATTGACGCCCGGGGACATAAGTGAGCAGCAGCTGCAAGACGCTAGCCTAGCTCGTTATAGCAATGGTGCCATAGAGTTGGAGGAAGATGGCGAAGAGAAGCCGGGGTCTATACTTAAATATGTCCTTGAGAGCCGGGAGAGACTTATAAGTTGCATGGCAGCGGCAGGTAATAACTTGGTTAATGCACAGGCGGTCATGAAGCACCAGTATGACGCCAAGGTGAAGCTTCGGGAGTTTTCGGTGGGTCAGGAGGTAATGTTGCTTTTACCTTTGCCTGGACACCCCCTTTCTGCCAAGTTCATTGGGCCGTATGTGGTGGCTAAGAAACTGTCCGACCTTGATTATCTCGTTGCAACACCTGACCGTAGGAAAAAACATCAGTTATGTCATGTTAACCTCATGAAAGAGTATGTGAGACGCCCCTCAGAGCCTCTCACTGTCCCTGTGCTGGCCTGCAGCGGCCAGGGTGGAGAAGGAGGTGGGGACAGTCATGCTGCTGAGGAGGATAGCTGGGACTGTGTCATTTCCGCGGAACAGTGGGCGGGGAATACTGAACAAGAGGCTAGGCAAGCTGTAAGTCACCTGCCTGAGCACCAGGGTGCTGCTGTCCTAGGCCTGTTCAGGTCATACCCCTCTGTTTTCGCCGAACACCCAGGTCTCACTACTCAGGTAACGCACGACGTGGACGTCGGTGATAATGTGCCCTTCAAGTCAGTGCCCTACCGTGTGCCCCCGGTAAAGTTGCCAGCTTTACGGGAGGAGTTAAAGTACATGGTTGAGAGAGGGATGATCACTGAAGGTTATGTGAAGTGGACATCACCCGTCACGTTGCAGCCAAAACCTGACGGCAAGGTGCGGTTCTGCATAGATTTTCGTAGGCTAAATGGCTTGACCACTACCAACCCTTACCTTTTGCCTCGAGTTGACGACAGCGTGGACAAGATAGGGAATGCAAAATACCTTACTAAAATTGATCTTGTAAAAGGCTACTGGCAAGTACCCCTGTCGGACCGAGCTAAGCAAGTTTGTGGTTTTGTGGTAGATGGCAAGACCTACCAATGTAACGTAATGCCTTATGGGCTTAAGAACGCACCTGCCACGTTTCAGAACCTGATGAACGATATTTGTGACGAAATCCCTAACTGCACGGTCTACCTTGATGACGTGATAGTATATGATGACGATTTTGAAAATCACCTAAGGCACTTAGAGACCCTGTTTAGGAAGTTGCACGATGCTGGGCTGGTGGTGAACCTGAGGAAGTGCGAGTTTGTAAAGGCTACTGTGCAGTATCTTGGCTTTGTGGTCGGGTTAGGCCGGGTGTGCCCCCCCCTGAGCAAGATACAGGCTATCAATATGTTTCCCAGGCCCACCACTAAGCGCCAGGTCATGCGGTTCCTAGGTATGATAGGCTATTATAGGCGCTTCATCCGGGGATACTCTACTGTCTTAGCACCGTTAACTGATCTACTGTCGAAGTCAGTGAAGTTCTGTTGGGCTGCGGAGTGTCAGAGGGCTTTCGACCTAGTCAAGCACCTGCTGTGTACACATCCGATTTTGAGGGCCCCAGACTTCTCCAGGAGTTTTCAGCTGGCGACTGATGCCAGCGGTGTGGGTGCCGGGGCAGTGTTACTGCAGACTGATTCCGAGGGCTTGGAACACCCAGTGAGCTTCTTTTCTCGCAAGTTTAATTCGGCACAAAGGAATTACTCGACTATAGAGAAGGAGCTTCTGGCTATCGTTTTGTCGCTCAAACATTTCGAAGTTTATGTTCCAGCCTACGGCCCGGTAGTGACGATTTATACGGACCATCATCCCTTGAAATTCCTAAATCAGTTTCACAATCGGAATATACGGTTGACCAGGTGGTCCCTAATGCTCCAAGAGTATAATCTCAACATTCAGCATATTGCCGGGAGTGAGAACGTGATAGCAGATTGTCTATCAAGGGTTGATGATCCAAGATAGTCGTGCACGGTGTGTGGGTTGAGCAGGAGTAAAATTAGGCTATCATAACGCCGTCCAAAAAGATTATAAAACAATAAAATAAACGAGAAAACTCCTTTTTTTTTTTTTTTTTAGATTTGTAACTCTTTATTGTTGTAGCATGATGCCTGCGATATTGTGTTTTATGTATAATTCACACTTCAGTTGTTGTGCACCTTTTGCAATTAGTGGCAGCTAAGGGTAGCAGGTCGGTTGGTTGCCTGTCAGATTTTGATAATGCTTCTAAGGTCGATTATCTAAAATCTTGGGGGGGCTGTGACGCACCCCAGTGCTGGGCAACGCAACCTGATTGTACTCCTTGGTACTCCACTGTACCGCCCGTGATCTGGCTACCGTCAGCCGCTATGTATATTGAGTGTGACAACTTATAACTATGTTCTTTGTATCTCTGCAAAGGTCTCGTCATGTGCTAACCAGTGGTGGGTTTTGTTTTAAGCCATGTCGAGACCTTCCATTTAATATGTAGTATCAATAGAGAAGTTGATAGATGAGTAATGGGTGTTCAGAGAGAGAGAGTGAGTTAGGCTTCAGAGCAAGAGGGTAGCAACACGCCGCGCTGCCGGCCGGGTGGTTGCCAGACGTATGGACTGGTTGGCAGCCTTGCCCTTATAGCTAGGCGCGATAGGGTTGGTAGTCCATTGTTGCCTGCCTGGGCTGGGCCCATGTTGTCGTACAGCACACTGCCTGGAGGTTGGCTGTGTGTTCCTTGACCAGGTTGCCTAGAACCTTTGAGATTCTAACATCCCTTGCTCTCTCTCCCCACTTCTCACGGTTGCACTCTTTCTCTCTGACGACATTACTCTCATTTCATTCTTCTCTCTATTTAAATGCATAACCTTCCCTTGAGGTCCTAAAGGAGTTTCAGCACTCACCTCTCGTATTACTCTTAGGACAAGCATATATTTACATGTATTAGATTTAAGGGGTTAATGTGAACAGCGATCTTCTTGATGAGGATAGTTGGTGAACGTTCTACATGTTCACGAGTTATATGCCCTGCTCATCATCCCATTTGTGACTAGACTGGTGCCATGTGTAAGAGCCCGACCATGCCCAGGAGTTGTCTGTAGAGGGACGAGGACTTAGCCTTGATTTGCATACCGAGCCAGGAGCGAGTGTAGCACCCGAGACTACAGCTCGCTCGTTGTGCCGGTATAGTAGAGTAACGTAATTTATCTGTCCTTGTGTTCTCTACAGTCTTCTCCTGGGTTCTCGCTTTCGGTGCTGGGACTCGTTGTTCCTGTGACTTGGCCTGCTAGCTAGAACACATGGGGATGATGAGTGGGATATATCTTTATTTGACTATGCATTGCAGCTCTCTTTAAGTATATATCTATAACACTTTACAATACACATTACTCACACACAAGACAACACTATTAATACTTTCATGTATCAATTAACTGCACTGTCGTTTTGCTGCTGTGTCCGGAGTTCTGTTGCGTAGGGCGCATACGGACTCGGAGGGGAGACAGAGTGAGAGAAGCGAAGTAGCCTATGCGGTAGTAGGCTACCGGCGCAGTACTGTTGCCTGCAACCTTTTAGTTATTCCAAGTATAGATTCATTATTATAATAAGTGACTACTATTTATGTTCCTCCCATGTGTATTATTAGGTATCTACTGGATCATGAACATCTTGTATGCTACATGCTAGTGCATGTTAGTAGGGGACAGTTAGTGTAGTGCACGCGCTTTCAAGTAGGCGTGTACATTTGTCATTTAGCATTTCACTGTCATACCTTTAGCCTGCTTCTATTCTACATTATTAGAGGCTTAATATTAACGTAGTTTCTTGAGTATTGCATTTCTTTAGTAATAACGTAACCTATAAATGTCTGAGGGAGTTTAGCCTCATAGCCTACCCCTGTTGTACACTTTCGCCGAGTTAAGGTACCTCGTTACCGTAGACGATAACTCTGTAGGGCGTTGGTGCTTTTGTTGTCTGGAGCATATAGTATTTGGGACTGGAATCGAGCGTGTCGTTGTCACTTAAGCCATTTCTGTCCTACGATCAAGAATCCCGAATATGTATTGCCGATCCAGCCGTAACATTAGTGTCGTGTTGCCACAGACAGTCTAGAAATGGTCTTTGTTTTGGTCTGTGACCGCGCCTTGTATTTTATATTCGCTATAATATAAATGTTGCTTGTGTGAGAGGCGAGCGAGAGAGGGTGACGGGGTACACCTGGCAGTGGGGCGAGCTATCACGCAGCCCGCTTGGGCGCTGATGGCGTTGCCGGCCGGGTGGTCAACTAGTCCCTGCTCATCGCGGCCTCGTGTTTTTTACCAAGCTCAGAGCTGGCCTGACACGCGTATCGTCTACATCCTTTGCAATTCTGTCCCCCATACTCGCCACTTTGCATACTATTTCTCTCTCTCGACTTCTCCTTTCTCATTCTCTAATCTTTATTAAACTCAACATCCCTTCTGGTTTCAGCATAGACGTTCACCGTCGGCCAGTCGTATTGTACGCGAAGCTCTCAGATATTTCTATGTATTAGGCTTTAATGAGGCTTGGAGAGACGGACTTTTCCGTGTGTGTCCTCTCTCGGGAAGGTTGTAGACCGGTATATGTCTCCCTGGCAAGGTGTTGAGTGATTCTGCTTAGTTATTTAAAGCTAGACTAGGGGTAAGGTTACTGTGTCGTTGTCTCCGATGTGTGCAGTGTTAGCTAAGCCCTGCACGACATCGACAGGTACTGTGGGAGCCTAGGTTGTCTTCGGGTGGGTTTACTTTGCGAGCACAGCACTGTGGTGTGAGAGGGCCAAAGCCTATCCCTCACAACATAGTGCTGCCTCTTTGTGTTGACTTCTGAGCGATCGCCAGGATAGAACTAGGTACTAGAGACCTAGATTTATCAAGAGAGCATCCCCGTCATATAACGTAATCTTCATTATACCACCTTCGGACAACGTTAGGCTACGAGCCGCATGCTCGCCCATTGTTGCCCTGCCTTGATACCCCAGCTAGACTTTATTAACCGAGCAGACACTGGTTAGAGATAAGCTCCATTATTATATGTATGCCACATTATTATTCACTGCACTTTTGAGCCGAGGTTGTTGTTGAGTTGCACAACCCGAGTAGGCTGTTGCGTTGTGTTACAAAGCATTTCTTTAGTTGTCGAGCATTACTACCTTTGCGCAGTCTTTATTATTCGCCTGCCTATTGTTACCATATGTCTTAGCATTTATTGTGACCCGTATTCTGCATTATAATTGTTCAAGATTCTTTACGAACATCTTCCCAGCATCAGACTTATTTCAGAAGTTTCCAGTTGATGTTGCAGGACTAGCATTGCACTTTCTTTAATACAGGAGTGCCAGTTATTTGAGTATCTACCGTAACGTTAAATAATCACGTTACTTATCTTTTCTTTGTGTAACCTAAACGAGTAATCTTTTACTGTTTGAGAATAGGCTGTTTCATCGAGCGTCAGCCTAGTGTGTGTGCACCAGTTACCGAGTCATAGGATACCTCGTGGTCCAGGCACGACTCAGGGCGGTAATGGTGTTTTGTTTTCCAGTGTTTAAGGCAGGGGTTGGATCTAGTGTTACCGTTGTTGCATTTTGCCATTATCTAGTCCAATGTTGAAGAGCCCTGTGTCTTTGAGAACCTGGATCGTAACACGAGCGATAGCGATCCAGCATTTTATGAAGAGATCCGTCTTCATTCGAGACATCATTCTATCGAAAAATGTAACATTTTAGCCACCTGTCTAACTCATAATCCAAAATATTGTGGCTCGCTATCTAGCTTACATGTATATATTTTAGTGTAATACACATATTACATATGTATTTTTCAATTTTGTCAACATCCATTGTTACGCTGGCCAGCTTGCCAGAATGCACTCGTAACTCGCTAGCGCTCGCCAGGGTAGTGAAATGGGCTACAATAATCGTAGAACGATGTTCTTTCTTTCATAGAGTTCATGTTGTCACAGACAGATCAGTGGTGGTCTTTATTCTTGCCTGTGACACTTGGAAGTATTTTATACCATTGATAGAATATAAGATGCATTGTGTGAAGTTAAGGAGAAAGAGCGAGGTAGGCAGCGAGGTGGTAGTATGTGCGTGTGTATGTACGTGTGCCTCCCTCGCTCGGAGGAGTTTCCCACGCCCGTGATTGGCCGGCGGGCCTGATGCGGCATATGACGCCTGCTCCTCATGACGTAGTCGTCTGTGATTGGTTGCCGCTGCCTTTGTTAGTGCTGGGGGGGCTCCTGCCCGCGTTTCTCCTGCAGAGCTTGGCATGGCGTGCTTGGTCCTACATGTCCTTTGCAATCTGTCCCCCATATAACCCCCTATACTACTTTCTCTCTCTCTGAACTTCTTCCTTTTCATACTTCTCTCTTTATTCAATTACTTATCCCTTCTGGTTCTGCATACGACTTCCATAGTCGGCCAGTCGTATTACCAGCACCAGCTCTCCATATATGTTTGCACTAGTTTTAGGGATTATTAGAGTCATAGTCATATGGTAGCCTAGTGTTGGGGTGCTTCTAATTATTGAGCTGTTCTTTCCCATTATTTAATGCTAGACAGTGGAAGGTATCTTTGGTCATTGTCTGAGTTATGTATGTGGCAAGTCAGAGCCTGTACAACATCGACGAAGCTAGCTAGCCTGTAACCCTTGTGCATATTTTCCTTTGCGAGTGTAGCAGCATACAGGTAAAGGGTTTTTACCTACTCTTACCTGTATGATTGCTAACTCATTTTGTTGACCTTTGTGGAGCGCCAGGGCAAGACCAGATACTAGAGATCTGGATTTACCAAGAGAGCCTCCAACTCACTTAACGTAACATAAGGGAAATCTGTTCAAAGGGAGACAGTAGGCTACGAGCATGCTTGCGCTCTGCCTAGTTTCCTGATACCTTTTATGCCACTGCTAGACTTTATTAGTGAGAAAGTCAGCATTGTGTTTATTAACTTTCATTGTGTATGCTTTAGGAATTATTCATGCCTTATTTTAGCCTAGGTTGATGCATAGTGCACAACCCAGTTTGGCTGTTACGTTGGCTAAGGAAGTACTGTTTCTGAGTGGTTATTATTAGTGCTGTCACAGAGTTGTTGCACTCCCTTGTTATATATATGTATCCTACTTATTGGTGTATTTAAGATACACGCTTTGGTGTCCTGCCCCTGCATTATTTCTGTTCTATATTAACCCTCTGTTCCCGGAAGGGCTCTTGAACGCCCATAAAAAAGCATACACGAGCTGCCCGGAAGGGCTCTTAAACACCCATGAGGTCAAAGCCTGTGAGCTTCGTGTGCGAGGCGTCGGTCCGACGCATGTAAACAACAGCCGGCTGAACCGTCGCCCCGCATCTCCGGCCACAAGAAGGAGAGCGTCGCTTGTTCGAGTGTGCCTGTATGTTGTTGTTAAGTATCGAAAAGTAGTGTAAAGTGGCTGTTTTGGCCATAAAGTTATCTCCAATGAAATCATCATCACAGCTCAACCAGTTGACTTAGAGAGCTCTACTTAATGCCATTCTACAGGTAAATAACACAGCTACGCTTGGGAATGCGCGGGAATGCGGGAAGCAGTCAGATTAACAAATATATGGTAGCCTAGCCTAGACGTTTTTCGGCCAAAACACCCGGGTTTCGGGGAATATATATATAATACATAGCCGGGGCTGGAGGGTTAATGAGCATCTTAGAGCATCAGACCTTTTCAGAAGATTCCATATCTGATTGCTGTAGGACTAGACTTTCAGTGTTTTCATAGAGCATTGAAGAGTTTAGTGTTGAGTACAGACTCACACTAAAGTTAACGTAAGCATATATTCCTTTATTAAATCTTATATAGTTTATTCAAGCATTGTTATTACTTTAGAGCATTTTCATAACGTAAGTACTCCTGTTGTGAGTTGGCTTTGCCATCATCGGAAAGCCTTTGTAGAAGTGCACTAAAACCTAGTTAATTGATACCCCATTATCCAGTAGATTAACTCTGAAGGGTTTTAAGTGTTTTTGTTCAATAGCGTAATAGTTCAAGGGTTTGGAATTAGCGTACCGTTGTTGCAGATATAGCCTATCATCTAGTCCATTATTAAGTGCCCTTGTTTATTTCGTAGTGCAGGTCGTAACAAATGGCGACCTTAGACCAGAATATAGTGAACTGAATATTGCAGTTTTTTTTTGGAGAAATCTTATTGCCATTTGGGGTTGAATGTATTTCTCGCATTGTTGGCAGTAGACATTGTTTTGAGGATACATAGAACTTGTTGGAGTTATTGGTGACCTAGTATTGCACTCAAGAACATCTTCGAATATTTTTTGGTGAATAAAGCTACGCAAGAGTTTGGCTACTTTTGGCTTGACTGAGAATGTTGTTGTTGACTCCATCATGTCACTGGACGGGTCTGAGCATAGTGAGGGCACAGTGCGAGAGGCAAGCGAGGAGGTGGAGAACGTGGAGTTGATAAGCGGCGTTCGGGTGGTGAACAATGAGGAGGATGCTCGGATATTTTTGGAGGAGCCTGTGTCAGTGGATCGTGTGTCGGGGCTAGACCGGTACGGACTGCAGTGTGTGGCCACGGTCTTAGGGTTTCCCGGTACTAGCGGTTTGTCGAGAGGTGAGCTGGTTGCCTGTGTGCTGGGAGGGGTGCATGGGGGTTCGGGTGGAGCGGGAGCTGGGGCACCTTCGTCCCAGCCCCCATTCCACTCAACTCCTATTGTGGCGCCCCCTCGGGTTCCGGAGCCGGGCACGTTCCCGCAGGCCGATGCCCGCTGGCGGTTGGGTATGCCTCTAGGTGATTCACGGGGTGGGTCCCCAATAGTAGCACCCCCTCCTCAGGGTTTGTCTTCCGAGATGTTGTTTCAGCTCGAGCTCGCCAAACTTGAGCAGCGAAAGCATGAGGCTGAGCTCAAGTATAAGTATGAGGCTGAGCAGCAGCAGCGAGAGGCTGGGCTCAAGTATAAGTATCAAGCTGAGTCTGCAAGGTATTGTGCCGATATTGACCTAGAGAAAACTCGTGTAGAGGTGACGAGGAACCGGGCCGTCCAGGGGGGTCGAGACCAGGACCAGTCCCTGTCGCATCTACTAAAGTTGGTTCCAGTGTTTGATGAGTTAGGAGTTACAGAATTTGTTCTCCGGTTCGAGAAAAAGTGCCAGGAGCACCAATGGCCCGAGGAGAAGTGGGCAGCCCTTGTTTCTTCACGATTGACGGGGAAAGCACTCAAGGCGTACGATGATTTGCCCCTAGATTACTGTGTGAATTACGAGTTGTTGAAAGAGGCTGTCCTGAGGGCGTATGAGCTACAGCCAGAGACCTATAGGCTGAAGTTTAGGGCAGTTCCAAAAAGAAAGGAGAGTACTTTCCAGGAACACGCTAGAGAGCTGTCAGATGCATTTGAAAATTGGATAAGGTCGGAGAAGGCAACTACTTTTGATTCAGTAAAACAACTAGTGTTGCTGGAACAATTTTTTAAATGTACTGTCAGTGACTTGACTCTTAACCTTAAAGAAAAGCGACCGAAAACTCTACAAGAGGCGGCTGAGCTGGCTAACCTCAGGTTGTCATTGATTCGCGGGTGCGGGTCTGCACAGAGAGCTGAGGCAGGTAACAAGGGGCGTACCACTCCACCCCCCCCGAATTAATGACACAAACAATTATCCATTCAAGAGTACTGTTGCCAATTATGATCCCAAGTCGAAACCCTTCCCGTTAAAGAAAGGCCAGGGCCCTTACCCATCTCAGGGGAAGTCCAAGAGTGAGGTGGAATGTTTCAAGTGTCATAAGAAGGGGCATATTGCGCGCTCATGTCCGAGCGCATCGCCTACAGCAGTGGTGTCACTAGTAAGCAACATTGGCGTGTCTTTGAGGTCTTCCGCGTTTGCCCAGGGTAAACAGTCGGTTGCGAAGTCATCGCCGGTGCAGAAGCAGCAGGAGGGCTCGTCACCCGTCCGTGATGTTTTTTGTGGTCATAGGGGGCACGGCACTGTGGGGTGGACTGGTGTGAAGCATAGGCTTGAGTTGTTGCGTGATACGGGCGCTTCCCAGACACTTGTTAAGAATTTCACTGGCAAGCCAATTAACGTGGCTCAGGTTGTGGTGGTTCAAGGCATCAATGCTACGCGGTCTTACCCGCTGGTCAGAGTGGAACTTGAGGTAGACGGTGTGACATGGGAGTTGGATGTGGGTGTGGTGGAGAAATTGCCAGTTGAGGGGGTCGACCTCCTTCTCGGCAACGACTTTGCGGTGCCCACTTCCGAGGTTCCACCCTTAGTCGTTGCCGAGAGGGTGGCCGACACGAGTAGTTGGGGCAAGAGTGGCTTGAGAGGTGTCAGATGCCACAGATGGCTTGTGCTGTCACCAGGTCTCAGTCCGCTCAAGTGTCACAGCCTAGTACCCAAGTTCTAGACCAGCGGAGGAAGGGTCGGGAGGAGAAAGTCAAGGCTGGTCGGGTGGAGAGTTTGGATCTAGCGACACTCCTTGGTGACTCAGTACTTGCACCCATTATGAGGTCCGGAGTGGCCCCAGAACCTGTCCGCCCTAGTGACATGGTTGGGCGTGATAGCACTCCGCGACAGAAACGTTCCCAGGCGAAGCAGGCAAGGCTTGAGCAGCCTAGTATTGGGGGTAGCCACAAGTTGCTTCAGGAGCACTTAGATGCTCGGATATATGTCGGTTGCAAGCAGAAGATCCGGGACTTGAGAGTTGTGGGAACGGTGCGATTGAACTCGACGAGGACCGGGATGCAAAGTCGGATTTTTTTCATGTTGGTGGTATCCTGTGTTACGAACTGGCACTCGGGTCACACAAGGGCTCTCAATCAGGACTCGAATACGGCTCGCTGCCACAACGGAAACACACGATCCCAACCCCTGAGTACTGCCAGCCGAACAAAAAACACCAATACCCTCCAGAGTTCAATCTGCTATAACGGGGTATACAAGAACTCGGTACTAGTGTTCAACAACAAACTAATAAAGAGACAGGAATTATCTAGTCTGGTCAACAATCAAACAATGAAGTAAGAAACAACAACACCAAAGAATAGTGTTGGCCGAAGCCGAAGTAATCCACCCTTGACTAAGAACTTAAGAAGTCCTCCACCCTCTACTTCGAATCGGCACTATTACGTTACGTTAATTAATAGTCCTTAAGCATCGAGCAAGGAATCTTCTGAAAAAAGTTAGATGCTTCTCGGATGCTCGTAAGAAGTACGTATCGGATTTTGAACAGTAATTCAATAAGCAAAAACACTGGCAATTAAATACTATTAAAGGCTTAAATTGGCATAAGAATAATTAAAAGAATATGCAATAGTAAATGGCAAACATTAAAAAGAAGTACTCCGCAAATGCAACGGCAATAGCCTACTCGGATTATGCTCGTGGGCCACTAATCACTAAAGTAGCCAAGCTTGCAACACATAAAATCAATAGTGCATAAACAATATCATACATAAGGAAAGCTTCAATACTATTCTGTATCTACTAATCGAGTAAAGTCTAGCTGGGGTACTGTGGGCAAAAGGTAGCAGTGACTGAGCAAAAACGGCTCGTAGCCTAGCGAAGTCCTCACAACTGTTTAAAGTATTACGTTAAAACTAACAAGTGCACTTTGAGAAATCCAGATCCCTTGTATCTGGTTTTCTCCCGGCTCCTTGACAAAGTAAAAACAAACTGTTAATAAAATACAGGGTGGTTAGGCTCTTGCCTTCACGCACTGTAAATGATTAACTCAACACAGTCAGCCGCAAAGACAACCTAGGCTTCACTGAACCGAAACGAGTATGCAGGTTTATCGCTTAACCACTGCATCAAACAACAACTCGTAACACAGAAAAGCCTTACCCCAGTCTAGCATTACCTAGACTAGCAGAAAACAGGAATAATAATAATAACACACAGGGAAATGCATATCCAAGTGCAACAAACATAAATCAATCCTATTCTAAGTCAACCCTTCCAAAATAGGCTATCTAATAGGCAAGTATCTCGTGAGAACTCAAGCGATAATACGTTGGCTGACTAGCTCTGCACCAACGGGACCATGGAAGTTAAACAGGCAGGGAAAAGAGGAGATAAGAATGTAAGGTAGTAGAGAAAGTTCACATCAGTCAGAAGAATATATAGTTAGCAAGGGAAATGAGAAGTCGCTCTGCCTAATGAGTTCTGATGAAAAAATGGCTAGACTTCCCTTTTTATACCCGGCCCTCTAGTGAGCCCAACGTGAACTACTAAGGACCGCCCACTGACAACCATTACGTAATTTCTCTCTCTCCTCTGGGATAGACAAAGGCTCCCCTAGCACTGAGGGGGGGGGGGGAGTGCTAGTGAGTTAGGCCCACCTCCCGCCTGGTGCACCCACTGACCCCCAATTGTGGCAGTTTCTCTTCCCATCATTACAAATAAGTTTTACACACAATACTTATAACTAATGATATAAAATAGAACTCGTTGACTCAGATGAAAACAAAATACATATTCATAATACTTATAGTACAACGGCTCACATGAACTAAGTTAGGAAACTCTACATAGACTACAGCCAAAGTTCCTGCCCTGACGATCCTAGCGAGAGTGGGGCATGACTAGGCGTTCTGTACAGCATGCTCACAATGGACATGCGTCACACCTGTACCGCCGTTTTTTGGATCCCAGACGTAGTTGGGATGGTGGGGCAAGAGTGGTTGACCAGTTGGTGGTTCCTGAGAAGTGGCGTGATAGCCTGTTGCGGTTGGCGCACGATGTTCCTTTGGCAGGTCACTTGGGTGTGAGAAAAACGTTGGCTTCGTTATCTAGGTTGTTCTGGTGGCCAGGTATTAACACCTTACGAGCGGCCTATGCGGTTTATTTATGTGTACCGCACAGCGGGGTGTTTTTAGCCAAAATAGGGCTGTTTACGTGATCATTTTCATGCCTAAATAAGACCCAGAACGTAAAACAAGTACCTATCCCTGAAAGGGCATAAACAGAGCTTTCGAATGACACCATAACGATCCTTGTATGATGGATAGTTTTCTTGCAATAACCGTGCAACGCGAGTGCAAAAGCAGGTAATTCGGTACTTTCAGTACATAATTGAGTATGTAGCGAGTGAGAGAGGGAGGAGGGAGCTGAGATTTGTGTCAGTAGGTTCGCCGCGGTGGTCTGGAGCAGTCATACGCTCGCTAGTCTCCTGCCACCACTTGTCTCTCTCTCTCAGCCACATTACGTGCTGAAATTGCCACTCGAGTTATGTCGAGCGCCGCCACATAGTCCAGCTTTATTTAACTCGACTTATGTTGCTCGCCGCTAATTAAGGGTTAAAGCCCAAGTTTCGGCATGGGTGGCGATGTGTGGTACCTACCAGAGGGTGGGAAAGCCCAATCAGAGCATACCTAAGGCTCCGTTGCACCCAGTGCCTGCTATTGGTCCGCCCTTCAGCAAGGTTATCATCGACATGGTAGGCCCTCTGCCTCCCACTAGTGCAGGTAACAGGTTTTTGCTAACCCTCATGGATGTCTCCACTCGCTACCCTGATGCATACCCTATGAGAAATGGCAAGTCTAAAACTGTTGTGCGAAATTTGCTGTTGTATTGCTCGAGGTACGGATACCCGCAGGAAATTCAGTCGGACCAAGGGTCGAATTTCATGTCCACACTCTTCAAACAGACCATGCAGCATGGGATTCGTACGGTTGTCTCTTCAGCTTATCCAGAGAGTCAAGGGGTGTTGGAAAGATGGCATTCCACTTTGAAAAGCATGTTGCGGTGCTACTGTTTGGAGAACGGCAAGGATTGGGACCTGGGGCTACCGTACGTTTTGTTTGCAGCAAGAGAGGTACCTGGGGAGAGCCTTGGGTTTAGCCCCAACGAGCTAGTTTTCGGGCATCAGGTTAGAGGTCCTCTGAGCATGGTTAAAGAAATCTGGGAAGGGACTGTGCAGCCATGTTCTCTAATTAAGTATGTCCTCGAGAGTAGAGCCAGGATGCTGAAAAGCCTGGAGTTGGCAGGGAGAAGTTTGGTAGATAATCAGGCCTTGATGAAGGATCGATATGACACTAAGGAAAAGCTCCGGGAGTTTGTGGTTGGACAGGAGGTTTTGGTCTTATTGCCCTTAGAAGGCCATCTCCTGTCGGCCAAGTTTGTCGGTCCTTACAAGGTCGTGCGCAAGTTGTCTGACCTAGATTACCTTGTGGATACTCCGGATAGGCGGAAGAAAAATCAGCTCTGTCATGTGAACCTGTTAAAAGAATTTGTGAGGCGCCCACCTGAGCAGCCTACTGTCCCTGTGTTGGCTTGCAGCGGCCAAGGTGGAGAAGAAGAAGAGGGGCGCAGTGAGGCACAGGTGAAGGAGAGATGGGATTGTCATGTCTCGGCGGATCAGTGGGCGAGGAACACGAACCAGGTGGCAGTTGAGGCGCTAGAGCACCTGCCTGAGCAACAGCGTGCAGCGATCTAGCATCTATTCTGTTCATACCCCACTGTGTTTGCCGAGCACCCAGGCCTCACAACTCATGCGGTGCATGATGTGGACGTTGGAGACCTTCCCCCCTTTAAATCAGTGCCTTATCGTGTACCTCCCATTAAACTTCCGGCTCTCCGAGCGGAGTTAGGCTACATGTTGGAGAGAGGGCTGATAGAAAAAGGGGCGGTTAGGTGGACATCTCCCGTCACTCTGCAGCCCAAACCAGACGGCAAGGTCAGGTTTTGCATTGACTTCAGGCGGTTGAACGGTTTAACTCCCACCAATGCCTACCCTCTTCCCCGCGTAGATGACAGTGTTGATAAGATCGGGTGTGCACGTTACCTCACCAAGGTGGATCTTGTCAAGGGTTACTGGCAGGTGCTGTTGTCTGAGCGGGCGAAGCAGGTGTGCGGGTTTGTGGTGGATGGGAATACTTACCGTTGCAACGTTATGCCGTATGGGCTGAAGAATGCACCTGCAACTTTCCAATGCCTGATGAACGAGTTAGTGGCGGAGATCCCTAACTGCACCGTTTATCTTGATGATGTGATAATTTACGACGATGACTTTGAGAGCCATTACGAGCACATCGGGGCACTGTTCAGGAGGCTAAGTGAGGCTCCACGACCACGGTTTCAAAACTACCGTGTACACCAAACCTACTAACAATGGCCAATGTCTTAATGGGGAAAGTGAATGCCCTAAACGATACCTACAGTCCACCATCGCCGCCTATGTCAGGAGAGCCCTCACCCATTGCACCACCTGGAATGACACACACAATGAACTGGAAAGGCTCACCCAGGTCCTAGTCAACAATGGGTATTCCAACACTGACATCACCAATGCCATCAACCACCACCTAGAAAAATGGTACAAACAAGACCCCCTTAGCACCAACCCGGCCAATGACATTAATTTTTTTTACAGAAACTACATGTCTTCCAACCACACAACAGACGAATCCATTATGAAAGAAATAATTAACAAAAACGTCCTCCCCACCAACCCTGACAATAAAATCAAACTCATTATTTACTACAAATCTCCTAAGACCTCCAACCTTGTCCTCCGTAGCCGCCCAATTTCCACCAACAACCAAACGAAAGACGATCATGTGATATACCAGCATATTTGCACCTCTGGGGACTGTGGACCCCTATCCTATGTTGGAATGACACAGACTCGCCTTTCCCGTCGACTAACCCTCCACCTTCAATCTGGCGGTATGAAAGATCACTATCAAGCCCCCCACCATCTTGCCCTAACTCGCGCCGACCTAGACAAACAAACCACTATACTCGACAAAGAATCAGACCCCAGAAGACTAGCTATTTTAGAAGCTCTATACATCCAAACACTCAACCCCAGCATCAACAACCAAACAAAAGACCTTCAAATTCTTCCTTCAGGCAAATGCTACAGGCATGCTGCCCCCCCTCCTCTCGCCCCGCGCCCCCCTTCTTTACGCTTCCACACTCAGCACACAACTGACAACACCAACCAATCACAGCCACCCACAGCCAACAACCAACCACCGATAAGATTTAGTGCCCGTCTCGCGAATAGACTACCTTCCACCAATGAACAGCCACCACACACCCAGTAGCTCCGCCCACCTCCCTCTACTTGATCCTCAAATTTTGTATAAATAAGATGCATTGTCCCTGTGCACATCAAAATTATTACTTGCCTCACCTTTACTATATACTTCCTGTCCACCACCACCACTCCTGCAACACCAGCTGAGACCCTCTAGAAGATCGTGGGGACTCTTCCATAGGAGTATGGAGAGGCTGAGGCTGGTGGAGGAGCTTTGAAGATGGCTGGGTGATGCTGATATTTGGGACTTGGGCATCTCCACCGGGGTCCCACACAGAATATCGTGCGCCCTCCTTTTGCCTGAGCCTCCGGAACACCATCAGCGGACCTCACCTTAAACAGAGTACCTCTTCCTTCACCTCAGTGGCAGTCCATCGCCAGTCAAGCAGAACACCGCTTCCAGAAAACACCAGAACATCAACCAGCCAAGCAAAACACCGCTAACTGTCACCACCACACACCATAACCTGGGACACGGCAGAACAACAACAAGTACCTGGGACACGGCAGAACACCTGGGGGATCCTCACACACATCATGGACCACCCTGAACACCGCCAGAATCCCCGAATACCACCATCATCATCTAACAACATCAACAAGTTCCTGACCAAACATCGCCAGGAACACATGAACCAAAATTATTTGACAAAAAACAAACAAATGAATAAATAATTAAAAAAATAATAATAAATAAATAAATAAACATCCCTTTAACAACAGCAAGGTGGACGGCCCACTAACTTTTCTCTTCCACTGTATTTCATCTTTCCTACTTTCTCTTCCCGCCACCCACTCTGTGGTGCCTCTTTTCACCCCCGTACCTTTAAAAAAACAAAAAACAAAAACAAAATCTAACCATTACCTCTCCATTCCCTGAAGATGCAAGATGTTTACTTGTGAAACGTTGGATCCACCATGAATTTTGCTAACCTTTTGTACCTCATCTCTGAACCCCAGAGGAAATTTTTTAGAACTATTGAAAGCTGTAACAATAAAATCCTGAATGCTGAAACCACTATTGCTTTTAACCTCATCTGTTTAAAAAAGAATATATATATATATATATATATATATATATATATATAGTATATATAATATATAATTATAGTATATATATATATATATATATATATATATATATATATATATATATATATATATATATACCTGTATATATATATATGTATATATATATATACAGTATATGTTGATAGCTATACTGTATATGTATAAAGATCTTAATAATTGTTTTGTTTCAGAATGATGACAACTGTGATGAGTGTATTGTTACTTGAATAGTTCAATGTATATTCCTATCCATTAATCATCCTCCTTCCAACACACACACACACACACACACACACACACACACACATACCACTATCAAGGTGAATCAATAAATATCCAATCTCATATCCATATTCTTGTATACATTTGTCTTACATCGCAACCCGTTTTATATCAACGGACTAAGGTAATTTGTTGACACCGTGTGTAGTTGTTTCTGTATTTTACATTGATATTATGAATGATCATAGGTGAACATTATGTTGACATAATACATTATTTTAGGGGGTGCTAATCAAATATTTGGCAAATAATATACGGTATCAATTACAAGAGGGATGGTATATTTAATCTTAATTAACATATATACTTTGTTTTAGTTAAATATTATAGAGAGTAATAATTGACCATATTAATATACCCACAGTTGAAAATGTAAAGAGAAACTGAACCATTGATCAGCATTCTTATTGTTAACTATCGACGAACGTATTATGTACACTTACATGAATTTAGTGAACCTCAAGCCTTAATTTCTTCTCCCAGAAGTGTGCCAGTTTCCAGGAATTCTGCGGGTTCACAGAGTTTCTCCAAACTCTCCTTAATCTAGTGCCAAATTAGATTGGCCCAAGGCTTCACTGGCGGGTCTCTCAGGAATCCAGAATTTCATCAAGTGAAAAGACCTTTAGTGATGATGTATTATTAATGGAGTTTATTGAAGATATTTCCATAAATAGACGACTACTGGTTAGTTGTATTAAATGTTGCTAAGCATTCCAGGTAAACGAAATCAAGCATAGTTATACTGTTACTAAACGGAATACGGTTCTGTACAGCAAAATAACAGGTCATTGTTGGGTTATGCGAAGAGACAGATTAAAGAATGAAGAGGTACACATATGAGAGTAGGGCAACAGGAACCCTTGTTGGCCAGAGTGGAAAGAAGGGTGCTATGCTGGCATGGTCATGTTGAACGAATGGGTGATGACAGGCTTACACAGAGAATATAGGAGTCAGAAACAATGGGAAATAGATTAAGAGGAAGACCTCAGAGGAGATGGAGACATGTTGTAAACATAGCGTTGGAAGATAGAGATATGACTGAAGGACAGGCAAGAGAATGGTAATGAATAGGAATGAGTGGATAATTCTTGTGAATAAATGAGTGATAACGCAGTCGTAGGGAGGGCGGGTCTGGCGACACTTGGCATCAGTTATTAAAATCATTATTTGCACACAAAATTTGAGATCATCTAGATAGTCACCAACTAATTAAAAGCATGAATAAACAAAGGGTTGGCCCTGTGTCACTAATTTATTGACCTTTTCCCTAGTACAAGAATCAGTACCTAATGACAAACCATATGATATCATATATTAAGATTTCAGTAAGGCAACGTCCCCCAAGAGAGATTGCTGAAGAAAATAAAAGTTCATAAACTAGGGGGAATTCAATTAAGATCGATTAGGTCATGGTTAATTGATAAGAAGCAAAGAGTTAGAAAACATGGTATACAAACAGACGGGGGGGAAGTTAAGTGTGAAGTCCCACAAGGATCTGATTTAGGCACTCTTCCGTAGCTCATTTAAAATAAACCCCTTTATAATAGGAAGAACTAGTAAGATCTGTAAATTTGCAGATGCTACTAATATAGGAAGTTATTAATTCTGATATTGATATTCAGACTCTCCAAAGAGATCGAGATAACAATATACGAGTGGGCAGTAAATTGGAGGATGAAGTTCAATGTAGATAAATGTGTAACTTGCGTTTACTAAGGGTTGAATAGATGTTACATCACAAGTATATACTTAGGGGATCAAATGATAGTTATCAATATATAATGGTTACAATGAATATCAGTTAAGACAAACAATGTGCACATTATATAAATGCCAACATTTGAGTAGTATGCACTGAAATAGTCATAAAATCGTGGCTTAGCAGGACGCATATATATTTCATAGGTAATATAAGTCTATCTTGTGGGAGTGAGGGCTTCTATAAGGTGAGTGATGAGAACTGAATAAGTGACAATTATTTCTGGGCAAATAGGCCCTGGGCGTAGAAGCGTGTAGTCCAATTAGTGGAGCAGATATGTGAAAACATGTGTGGGAATTGTGCGTTTCTAGAGAGAAGTGTCAAAAACTTGGCACACCAATAATAACACAGTATAATCAAAATTAGCTATAGGGCAATCACAGGTTTACCCTATGTCGGCTTTGGCAACCCCTTTTCAATTAATCTCCAGTAGAGTACTGAAACACAGATATTTACCCCAAGCTGTATACTGTGGTAGATGTGTCAAACTAGTCTCAAATGGCTCGTCTGAACAAGGGAAACAATACATGTTCAGACAATTTTTATAGAAAGTTGACCATTTGATTTGTACTGGTCCCTGTAATTCAAAAAAATAGTGGCAATTGGCAACAATTGTTACCAATTTGTAGCATGATATTAAACTACAGTGACCAGTACAAGTCAAACGGTCAACATTTAGCAAAAAAAATCTGAATATAGGCTGTTTCCCTTGCTCAGACGAGTCATTTGAGAATAGTTTGACATCTCTACCACAGTATACAGTTTGGGGTAAATATCTGTGTTGCAGTACTCCAATGGAGATTAATTGGAAAGGGGCTGCCAAAGCCAACATAGGCTAAACTTGTGATGGCCCTAAAGTAGAAAAGCCCTCAGCCAATCACTGCGCTCCCTTCTATGTGCTTGCACCGTCAGCTGACTTTGACAGTTCTCGGCCACAACACGCCACACCTTCCCAGCCAACCAATCAGCGGCCTCCATTATCGGAGACGGAGCTGAACTCTCTACCTCACCTCAAAAGTCGCTCTCTTTCTCTTCCCGAGCAGTTTCCTCTGGTTATACTCAATCCAATACTTCGGTGCCAGCCTTGTACTCCCATAAGCCACTGAAAGATGTTTATAACCAGCTTCCAGGAACTTATTTTGAGGAGAAGAGAGTGGAGGTGGCAAGAATTCAAAGCGAGCGGGCTGCCGCGCGCGCCGCTCAGCCAATCACAGCGCGGGAGAGCGGGAGGCGGGACTATAAAGTCTGGCGCGGAGGGGTTACAGGGGTCACTCACCCCTCGGAACTAACCGGGTTGGCTTCTTGCAACACGCTTGCTTTCTCTTGCTCGGGCACAAAGGGAAACCAGGAGCCAACCATTCCAGCTACCCTGCCCTTATCTACAGCAACAGTACAGACCACCCCTGATCTCTCCTCACTTTTGCCCACTCAGAGGTTTCACCTTCAGTATCCTGCCAACTGTCGTCACATTGCTAGTCTACACACACATAGTCAAGCAATTCAAGAGGGACGACAGAAAGTGGACGGGAGTGAGGATTTCCAGAGGAGCTATTGGCCAGCTCTGAGGTGGTAAAACACAGTTCCAGTACTCACACCTGATTCCAGCACCCATAGATATATTTGTTTAAGGACCCATATTGGGCCCGCATAAGATTAAAAAAGGAAGAGAGAAAATGTTTGACTAACCTGGTGGTTCCAATAAAAATTGATGTGTCCTTCTAGGACGAAACTAAAGGAAAAAGAATTTAGACTAATATTTATTTATAAAATGATGATGTGTATTAATTAGTTATTATTGTTAGCCAAGGCGTAATGCCAAGAGTTGTTATTACATAGGATCTGATAGGAAAGATTTAAGTATAAAGTAAAGTCTCAGTCTTTAGACTCAGTCTTCTAGACTGAGGGGCAACCAATAAGCTCAAGGGGAAACAATTTTGTTTAGTTTCCCGATAGATCAGCTATAGCTAGGAAAGGACACTAGTCCCCCTTAAATCATGAACTAATTAATAAGGAAACTATATAGAAGGATACTACTCCGTACGACTCACAGGTTTCTTTTGATTTAGAAAGGAAGTTATATCCATATAAATAGGAAGGGTCATTGGGGCAGTCGGGGAAAAGTGTAAAGGGATATCAAGTATAACAAAGAATTCCTCAGAAGTTATGTAAAGGAATATAATCGTGAATCTGTTCCGTGTAGTCATTTTGGAAGCACGGCTTATCTTTTGTTTGAACGTTTATTGATTAACTAAATTTAAGGTATATTGTAAACATAGCGTGTTTGTAATAGGATTACATGAGAGTATAATTCGAGGGTGTTATTGAGGTAAATATTGTAAACCAATGTAAATGGGAGTAACTGGGTGACAGAACCCAATAATATATTTGAGAGGGAACTTGTGATTCCGGCCGGTAAATTTGTGAGACTTTATATAAGTGTTAACCCCTCTTTGGCGGGGCCCGACTTAAGGCGGTCTAGAGAACCAAGGACTATGTGGCGGGGCCCGCCTTAAGTCGGTAGCAATTTTGAGCATATAATTGGCTCTGAGAGAGAGACGAGCGGTGGGAGGAGCGTAGGTTGGCTCTGACCGTTCGGCACGATCCCGCGCCGCGACTGCCCTCCCCTTCACACACATCCACACCCATTATCTCGCTACACAGGGAATTATGTAAGGAAATTACCGTATTTTAGCAATTTTTCCTTCGTGTTGCACGATCGTTGCAAGAGAACGTGTGGTCGTAGAAGGATAGTTCTGGAGTCATTGGAAAGCTCAATTATCGCCCTTTCACGGATACATAATTGTATTATGCTCTGGCTCTTGTTTATGCATGAAAAAGAGCACGGAAATAAGCTCGTTTAGGGTAAAACTTCCCGCTTGGCAGGTAGTAGAAGTTACCGACCTAGCCGCTCCTTGAGTGTTAAGGTACTTGTGTAGTAACGACGTTTGTGTCGGATGAGTTAATAGATTATATGTATTGAAGCCTTGGTCTCGGGAATAGACACAGAAGGCCCAGTGGACGTGGTTAATTCTTAAGAATAGAGGAAGAATATCACTTTTGTTTAGATTAGGTAAATAGGGATTGATTCATTAGGCCCTGGTCTCAACAGTAGACACAGCAGGGCTCAGATTAAATTATTTAGGATTAGTAACTAATAACGTGTTTGTTGGATCGAAGTCGACTTGAGTCAATACCTGAATAGCGGGAATTCAGCTAGGGAGTAACGGGAGCTCTAGGGGTCCAAAGTACAACCTATCATGAATCGACATAATATTCAATCTGTGTCTTGAACTCATCTCGGCCCGAACAAAGGACCCGTTATTAGAGTAGTTAGGAAGTTTGTTAAATAAAGTATACGAACTTCTAAATGACTGTCGATTTATCCCCCACAATAGTAGTATCGTATTTGAAACTAAAATAAATTCTACAGGCCCTATAGCTAATTTTGATTATACTGTGTTATTATTGTGTGTGCCAATTTTGACACTACTATCAAGAAACGCACAATTCTTCCACTTATCTGCTTCACTAAATGATAGGTGTAGGGAGCTAGACTAAGCAGGTGTTACCCAAACTGTAGCCAGCTCTTAAGTGATAGCTTACCTTCCTGGTAAACTGTGAAGTGTACATTTCAGGAAGTGAAGTATATACACACTGGGAAATGTTTACCGGGAAGGGACGCTGACTCAGAGAAATGTGTATGGTCTTGGAACATGACATTGTAGTTGCTGCAGGATGTCTCATAGATAATATTATAATCATATAGTGTAAGTTTTGTGTAATATGGTAGCAATGGTTAAAGTTGGCTGTCATAATAAATGAGTTACGGCCTATATAAAGTAATTACATTACCTATATAAAGTAATAGTTTAATAAATATGAATGGATATTATGATTCATAGTTATATAGATATATCAAATAGTGTAGTTCCTGGTGGAAGTGTATAATATTTATAATGGTATATATTGTATGAGGGCAATTATGAGGGTTAGTAAAGCATTGTAGTTAAATTTGGGAAATTGTTAGAAATTGCCTGATATAAATTACATAACATATTTATATGTACCCCATATATAAATTAGATAGCTTAGTTATAAGTACCCCAAATAGTGAAAACACAATTTGAGAGTCATCACCAGGAGTGATCTGAAACCAATAATTCAGTGCATCAGTGTTCCAAATAAGGCAAACAGAGTTCTAGATATTAATCTAGAAGCGTGAATAACAGAACAACAGTAGTAATAGGGGAGATGTGGCAGAGTGGTCTTGCCACTGTACTGGTAATCCAATGGATCCGGGTTAGAATCCCAATATGTCAATGGGAAGATATTATTGGGATGGAATTTGTGCTGTACCTAGTTTCAGTGCATTACCGAAATGCCAAAACAAAATACCCTCATTGTTCCCCGATTAAATAGCACTGTATGAATATTCCCATATTCAAAATATGCTAAATTGGGGCAATGCCTAGTGAGTTAATTGCTCAATAGGTTTCGTTCTGAGAGTGAGGGTCCGAGCCTGGGGAGTGAGACTGTGAGGCGCAGAGGCGAAGCAGCTTCAGAACTGGAGTTGGGTTCGAGCCGTGAATGGGTGCTTCGCATGTCTCACTCCCTAGACTGGAACAAGACCTCACGGGCCTCAGCGGTAGAGTGTAAAGCCTATCAGCCTATGCCCGAGAGGGAGTAGTTGGATATAGAAGATTTTTTTTTATAAACCTTTACCTAGTGATTATGCTATTTAGCGTTGGTGTCCTTATTACAGAATAAACATAGAATGGCAAAAATTATCCATAATATTATTTTGAAATCATTCATATGATGAAAGGTTGAAGAAAATAAGCTTGCATTCGTTAGAGAGATGTACAGTTCGAGTGGATATGATAAACGTGTTCAATAGGTAAATGGGATTAAATAAGGGGGAATGAAAAGCTCAGTGATAGCGAGCAAACTCGAAATAATGATTTCAAATTGGTTACATTTCGTTTAAAAAAATATGTATAGGCAAGTATTGGCTTAGTAACAGACTAAATATAACAGGCTAGGATTAAAAACGATAGATATCTTCAAGATGGAAGTAGATAGGCACATGGCTGAGATGCGCTAGGTGAGAAACGGATCTGTCGTATGTGGGTCAATCAGCTTTCTGCAAACTCCCGATTTGTTATGTTCTATTGTACAATGTTTGACCAAGTACCCAGTGAAATTTCCAGTTGGTATTATGTTCTTCGTCAACATTATGCATATTATTTAATAATTAACTCATTCAGTACTAGAGGACCCATTTCTTCTTTTTTTCTGGCTATCAGTAGACTATTAAAATCAGCTTAAATTAGAAGTATGGCAGTCTGAGGATTTACTTATATATACTACATGGGAGGCCTGCCGCGCTCCCACTCACTCGCAGTCGTCTTCACAGGCTTTAAAAGCCTGTAAATTGCTATAAATTGCATTTCGTTCCGGAACGTCTCCCGCAGCCAATAGGATAAAATCAGCTTAAATTAGAAGTATGGCAGTCTGAGGGTTAACTTAGATATACTACACCTTTCAAACCTAGAGATCTTTCTTAAACTGATGAAGATCGTTTAATAATAGCCAGAATAAAATACAAATTAAATTGCTGGAATCTAAAATGGTTGTGTATGGCAAGGTATGACTTTATGATACCTCACAACTTGGGCCGTGTGAATTTCCTATTTGTCATACCTATTTCATAGTTACGTTCATAAAACTTCATATGTTCATAAGTTCTTACTTAACCGGTAAACCAAAGTAGTTTCTAGCAACCTCAACACAAAAACGATGGGGGCGATGTTGGGAAGCTTGAATAATGTTATAAGCCAGAGAAGGGCCCAGGAAGCATATGGCAGGCGAGGCAGAGAAAGAAGGTCGTCTTAGCTCCCAGGAAATGTTGTTATATCCGCCAGTGTAATCTCCGGTGAAGGGCAGAAGGGGAGGAGAG
Source organism: Paralithodes platypus (assembly GCA_032716605.1). Lineage (NCBI taxonomy): Eukaryota > Metazoa > Arthropoda > Malacostraca > Decapoda > Lithodidae > Paralithodes > Paralithodes platypus. Next base: position 40,949,798 of record CM064485.1, read on the forward strand.
GGGAAACTTGGAATGTGGAGGTGTAGTGTACGAGGAAAGTATAATAAAGCAATACACAATGAGTAGATAAATTATGATAATACAATCCATATAGGTAAGCATAAAGAAGATATAATAACAAAATCAAATAGAATAGGAACAATATTACAACGTAGCTAAAATAAGATGTAAATCATATAGACAGCATAATCACACAACAATGTAATGGTAAAAATCATATGTATAGGATGCATGATGGTTAGGTAAAAAATAAATATTAGTAAAACTCATTATATAGTTATTATCACATACTGGAGAGGATATTTTAGGTATCTGCTGGCCCAGGACGTACTACCAGATAGAGCTTTAGGTGGTACATAAGGATTGCTAGAATCTCTGTTTTACCACTCGGCCCCCATTGCTGAATTTATTCTTTGTGTGCCTAATACCAATTATACTGTGCTCTTCAGATACAAACACCATTACACCCATTAGGCTGGTCGAGCTGTCAAAGGGCCTATCCCACACTAAGCTACTTATTTGACCATATTAACAACAAGATAATATTATATAGTAAGTTACTTAATGATTTGAAGCATTGCTGGTCACAATAGGTATTTCCATTACAAGGTCGTGGGAAAGGACAATATATACAAAAATCACTCCCTAACAGCTGAAAATTATTAATAATTATTATACATGTTATGCTTAGAATCATCAATATTATCATATCCTGAAGCTGGGACCACCCTGAATATATATATATATCCTGAAGCTGGGACCACCCTGAATATATATATATCCTGAAGCTGGGACCACCCTGAATATATATATATCCTGAAGCTGGGACCACCCTGAATATATATATATATCCTGAAGCTGGGACCACCCTGAATATATATATATATATTGTGGCAATCGATACATCCTTGGGAAAGCGGAGGCGGATAAGGAATAGAAGAACCAGAAGCACTCGGTGTAAAAACATGTTTATTGGCGACAGTTTCGGAGGTGACTTACTCCATCATCAGGCGAATCTACAAAATAAAACATAGCCTTATCAGTTAAAATTACAAAACAAGACTAAGAAGCGGGATAGTAATGTTGCGAATCAATTATTTGACACACTGTGTGCAATTGAAAGTAAAAAAATAGAAATGAAGGTGTGTAAGCAAAATCAGTACAATAGAGAACAACAATAATAGATATACCTAAAATAGCTTAACCATAAGTAAAAGTGACTGAATGTGAACAAAGGACGAACACATAAAAATGGAATGCTAAGAAAAGACAATGGAGAAAAATAACAGTAGTTAATTAAACCTATAGAAAACATTGTTTGCTTGGAAACGGAAGAAACATTAAGCGACTTATATACTACGTACAAAATACGTTTAAAAACAAAGAAGGTCAACTGATGTTTCGTTGTGTGACAGAGAAGGCTTTTCCTTAATTGACAAGAGAGACTCACTAATGCATAGCTGTGTGTCTGTAGGGTGCGAGGCAAGGACTGAGAATGACTCAACTTTAATGGGATGGTCTGATTCCAGAGAATTTTGCCGAATCGCACTGAATGAAGGATTTGATAGCGGATTATTTGTTCTAATAGATCTTCCCTTGTGTTCAAATCTCAGGGTTCGAATCTTATTACCTGTAAGAGGGACAACCCGAGCAAGTTTACTAAAGGACTTACAGGATTGACCACTCAATTTAGGATCCGTCCGACTCCGAGGCCCTCTGTGTATCTTGTTAGCACTATTTTTCTACAGTGGTGTTCGGCTAGTCCATCCACTAACCAGCCTTACCCTTAGGTAAGCAGTACGGATTTATATCAGGTTTACTCCCCTAGACAGGTTGCCGACCAAGGCTGACGAGTCCCATCCACCCGGATTTTTATAAGGTTGTCTCCCCTAGATGGTTTGCCAACCAAGTCTAATGAGTCCCATCCACCTGTATTAAATCTAACATGTAATATATTTATATATATTAGAGAGAGAGGGCGAGAGAATGAGTTGTAAAATAAATAGATGGTGGGATACTGTAGAAACAGAGACATGTTGAAGCATAACCACAGAGAAAGATATGTATACAGAAGATAAAATGTAGGAGGGGAAGAGAAGATAGTGTGCAAGGATGAACAATGAAAATAACAAAATGGCTGAGATAGAGAGAGATAGATAGGTACAAGGAGTGTGCAGACCTTGTGATCCCAACCACGAACTCCTGACATACAGTATATTTAATAAAATATTGATGACCAAGAGGATGACAAGGAGAGCAAACCAAAAGATTCACTCCCCACCCACTTCTACTCAAACACAATAGATCGGAATAGGATTTAGATTAAGGGAAAATACAACAGCATATACTGTAGATCATTTATAGTGGGAAGTTAATATTGATAACGAAGTTGAGAAAATTCACACCAGAAAAAGTGTACGCTACTGATATTTTAATAACAAAGTGCAAATAGCAAATTATCTGAAAACTCCATGTCTAGCTCTTCCCAAGCTTTCTAGTATCTAGCCAAAAACCTCTACAACAATGTTAGTACTGTTTCTTTCCCTCCTCTTTTCCACTCTGACGGCAACACTGTTACTTTTTCCTCTGACAAAGCTGAACTCTACTTTCAAACTTTTGCTAAAAACACTACCTCTGATGATTTTGGTGTTATTCCTCCCTCTTCAACCTCCCCTCTCTCTTAGTTATGCTTAATATCATAATCTCTTCTAAGGATGTACTGTACTTTCTGCCCTTTTTGGGCTTGATACTAAGAAGTCATGCAGACTACAGATGGTGTTCCTCCTGTTGTACTTAAAAACTGTTCTTCCATGCTGACTCCCTGCCTAAGGAAACTCTTCAGTCTCAGTCTTTTCTCTAACATATTTCCTTCTTGCTCAAAGTTTCCTCTCATTTAACCTGTTCTAAAGAAGGGTGACCGCTCTCAACCCTGCAACTATTGTCCAATTGCTCTCATCTCTTTAATCTCTAAAGTGTTTAAATCTAATCTTAATTCTAAGTTTCTTAAGCATTTATCTTCCCATAATCTACTTTCAAACCATCAGTATGGCTTCCTGCTCTTCTGGTGATCTCCTTATCAATTTTTGGTCATCCTGGTTTCGCGACTTCGTTTAAATCTTTTCTATTGTGCTAGACATATCAAAAGCCTTCGATAGAGTCTGGCACAATTATATGGTGACAGGACAGCTGAACCAGTGCCACTTTAACCAGTGCTAACTCAACCAGTGGCCACTTCAACCAGTGACCATTTCAACCAGTGACCATTTTAACCAGTAGGTTAGGTTAGGTTAGGTTAGGTTAGGTTACTGGTTAAAATGGTCACTGGTTGAAATGGTCACTGGTTAAAGTGGCCACTGGTTGAGTTAGCACTGGTTAAAGTGGCACTGGTTGAAGTGGCACTGGTTCAACTGACATGGAACCCAATTATATAATTTCTAAACTACCCTTCATTGTTTTCCATCCCTCAATCTATTCTCTTATCTCAAATTCCCTTTCTACCTGTTCCATTGCTGGGGTTGTGGATTGCCATTGCTCACTTCCTCAATTTGTCAATGTCTTATCCTGCTCTCTTGCTAATATTCAATAACTCCTTCAGGCTCGGAACCGCAATGAGCGTATTTATAAATGGTATCTCTAAATGCAAGGTTACGCTATGAGCGCATTGGATAATTTAGAAATCAATTGAATGAAAACTAAATTCTCGAATTGCATATATAATGGGCTACAATAGGTTTTGGTAGTGGTATGCTAAATAAAAACCTTGGCAACACTGCTCTCAGTCAACCTCCTCCCTCCCAATCAATACAAAGAGCAAGAGCGAGAGTCATCAGTATCAATGTGGCAGGGAGAATGAATGTGCGCCAGCCGGTTGCTTTATGCATTGTTTGCCATAACTCAAACCAGATTTTTTTTACGGAGGCGATTTTTTATTTTAATTTGCAATTGTGACTAGTCTGCCGTGGGATTTGCTATGACGATAAGCATTGCCTAGAATCTTTTCAACATTAATGTGATCACGAAGGGTTGATGATAACTTATTAGTGATAGTCCACTCTAATAACTTTCTCATTCAACATTCATCATCCCAATTACTGTACATCAATATTATCCCACACATAAATATATTTGTATCATCTGCAAATATAATAGGTAGTAAACATGGACAAATATTTACAATATCATTAACATATAATAGGTATATCAATGGGCCGAAAACCAAGCCTAATGGCACCCCAGAATTTATGCAACTCACTATTGCTAGTGACATACTGCAATATATTGTCTAAAAACAGCTAAAACACAAATGTTATCAGAATGTACAGTATCTACTATTTTGTCTATCATTAATAGTTATGCTAGCTCTGTGCCCTTTATACAAGCAAACTGGTGTTTATAAAGTAAATTGTGTATATTTATAAACAATATCAGTTTGTCAAACATAATACGCTCGATATTTTTCTTAGAAAACAGATAATAAAGAAACTGGACGATAATTTTGTATAATAGAAACATTACCATTTGTATACAGAGGTATAACCTTTGCAGTTCTGAGCTCACATGGGACAATTCCTTCAGACAAAGATAGAATATAAATAAATGTAAATGTATCAATAAAAAGTGGATGTGTCCTTAATAACATAATTATGTCCTACATACTGATTCACTCTCATTAACACGCTCAAGGATAAACAGTAAATACATAAACTAAAACATGACAATAGTTTACATTTGTTGGTGTACCGGTACCTGTAATACGTAGTGCACACACACACATCTGACTGTCTCTGAACAATATACTGAAAACGAACTGAGTGGTGACATTGCCTGTGTTTGTGCTGTCAACACATGGACGAAGGCAGGAAGGGAGAGGAGAGAAAGATGGAGACGGGGAATAAGAAACATGGGGAAGTAAATATTTATTTAGTACAGGACATGGAGGAGAAGCAAAAACAGACACAGGCAGTATATCAGTAACAAGAGTGAGACATAAAGGAGGTGAGAAAAGTAGCCGTCTGAAGAAGTATAGTAACAAATGTTAATGGACGAAGATAAGGTAGGGGGAGGTTATCAAAGATGCAAATCTGTTGGAAAGACTATTGATGAACGAGAAAGAGGCGAACGAATAAATGAATGTGGCGGGGAGGGGAAACATAGCGAACGGACCTTCTGTGTGTCGAGAAAGGAGACAAAAGAGTTTGGGTGGTTGAGCTTCCAACCCTCTACCTGGAAAAATTAATATCGAAAACTAAAGAAAAGCCTCAGACCCGGACGGAACATCGACAGGACAAGTACTGTAATGTAAGAGGTGTGAATGACGGTACGAAAAAGAGAGAGGTTCTGGGAATACAAGCGAATCCCAGGCCGGATGAATGTTGTCTGACTGAGACAAAATGGAAGGGGGATGTGTTAAAGAATAGTAGTGAGGAATGGGTGTACACGTGTGCTGGGATGGATAAGAATGACAGAGTGACATAAGGTGTATAATTGTAAGGAATAAGTGAAAGGATCATTGCTATGTGGGTTCAGGAACTGTGTGGCACCCTCCTTCGGTTTATATCCCTCTAGCTGTGCCTTTGTCTCTAAATGACTTTAAAAGCACTCCATAGCTGCAGTTGTGGACTACCATCACTCACTTCCTCAACCTATCAACTCCGATGTCCCTCAGGGCTTTGTCCTGTCCCCAAATAACTTTGTAATATTAATTAATGAGCTAGTCCTATCCACTCATATGCTGACGATTCTACCTTACACTATTCAACTAGCTTTTTTCAAATCAACACAGCATGCAATCACTCTAAAACAAACATGACAAGGCCATAGAACGAATATCTTCTGATATATCAATTATTTTTCATTGGGGCTAAGAAAATCTTGTTACTTTCAACACCTCGAAGACCTAATTCCTCTCTATATCTCTCCATCACAATCGTCCACAAGATTATCAATTATTCTTCAACAATACACAAATCAACCTTTCATCTGTTCTCAATATTCTTGGTGTATCTTTTTCATCCGACCTTTCTTGAAAAGATCATATTACCACTCTTGCTAAAACATCTTCCCAAAAGATAAGTGTGCTCAACCGCCTCTGTGGGTTCTTCACGGCCACACAGCTTCTTCTTTTGTATCGGGGCACAGTGCGCTCCTGTATTGAGTATTATTGCATGTATGGGGAGACTTCACCTATACCGCAATCACTTCTCGAATGAGTAGAATCAAAAGCATTTCGCCTCATCAACTCACCTCCTCTTCTTAGTTCACTACAATCTCTTTCTACACGCCGCAATGTTGCATATCTTTCACTCTTCTATCGCCATTACAACAATCAGTGTTCTTCAGAGCTCTCTCAGTTCATCCCCCCTCCCTTGCGGCGAATGCGAGGCACCAGCTGTGCAACACAGCCCCACTCCTATTCTGTCCAGCTCTCTGACCCAATAATTAGCCAATTTGTTCAGTCTTTCTTCTACTCAACAAGTGCACTCTGGAACTCTCTCCCTCATTCGCTTTTCTCTCATCCTATGACTTAAACTGATTTAAACTTTGTGCCCAGGCATTTTGACCCCAATGTCCCTTGAATTTGGCTTTATGTAACTTTTTTGGCTCTGTGGGAGACATTCGTTACAAGCAATCTGCCTTTTGTCTCCTTTGTACACATAGTTAACAAAATCATGATCATCATCAAGTTTATAAACATTATGATTCCTCCATGGGATATTGGGATATGGATTTGATTACAATCATTGATTGAGTAATTTGGCTTGTCTCAAAGATAATTTTGTTTTTGTTTTATATGTGAGTGAGGGAGACAAAAGGCAGAACTGCCTGTAGCAAGTGCCTCTCTCATAGTTGAAAGAGTGACAGGGCCAAAATCAAGGGACGTTCGAACCATAATGCCCAGACACACGGAGTTTGAAGCAATTTAAGTCATAGGAGGAGGGAAAGACTGATTCTGGGAGAGAGTTCCAGACCTCAGCTGTTGAATAGAAGGAAAAAGACAGAGTAACGTTTCACTCTTGGGTTAGAGAGTTGCACAGAGTAGAGGTGCGATTGTGGTGCAAGACGGGTACCACATACCCAACAGAGAGGAGGTGGTATACACTGGGAGAGTTCTGAGGAGCACTAATTATTGTAGTAGCGATATAATAGTCAGAGAAATGCAACATTGTGGCGAAGAGAGACAGTTTGCAGAGAGTTGGTGAGTGAGTGTGATTTAATTATATATATATATATATATATATATATATATTATATATATATATATATATATATATATATATATATATATATATATACTGTATGTATATATAAATATATAAATATATATATATATATATATATATATATATATATATATATATATCAGGACGTCAGTGGGTGGGCTAGGGCGCCTTAGCTTCCATATGAGTAGAAATAGAAGAGAAATAACTCCATGAAACCCCATCTTTATTCACAAAAGATGGTCTGCACTAGCGACCATCTTCAGGTGAACATCATGATCGTAAAAATAAACGAAAATAGCTGTACAATTTAAATCATCTAATGGATCTGCCTGCCTGACCTTTGCTGTACCTGCCTGACCTTTGCTGAGTGAGGACCTGTCCCTAGTGACTCCCAGTGAATATCTTTGCCCATAGTGTGGTGATAGTATTAACGCTTTCTTAAAATGGCTGGTGTTGACGAGATTGCTACCTCCTCTCATATTCTCCAGCTTTGTCTTGCTTTGCAAGAAAGGATGGAGAATGTGGAGAGAGAGGTGCAGTCTCTCAAAGACGAGAATTTGGCCTTAAAGCTGTCTTTGGCTGACAAGAAAAGTGAGGATAGTGCAACTGCTGTTTGGGATCGTGATGCTCCCTGGACAGTTGTTCCAACAAGTGCAACAACCTGCAAATTTCTACGGCGGCCAGTTGCCCTCAGCAACAAGTTCATCACCTTGGATGACGAATGTGATGGTGAGGCTGCGAGTGCTTCCTTCGGCGAGGAAACCAGGAGAAAGGTAAGTAAGTTGCCTCCAACAGGGAATGCTGTGACTGCTGCCCCCCCAGGAGTACCTTCAACTGCTGCCCCAGGAGTTCCTGCCGCTGCCGCAGCTGCTACCAAGTCATCGACAAGGAGAGGCAAGTCCTTCTCAATTGTTGGGGACTCCATGGTCAGACACTTAGCTAGGTCCACCTGTACTGTTATTAGGAAGCTTGTCTGTCTGCCTGGTGCCGGGGTTGGGAAGGTGTTAGAGGACATTGATTACATCATGAAAGATATTGGAGATAGCCCCATTATCTGTCTCAGTACAGGGAGCAATGATGTTGGTAAAGGTAGGACGGAAGTACTGCTTCGGCAGTACAGGGAGGTGTTAGATAAAGTTAGGAGGAAGGGAGGCATACCTGTAGTACACAGTATCTTGCCACGGAGAGGGGTCAGCAAGGAATGGTCATCTAGGGCAATTGGTATCAATTGTCGGCTGCAAAAATACTGTAATGCAAATGCAATACCATTCCTTGATAACTGGACCCGTTTCTATGGTCAAAATCAGTTGTACGCACAGGACGGGGTTCATCTTTCTCGGCTAGGGGTGGCAAATTTAGCTAGGTCAATAGATAGGATTGTCGCGGGGTTTCGCTGAAAATAAAGCCTGAGAATATGAGTAAGAATAATTGTCTAGATAGGGTAAATTGCCGTACTGGTACATCAGATAGGAATAGAAAATATCAGTCACAGGATTTTAATTGTACTGCTAGTAGAAATATTAAAGGTGTAACAGAAGATGGGAATTCAGTTAGAAATAAAGGTAAATCCGATACCAGTAAAATAAATTCATTGCGATTATATTATACAAACTGTAGGAGTTTATGTAACAAAATGGATGAACTTAGAGCACTTGTTAGCAACGAAAATATAGACATTATAGCACTGACTGAAACATGGATTAATACAGAATCAAGACATTTTTTAGCAGAATTCCATATACCAGGATATAGTTTGTTTAAACGCGACCGAACAAGTAGGAGGGGCGGCGGAATAGCAGTGTTTGTCAGGAGTTCTTTAAAAAGCTGTATTAAATCAGGTATTAGACTAAATACTGATAACGAAAGTATTTGGGTTGAGGTTAGCGAAGGTAGTGAGACCATAATTATTGGAGTTATTTATAGACCACCAAATATGAGTAGAAACGAAGGTACAGCTTTATGGCAGGAAGTGAAAATAGCATCAAGGTTTAGCAATGTGTGTATTATGGGGGATTTTAATTTTCCGAATATTGATTGGCAGCATCAAATCGGCGACTCAGATTCAAAAGAGTTTATTGAGGCGGTACAGGATAGTTTTTATTTCAATTCATAGACTCGCCTACTAGAGGTAATAATATCCTCGATTTAGTTCTCAGTAATAATGAACAAATGATAAATAATGTAGAGATAGGAGACCAACTAGGAAATAGTGATCATAAATCAATTTATTTTAACATACAATGGACAGGAAAGGCTAAAGAGAATACGACACTTATCCCAGATTTCAGAAAAGACAATTATGGTGGATTAAGACGAGCCTTAAGAGTCGATCCTATGGTTAAACTATTAAGTGGACCCAGGTGCGCTAATGAACATACTCTCTCTCAGATACCTGTCTTAACTCAGGATAATTTGACAGCTACATATAATAATTTTATTTCTTCACTCCACAATGCGCAAAATAAATATATCCCCAAAAGAAAATTTAGATCAACACAGAACCAACCCAAATGGATGAATAATAGACTATTAGACCTTCTAGGAAAAAAGAGAGGAATATATCGAAAAATTAAGAAAGGCGAAATTCACCTACTTGCTTACTATCAGAATCTATCAAGAGAGGTTAAAAAATGTATAAGGACAGACAAAAGAAATTATGAAATCAGGATAGCCAATGACTCAAAAAATAACCCTAAGGCTTTTTACCAGCTATATAAATCTAAAGTTAGAGATAAAATAGGCCCCCTTAAAACTTCGATAGGAGAAATGACAGAAAATGATTTAGAAATGTGCAGTACATTAAATAGTCAGTTTCTATCCGTTTTCACTAATGAAAATTTGGCACAGATTCCAGAAGTCCGTAAGGTATATAGCGATAGTATAGAAAATAGGTTAAGTACGGTTACTATAAGTAGAAATGATGTGCTTAAGGAAATTGACAGACTGAAACCTCAGAAATCGCCTGGCCCCGATGAGGTATATGCCAGAGTATTAAAAGAATGCAGAGATGAGTTAAGTTACCCATTAACATTTCTTTTTAACAATTCATTAGAAACAGGTATAGTTCCAGAAGCTTGGAAACTTGCAAATGTAGTTCCGATTTTCAAAAAAGGTGATAAATCAATAGCATCCAATTACCGTCCCATTAGTCTCACTTCAATCATAGGAAAGCTACTAGAGTCAATTATTGCTAGAAAAATGAGAAACCACTTAGAAACATTTAACTTAATCAATTCTTCTCAGCATGGATTCACTCAGGGACGTTCTTGCCTTACTAATTTGCTTAGTTTTTTCTCAGAGGTATATGAAGCAGTAGATAATGACAAGGCATACGATATTATATATTTAGATTTCAGTAAAGCTTTCGACAGAGTCCCTCATGAGAGATTGATGAGAAAGGTTGAGGCACATGGAATAGGTGGGGCGTTGTTGGGATGGATTAGGTCATGGCTAATTGGTAGGAAACAGAGAGTCAGCATAAATGGTACCAAGTCAGAGTGGGGAGCAGTCAAAAGTGGTGTCCCCCAGGGATCGGTATTAGGTCCCCTGTTGTTTCTTATATACATAAATGACCTAGATTTAGGTATAACTAGTAGGATAAGTAAATTCGCAGACGATACTAAAATGGGGAGATCAATTGATTCAGATAGCGATATAGAGTGCCTCCAAAGGGATCTAGATACCTTACATGAATGGTCAGTAAATTGGCAGATGAAGTTTAACATTGACAAATGCAAGGTATTAAAGATAGGGAAGATGCAAACAAATGTTAAATATAAACTAGCTAATTTAGAATTAGAAAATTCAGACTGCGAGAAAGATCTAGGTGTGTTTGTTAGCAATGATTTGAAGCCTAGAAAACAGTGTATAGGCGTTCGTAATAAGGCAAACAGGATTCTCGGGTTCATCTCTAGGAGTGTGAGTAACAGAACTGCTGATGTTATCTTAAAACTTTACTTGTCATTAGTGAGACCCCATATGGATTATGCTGTCCAATTTTGGTGTCCTTATTACAGAATGGACATAGATTCATTGGAGAGAGTACAGCGTAGAATGACAAAAATGATCCATAATATTAGAAATCTTCCGTATGAAGAAAGGTTGAAGAAATTAGGTTTACATTCGTTAGAGAGACGCAGAGTTAGAGGGGATATGATAGAGGTGTTCAAGTGGGTTAGTGGGATTAACAAAGGGGACATGACAAATGTACTAAAGCTCAGTGATAGCGAAAGAACTCGTACCAATGGTTTCAAATTAGATAAATTTCGTTTCAGAAAAGATATAGGCAAATATTGGTTTGGTAACAGAGTTGTAGATGGGTGGAATGGACTACCAAGTGCTATTGTGGGATCTAAAACTGTAGGGAGCTTTAAGATAAAATTGGATAAGCATATGGACGAGAAGGGTTGGATGTGAAGGGGGATCAGCTGGGTTGGGCCAATCAGCGCTCTGCAGACCCCCATAATCCTGCGTTAATCTCTAACCGTTTTGGTAAGATGATCCTCAGGGTATTAGAGTGTTGAGCCTATAATTGGGCTTTGTAATTGATTTGGGGTTGTGTGGGACAGGGATCTGCCTTGCTTAGGCCAATCGGCTTTCTGCAGACTCCCATTTTCTTATGTTCTTATGTTCTTATGGATCCAATATTTAAAATAATAAAATACAAATTTATCTTATTGTGTAAATAAGTACAAACAAAAAATATATATATATATACATATATACAGTATATATACAGTATATATACTGTATATATATATATATATATATATATATATATATATATATATATATATATATATATATATATACTGTATATTAGATGAATAATCTTCCTGAAAGGACATTTCCATTGTGTACTATGTCGTAGGGCACATATTCTAGAGTACACTACAAGGGACTTTAGCAGCGACCTTTAACCAATGCGGTTTTGTTTGCCAAAAGGAGAATCTATTACATAAATGTTTCACGACAGACGCAGGCTCAGCTGTAGACGCTCCTTGTAGTTGATTTTGAAATACAGGTTCTACAAAATGGTAATAAAGCAGATACAAATATAATTGACGGATGAAATATAAATATAACTTATGTGATGACTAAAACTATGAATTAGATATACAAATTCATACCGTGACATGGCTGATAAAGAATTTCATATTGTTTACATCACTGTTTTTCTTTGCTATCCAACTTCTAGAGGGAAAACAACAAAACAATATCTATTATAGCAACAGAGGCATCCAGATTGGCTGTCGAAGAGATTGAAACGCGATCTATATATCCATAAATGCAAAACACAATATATATATCCTCGGGACCTGTAGTTAAATATTTTATCTTATTTATTTATTTGTGTATTTTATCTTTTTGTTTAAATCCATTATAGTCCAAGGGCTACCAGAACCCCCCCCCCCCCCCCTGTCTATTTAACTGTTACTATGATTTTTGTGTAGTTGACACCTATATCTTCCAAAAAGTGTCTGATATACATGCATTATCCGGTTGCAGGTACCCGATTATGGGTATCAAAGATGGCCGCCATGAACTGTCAGTGAATTTTAAGAAATATGTAACTTTTGATGCAATTGGCCAAGAGATTACTTAAAAGTATTGATTTCCACTACTTTGGGGATGAGAAATGCATTGGTGGCATTACTTTATAATATATTTGCTATCTTCATGCTTAAAAGTCAAAGTTGGTGACCAAGAAAACAAAAAAATCAAGATTTACATAACTCAAACATCAATGTTATTTCACCATTGTCTCACAACCATTCCACTTTCTTGGGTTAAGTAACGCACTTTGAAATTTGGTAAATTCATGTAATGTTTATCATTGATGATTGCAAATACAGTAATTGCAAAATATTTTGAAAGAAAGTCACTGCATCATATCTGAACTTTAAGAAATCAAAAACAAATATTTGTTTAACTAAGAAGCATAATTATTGGATATATATTTACACAGTTTGTGATAAGAATATGAAATGCTGACTTTTGTATTTCTTATCTGTATGCAATATTCATCCTTAATTGTATTCAACACTAGAAATTACTGGAGTCTTGTAAAATATCTATAACGGTGATATATCTAAAACCGAGTTCAATAAAAGGGGGAAAATGACTCCGATCAATAAAGCAAGGTAACAAAAATCTGAATAGTCCATCTCATGATGTGCATCTTCAAAACTGCATGTAGGAGACTCTTCTTCATCTTCATCTTCATCTACATTAGATGGATTGGTGACCATCAGTTCCGCTAAATCTGAAGGTATCATCTCACTGTGGGTCCACTGGAACTGGAGGGAACCTTTTTCAATGACCCAACCATGGTTGATCGGAGACTGTAATTGGGGATAGGCAACTAGGGCTTTCTTCCAGATGAATGACTGGTAGTTAGCTCTCTTGATATGGAGGATCAAACTTGAACGACATGGTGGCAGCAGGCTGATGTCAATACCAACATTAATATTTAGTGGTCCTTCTGTCTTCTTTGTTGAAAACCGCTGCAGGAACTTTTCTAGCCTGCAGCTATATATTGTTGATGTAGACTTTGAGCCATATATAACACATGCAAATTGCTCTAAAACACTTGTATCTTCTTCAGACACAACCTGTCCTTCACCCAACTGACTGAATGTGTGGATAAACGATGGGTCTGTGAGCATCAACTTAAAAGGTTTCACCTTCCCCTTCCTCATGAACGAACTGGTGGTGTCACAGCCAGTGAATGCATGCAGGCCAAGGAGGGCATTGCATACATCCACACTAATGTCCTGTTGTATGGCACTGATGTCAATCAACCTCCTCTTATTTCCAAATCCAGTGTCCATGTAAATAGCAGCAGTAAACTTGTGTGAGCTAGAAGAAGGATAAACACATCAGTGTCAGGTGATCGAACGACGACAACTTGGTGTTGATGTGCAGCATCAAGGCAATGCAGCAACATGCAATGTTGCAACCAGCAATGTCTTCAAAACATACAGAATTCGATTATAATGCTTTCCTTCTAGGACCTTTGTGATAGACCCACTCGCACACAAATTTGCTTGGATAATGATCTGTTCCAATCCACTGCCTTCCATGTACTTGAATATTGTACCAAAGTAAGCACAGATGGTATGAAAGGCACCTAGTCTGATGAAGATCTTCTTAAACTTATCTCCATACTGCCATATTATTTTGTAAGCCTTCATGGCAGCAGCTAAATCAAAGGTAATGATTGTCCAACTTTGGTGCACAGCTTTTGTCATGGCTTCTGCTTGTGTGAGGCATTCATGAATAGTACTGTTTTCAGTGATTGGTGCATTTATGGGTGGCAAATACTCCACAGTTGTAAGAGACTCCACTCCTCTGACACCAGTACATGACACACAACCTTTCCAGCCAGGCACTATTTGTAAGGGCATACTGGATATTTGACGGCACAGTATCCATAAAGTATCAGACTGACATGCTGCCATGCTTACTTTGTTGTTTATATCCAAGGATATAATTATTACTTTTCGGTGGTTCAGGCTTACTCTTGACATAGCAGGGGTGTAAGTGTTTCTGTTCATATGGAGCTGATCGTGCTTTAGTCCTTGGGATACTGCCAATCTCACAAGTAGGTTCCTCCATGTCTTGCAAAATATGCTTGTCCTGTAATATCAACCCATGTGTACTGTGTGTGGTGCCTCGTCCAGATGGTGTCTCTTCAGTGAGATTAAAATTGTCAAAACGAAAATGGACCACCAGATTATTGAAAGTTGTTATGTGAGGAGGAAGAGGACCAGTGTGCTCTTTCACACTTAGGTATACTGCAGTCATTATTTCTAGCACTTTTGTATAGGAGACACAGTGTCCAAACCGGTTGAGAAGAGTAATAACTTCAGCTTGCCCTGTCAGATGCCACAGAGATACACCGAACATAAGATGCTTGCAGGTCATCCAATGTCCATTAGTGATTGCATACATTATATCATGGGATAATGAAGTTGCCACTCTCTGCTTCTGGTCTGATAAATGCTTCTCTCCAGATAGAAGGAAATGCATAAATTGTATCAAATGTTGGGGCGGAGGTGTTTGATCACGTAAGGTGGGTCCAGGAGGTGGTGGCCATGGCAACTGAAAGGATTTTGCATGATCTAGCACTTCTCTCCTCAAAATGAATGCTGCTTCTTCAAGAATCCTAGAGTCTGAGGCAGCAGCTTCGAATGCAGCTTCTACTGCATTACCTTTAGGAATGTTGGATGAATATACCAGTTCACTGCGATAGTTTGGTTGCCAGAATTGAATAGAGTGACCAAAATGGTTGATTAACTTTGCTTTGAGTTTACATGTTTTGTAACTTGGATTGTAAAACTGTGAATGGTGATTTTGCAGATAATGAAGATACCTCTCTCTTAACATCGTGATTCGTTGTACATTACATCCTTGGATTATCTGTTTCTCAACATGTTGGCATATATGTTGGAATGCATCTTCATGGGCAGCTAAGCTTTCTTTGGGAGTGTCTTCACTAGTTGGATATGATGTGTCACCTCTCTCTGGGGGAATGTATGTTTCATAAGATTTATGATATCTGGCCTCCTTTGCTACAAGGTCCAGGTCAATCAGACACAAGATTTTATGGTCTTGAATAAGTTTGGTTTTTTCCTTTATGTCAGATTCTCTACTTCTTGATGTCAGTTTCATCAATGGATCATATTTCTGCTTATGTTTCTTTACTCTTTTTGAGCATATAAAACATTGAACTTTGGGTAGGAGAGTTGAAGTTGGTGAGACAGGATTAAATTTGCGTTTTTTCCGTGGACTTTTTGTTTCACCATCTACCTCTGTCTCATCATGCTGACGTTTTGTAATTCTGCTTGTCGTAGTGAACCGCTGATAACATTTTCGGTGATAACCATGTTGGTGTTGGACAATAGCATCTGGTAGGGCCTCACACACACTATTGCACCTCTCAGAATCAGTTTTTCCACTTAGTTGACAGATCCTTGCAGCTTTTCTTATCGAGTTAAAAAGTCCTTCCGCTAATGCGCTTGATTTTTTCTTTTGATGTTGGTGTAAAGCATATGATACATTCAAGCTCATTTTTCTTCTGTTTTTTTTTTTTAGTTTCAGTGGTTTCTCATCTGTCATTTTTATATCTTTCTGAATGAAAAAGATAATATAATAATAAAATAGTTGTGTTAAGTAAGATATGATTGATTTGTAAGATAAAATGCAAATATTTGTCATTTTTGGCTACAAATCTGGATTTTTTGCCATCAATATGGACAGTAAATTAAAAAGTAATGCCACCAATGCATTTCTCATACCCAAAGTAGTGGAAATAAGTACTTTTAAGTAATCTCTAGGCCAATTGCATCAAAAGTTACATATTTCTTAAAATTCACTGACAGTTCATGGCGGCCATCTTTGATACCCATAATCGGGTACCTGCAACCGGATAATGCATGTATATCAGACACTTTTTGGAAGATATAGGTGTCAACTACACAAAAATCATAGTAACAGTTAAATAGACGGGGGGGGGGGGGGGAACTTTTCGGTATCTGGCCTCTGGTCTATTAGACTAAACTCCCAAGGTTGAGAAGAGGCGGGGTGGGGGTAGGAACGGAATAACAGCCTAGGAGGAAATTTATATCTAGTTCGGTGAGAGGAAGAGATGCGTGTATGGGTGTACACACACACACACACACATATATATATATATATATATATATATATATATGCCCGCGTGTGTGTGTGTTCGATAGAGACCGATTGATTTATACCTACATGAATTATCAGGGCAACATAAGGTGCCAGGGAAACATTGGGGATTATGGTGACAGAGGCATTTAGTACAGGTATCGGTGTCGGGACTTCCAGTGACCCAGAACAGAAAGGTGATACATGCAGAGGCAAAGGTTACCAGGGCAACAGAAGCTGACAGGATAATAGAGGGTTTCAGAACATTATAATGCAAGGTGAGGAGAGGCTACTGGGACGCCAGCGCTGGTGCGAACATCTTTATTTTGGTAACGTTTCGGTTTAAGCATAAACCATTTTCAGACCTAAAATGAAATAAAAGCCTATATTAGTGGCTGAGTAATTTTATAATGTTAATATTATTATTGTTAACTAAATTTAAGAAATCTAGAATACAACTTAAAATTAATAGTTATAAAAATCACCTAATTGGAATTAGTAAAATAAAAGAATGATATGAGAGACGAAGCAAACATTATGTGCGAAATAAAAAAGGGGGGGGGAGCAAAGTTAATCACATAAATGTTATCATAAATACAAGAACCAACCTTTACATATTAGAAACACAGTATCATTGAGAGTGGTATTCAATTGTCCCCATAGTCTCACTTCTTTAAAATTAAAGACCGAATCCCCGATTCTCTGCAGTCGTCGGTGGTGTACTCTTTTATATGTAGTCGATGCAATACGACTTATATTGGTCAGTCCAAGAGACACCTCACCGCCAGGATCTCGGAGCATCGGGGTAGGTCATTTAGAATTAACCGACCTCTTTCAAATCCTCCCTTTTCTGCTATTCGAACCCACTCTGAATCATCTGATCACCCCATAATACCCTCCGATTTGTCAATTCTCTCCTGTCTGAGACCCTGCTTACCCAGTTACATATATAACCAGCCTGGGTGTGCATGACTCCTCCACTCCTCTACTGTGTTTCTAATATGTAAAGGTTGGTTCTTGTATTTATGAAAACATTTATGTGATTAATTTTGCTCCCCCCCCCCCCTTTGCTCACCCCCCCCCTTTTTTTTATTTCTCACATAATGTTTGCTTCGTCTCTCATGTCATTCTTTCATTTTACTAACTCTAATATGTATAAGGTTATTTGCATACCTATTAATTGTAAGTTTTATTCTAGATTTCTTAAATTTAGTTAACAATAAGAATATTAACATTATAGAATTACTCAGCCATTTTTATTTCATTTTAGGTCTGAAGATGTTTTTTGCTTA
Source organism: Paralithodes platypus (assembly GCA_032716605.1). Classification (NCBI taxonomy): domain Eukaryota; kingdom Metazoa; phylum Arthropoda; class Malacostraca; order Decapoda; family Lithodidae; genus Paralithodes; species Paralithodes platypus. The sequence continues at coordinate 40,967,988 of CM064485.1, forward strand.
AACCGAAACGTTACCAAAATAAAGATGATCGTACCAGCGTTGGTGTTGATTTATATATATATATATATATATATATATATATATATATATATATATATATATATATATATTTTTTTTTTTTTTTTTTTTTTTTTTTTTAATTATATATATATACATGGCTACGCTCAACGGAGCTCGTACCACCGACAGTCAGGACGATTGCCAATGCTTTAACCAATTCATACACAAGTGGTAGGATTTATATTGCAAGATACCATATTGTGATTTTTACAAGTACCCCTACGCAACTTGAGCAGAAATTAATCGAATATAATTCTAACCAAACCAAGCACGAGAGTCATTAATACTAATGATATCTCGAAGATACATATGAGCTATTAAATATTTGTGTACTCTCAGCGAGGCTCGAACCACAGACAGTCAGGACGATTGTCCATGCTTTGATAAACTCTATATGCCGTGCTTGCGTTGGGGCAAAACCTCTTTCCTGGAATCTGTAGGGGATTCTCTTTTGGAACTTGTAAGACCCAAACTCTCTCGGATAATGTTTCAACTGCCCTTTTCTGACTGGAGAGCTTCAGACATAATAGTTTCTTTTGAAGTAAGGGTGGCCTGGCAGTGGAGTAATCAACTGTGGTGGTTTGAAGTAAGGGTGGCCTGGCAGTGGAGTAATCAACTGTGGTGGTTTGAAGTAAGGGTGGCCTGGCAGTGGAGTAATCAACTGTGGTGGTTTGAAGTAAGGGTGGCCTGGCAGTGGAGTAATCAACTGTGGTGGTTTGAAGTAAGGGTGGCCTGGCAGTGGAGTAATCAACTGTGGTGGTTTGAAGTAAGGGTGGCCTGGCAGTGGAGTAATCAACTGTGGTGGTTTGAAGTAAGGGTGGCCTGGCAGTGGAGTAATCAACTGTGGTGGTTTGAAGTAAGGGTGGCCTGGCAGTGGAGTAATCAACTGTGGTGGTTTGAAGTAAGGGTGGCCTGGCAGTGGAGTAATCAACTGTGGTGGTTTGAAGTAAGGGTGGCCTGGCAGTGGAGTAATCAACTGTGGTGGTTTGAAGTAAGGGTGGCCTGGCAGTGGAGTAATCAACTGTGGTGGTTTGAAGTAAGGGTGGCCTGGCAGTGGAGTAATCAACTGTGGTGGTTTCATACACTTATTGGTCTGGCTGCAGCAATGGTGATATTTTTCGATATTATAATTACAAATATGCCTAACATTATCTTCCCACCTGATGTCATTCCTTGACCAGTATCAACAATCAATATTACAGCAAACATAAATAATCCAGCAATACAACAATTCTGTCATCTAGGAAATTATTATTCGAATGTATTATGTAATTTACTGATATCTGAATATGCCAATCCGCACCATATATTCCGAACAGGCATTGTAGATGTATAAGATCTAATGTTCACAGATGCCCTTATTAAATGTTGTGTTCCAATTGTTACGCAGAGAATGAATAAACCTTCTGCTCCAAGGAGAAATGGTGGATTTCTAAATGTTATGAATGATACAAATTTTAAGCAACTAGTATCATGATATACTTGATGTAACCATACGTAATGCATATAACGCTCTAAATATAACGAGTATAAACTTGTTCAACGTTGCGGAAACAGAATATTTTAATTATCAGCTTACCGACTGCAAAGTTGTTTCTGCAGCTACCAGGAATGTTTAACACTAAGTATTTCCAAATATGAGGTCAAGTAGTAATAATTCCACGCATAATAATGAAGATTTGATCGGGATTGTAGACACAAATGTCAATGTCTTGGCATGTACTGGTAAGACTGCATTTGACGAATTACTACAACACGTTACCAAAGAAAAGATGCGTATGTGAGTTCTGTTTGAACAGTGTGTATATCATACAGTATATACTGTACAACAAATCCCGAGTGGTGTCCCTGTCCACTGGCCGCAACATCATTATTGTCTCTACGTGACGGGATGACCTCATCATTTCGATATCCTCTCTCGAAAGTTTCATAAATACTAACATACAAAAACAAATCTTATACTATCCTATACAATCCACATAATCTGCTTGTATATTATTGTGTTTGGTAACAATATCCATTGTAATAATGGAAATACAATTCTGAATCTGAATCTTGGGTTCTGCTATCTCGACTAGAATAATTTCTGACCACCACACGTGGAACCTTGCGTCTGTGCTGCCAATGTATCTACATAAATATATGTAAACGTATATTTCAAGAACTAGTTATTCCGTGTAACTTCGTGTAATCTCTCTCTCTCTCTCTCTCTCTCTCTCTCTCTCTCTCTCTCTCTCTCTCTCTCTCTCTCTCTCGTATGACCAAGTAAAAATACTATTACACACAGGCGAGACCATTAAATACAAAATATGATGGAAAATCTGCATAAAATATTTAGGGTCTTTAAAAGCTGTCAACGAAGAAAATGAAGGAATAAAGTTGCTGAGAATGATTGTGCTTCATTGAGAGAGAGAGAGAAAGAAAGAGAGAGAGAGAGCGAGAGAGAAAGAGCAAGAGAGAGAGAGAGATAAGAAAGTAACAGGCTCACAGCCTATTTTACTTTACCTAAATGGTAGCACAGTCTGCTCAAAACCGAGATAACTTAAGTATCCATGCAACACTAGACGATTAGGCAGTCTATCAACACCAAGCAGTAAATAGAGACCGTACATAAGTGGACATTAGCAATATATCATCTAGGGAGAGTAACTGTGGCAACCAGGATATTATGATACTATGAAGTAAGTGAGTTGTGCAAAATATATATATCGTATTTTGGATGTAGATATTGGAATAGTCTGCCTGAATTTTTTATTTTTTTTTAATTTCAAGTAAAGGTTAATTCAAAATTAATAAAAATATACATCTAGTGTTTATGCATACTAAATGTTATTGTATGTTCTAACATTAGTGTCCACCATTCTTTAACTGTCTTCGTGGTGCGATGCATAAGGTGTTGATTTTCGGTGTGAGCATCCTGGATTCGAATCCACGGACTGCCACATGTGTTTGTAAAAAAATTCATTAATCGATTTTAGGAGTATAGTTGGTTGTTGGAAGGAACATAATAATTGATATTGGTTCAGGGGTAATTTATCGAGAGGACTTCCCTAGTGGTTAAGGCCCCATTAATTGCTCTTTCCATTCACATATACATAGCCTACGTGAGTTGCAGTTGGGATGTGTGTACATGCTTAGATTGATATGCAGGATTCGAAGTTGCATAATAAATCGTAGGCAGTGTCCACCATTCTTTAACTGTCTTCGTGGTGCGATGCATAAGGTGTTGATTTTCGGTGTGAGCATCCTGGATTCGAATCCACGGACTGCCACATGTGTTTGTAAAAATTTCATTAATCGATTTTAGGAGTATAGTTGGTTGTTGGAAGGAACATAATAATTGATATTGGTTCAGGGGTAATTTATCGAGAGGACTTCCCTAGTGGTTAAGGCCCCATTAATTGCTCTTTCCATTCACATATACATAGCCTACGTGAGTTGCAGTTGGGATGTGTGTACATGCTTAGATTGATATGCAGGATTCGAAGTTGCATAATAAATCGTAGGCAGTGTCCACCATTCTTTAACTGTCTTCGTGGTGCGATGCATAAGGTGTTGATTTTCGGTGTGAGCATCCTGGATTCGAATCCACGGACTGCCACATGTGTTTGTAAAAAATTTCATTAATCGATTTTAGGAGTATAGTTGGTTGTTGGAAGGAACATAATAATTGATATTGGTTCAGGGGTAATTTATCGAGAGGACTTCCCTAGTGGTTAAGGCCCCATTAATTGCTCTTTCCATTCACATATACATAGCCTACGTGAGTTGCAGTTGGGATGTGTGTACATGCTTAGATTGATATGCAGGATTCGAAGTTGCATAATAAATCGTAGGCAGTGTCCACCATTCTTTAACTGTCTTCGTGGTGCGATGCATAAGGTGTTGATTTTCGGTGTGAGCATCCTGGATTCGAATCCACGGACTGCCACATGTGTTTGTAAAAATTTCATTAATCGATTTTAGGAGTATAGTTGGTTGTTGGAAGGAACATAATAATTGATATTGGTTCAGGGGTAATTTATCGAGAGGACTTCCCTAGTGGTTAAGGCCCCATTAATTGCTCTTTCCATTCACATATACATAGCCTACGTGAGTTGCAGTTGGGATGTGTGTACATGCTTAGATTGATATGCAGGATTCGAAGTTGCATAATAAATCGTAGGCAGTGTCCACCATTCTTTAACTGTCTTCGTGGTGCGATGCATAAGGTGTTGATTTTCGGTGTGAGCATCCTGGATTCGAATCCACGGACTGCCACATGTGTTTGTAAAAATTTCATTAATCGATTTTAGGAGTATAGTTGGTTGTTGGAAGGAACATAATAATTAAATATAAACTGTATATGTATAAATATGTATATGTATAGATGTTGCATATATTGTAAATGTGCCTTAACATTGTGCAAATAATATGTATCTAGAAGCCCATCAATTTTGCTTTGCATTTAATGGGCTCAGTATTGTAGGAGCTATCATCTCTGTAAATATACTACAGTTATATGTTTAATTTATTATGGCTAACACATATTTTGCATATGAATGTGAATTTGAACCCTTGGTGACCAGGCTGGGTAACTCACCCATTTCAAGTTTCAGAAGGAAACCCCATTGATAGGAGGGCCATGGCAAAACACAGACTAGTGATAGTCCCCTGACAACACTTGTACGTAGTAAACCTTGTTACAAACATTAGTTACTAAAGAGTAAGTACAGCACGACTATATAGATATAATATTCACTGTGGAGATCCCCTCATGACAAAGATACAGATGGAAAACATAGAAAATACATTAGATACATAAGATAATGGTGTAAGCATTATTTCATATACAGTCAGGGACAAAGTTTATTGAAGTTTGTAAAGAAGATATTATACAGTAAACATTCACTATCTAAATGTAATGCAGTTTGCAAATAAAGCTATACTCATTACCGGCAGATAAAACTAATCATGTTTGTATTAGTGCTTGACGAAGGGACTTGAGTTCTCGCAGAGAGGCTCCAGTCCTGACGTTATTCTTGACTTACAGTGTGCTGGCTAAATAATCCAATAGGGTTGATAACCTCTGAAGTCCTATTTTATCTAACTAATTAGTGCTTGAAGGGACTGGAGTTCTCGCAAAGAGGCTCCAGTTTTGGCGTTATTCTTGACTTAATAATCCAATAGGATTGATAGCCTCTGAAATCCTATTTTAACAAACTATATTTAGTGCTTAGAGAAACTATATCTAAGGTTCAAACTAAAGATAATAGGTTATGCATTCTGGTACGAGAAGACATTGAACCTAGCGGCTATTGTATGTTAGTTATGTATTTTTGAGCATAGCTTAAGCAGTAGAAACTATAACCATCATCTCTCAATACTCTCGCTGGATTGGCTCCTTTCTTTAGGGACTTTATCTGTATCGTTGGTTGTGTGTTATTGCCGAGGATTACAGAGTAACATACACTATGATAAACTATAATAATACATGATTATATACCGTCATCGGGGGGCAGATATTTCTAACATATCGACTGTTACTGGCTTCCGCTTTCTGTACCGAAGGCTTTTGAATTGAAGGCACTGTAAAGGGAATATTTTTAATTTAGAATACCGCAGACATAAAGCGACAACACATACACACACGCATACACAGCCTTAATTAGCCCCACCTCCCCCATTGACAAAAGATCCAACATTATCATAATCGGCCCCACCCGCCATGTTTATAAATTCCATGATTCGAGGTCTATTATGGTTATTACGGGAACAAACCCAGGCCTCGGGCAGGAGAGAACAAGGCAGGAGATTATTAGGGTTCAGGACACTTTATTTTATATATATATATATATATATATATATATATATATATATGTATATATATATATATATATATATATATATATATATATATATATACAGTATATATATTCCGTTTTTTTTCTTCTTCAAAATAACAGCCCACGGATAGAACATTAATTAAACCATTGCTTATTACCATTTGAGATCATGTGATGAAAATAGATATGCATAGTATATAATGTGGTAATGGGTAACTCTAACTTTATACAGGATAGGCTTATTAGAAAACAAATGTCGGGTTAAGATGAAATATTTATATTTGACAATCTATTTGTGCTTTATGATATTCTTATTAAAGGTCATAGTGTACGCTATTTAATCTACAAGCCACCCTACAAACGATTAGGCAGTTACATTTATAAGGCTTAAAGTAGTAAGTTTGTTTAACATACAGGCACACTACAGTATATATATTAGTTAAACGTCATTAATGTTTTTTCTTTAGCAAATACCTTTGTTTAGAATGTTGGCAAATAATTAATAAACTACTTTCTAAATGTTTATACTTTAATAAAGAAGGTGAACTACTATCGGCTCAAGAAATAAAGTGCATTCAGTGTCGATGAATTAAAATTAACTTTAGTTTATATATATTTCCACTAATTATACATTATTGTTATACTTGCAACCTGCAAAACAAATTAAGTTCACGGACTTATTATCAGGTTTGAATTGAGTTGTGATGGAGTCAACAATGAAATATTTTATACTTTTGATAACAAGAGCCGAGAGTCGCGGCTCTCGACTTAAGTCGGGTGAGAGAACCATGGCCTAACCCGCGGGTCCCGACTTAAGTCGCAAGGGATGTTAAGCACATTATCGGCTCTGAGAGAGAGTCTACGCGGTGGGAGGACCGCAGGCGGGCTCTGAGCGCTTGGCCTGAGCCTAGCAAGATAACTGGGGTCCCCAACACACACCTACACATGCCTGGCCTCGCGAGGCAAGGTAATATCTCGGGAATTTACCGTATTTTAGGGTTTTTGCACTCGTGTTGCAATATCGTTGCAAGCGAACCCGTGGTCGTACATGGATGATTCAGGTGGCATTGAAAAGCTCTATTATCGCCCTTTCACGGATACATAATTGTATTACGCTCTGGCTCTTGTTTATGCATGAAAAAGAGCATGGAATGATGCTTGTTTAGGGTAAATATGCCCGCCTGGCAGGTACTAAAAATTACAAATATCCCCGTCCGTAAAGGGTTAATCAGGGAACAATGAGGGTATTTTTTTGGCATTTCGGTGTGCTGTGGTAATGCACTGATACTAGGTACAGCACAAATTCTGTCACAATAATATCTTCCCATTGACATATTGGGATTCGAACCCAGGTCCATTGGATTACCAGTCCAGTGGCAAAACCACTCCGCCACACCTCCCCTTAAGCTACCCTTCTTACCCTGAGAAGAGACACCAGGAGAAACGCCAGAAGAGGTAAATACAATAACGAGAAAGCCAACTTGTCCAACATTCACCACCACCAAGCATTTTTCCTGTCTGCCCACCACACCTCCAAGCCACAAGGAAACAACCACCATAAACATCATACGTCAAGGCGTCCTTCTTCCTCTCAACCACACCACTACCATTATGAAGAAGCCAAGAAGGACTACACCAGGTACCCCACCCCACCTCCAAGCAACAAGGAAACAACCACCATAAACAACATACGTCCAGGCGCCTTTCTACCTCTCAACCACACCACCGCCATGACCGTGAGAAAAGGTATGACCACCACAGCAATTGTTAAGATCATCACTCAGTTGGAAAACTGTTCTTACTATCACTGGACGTAAGACAGTTGGAAGATTTGGGCCACCCTTGCTGTGCTCTTGTTAGTATTGATCTAGGTGCACTGGTATTGTATCGAGCTACTGCAAGAGAGATCTTTGTTATTGTGAGTATGAACAAAGAAGCTTTATTAGACACTTCACTGGTTGTAGCTAATATCCTTCCCTACCCCAACCGAGGCACTATTATGGATAAAGAAGGCTGCCATGGTTAGCGCTTTATCCGGGATAGAAATACTAGGGCTCTGCGAGAAACCGTCTACCCATAACGGCACGCGGCAGGGAGTCCTTCGAAGATAGAAATATGTTGGAGAAGGCCACAATATCTCCATCACCTCCCAGTTCTGAAAGACTCATATTACGGTCAGAGTAGTTAAAATTTGTTGCGTTATAAACAACTCTCTCACGTTCGCTCGATAACGTGTGTTGATGCACTGGCATATTTACACACAATATTTAAGACCCAACATCAAGACTCTGACAGTTCTGCATCAAAACTCTTATAAAGACCAGAGTAGTCAGTGAGCTCTCTCCTGCGTTAACTCGATTTTACTTTACCTATGTACTGGCATATGGTAGGTATCATTCAAGGTCCAACATCAAGAGTTTGTGTACAGTTCTGGATGACTCTTATAACGGTCACCTGAAAATATGGAATAACGTGTTTGCTGATGCACTGGCATATTTGAACACAATATTAAGACCAACATTAAGACTCTGGAAGTTCTGCATCAAAACTCTCATAAAGACCAGAGTAGTCAGTGAGCTCTCTCCTGCGTTAACTCGATTCTATTTTACCTATGTACTGGCATATGGTAGGTAGTATTCAAGGTCCAACTTCAAGAGTTCGAGTACAACTTTTGTCAACTAGCCACGTCAGGATCACCACCACAACCAAAGCATCTACTAAAGACTTAAGTATCTACTCTACGAATAGCAAGTGAAATTATTTTACTGTTATCAATCCACATGAGAAATAACTGTGAGAAGTTATCTATACTAAGTGTATTTAGGAAGAAGTATATATTATCAATAATGAAAAGTAATATTGATACAACTTTATATACAGAAATATTCTAGTGAAAGTGTATGCTACGATTCTATGCAATTTAATGCTCAAAGAGCGGGTGGTAAGGTATTTTACAGCGTGCCGCCCAGCGGGCATAATCCCGAAATATTCGCTTGCCCTAGCGCCGTTACTATGGCTCCAATGCGAACGAAACAGTCATTTTTGGAAAGAGCAAATCTTCGTCTCCCCATATAAGTCTATTCTGGAGCGAGTGTGGAGGGTGGGAAGAGGTGAGGAAGAGGAGGTACTTTTTGGTCTATTTCCCGGGCGCGTTCCGATGCGTTGGCTTTGCCCTGACTTCGGCCTCCCGCGCGTCTACTATTCCTTAGGTAATCGGTCTTATTTTTCTCTTATTTCTCCTTATTTCTGTATTCTCTGTATTCTCTCTCTCTTTCTCTCTCTCTCACTCCTCCTGCCTGTCTGTCCCTCTCTCTCTCTCTCTGGCTCGCTGGCTTTCCCTCTCTCGCGCACTGTCTCTCTCTCTCTCCCTTTCTCTCTTCCTCATCCGTATATGTAATTCTCATTATTATTTTCTCTAACTAATCCCTCTATTTCATGTATTTGCTTGTAATATTTCTGTATTATTATATCTTTTTCACTCTCTTTCTTCAGTTCAGTTTCGGTATTCTCTCTCTTTCTCTCTCACTCTTCCTCATCCGTATATGTAATTCTCATTATTATTTTCTCTAATCCCTCTTTCTTTATTTGCTTGTAATATTACTGTATTATTATATCTTTCACTCTTTCTTCAGTTCAGTTTCTGCATTCTCTCTCTCTCTCTCTCTCTCTCTCTCTCTCTCTCTCTCTCTCTCTCTCTCTCTCTCTCTTTCTCTGTTTCGCCTGCTTTGCAGGATTTTTGTTTTTGTTTCATATATAATATTATTTCAACACATTTCCAAATCACCGTAATTACCGTAATTACCGTAAGAAATATACCGAACGCCTGAAATAATACGCAAATAAAATGCTTGCAATCAAACTCTCAAGCAATTTCAAGGTCACATGCAATTATAAATGTATAGGTAGACCCAGAGAGGAAGAGACAGAGAGAGAGAGAGAGAGAGAGTGTCGTGATAATATAACTATTTTACATATGTATCATATATATGATAAAATAATATATACGGTACATATGTTCCCCACAATCATATAATGCCAAGCACAAATATTCAATCTTTCGTTGTTTGTATTACCGTAAGAAATATACCGAACGCCTGAAATAATACGCAAATAAAATGCTTGCAATCAAACTCTCAATCAATTTCAAGGTCACATGCAATGTCCCGTACACCCTGGTTACCGTAAGAAATGTACCGAACGCCTGAAATAATACGAAAATAAAATGCTTGCAATCAAACTCTCAATCAATTTCAAGGTCATATGCAATTATAAAAGGTATATTGTAGACCACAATCTTCGCCAAGCTTCGTTGTTGCTTGTATTATCGTGAGAAATGTACCGTACACCCTGGTTAGCGTGAGAAATGTACCGAACGCCTGAAATAATACGCTATAAAATGCTTGCAATCAAACTTTCAAGCAATTACAAGGTCACATGCAATTATAACAAGGTATATTGTAGACCACAATCTTCGCCAAGCTTCGTTGTTGCTTGTATTATCGTGAGAAATGTACCGTACACCGTGGTTATCGTGAGAAATGTACCGTACGCCTGAAAATAATACGCTATAAAATGCTTGCAATCAAACTTTCAAGCAATTACAAGGTCACATGCAATTTAAAAAGGTATATTTTAGGCCACAATCTTCACCAAGCTTCGTTGTTGCTTGTATTATCGTGAGAAATGTACCGTACACCCTGGTTATCGTGAGAAATTTACCGAACGCCTGAAAATAATACGCTATAAAATGCTTGCAATCAAACTTTCAAGCAATTATAAAATGTAAATTGTACTTACCAACACCCACACCAGTATGTTCTTCATCAGGAACGTCTCCATTTTGCTCAACGTCCTGTGCAACATCAACCACAACATTTGCGACACGCAAATTATGCTTGGGGTGAAAGCCTATGATCGGCATATTTTCGTCTTCCGAGTCATCCACACTATCAAAACTCTCACCCAGACCTTCCATGGTGTCATTCAACAGCCTATTAGAAAGTTCTGAAGAGGTCATCATGATATCTAGGTCCTGGGCGGTGAGCGGGGCGTGATGAGTAGGGTGGCGCGACGAACTAGGGGTGGCGGCCACCGAATCGGACACGGGCAAATCTTGACCTTCCATTACGGCTGCTTGAGGGTTACTGAGTCATGGTCACGCAGTGGGGATGTGTGGGTGGGACCTTGTAGCACACCGCCTGACCACCAGGTTTCGCTTTCCACCGAAATTAGGGCGGGAATACGCCCACGGACTTAAGTCGGGCCCCGCCACAGAGTCCAATTTTTTCGATACGGACTTAAGTCGGGCCCCGCTAAATAAGGATTAATAACTAAAGAAAGTACTAGTGACGCTCAAATAAATCAGGGAATTACTAATATTAATTCTGATAATTTTGATAATAAGTAAATACTAAATACCATATGCATAATTATATAGAGGAATAAATTAGAAATAAACTTCATTAGTCGTTACTTTTAGATTAACTCTACGCATATTAAACCAAACAGTTCGCGTACCTTATATTGATACATAAACGTAATAAGCACAAGTGTAAGTCCTCAATTGAAGGAAATGCTATTCTTATCTTAATTATAAATACAGGACAAGTGTAAAGCTTCTATTAGAAGACAGTCCATAATAATCACCTACTGTAGATTATACAGTAGAAGTAACAGTCTTATGAGTAAGAAGTAGTGGAGCCTCGTTCGTGCGTCTTATGTTTTGTTCGTTACCATTATTCTAGTATCACGTATGCAATATCCTTGTGCAAATAAACATGTTATGAATGTACAGTAGCCCAACTAAGTTTTGCGACAAAATATTAGGTATGTGGCACCTGTCTAGTTTGCACTCCCGTCCCAAGCCCGTGTGGTCCTGTCTAGCAGAGACCCGTGGTGTCTAGGCAGCCCCCGCCCCCTACACTACCACAGCCAGGGCACACAGTATTCGTACACGTTGGGCGCTACATATGACAATATTGCTATCATTATTTGTTTGTATCATATTAGAAGGCTCTCTCTCTCTCTCTCTCTCTCTCTCTCTCTCTCTCTCTCTCTCTCTCTCTCTCTCTCTCTCTCTCTCTAAATATAATAGATTTACGCGCGACAAACTTTGTAGATTAGCACACACACACACACACACACACACACACACACACACACCAGAATGGTAAGCGTCACTACTTTATAGATCCACATTGTATACATAACTTAAAATGAACACAATAAGTTGCATAGATTGTTATTTTATAATCTATTATACACTTGTTAGTGATTGTTTTAATAAGAGCCCCGGCCTCCTTAACACTATACTTGGTGTTGGTGTCAACGACATTGGCTGTAATGCTTATCCTTAGCCTTTCTATAACCCAGAAAGTGCTCAAGAAACGGGTAGTTAATTGCTACATCTATTTCCTGATCTACTCATATATTTGTTTTGTTCTTTATAATATGTTATGCGGTCAGGATTTGCTCCAAGTTCGCTGACACCCAGTATAGATTGTATAAGTTATCCTAAACGTGTATATGCATCAACTGTATTAGATGTTACTCAATAAAATGTAATTTTATACAGCTAAATGACTAAGAGACTTAATTTGTCCGAACGTTTATAGCATCTGAGGTGAAGCCAGTCATCTTGGGGGTTAATAAGTGATTGAGGTTTCCGAATGTTTGTGTGCGAACTGTTGTATGGATTCTTCCCCTGCCGCCTCTTGTTTTGCCTCCTTTCATGTGTTTCTTGTTGATACTCCCTACCTCTTATGGGAATAAGGGCTGGCTACTGACTAAATTAAAAACGTCAAATTAAGAGTAGTATGCTGCTGTCACATTTGTTAAATGCTTAATCATCAATCTTGTAATGGAATTTAACCGTGTTGGCTGCGAGTATCTCGCTATCTATTAGCCTTTCTTTTCCCAAGCATACGAATCGATAAACAGACAAAAAATACCTTCAAAGATATTGACATGTCAGTAAAGTTTTCGATAAATATCCACATGAAAGATTGCTGATTAAAGAAGCAGCTCATGGAATAGGGCGAACTATATTACGTGAATTAGACCATGGCTAATTAGTAGGAAACCAAAAATTAACATTAACAGTAGCCTATACAATCAGATTGGGGTGTAGTGAAGGTTGGGGTCTTACACGATGGTCAGTTTTAGTTCCTCAATTGTTAATTTTTTACATTAACGACCTTTGATTAAGGCCTAACTAAAAAGATTGCTACTTTGTCTAATGACACTAAAATGTAATATAGGTTGAATTAGTGATCCTGATAACGATTCATGCTCTCCAAAAATAATTTGATACACTACCCGAATGGTGCAATACCTTGTCAGTTGATATTTAATGTAAATAAATACATGCAGTTTAGTGAACATTGGGAAATCGACAGAAATTTCCGGATATAAATTTAACAATATTTGTTTTGTCAATAATTACGCACCATATATCTCCCGTATGAGGAGATTCAATAGCTCAATGCATTCTTGTGATGTCCGATTCCATTACCCATCTCCCTGGCCAGGGTAGCCAGTAACCACCAGTTATATCTCAGAAGAAAAAAATATATAATTTGTTCACAAACTGTAGGAGTGACAAACATTAACAAAATGAACGAACTTAGAGCCCTTGTTAGCAAACAAAATATAGACATAATAGCGCTAACTGAAACGTGGATTAATACAGAAACCAGGCATTTTTTAGCAGAATTTGATATACCAGGATATAGTTTGTTTAAATATGACCGAACAAGTAAGAGGGGTGGCGGTATAGCAGTGTTTGTCAGGAGTACATTAAAAAGCTGTATTAAATCAGGTATTAGACTAAATAACGATAATGAAAGTGTTTGGGTAGAGGTTAACGAAGGTAGTGAGACCATAGTTATTGGAGTTATGTATAGACCGCCAAATATGAGTAGAAATGACGGAACGTCATTATGGGAGGAAATTAAAATGGCATCAAGGTTTAGCAATGTGTGCATTATGGGGGATTTTAATTTTCCGAATATAGATTGGCAGCATCAAATAGGAGACTCTGATTCTGAGGAGTTTATAGAGGTAGTACAAGATAGTTTTTTATTTCAATTCATAGATACGCCGACTAGAGGTAATAACATTCTCGATTTAGTTTTCAGTAACAATGAACATATGGTAAATAATGTAGAGATAGGGACCACCTAGGAAATAGTGACCACAATTCTGTGTATTTTAATACAATGAAAGTTAATACCAGAGAGAATACAACATTAATACCTGACTTCAGAAAAGCCAATTATGGTGGGTTAAGATGAGCCCTATTAGCTGACCCTATGGTCAAAAAATTAAGTCGATCCAGGTGTCCAAATGAGTGTACCCCTTCTCAGGCACCTGTCATCTTAAGTCATGAAGAGATGTCAACCTTGGTAGATACATACAATAATTTTATCGAGTCAGTATTCAATGCACAAAATAAATACATCCCCAAAAGAAAACTTAGATCAACACAGAACCAACCCAAATGGATGAATAATAGACTATTAGATCTTCTAGGACAAAAGAGAGGAATATATAGACAAATTAGGAATGGCGAAATTCACCTACTTGCTTACTATCAGAATCTATCAAGACAGGTAAAAAAGGATATTAGGAAAGAAAAAAGAATTATGAAATTAAGGTTGCCAATGACTCAAAAAATAATCCTAAAGCTTTTTACCAACTATATAAATCCAAGGTTAGAGATGTAATTGGTCCCCTTAAAACTTCGATAGGAGAAATGACAGAAAATGATTTAGAAATGTGCAGTACATTAAATAGACATTTCTTTCCGTTTTCACTAATGAAAATTTGGCACAGTTTCCAGAAGTCCGTAAGGTATATAGCGATAGTATAGAAAATAGGTTAAGTACGGTTACTATAAGTAGAAATGATGTGCTTAAGGAATGACAGACTGAAACCTCATAAATCGCCTGGTCCTGATGAGGTATATGCTAGAGTATTAAAAGAATGTAGGATGAGTTAAGTTACCCATTAACATTTTTATTTAACAAGTCATTGGAGACAGGTATAGTTCCAGAAGCTTGGAAGCTTGCAAACGTAGTTCCGATCTTCAAAAAAGGTGACAAATCAATAGCATCCAATTACCGTCCCATTAGTCTTACATCAATCATAGGAAAGCTACTAGAGTCAATTATTGCTAGTAAATTAGAAACCACTTAGATACATTTAATTTAATAAATTCTTCTCAGCATGGATTCACTCAGGGACGTTCTTGCCTTACTAATTTGCTTAGTTTTTTTCTCAGAGGTATATGAAGCAGTAGATAATGACAAGTCATATGATATAATATATTTAGATTTCAGTAAAGCTTTCGACAGAGTCCCCCATGAGAGATTGATGAGAAAGGTTGAGGCGCATGGAATAGGTGGGGCGTTGTTGGGATGGATTAGGTCATGGCTAATTGGTAGAAAGCAGAGAGTCAGCATAAATGGTACGAAGTCAGAATGGGGAGCAGTCAAAAGTGGTGTCCCCCAGGGATCTGTATTAGGTCCTCTGTTGTTTGTTATATACATAAATGACCTTGATTTAGGTATAACTAGTAGGATAAGTAAATTTGCAGACGATACCAAAATGGGGAGAACAATTGATTCAGATAGAGATATAGAGTGCCTCCAAAAAGATCTAGATACCTTACACGAATGGTCAGTAAATTGGCAGATGAAGTTTAACATTGACAAATGCAAGGTATTAAAGATAGGGAAGATGCATACAAATGTTAAATATAAACTAGCTAATATGGAATTAGAAAACTCGAATTGTGAGAAAGATCTAGGTGTGTTTGTTAGCAATTATTTGAAGCCTAGACAACAGTGTATAAGCGTTCGAAACAAGGCAAACAGGATTCTCGGGTTCATCTCTAGGAGTGTGAGTAACAGAACTGCTGATGTTATCTTAAAACTTTACTTGTCATTAGTGAGACCCCATATGGATTATGCTGTTCAATTTTGGTGTCCTTATTACAGAATGGACATAGATTCATTGGAGAGAGTACAACGTAGAATGACAAAAATGATCCAAAATATTAGAAATCTTCAGTATATTGAAAGGTTGAAGAAATTAGGCTTACATTCGTTAGAGAGACGCAGAGTTAGAGGGGATATGATAGAGGTGTTCAAGTGGGTTAGTGGGATTAACAAAGGGGACATGACAAATGTACTAAAGCTCAGTGATAGCGAAAGAACTCGTACCAATGGTTTCAAATTAGATAAATTTCGTTTCAGAAAAGATATAGGCAAATATTGGTTTGGTAACAGAGTTGTAGATGGGTGGAATGGACTACCAAGTGCTATAGTGGGATTGAAAACGATAGGAGCTTTAAGATAAAATTGGATAAGCATATGGACGAGAAAGGTTGGGCCAATCAGCGCTCTGCAGACCCCGTAATCCTGCGTTAATCTCTAACCGTTTTGGTAAGATGATCCTCAGGGTATTAGAGTGTTGAGCTTATAATTGGGCTTTGTAATTGGGGTTGTGTGGGACAGGGATCTGCCTTGCTTAGGCCAATCGGCTTTCTGCAGACTCCCATTTTCTTATGTTCTTATGTTCACCAATCTGAGTGGTAACAGGGGCAAGACGCAGTATCAGTGGTATCTAGATGGCTAAATAACATGGAATTAAGTAACTCAATTATTACAAAAGGTTTGGAAGTCATCGTCAGTCGTGATATGAAACCAAAAAAGCAATGCAATTGTTTTTAAATCAGAGGTATTAATAGATATCTACAGTAGAAGCGTGAATAACAACAATGTAATTTTAACATTTCACCCGTCTTTAGTAAGGCTTCACATGGATTATGTTTTTAGTTTTGCTGTCCAGTGTTCATAGATTGATTGGAAGTGACGGTACAAAGAAGAATGGTAAAACAATCCGGAATAATAGAACATTAGAACATCAATAATATTCTAACGCCTGACGAGTAAGGCCAAATGACACGGAATTATAGCCAGAATGGGTTAGAACATTTAACAGAAGTAAACGAATATTGAGGTAGTGAATATCATGAAATACATGATATGGTCAGTACAAAAGAAAGGGGACTTGGGAAAACATTAGGCTTGCATAAATTAGAAGTGTAGAGTAAGAGATGATATGATACAGATGCTTAAGTTGTAAGTGGGATCCACAAAGAAGATGTGGAAAACGGACTGCTGCTCCGTGATAAGCATGCAACAGTTGGGTAGATATGTAAAATAGGCTACCGATTGCTACAGTAGGATCAATAACGACAGAAAGTTTTGACACATAATTAGATAGGCACATGGCTGTGATGTGCAGATTGACAATGGGATCCGCCGTGAATGGGCCAGTCCATGGTATAAAGACTAATATTAGTCTTTATACCATGGGCCAGTCAGCCCATGGAGTCAGCCCTCTGAAAAAATCCCTCTTTTATGATTTTTTTTTTTATGTTAATGTTTATGTAGGCCTAGTGGAATTAGGACGCGTATTTGGCAGTTTATTCAGACTAGCATTACACTATTATATTCAGAGTAGAAAAGAAAACTATTTTATTCAGAGTAGAAAGGGAATATGAAAGTCAGAGGGTAAATATGACATAGTATGTGTCCCTATAATTCCTACAGAACTTCCTTAAGTTGTATAAACCCTCTAATGAAAAGCCCGATTAAACTGACAAAATGAGTCAATCCTAATGGGATTAATGATTATATATTTATTGATCCTCATGATAAACTGGTCTCTCTATTCACCAATGATAGTTTAGGTAAGGTATTATGTATTATATTCGCAAACAAGTTATATGCATTCACTAAGGGGGGAAGGAAGTAATAGGGGAAGATCTATCCTATATTGCACAGATAGTGGCGGGCGAAGTGGCTAGGATGAGTTACTAAACCGAACGTAGTTGGTTTATAGGTAAACAACCGATGGTATAGACAGGAGTGGTTAATGTGCATATTATATCAAGTCATGCTAGCTTAATAGTATTTGGACAATATAAGTAAGGAGTTAATTAGTAAGTTAGGGGTATTAGTGGATGAGTAAAGAAATTAAGATGTTTTATAATGCTCGGTTAATATGAAATCAGCCAAGAGTGATATGATGGAAAGTATTACTCTGTATGATGACTATTCTATATATTGTATGAACAATATCAACTAGGACTAAATCGCACGCCGTGTGTTCCTAGGCCTCCAACAGCGCAGTCTTCGACCCATGCGTGGTTGAGCTAAAAGTTTTCTTGTCTGAGAAAACAACTCTTGGTTGGGAGAGAGGTATCCTGACCAGGATTCGAACCCACTCACTCCAGGTATGTTTGGGAGAGTTAGGCACCGTAACCACTCGGCCATGAGCAAGGAAGCAACCTTTATTCTTATTTGAAGAACCCCTGCCAAATCGGCTAAGTGATACAATTTTAATTGTCCTTGTACTATTATGGAGCCTCTCTGACATTATCAAAACAACTCGTGCCCAATAGTCAATGCCCTGGTCAACATATAGTCGAGCGAAATCAAGCCTGGTTTGTTTGCGCCTCTTGGTTAGCTTTGGTTGACAGCTGGTGATCTATGTGTATATCCCATCTCCTTTAATCTCTTGCGTATAGTTTCTGTAGAAGTTTGTGCAAATGTTGCTTAGCTACCTCGGCGTTGGAGAATGGATGGTTATCCATATAGCCTACTGTTTAATTTCTTGGTCCTGTTATGACGTGGTTTTCCGCTTTTTTACTTTATTTTATTTTTTGTTTCTATGTGATTGAGGGAGGCAAAAGGCAGAACTGCCTCCCCCATAGTTGAAAGAGTGACAGGGCCAAAATCAAGGGACATTCGAGCCAAAATGCCTGGACACACGGAGTTTGAAGCAATTTATGTCATAGGAAGAGGGAAAAACTGATTCTGGGAGATAATCCAGAGCTCAGCTGTTGAGTAGAAGAAAGACTGAGAGTAATGTTTCACTCTCGGGTTGGAGAGTTGCACAGAGTAGGGGTGGGATTGAGTTGCAAGACGGGTACCACGTGCCCTACGTAAAGGAGGTGGTATACACTGGGAAAGCTCTGAGGAACACCTTTTTTGCCACCGGTAAACGTTCCGACACCCCACTCCCGCTCATCATGTATTTTTTCTGTATTTGAGTGTTCATTTTGTATGAATGAATTGTCTTTGAAAGGAAAACTAAATATAATAGTATTATGTATATACTATAAATATTTGTTTGTTAGGAGTGCGTAAATCATTATTATGTGGATGCAAGAGATGACTGTGAATATGGTATATAAGATGTAAACTTATGAATGAATGAAGGTGTATAAATGTGGAAAAAATGGGTGTATGATTAAATTAAATAATTGCCATTTGTATATGCGGTCGGCGCGTGTAGTCAGCGGAGTCTCGGAAATTGTATTTATGCAATTATATTTTATTAGATTGCTGTAGGAAACCGTATCATTGATATGTTTCTTGATTTATCCCTTTTCCGTTTTACCCATTGCAAATTTAATTATACATTTAACTCTTAAGCCTCTAATAAACCTAAGCAATATACCGAAACTCTGCGGATTGAGCGAATTGACTGCTTGATAGTAAATTGTGTATGATTATATTTGGTATAATTATGTTTGTATGTATGTGAGTATGTATATGTATCTGTATGATACATAGTATGAGTATGTATATGAATGTAAAGGTTGAAACAAAGTATATAAATGTGTATATAATATATCACTATTATGAAATTGCCAGGAATACTGTTTACATTTTCTAATGTCAAATAATGGGACTATCCTATTATTCGGGTTTAACTAATTCAGGTGTCTTTATAAGAGAGGCAACTCTCAATAAGGCACAGCCAATTATGTACTGTACTAAGATAATATTACTTTGTATTATAATGTTCTTGGGCTGAATAAACTATTTCAATTTCAATTTCAATTTCAATATCCCAACCATACTACAGCGTTCAGCAACCTTGTTGAATGGATGACTAGGTGTGATGTGGATAAGAGAGTATTGAGGATTTTCTGATCACCTCAGTTTCCAATAATTACAGCTTCAAAAAAAAAAAAAAAATTTTGTTTACCCAAAAAAGTTCGACCTGGGAATATATTGCGTGAAGTGTTAATGCATGGTTGTAGTGGCTGTAGATATGCATGTAATCTGTAATCAGCCAATTGCCGATATCTGAATTTTGAGTGTTTGGTTGGCCTGTACGGTACCCGTCCAGCTAGTAATAGACCACCAACACTAAACAAGACGTCGTAAGTGGCCTCTTATTCCAGAGGCCTATTTATACTGCTAGGTCAAGAGAGCCGCATTGTGTAAGAAGAATTGCCAAAATGTTTCTTTCCCGCCTGGGAATGGAACCCATGTCCTTTTGGCTGTGAACCGAGTGCGCTAACCAATATGCTACGGACCACTGTGTGTGTGTGTGTGTGTGTGTGTGTGTGATTCTGTAAATTAGAACTTAAATTATATACCCGGTAAACTAAATAATGGTTAGTTATACTCCCATATATTTCTATACTAAACATAATTTCATCGAAGTTAGATTCTAAAATCATGATACGGTAACGATAATGTTCTATATTCTAATAGTATCTCATAGAAACAGTAAGAACTTTAGCTGTATATTAATACACGTTCTTATCATTAATAATATTACCTGATGCAGATGTTGCAAATAGAACTACTCGTATAACCCAGCACTGCAAGATGATGCAGATTATAACTTACCTGTATTATTTAAAGAGTGTTAATTAGATAAAAGAACACAATTATTTATACCTCATTGTTTTATCAGGGAAATCAGCGTAGAATGTGGGTTTATAACACTGCACTTTTCCTTCCGTTTCTGTGTGTGTGTGTATATGTGTTAATCTACAAATAGTGAAGCGTGAAAATCGATTGATATTAACCTCAGAGAGAGAGAGAGAGAGAGAGAGAGAGAGTGAGACTGAGACTTCTAATATGATACAAACAAATAATGATAGCAATATTGTCATATGTAGCGCCCAACGTGTACGAGTACTGTGTCCTGGCTGAGGTAGTGTAGGCAGTGGGGGCTGCCTAGACACCACGAGTCTCTGCTAGACAGGACCACACGGGCTGGGTACGGGAGTGCAAACTAGACAGGTGCCACGTACCTAATTTTGTCGCAAAACTTAGTTGGGCTTCTGTACATATTGTTATAACTATCCTCTATTTACTTTCTGTCCATGTGTTAATACGAATTCGGCTTCGCCAGTTAAGAATAACCTACCTATTTAAACCAATAAATTGCAGTAAAATCCTGGTATAACATAACAGTAAGGCTATGACGCGATCGCGTCGTAACACCACCACCCCAAGAGTGGTCGTATGACGCAATCGCGTCATATTGCCACCCGTAAGTTAGAAATATTCGTGGTAAATAAGTTTATGACGCGATTTTGACGCATTTTTGGCTGGTAAGTTAGCCCTCAGTAAGTTACAAAAGGAAATATCTGGCAACCCCCTAGCGTCCCTGTAAGAGGAGTGCGGGCCTTTGTTTCACCAGTAGTGACCCGGCCGCCAGTCTGTGAGGTAGGACTCCCGGCCCTTTAAATCTCGTCTCGCCTCCATTGCCTTCCATGGAGCGGCTTTCAGGCGGGCAAATCTGGATTATTTATGTACCAAGTGGCAGTGTATATTAATTTGTGGCTATGTAATATATTCTATGCATATAACTCGTGATTTGTGACTGTTTGTGCCTCGTTGCTCGCCTCTCCATAGCCAGCCATGTGGTTTTTTGGCGGCTAGAACGGACCCAGTGGAAGTGTTGTGAACTGTGAATAATAATAAATATATCATATTTCCTAGGGTTAGTGTAGTAAGCATTCATAGTCACATTCCTAACTTATTATATTAGGTTTGTGATTACGAATGTAAGCTAGGCTATATGTGTGTCGTATAATTATATTGCCATAAAACCTTTATTTTCGCTTGAAAGACCAATATATTTATCAATAAAAACTACCTACGAAGTATAATAAAGCTGTAATTAGGAAATATAGTTGTGTTTTGCCCATTTTTGGCAATTCGTTATGCCTAATTTGTGCAATTTGAGTGAATACACAGTTTTATTTGAGTGAAGTAACTGACAGTAAAGTGTGGAGAATTATAAACTAATTTTTTATACAAAAATGTCACAGTAAGTACAAATATGTCACGGTAAGTAGCCTGAGAAAGAACAGACAAGACTTTTATGCGATACCCTACACTACATACAGCAGTGAACCCTTGGACGGCCACAGATGTCTGGGTAAAGTACCTAATCCCATAATTACTTGCCCGCGGGGGGTCCCCACTCCTTGAACTTTTCCTCCAGTGCTGGGATATTTTATATGTTTAGGCATATATTTATTTTATATATATATATCGTGGATATATATATATATATATATATATATATATATATATATATATATATATAAAATACTGTATATATATATATATATATATATATATGTATATATATATATTAGAGTATTTCTATTGTTATTTTATATATATTTGTATTTATTTGATTTATTATTGTTTTTATTTATTTTATTTTATTTATTTCATTTTATTTATAATTTTATTTCATTTATGTATTATTTTCTGTTATTATTCCTGTTCCCCAGGGTGTCTATGGGACCACCCCCTAGGTCCAGAGCAAGGGCAAGGCCCATAATAGAGTATTTATATTGTTATTTTATATATATTTGTATGTATTTGATTTATTATTGTTTGTATTTATTTTATTTTATTTATTTCATTTTATTTGTAATTTTATTTCATTTGTATTTTTTGTTTTTATTTATTCCTGTTCCCCAGGGTGTCTATGGGACCACCCCCTAGGTCCAGAGCAAGGTCAAGGCCCATAATTGAGTATTTATATTGTTATTTTATATACATTTGTATTTATTTTATTTATTATTGTTTTTATTTTATTTATTTCATTTTATTTAAAATTTTATTTAATTTGTATTTGTATTTTTTGTATTATTCCTGTTCCCCAGGGTGTTTATGGGACCACCCCCTAGGTCCAGAGCAAGGGCAAGGCACATAATCGAGTATTTCTATTGTTATTTTATATATATTTGTATTTATTTGATTTATTATTGTTTTTATTTTATTTATTTCATTTTATTTATAATTTTATTTCATTTATATATTTTGTTTGTATTATTCCCATTCCCCAGTGTGTCTATGGGACCACCCCCTAGGTCCAGAGCAAGGGCGAGGCCCATAATCGAATATTTATTTTTTGATTTTGTTTATATTTGTATTTATTTGATTTATTATTGTTTTATTTTATTATTTTAATAATTTCATTTTATTTATATTTTTATTTCATTTATTTTATATATACAGGTATATACCGTATATATATATATATATATATATATATATTTTGTTTTTTCTTTTCTTGTCCCCTTCCCTGTTGTGTTGTTCCTGTTCCCCTGTTGTGTTGTTCCTGTTCCCCAAGGTGTCTGGCCAATCAGCCCCAAGGTATAAATATATTCTTATAATGCCAAACTATGACTACGTCATGGTGTTCCCCCATTTGAATTACAAAATGCGGAACTATACCGTCATGAATCCATTATACTCACGTCATCTGGAATCGGACAATGCCAAACTATGAATACGTCATGGTGAACTATGCCAACGTCATATGGATCCAGTGATGGCGAACTTTATACGTGTCATCGGATAATGCAAAACTATGACTACGTCATGGTGAACTATACCAACGTCATATGGATCCAATGATGGCGAACTTGCGTCATGACAACTATCAACGTCAATTACATTTTTCCTTTATTTCCTTTTCTTGGTTTCAGCATCATAAGCCAACTCCTGCCTGCCGCCATACGCCAGCCTGCCGCCATTCGCCAGCTGCTTGTCGGACAACAAAGAAACCATGAAACGCCATTTGCGGGACTCCGAGCTGGAGGATGTGGTGAACGAGGTGCTGGACCTGCCGATGGACGAAACGCAGAGCGAGAGTCAGTCGGACGAGTGGTTGACTGAGGATGACGAAGATTGGGCTTCACCTCCGCCCAAGCGACTCCGCGTCGACGCCCACGCCTCAGCCGATCCACCACCAGCCCCAGCAACGGCGGACGAGCCACCACCACCACCAGCAGCAGAACCAGCCCCAGCAACGGTGGATCCACCACCACCACCACCAGCTGAACCAGCCCCAGCAACGGCGGACCCACCACCACCACCACCAGCAGAACCAGCCCCAGCAACGGCGGATCCACCACCACCAACATCAGCTGAACCAGCCCCAGCAACGGCGGATCCACCACCACCACCACCATCCATCCCATCCACTACATCCCATCCCATCCCATCTACATCTCATCCCATCCCCTCTACATCTCTACCAGTCCCTAACAACACCGTATACCTCCTACCATCACCCAACTTCACAATTCACCTCTTCCACCCACCTCGCGTGGCGGTGCCTCATCCTTGCTTCCAGCAGGATCACCAGCCAGCAGCCCACACATGTTTGCTACGCTACTTGCTGTGGGCACTTTGAATACCCCGCCTTCGCATGTCTTGGGAACGGTCACCCCCGCAGTGTCCCCCTTCAGCGACACACCGTTGACCCCCTCGGCATTTGTTCTGTCTGAGCATCGAGCTGCAATGCGTGCACAGGTTGTTGCTGAGGTGCCACGCACAGCGTTGAATCCTCCAGCAGCAATCGAGGAGCTTCTTCCCCAAAGGCTTCCTCTTCACCGTTCACCAACTGGTACAGCTGCACCAGGTTCACCAGCTCCACACCTTTCACCAGCTGGTGCAGGTACACCAGGTTCACCAGCTCCACACCTTTCACCACATGGTGCAGCTGCACCAGGTTCACCGGCTTCTGCATCATCTGATGCAGAAGCCCCCCCCACTCTCCCTCTCGACCTACCACCTAGGCCACGCCGGAGCCCAGGGCCCTTTAGGGGGGCAGGTGGTAGGCCCAGAGGTGTTCCTCGCGGTGGTCCTCGCGGTGGTCGTGGCCGTGCTCGCGATCCTGCCCCCGACCGTGATGCCGGTTGGACCGACGCCCGCTTCCACCCCCAGGTTGGTCCGTTCTCAGGGACCCCTGGCATGCAGGTTCCAGTGCCGGTGACTCCTCTCCAGTTCTTCCAGCTCTTCTTCACAAGGGAGATGCTGCAATTCCTGGTAGTGGAGACAAATGCTTACGCCAAGTTCGTTGACGGAGCAGCCGCTGTTTGGCACCTGTTTGGTGAGGAGGATTTGGCCAAATTCCTTGGCCTGTACTTCCTCATGGGCATTACGAAGATTCCTTCTCCGAGTCACTACTGGCGTTCAACTGTCCTTCACGACTACCCAGTATTTCGGAGTGCGATGAGTAGGACTAAGTTTCTAGCCTTGTTGAAGTATTTCCATGCTTTCAACAACAAGGCAGTCAGCAGGCAGAACACGGACAGGCGTCTGAAGGTTCGGACGGTGATGGAATACCTACTTGAAAGCTTCAAGCTAGCATACATCCCCGCCGAAAAGCTGTCCCTTGACAAAGGCAGCCTTGGATGAAAGGGTCGCCTTTCATTCAAGGTTTACAACCCAATGAAGCCGACGAAGTACGGTATCAAGCTGTACATCCTGGCAGAGGCGTTGACTGGCTATGTGTGAGACTTTCGAGTCTACACCGGTCCGGGTCGATCTCTCCGGGAGACGGTGGAGGGTCTCACGGAGTCCTTCAGAGGCCAGGGGTACAAGCTGTACATGGACAACTATTACAACTCAGTTGACCTGTGCCAGCAAATGATCACACACCACATCTATGTGTGTGGCACCCCGCGCCTTGCATGAGGAGCTCCTAAGCGGTTGTGCGACCTTGCTAAAGCAAAAGAGCTTGAACGCGATGCGACAATAGCAATGAACAACGGCTTAACCATGGTCCTACTTTGGCGAGACAAGCACATCGTCAACATGGTGTCCACCTTCCACCAACAGGACACCATCCCAAAGCTTGTCAGTTTCAAAGAGAAGGACCAACAGGGCAGGTGGCGTCGTGGACAGAAGGAGATCTTCAAATTTGTTTGTGTTGAAGACTACAACTTCCACATGGTTGGGGTGGTCGAAGTGGTCGAACTGACAACACTCCACCCTCTCCTGTTGCTGCTCCTGGTGGAGGCGTTGAGAGGGCACCATGTCTCGATGTCCACTCCCCACCACCAGAACCAGATGATGTTGCTGCCCCGGGGGGAAACTATGTTCTGGTTAAAACCCCCCGTGGTACTAGCATCTGATGCAGCTGCTGCTGGTGACGATGGGTAAGCAGCTCTTGAAGCTGCCAACCAACCGCCACCAGTACTGGAAGCAGTACGAGCGGTGCGAGTCCGGAGTACTCGACCTGGAGTGGTCCCAAGGCCCCGGGGCGTCCTATTGTTCTGAACCATATCCGGTTGAACAAGGACTTGGACCATTCTCGGGAGAGGATTCCAGCCAAGAAGCGACACCGTTGCTATTACTGCAAAGTAATGAAAGGGTTTCGCATGGACACAAGCTTCCGCTGCACGACTTGCACGGTTGCCCTCTGCATTGACATCAACAACTGCTTCAACCTTTTCCATAGCCACAATGCAGGTGTCCTATAGTCAGGAGCTATGTGCAATCATTGATTCATTGATTCATTCATTCATTCATTTCTCTTCTCCATTTCTCTTCTTCATTCACCCGGCTTCATTCACCCACCTTCATTCACCCACCTTCGTTCACCCACCGACATTCACCCACCTACATTTACCCACCTTCATTCACCCACCGACATTTACCCATCTTCATTCACCCACCTTCATCATCAAAGTGGATATAAGCCTCCTGGGGAAACCACTCTAAAAAAATAACGAGTGAAATGCAGTACCTCCTTGGGTGGCTTGGAAATCTGCATATTTCTCTGGTCTGACACCTTGTATATATATATATATATATATATATATATATATATATATATATATATATATATATATATATATATATATATATATATATATATAGATATATATAAGTATACCCACATACACTCATTTTTGTTACCATTCATTATATTTTGTTTGACACCTTATATACATATATATATATATATATAATATATATATATATATATATATATATATATATATATACCGGTATATAGGCTATATAAATATATATTTATATATTTATATATTACCTTATTTGTGTGTACAATAGAATTATTTCTGAATTTATTACTTGAAGATAACCTGGCTTTCTTGTTTTGTTTTTTCAGTGTCAACCCAGGAGCCATTTCCCTTCTCGTTGGAAAGGGTTGTGGCCCTACCAGGTAAGTAAAATTGACAACCTTCATGACTGACATGTGTTCTATGAACATTATACAATTATTGGCAAGGAAAATTATATCAGTGTTGTATATTGTGGCAAAGATATACAACTGTATAAACATTCTCATATATTTACATAACAATAACAATGCATGGAAACAATTACGCATAGCTCGTGAACCAATTACGCTATATTCTTTTTTTTTTCACCATTAGAAAGAGCATAATTTTCCGATTACGGTGATATAAACAGTTATATACGTATCCAAGCAAATAAAGCAACGCCGAGGTGGGGAACAGCTCGGAACCCGGCTAGCGTCGGCGGAACGGAGACGAGTGGATCGTAAATATTCGCATTTTGGCTCTTCATTTCAAATATTCATAGAGCAAAAAGTATTTATCGTAGGAACTTCTAGTTTTTTTATTCTCTTCAGCATTATCGGCCGTATTCATACAGCCTAAATTGAGAACCATAGACATCGTAACAACGAAATAATTCGAAAATGTTATAAACTATATCATGCAAAGTCATACCTTTTTTGTTTTCGGTCACTGCTTGAGAACTATTGAAGATAGACAATTTCTGTTTTCAGATTTGGAAAGAGCATACAAAATACTATTATTTGAGCAAATAATAAATATATGGTCATCACTCACAATTTCGAGATAGGACGGTGTGAACACAATTGCCCGGGAAAAACTTTTATTCCGGAGTCGTTTACACTTTCATATTGCGATTTTATTTGTTTTTATTTTTTTTTAAATGTAGTGCAGTTATTCTTCTTTCCATTGACATATGATACATCACAATAAACAGCATTCTGGTGGATGCAAATACAGAAAAACACAAGGCTTCGAAAACTCGCCCGGCCTGAATATTTCAGGGCAAATTAGAGAGGGTCTCACCGTTTTCAATTAAAATTAGTTACCAGAGGCGAGAGGGTTAAAATTTACTTCGCTGGAAGATAGTTTAAGAGCTGAAAGATTCGGTTATATACTGGATAAACTATTAAAGCACTGGCATATAAAGGTTTATTCAGGATTTTTAGATCTTGGCTCATCAAAGGAATTAATTATTGGATGACATTGGTGGCAACCTAATATTAATTCCTCCGCCTCGATTACTAGGAATTACTGTCAATAAAGAATGCTGTACTGACATGCGCTTTATTGGTAGTAAACCGACTCCAATCTGGACCCTATTAAAAGTTCACGCACTGTCAATTGGCTTTTACAAGGTAGGGCTCTGCGAGATATCGTAGCTTAAAGCATAATGACACTTTGCATAAGAATGTACTGGTTCTTGTTTATAAATGAAAATGTGCAGGGAACGAAGCTCCATTAAGACCAAAACTCCCACAATGAAAGAGTTAATCTAATTTCCCTTAACTGGTCTGTAATTGTCAATGTAAGGTGCGTCCCATTCTGAAGCCAGTTCATTTAATTAGTAGCAGAGTAATTTTCACTGGGTGGGAAATGTTAGCCTTCCACCCAAACATCTTTGTTGTCAGGGAATTACGGTTGGCGAGTTAAATTGGTAAGGTAAACATTGCCGAGCAATTGAATTACCATCTTTGTTAAAAGGAAACTTAGTGTAAATATATCTTATGAAACTATTAGCAAGCTAATGTAACACAAATATATTTTCTAATGAGTCATTAAGAAGAAAGTATTCGAATATAGTTTCCTTGCAGTATGTTATTTGTGTACCTCTAAGTTCGACGCTGAAATAAGTCAAATAGTGAATAGCGTTGTTAGTGGTAAATTGCCAGGGGACTTCACAATTCCAGGGGATAAAGTTACGCACTGTGTCCAAAATAATCTAACCCTGTCCATTTATTAAAATTTATTTCAATTAGAAGTGGGGTATTATGAATAATACGGAGATAAAGTACCCAAAGAAACAAGGGTGTATTGTATAAAGTCTAGGTTAACTATCGAAATATTCCAAACCCCTAGGTATAAGCTTATTATATTATATACAAGTGTTTTATATAGTCTCTTTCTAAGTAGTTATTTAATGTTCGATATTTGGATATATCACTTACAGGTCCATTTGCCCAACCATAAGGGATTCCACCGACACTACTAACATAATTTTTTAAGTTGTATTGTTAGGACAAATTTATGTTAGATCTGGTATTGCTACGTTATGGTCTGTTCCATTTGCCTAGGTTTATATTTGTTGCTGTCACTATTTTGTTACTGTTTAGTTTCCTTCCTCTTTACTGTCACTTCTCCACCCTCCTCTATTTTGTTTACCGTTTTTGCCATTCCCTACTACAGTATATTTGTGTGTGTGTGTGTGTGTGCCATAGCCTCGTACTGAAATTAGAAGATGTATCTTAACCAATAAACGTTGATGTTATTCTCGGAATGTTTTGTTGGGCGACGGCGACCTTCCTTTCAGTTTCCCACACTTAAAAACATATATAAATAAAACGCACCCGTGCCGTGGAAATGGATGCAATATATGATTAGGTGGCATGTGACCATACCACCACCTCCTCTCCTCAATTCCATGCGTTCCTCCCTCTCCTCCCCCTTGTCTCCCTCAACTTCCCCCCTCCTCCTGATTTCTACATTCTCCCTCCCCCATTCCCTACACTTCCTCCCTCCCCCCTCAAATACTTCAATTCTCCTCTATCCCTCCATTACCCTTTCCACTCCATGTGCTAGAGATAGTCAGTGTGGCTCAGTACGTGCCTCAAGCCTCTAAAGGAGAGCGGAGGTATGCCGCGCCGCCACCTAAATTACTCTCCTTTTTTTTTTTTTTTTTTTTTCTATGTGATTGAGGGAGGCAAAAGGCAGAATTGCCTATAGCGAGTGCCTCCCCCATAGTTGAAAGAGTGACAGGGCCAAAATCAAGGGACGATCGAGGCAAAATGCCTGGACACACGGAGTTTGAAGGAATTTAAGTCATAGGAAGAGGGAAAGACTGATTCTGGGAGAGAGTTCCAGAGCTCAGCTGTTGAGTAGAAGAAAGTTTTAGAGTAACGTTTCACTCTTGGGTTAGAGAGTTGCACAGAGTAGGGGTGGGATTGAGTTGCAAGACGGGTATCACGTGCCCTACGTAAAGGAGGTGGTATGCACTGCGAAAGCTCTGAGGAACACTGATTATTATAGTTGCGATAGAATAGCGAGAGAGATGCAACATTGTGGCGGAGAGAGAGATTGCAGAGAGTTGGTGAGTGGACGGGAGTTAATGATACGAAAGGCCTTCCTTTCAACTTTGTCTAGGAGAGCGGTGTGAGAGGAACCTCCCCACACATGTGAACAATACTCAATACAAGGACGCACTATGCCCCTGTACAGAACAAGAAGCTGTGTTGGGGAAAAGAACCCCCTAAGGCGGTTGAGCACACCCAGCTTCTGGGAGGCTGCCTTAGCAAGACTGTCACAATAATAAATTATTTCACTGGATAATTGCACTATCCACATATATGATTCTTCAATGTTCACATGTTCCTTATACAAGATAAATATGCATATATGGTGCAATTATATTGTTTTATATAGTAAATTTTAAAAATATTTTCTGAATTGAAGCTAAATCTTCCACACTGGTTGCACTGTAATTTACAGGTCTATCGTATTTTTTGGTTAAACCCAGCTATGGTGTTCTTTCAGTCATATATATATATATATATATATATATACTGTATATATAATGAATAGTAGAATCAACGTGGAAGATGAGAATAGATTTCTCGAAACGTCGTCAAAATGAGTTTTTCTACATTCCTCCCTAGGAGGAATGTAGAAAAACTCATTTTGACGACGTTTCGAGAAATCTATTCTCATCTTCATAGTCTATGAGCCAGGCCAGATATCGGTACCACCTGGGGTGACTAAACACGAATGGTACTAAAATGTTTATAGAGTGACTGTAAGTACATTAAGATATGATAGCCTTCTCGCACTGGTAGCTTAGTCTAATTTTTTTGATGCAATAGGGGCGCTACCCAAAAATAAAGATTTTTAGCGTGACGCTCGGCGTTTTCCTCATTTTCTTTAAAATCCATCACACAATCATCGCGAAACTTTGAACACCTATGTAGAATTATATTCTCTACCAGAGTTGTTCCTAGGTATTTTTCAAATTTCCTCATATTTCGGAATATACTCTATATTTTGGGTATTTTCCTCTAAATCTAGAATAAATCCTTAAATATGGGGAACATTGAAAAATATATTCTAACAGCTCTTGTAGCTTATTTGATTCTCTACAAGAATTATTCCGATGTGTATTTCAAGTTTCTCCATATTTAGGGGTTTATTTCATATTTGGGGATTTTTTGTTATATTTTGGGGATAATTTATTATTGGAAGGAGCAAACATATGTAGAGTGGTTTCCATGTAATGTGTTTGTTTGTTCATGGTTTAATGGTGATATTTTTTGCAGGTGTGTGTCGACTGTTTGACGGCAGGATGGAACCATCTGCGAGGAAGAGAGCACGGATCGACTGTATCATCCACTGCTCTGATGATGACAGCGATGCTCTGGTGTCACCACAGGATTTGGACTCCTGGAACACATTGCTCAGGGCTGCAGAAATCAGGCAGCATGATCCAGTCCTGGAAGCAGCCAAGGGCCTTGAAGAAGGAGGAATACCACACATACATTATCACCGTAAATGTCGTAGTCTCTTTACAATGAAGAAGTCACTGGATTCTATCCTTGCCAAGGGTGTCAAGATAGAATCAGCAAGCGTCGACCCCAGGAGGAGGGCATCAAGGGATGCCCCTAGTACTAGCAGGGTGTATGCCAAAGTATGTATCTTCTGCGAGAAGTCAAGCAAGTACATAAAAACAACAAAGACAAGGGAGCCACTCATACAGTGTGTTGAGCTACGAGCAGATGAGAAGATTCGCAGAGCAGCAATAAGGAAACTCAACCAGAGAATCCTTGGTTTAGTTAGCAGAGACCTTGTTGCTGCAGAGGGTCACTACCACAAGTCGTGCTACAAACTCTTCACAAAAGATGATTTCCCAGCGGCCGCCAGGTCGGGTGCAGGTGAAAATCAGGAAGAAAGCGAGGAAGCACGCTACGAAGAGGTTGAGACAGAAGCCCTCGAGGAACTCTGCTTGTATATAAGGACCAAATTATTCCCCAACCCAGAGGTACTGCCTATGACAAACCTCACATCTAGGCTTGAGAGATCCATGATGTCCCGTGGTATTATCCAACTGAAACCAGCGACAAAGAAACATGTTCGCCGAAAGATTGAAACCGAGTTTGGAGAATCACTACGCTTTGTCCCAGATGAGAAAGGAAAGCTTCTAATCTATCCACGCAGCCTCTCAATGGACGACCTTGCCCGGCAAGCACACAAAATGGCAAAAGACCTGCAAGAAGCAAGAGCAGCTAACTCTGAAGATGTCTTAACCAAAGCAGGAATGCAGCTGAGGAATGAGATCAATAAACAAGATGTGAGTCAGCCATGGCCTCCCGATACAGATCAGAATGTCATTCCTGCAGCAGTCACTCAATTCCTGCACACCCTGCTGACAGGAGAGTGTGAGTGTGAAACTCCCTCTGAAAGAGCTCAACGTCTTGCCACTTCCTTTGGCAGTGACTTGGTCTTTGCTGTTACCAGTGGCAAGACAAAACCACCCAAGCACGTACTGCTGACCAATGCTGTAAAGTCTTTGACAGGAAACACAGAACTGATCCGAACTCTGAATCGTCTTGGTCACTGTGTGTCTTACTCAATGTTTGAGGAGATCGATACAGCCCTTTGTATCCAGAAGCTGGAATGCTCAAAGGATGACATTCCACTGCCAGCAAACATCTACCCTGGTGTGTTCACAACCCTGGCCTGGGATAACATTGACCGACTTGAAGAGACCCTAAGTGGAGCAGGTACTTCTCATAGAGTCAATGGCATTGCTGTCCAGTCCAAGGTTGCAGGCTCTGTGCCAGAGAAAGTCCTGCCAGAGATTACCAAGTCCAAGATAAGAAGCATCACTCAGACATCATCAATGCTGCCAATATACAATGTTGGGCGGCGGGCAGGGCCACCTAGGATTGAGACTGCGTATGTCGACACTACCAAGGAAGTCCAGGATTCAAAGACAAAGAACCATATCTGGCTTCTTACTCGAATGTCAGACCATGAGGACCAGTCCATCAGCAGTTGGACTGGGTTCAACATCAAAATGCGCAGAGACATTGCAGTGGTTCAGGACACTGTAAGCTACCTGCCCACTATCAATGCTCCCGCAACAGAAATGTCCACCGTTAATGAAATCTTGGAACAAACGCATGCTATCATGCAGTCCTTACAGCTTAACAAGATTGTGTGCGTGTTTGATCAAGCACTCTATGCCAAAGCTGCCGAAGTTATCTGGAAACAAGAGAAGTTCAAGAACATTATCATCAGGATGGGCGTCTTCCACACAATCTGTAATCTCATCTCCACCATAGGAAAGAGGTTTCAAGATGCAGGTCTTAGAGATCTGTGTGTGGAATCAGGTATCATCGCAGAAGGATCAGTGTCAGGAGTGATGAACGGCAAGAGGTACAACAGAGCAGTGAGACTACACAAGCTCGTGTATGAAGCACTGATGAGGCTTGCATGGAAAGGCTTCCTTTCATGGCTAGAAGAAAACCATTCAAGGGACATACACCATCTAGATGAAACACTGAAGGACATCAACAGCTTTCACAGCAATGTGTCTCAGGGACTCTTTCAAGAGCTGATGGAGAGTGAATCATGCACACATATCATGAAGCTTTTCCAAGTTTATCTTGAGACCCTCAGAGATGAACACAACCTCTCAGCATTCTGGATGTCATACCTGGACATGGTTGAGATCATGCTGGACTTAATTCGAGCCTCCAGAGAAGGCAACTGGATGCTCCACCTAGGAGCAATCCGACAGATGATACCGTGGTGTTTTGCCTATGACAAAGTGAACTATGCCCGGTTCCTAACCTACTACTATGCCTTGATGTCTCGACTGCCCATTGAACACCCAGAGGTCCATGAACACTTCATGCAAGGTGGCTTTTCGGTCCAGATCGGTAGCAAGAATCCCTTTGGACGGATCCCTGTGGACCAGACAATCGAAGAGACGATCAACAAAGACACCCAGACACCAGGGGGCACAAAAGGCTTCAGCCTGAAAGGCGGAGCTGTCGCCAGGTACTACCTGACATCGGAGTATCGCAGCAGGTACTTAAGGCAGCTCAGGACTATGGTAGTAGGCCAAAAGTATACTGACTTCAGCCACCCAGACCTACAGATGCCCAGGATTAGAAGAGATGAGGCCGATGTCCAATCTTTAGTTCAACTGATGGAGACCAGCTGGTTGAACCCCTTCAACGCAGAGCAAGAAGATCTTGTCAGTTTGTCAACTGCGACTATGGCACCACCAGAAGTTGTCAAAGACCTTCTAGGGGCCTACAGAATAGGAGAGGATGCATATCAAGCCTTCAAGGAAGAGCGCCTGGAGATCGATACGCCAACTATACAGTTTCATGACACGATGACGAAGACGAAACTGAGAACGTTCACTAACATCAGAATGAAGCCACGCTCACAAGACCATGCCAAGGAGGTTATCTTAAAGGCTGACAGGAACCTATTTGGCCAGATGATCCTTGTTGCCGAGAACAGAAAGCTCAAAATGAGTGATGTCTTGGCTCATCCCCTGGGGCCTTTGCCTTGGGCACTTGCCAGCGGTGATGGGTCTCTCCGCAAGACCAACAAGGCTGCCCTCGCAAAGGAGTTAGAGAGGAATGTTTCTCCTGCAGAAGTGATACCCGAGCCCTCTGCTACCATAATTGATGGGATGAGCCTGGTCCACAAACTGAAGGGAAACGACAAAACTTTTTCACAGCTTGCAGGTACAGCACTGAGTCACGCTGTTCATGAAGGTGCTAAGAGCAGGCGCATTGATGTTGTGTTTGATATCTACAAGGAGACATCCATCAAGGATGCAGAACGAGCCAAAAGAAGTGCAGGCACAGGAATTCATTTCAAGAACATTCAACCTGGGCACAACATCCAGCAGTGGAGAAAGTTACTCGGTAGTTCCTCCAACAAGGCAAGTCTTATCAAGTTCTTGGTAGAAGAATGGAAGGCACCACAGCACAGGGAGAAGCTCAAGGACAAGGAGCTGTATGTCACATGTGAGCAGCGCTGCTTCAAGATCACCAAAGAGCAGTGGGAAGAGGCTCCTGAGCTTAAGTCAACTCAAGAAGAAGCAGACACACGCCTTCTTCTCCATGCACTTCATGCAGCAGAATCTGGGAACAAGTCTGTCATCATCACTGCAGAAGATACAGACGTCATGGTGTTGTGTCTTGGCATGTGCCACAAGATCCCATCCCATCTGTTCCAGAAGTGCGGGACGAAGAACTGGACAAGATTCCTGGATATCACCACACTGAGCCGCACACTGGGAGGCAGTGTGTGTGATTCATTGATTGGTATGCATGCCTTTACAGGCTGTGATACCGTCAGTGCATTCGCTGGCCGAGGGAAGATGACGACACTCAAGCAGGTGAAGATGGACAAGACATACCAGCATGCTTTTCACGAACTTGGACGCTCATGGGAAGTGTCTCCTGAACTCTTTGAGAAGCTACAGGAAATCACCTGCCACATGTACCTACCATCTACCCACACAACTAAGGTAAACAAGCTTCGGTATGAGCTGTTCT
This sequence comes from Paralithodes platypus, assembly GCA_032716605.1. Lineage (NCBI taxonomy): Eukaryota > Metazoa > Arthropoda > Malacostraca > Decapoda > Lithodidae > Paralithodes > Paralithodes platypus. The sequence continues at coordinate 41,003,876 of CM064485.1, forward strand.
GTGCAAGACGTGGAGAGGTAGAGTCAAGTCAACTCCCTCCTTGTGAGGACTGCCTCTTCATGCATGCACTGCGTGCAAACTACCAGGCTGCGATCTGGAGGAGAAGTCTTCAGAGCCAGCCATTTGTTGCGAACCCAACAGACTGCGGTTGGATGACAGATGAGGACGGTAAGCTTGCCGTCAACTGGATGCGAGGCTCACCAGCACCAGATGCTGTTATGCAGCTACTGTCTTGCAAGTGTGTGCGGTCATGCGAACTCCCTAAGTGTACTTGCCTCAGCAATGGTCTAAAATGCACAGACATGTGCAGGTTACAGACATGTCAGAACAAGGCTATTGAAGAAGAGCCGGTGGCACAACAGTCAGATTCCGAGTCTGACGTAGATGATATTTAGGAGTAGTAATTTGCCATAATAGTATGTACAAGCCCATGGCATGCTTAGTGTGTATTTACAGGACTTGTATTAAATGTGACAATTACTATATGCATTTTGTTGACATTTAGGCATTCCTGTCCCCAAATTTGACATTTTAAAAAATTTCGGAATTTTCGGTAGGGTATGTCTATTCAAGAAGTGATAACGACCATTAAGCTACCAATGTGCAAGGGCTATCATATCAAAACATAAACTAGAGACATGTAGCAAGCTAAAAACACCTAAGAGAATTAGTCACCCCGGGTGGTACCGATATCCCAAAATTCGGGTCTTGGCTCATGGACTATCAGGTCTATAAACAATGTGGATGATACCTTCCTAGTTTTCTCTTCCCCTGATCATGTACCATAATTTTTAGAACATCTTAATCGCCAGTATGCTACCATTGAGCTTACCGGCGAAATCGAACAAAATAGGAAGATCCCCTTTTTAGATATTTCAGTTGAGAAAGAAGATGATAGTTTTACGACTTCGGTGTACAGAAAGCCTAACTTAACTGGCTTGACTACTAAGTGTTCGTCTGCCATCCCCATTCAATTTAAACGTAATTGTTACGGCTGGATCGGCAATACATATTCGGGATTCTTGATCGTAGGACAGAAATGGCTTAAGTGACAACGACACGCTCGATTCCAGTCCCAAATACTATATGCTCCAGACAACAAAAGCACCAACGCCCTACAGAGTTATCGTCTACGGTAACGAGGTACCTTAACTCGGCGAAAGTGTACAACAGGGGTAGGCTATGAGGCTAAACTCCCTCAGACATTTATAGGTTACGTTATTACTAAAGAAATGCAATACTCAAGAAACTACGTTAATATTAAGCCTCTAATAATGTAGAATAGAAGCAGGCTAAAGGTATGACAGTGAAATGCTAAATGACAAATGTACACGCCTACTTGAAAGCGCGTGCACTACACTAACTGTCCCCTACTAACATGCACTAGCATGTAGCATACAAGATGTTCATGATCCAGTAGATACCTAATAATACACATGGGAGGAACATAAATAGTAGTCACTTATTATAATAATGAATCTATACTTGGAATAACTAAAAGGTTGCAGGCAACAGTACTGCGCCGGTAGCCTACTACCGCATAGGCTACTTCGCTTCTCTCACTCTGTCTCCCCTCCGAGTCCGTATGCGCCCTACGCAACAGAACTCCGGACACAGCAGCAAAACGACAGTGCAGTTAATTGATACATGAAAGTATTAATAGTGTTGTCTTGTGTGTGAGTAATGTGTATTGTAAAGTGTTATAGATATATACTTAAAGAGAGCTGCAATGCATAGTAAAATAAAGATATATCCCACTCATCATCCCCATGTGTTCTAGCTAGCAGGCCAAGTCACAGGAACAACGAGTCCCAGCACCGAAAGCGAGAACCCAGGAGAAGACTGTAGAGAACACAAGGACAGATAAATTACGTTACTCTACTATACCGGCACTACGAGCGAGCTGTAGTCTCGGGTGCTACACTCGCTCCTGGCTCGGTATGCAAATCAAGGCTAAGTCCTCGTCCCTCTACAGACAACTCCTGGGCATGGTCGGGCTCTTACACATGGCACCAGTCTAGTCACAAATGGGATGATGAGCAGGGCATATAACTCGTGAACATGTAGAACGTTCACCAACTATCCTCATCAAGAAGATCGCTGTTCACATTAACCCCTTAAATCTAATACATGTAAATATATGCTTGTCCTAAGAGTAATACGAGAGGTGAGTGCTGAAACTCCTTTAGGACCTCAAGGGAAGGTTATGCATTTAAATAGAGAGAAGAATGAAATGAGAGTAATGTCGTCAGAGAGAAAGAGTGCAACCGTGAGAAGTGGGGAGAGAGAGCAAGGGATGTTAGAATCTCAAAGGTTCTAGGCAACCTGATCATAGAACACGCCGCCAACCTTCAGGCAGTGTGCTGTGCGACAACATGGGCCCAGCCCAGGCAGGCAACAATGGACTACCAACCCTATCGCGCCTAGCTATAAGGGCAAGGCTGCCAACCAGTCCATACGTCTGGCAACCACCCGGCCGGCAGCGCGGCGCGTTGCTACCCTCTTGCTCTGAAGCCTAACTCACTCTCTCTCTCTGAATTCCCATTGTATTATCTATCAACTTCTCTATTGATACTACATATTAAATGGAAGGTCTCGACATGGCTTAAAACAAAACCCACCACTGGTTAGCACATGACGAGACCTTTGCAGAGATACAAAGAACATAGTTATAAGTTGTCACACTCAATATACATAGCGGCTGACGGTAGCCAGATCACGGGCGGTACAGTGGAGTACCAAGGAGTACAATCAGGTTGCGTTGCCCAGCACTGGGGTGCGTCACAGCCCCCCCAAGATTTTAGATAATCGACCTTAGAAGCATTATCAAAATCTGACAGGCAACCAACCGACCTGCTACCCTTAGCTGCCACTAATTGCAAAAGGTGCACAACAACTGAAGTGTGAATTATACATAAAACACAATATCGCATGCCTCATGCTACAACAATAAAGACTTACAAAACTAAAAAAAAGAAAGAGTTTTCTCGTTGATTTTATTGTTTTATAATCTTTTTGGACGGCGTTATGATAGCCTAATTTTACTCCTGCTCAACCCACACACCGTGCACGACTATCTTGGATCATCAACCCTTGATAGACAATCTGCTATCACGTTCTCACTCCCGGCAATATGCTGAATGTTGAGATTATACTCTTGGAGCATTAGGGACCACCTGGTCAACCGCATATTCCGATTGTGAAACTGATTTAGGAATTTCAAGGGATGATGGTCCGTATAAATCGTCACTACCGGGCCGTAGGCTGGAACATAAACTTCGAAATGTTTGAGCGACAAAACGATAGCCAGAAGCTCCTTCTCTATAGTCGAGTAATTCCTTTGTGCCGAATTAAACTTGCGAGAAAAGAAGGTCACTGGGTGTTCCAAGCCCTCGGAATCAGTCTGCAGTAACACTGCCCCGGCACCCACACCGCTGGCATCAGTCGCCAGCTGAAAACTCCTGGAGAAGTCTGGGGCCCTCAAAATCGGATGTGTACACAGCAGGTGCTTGACTAGGTCGAAAGCCCTCTGACACTCCGCAGCCCAACAGAACTTCACTGACTTCGACAGTAGATCAGTTAACGGTGCTAAGACAGTAGAGTATCCCCGGATGAAGCGCTTATAATAGCCTATCATACCTAGGAACCGCATGACCTGGCGCTTAGTGGTGGGCCTGGGAAACATATTGATAGCCTGTATCTTGCTCAGGGGGGGGGCACACCCGGCCTAACCCGACCACAAAGCCAAGATACTGCACAGTAGCCTTTACAAACTCGCACTTCCTCAGGTTCACCACCAGCCCAGCATCGTGCAACTTCCTAAACAGGGTCTCTAAGTGCCTTAGGTGATTTTCAAAATCGTCATCATATACTATCACGTCATCAAGGTAGACCGTGCAGTTAGGGATTTCGTCACAAATATCGTTCATCAGGTTCTGAAACGTGGCAGGTGCGTTCTTAAGCCCATAAGGCATTACGTTACATTGGTAGGTCTTGCCATCTACCACAAAACCACAAACTTGCTTAGCTCGGTCCGACAGGGGTACTTGCCAGTAGCCTTTTACAAGATCAATTTTAGTAAGGTACTTTGCATTCCCTATCTTGTCCACGCTGTCGTCAACTCGAGGCAAAGGGTAAGGGTTGGTAGTGGTCAAGCCATTTAGCCTACAAAAATCTATGCAGAACCGCACCTTGCCGTCAGGTTTTGGCTGCAACGTGACGGGTGATGTCCACTTCACATAACCTTCAGTGATCATCCCTCTCTCAACCATGTACTTTAACTCCTCCCGTAAAGCTGGCAACTTTACCGGGGGCACACGGTAGGGCACTGACTTGAAGGGCACATTATCACCGACGTCCACGTCGTGCGTTACCTGAGTAGTGAGACCTGGGTGTTCGGCGAAAACAGAGGGGTATGACCTGAACAGGCCTAGGACAGCAGCACCCTGGTGCTCAGGCAGGTGACTTACAGCTTGCCTAGCCTCTTGTTCAGTATTCCCCGCCCACTGTTCCGCAGAAATGACCACAGTCCCAGCTATCCTCCTCAGCAGCATGACTGTCCCCACCTCCTTCTCCACCCTGGCCGCTGCAGGCCAGCACAGGGACAGTGAGAGGCTCTGAGGGGCGTCTCACATACTCTTTCAGGAGGTTAACATGACATAACTGATGTTTTTTCCTACGGTCAGGTGTTGCAACGAGATAATCAAGGTCGGACAGTTTCTTAGCCACCACATACGGTCCAATGAACTTGGCAGAAAGGGGGTGTCCAGGCAAAGGTAAAAGCAACATTACCTCCTGACCCACCGAAAACTCCCGAAGCTTCACCTTGGCGTCATACTGGTGCTTCATGACCGCCTGTGCATTAACCAAGTTATTACCTGCCGCTGCCATGCAACCTATAAGTCTCTCCCGGCTCTCAAGGACATATTTAAGTACAGACCCCGGCTTCTCTTCGCCCTCCCAGATCTCTTTCACCATACTTAAAGGTCCTCTCACATTATGGCCAAAGACTAGCTGATTTGGACTGAACCCCAGGCTCTCTCCTGGGACTTCACGTGCAGCGAACAGAACATACGGCAGACCCAAATCCCAATCAGTGTCATGTTCTGCACAGTAACAGCGTAGCATACTCTTCAGGGTCGAGTGCCACCGCTCCAAGACTCCCTGACTCTCGGGATGGTAGGCTGACGACACTACAGAACATATACCGTGCAACTGAAGGGTTTGCTTGAACAATTTGGATGTAAAATTGCTCCCCTGGTCTGACTGCACCTCACCTGGAAATCCATAACGGGAACAGAACAATAATAAGTTTTTAACAACTGCCTTTGCCGAGCCGTTTCTCATGGGGTATGCGTCCGGGTATCTCGTAGCCACATCCATGATTGTCAACAGGAATTTATTGCCACTACTAGTAGGCGGGAAAGGGCCAACCAAATCTACTACAACTTTGCTGAACGGAGGCCCGGTGACAGGTATGGGAAACAAAGGTGCCTTCGGGATTGTCTGGTTAGGCTTCCCCGTTGTCTGGCAGGTCGCACACCCAGCCACCCATGCACAGACATCAGCCTTTACCCCAGGCCACCAGAAAAACCTGCCCAATGCCGCCAATGTTTTTGTTACCCCCAAATGACCCGCCACCGGCACATCATGCGCCAGACACAATAAGGACTCTCTATACTTATTTGGAACAACCACCTGGTCTACTACCCTCGCACCACCCTCCCACTTCGATTTGGGGTCTAAAAATCTGCGGTACAATATCCTGTTGAGCCTAAAGAAATCTCCCGGCTTCGCATCCCCATCTTCCTCCAACTCTATGGCACCATTGCTATAACGAGCTAGGCTAGCGTCTTGCAGCTGCTGCTCACTAATGTCCCCGGGCGTCAATGCATCAAGATGGTTTTGTAATAAGACATTACCCCGGCTAGTAGGCTCTACTGCCTTAGTGGCTCTCGCTACAGCTCTTGCCTCACGCGAAGTCTTACCCAACTCTGCCTTGTTACACACCATCTCTGGGCCAGAGTCAACTCCCGTGTTTATTATAGGTCCAAGTACCGAATCACCGAGAAGTGCAGCAGAATCAATGTCCCTTTTCCTGCCCTTAGCAACCTTCTCCTGATCCTTCCTCCACTGTCCCCGAGGTTGAGTGCTAGACTGTGCAGGAGCCGCAGAGCGAGATCGGGTTACCACACAGGCCATCTCATCCTGTTGGCACCTCCCAACCCATTCCCGATTCTCACCATCCACGTCGGCCGCCCTCTCGGCAACGACTAAGGGTGGAGTCCCGGAAGTGGGCACCGCAAAGTCGTTGCCGAGAAGAAGGTCGACGCCCTCAACTGGCAAACACTCAACGATCCCTACATCCAGCTCCCTGCACACCTCTCCCACTCTCAACTCCAACCTCACAAGTGGGTATGACCTCGTAGCATTTATACCCTGCACCACAACAACTCTGGCCGCATTTATCGGTTTCCCTGTGAAGTTCCTCAACAAAGTTTGCGAAGCCCCCGTATCCCTCAACAAGTCAACCCTCCGTAGTTCACTCCCCCAGCTCACAAACCCGTGTCCCCGATGGCTACAGAAAGTGTCCCGGACAGGTGTCGAGCCTTCCGTACGCTTCTTTACCGCGTGTGCCTCAGCTGCTGACAACCTACCCCGGGCAGTTGCTGCAGCCTTCAGAGACACACCGATACTGTGAACCAATGACACCGGCTTAGCGGGAGTGTTACTAGGGCACTCACGTGAATAATGGCCTAGCTTCTGACATTTGTAACATTTCACATCCCCAATGGGCTTCTTCCCTTGTGCGGGCGAAGAAGGGGCCTGACCTTTAGTAAACGGGAGAGGCTTGTGTTTGTAGGTGTTATTAGGTGCAATGCTTTTAGTGTGGTTATGTGTGTCATAGGATTTGTTATTATCGAAAACTCTGGTGGGTGGGGTATAGCGCCCCTTCTGCCCTGACTCAGCCCTCTGAGCGGCACCGCAACCACGAATCAATGATAATCTGAGGTCTGCCATCTTGGCAGCCTCCTCTACTGTCTTGGGACATTTTTCCTTAATGTTCAGCGTTAGATCGGTTCCAGTACATTTGTAAAACTGTTCCAGATAGAAAAGTTGCTTAATTTCCTTAGCCGACTCTGCGTGCTCGGACCGAAACCAGTTATTACATGCATCTGTTAAGTCCCGTGCGTGCTCCATAAAACTGACGTCGCTCTTCTTATTCACGCCACGGAACTTCAATCTATAAGTTTCGGGTTGCAGTTCGTAGGCCCGGAGCACAGCCTCCTTCACCAGTCCATACACGACACTCTCGTCCAGTGACAGTGCATCGTAGGCTTTCAACCCCTTACCCACTAGACGTGATGAAACTAATGCTGCCCATTTAACCTCCGGCCAGTCATACTCACGACACTTCTTTTCGAAACGAGCAAAAAACTCAGTCACTGCTGCCTCATCAAATGCGGGTACTAACTTAATTAAATGCGAAAGTGAGTCTGTAACCCGGTGCCCACCACCGAGATGACGCCCCGTGGTCTCTACTCTAGACTTCTCGACATCCATTTCAGCCTGGTACCTGGTTGCATCCTGATTGGCTTGGATTCTAGCAACCTCTATGCGTTCTATACTAGCCTGTTGTATCTGAGTCTCCTGCAGCTTAATACATTCTATACTAGCCTGTTGTATCTGAGTCTCCTGCAGCTTAATCCGTTCTATACTAGCCTGTTGACTCTCTCGCAACTTAAGCTTAGCTAGTTCTAGCTGAAATAACATCTCAGGAGACAGGCCTGGGGGGGGAGAGCACAAAATTGGGGATCCACACCGAGACGTGTTTACGGGTAAGCCAGCTTGCCATTGAGAACCCTCCTGCTGCATCGTGCTAAGACTCGCTGGCTGAGGGCCCAGCTCAGGGTAGAGTGGAATGGAGGCTTGGAGGGAACCCCCCAAGACCCCACTCCACCCACCGCCCCATCGCCATCACCCAACAAACATGCCACCAAATTCTTCTTGGGCCAACTGTCAGGACAGTCCCGCCCCAAAACCGTGGCTAAACAGCGAAGACCGTAACAATCAATAGCCTGCAGGCGCTGTTCGGTCAAAGGTGTCTGCAAAAATGCCCGGGCATCCCTCTCTCCACTTATAACACTCCCCTCCCTAAATATCTGCTGTACTTGCTGGTCACTAGGCTGAACCGTGTTATCCTCCCCCGTAAATGATGAGTCATTAGACATAGTGCTGGTTATACAATTGCTGTTCATAAACAAAAAAAAGTGCTTATTACTAATTGCAGTCTCGACTCACAAAATGTTAAAGATGCTTGAATGACTCTACTCTAGACACCTAACGAAACAATCTGCAAGTCCACCAATACAATAATGACACAATAAAAATTCCTCCAATATGCAAGAAAATTCTAGCCAGCTCTACTAGGTAGCATAGAATAGTTCTCCAAAAAACATGTGATAGGATACTACTGAATCTTGTGCAAGGTCGCCATTTTGTTACGGCTGGATCGGCAATACATATTCGGGATTCTTGATCGTAGGACAGAAATGGCTTAAGTGACAACGACACGCTCGATTCCAGTCCCAAATACTATATGCTCCAGACAACAAAAGCACCAACGCCCTACAGAGTTATCGTCTACGGTAACGAGGTACCTTAACTCGGCGAAAGTGTACAACAGGGGTAGGCTATGAGGCTAAACTCCCTCAGACATTTATAGGTTACGTTATTACTAAAGAAATGCAATACTCAAGAAACTACGTTAATATTAAGCCTCTAATAATGTAGAATAGAAGCAGGCTAAAGGTATGACAGTGAAATGCTAAATGACAAATGTACACGCCTACTTGAAAGCGCGTGCACTACACTAACTGTCCCCTACTAACATGCACTAGCATGTAGCATACAAGATGTTCATGATCCAGTAGATACCTAATAATACACATGGGAGGAACATAAATAGTAGTCACTTATTATAATTATGAATCTATACTTGGAATAACTAAAAGGTTGCAGGCAACAGTACTGCGCCGGTAGCCTACTACCGCATAGGCTACTTCGCTTCTCTCACTCTGTCTCCCCTCCGAGTCCGTATGCGCCCTACGCAACAGAACTCCGGACACAGCAGCAAAACGACAGTGCAGTTAATTGATACATGGAAGTATTAATAGTGTTGTCTTGTGTGTGAGTAATGTGTATTGTAAAGTGTTATAGATATATACTTAAAGAGAGCTGCAATGCATAGTAAAATAAAGATATATCCCACTCATCATCCCCATGTGTTCTAGCTAGCAGGCCAAGTCACAGGAACAACGAGTCCCAGCACCGAAAGCGAGAACCCAGGAGAAGACTGTAGAGAACACAAGGACAGATAAATTACGTTACTCTACTATACCGGCACTACGAGCGAGCTGTAGTCTCGGGTGCTACACTCGCTCCTGGCTCGGTATGCAAATCAAGGCTAAGTCCTCGTCCCTCTACAGACAACTCCTGGGCATGGTCGGGCTCTTACACATGGTACCAGTCTAGTCACAAATGGGATGATGAGCAGGGCATATAACTCGTGAACATGTAGAACGTTCACCAACTATCCTCATCAAGAAGATCGCTGTTCACATTAACCCCTTAAATCTAATACATGTAAATATATGCTTGTCCTAAGAGTAATACGAGAGGTGAGTGCTGAAACTCCTTTAGGACCTCAAGGGAAGGTTATGCATTTAAATAGAGAGAAGAATGAAATGAGAGTAATGTCGTCAGAGAGAAAGAGTGCAACCGTGAGAAGAGGGGAGAGAGAGCAAGGGATGTTAGAATCTCAAAGGTTCTAGGCAACCTGATCATAGAACACGCCGCCAACCTCCAGGCAGTGTGCTGTGCGACAACATGGGCCCAGCCCAGGCAGGCAACAATGGACTACCAACCCTATCGCGCCTAGCTATAAGGGCAAGGCTGCCAACCAGTCCATACGTCTGGCAACCACCCGGCCGGCAGCGCGGCGCGTTGCTACCCTCTTGCTCTGAAGCCCAACTCACTCTCTCTCTCTGAATTCCCATTGTATTATCAATCAACTTCTCTATTGATACTACATATTAAATGGAAGGTCTCGACATGGCTTAAAACAAAACCCACCACTGGTTAGCACATGACGAGACCTTTGCAGAGATACAAAGAACATAGTTATAAGTTGTCACACTCAATATACATAGCGGCTGACGGTAGCCAGATCACGGGCGGTACAGTGGAGTACCAAGGAGTACAATCAGGTTGCGTTGCCCAGCACTGGGGTGCGTCATATAATATAATGTCTACCCTTGTAACACGAGCTTATCATATTTGTTATTTCACTCTACATCTTGAATTAGAATAAATTAAGAATACCCTTTTGTTAAATGAATTCCCTACGAAATTGATAGACACGTACAGTATATTGATAAGCAACTGAACAAATTGATTAACTATTCAGCGAAAATTACCACTGTAAAAAAGGCGACGGTCATCATCAAACTCCCTTTCTTAGGAAATAAATGCTTCAACGTCCGAAACCAACTCTCCCGACTCATAAAAGAATTTTACCCCCAAATTTCACCTATGATCGTTTTTTTCAAATAATAATACAATGAGGAACTGGTTTAGGCTCAAAGAGAAGATCCCACACAGTTTGCAATCGTCAGTTGTGTACCAATGTACGTGTAAGAGATGTAAGTCTCGGTACGTCGTCGGCAAAATTACTTGGGGGTATTCTGCAGAACAACAACTCCTCGATTACGGGATTCCTGTCTCATGGAATTATGTTTTTTCGTTCTTACCTTACTCAGGGGACCTTAGTGATGTGCGGATAAGTGCTACTTTTCTTATTTTGTCAATTTGATTTTTACTCCCCTATAACATTATCAGTTATTTTTGTACAGCCAGTCCAGGACACTTTGTTTACATTCTAGCCTCCTTGGAGGCTCTTCCCCGATGTTTAGTAGCCAATCAGAGTGGAGCTTCACCTACAAGAAGTCAATACATTTTTATTGGTACTTTCCTGTAATCGACAGCCAAAGCTGAATATTGCAGAGTAAACACCAGACTTTATCCCATCAATTTTTTATAGTGTTAACACCTTACGAGCGGCCTATGCGGTTTATTTGTATGTACCACCCAGCGGGGTGTTTTTAGCCAAAATAGGGCTGTTTACGTGATCATTTTCATGCCTAAATAAGACCCAGAATGTAAAACAAGTACCTATCCCTGAAAGGGCATAAACAGAGCTTTCGAATGACACCATAACGATCCTTTTATGATGGCTAGTTTTCTTGCAATAACCGTGCAACGCGAGTGCAAAAAGCATGTAATTCGGTACTTTCCCCATATAATTCAGTATGTAGCGATTGAGAGAGGGAGGAGGGATGATTCGTGTCAGTAGGTTCGCCGCGGTGGTCTGGAGCAGTCATACGCTCGCTAGTCTCCTGCCACCACTTGTCTCTCTCTCTCAGCAACATTACGTGCTGAAATTGCCACTCGACCTATGTCGAGCGCCGCCACATAGTCCAGCTTTATTTAACTCGACTTATGTGGTGAGCCGCTAATTAAGGGTTAATACCCAATCAGCGGGGGGGTGGGGGCAGCAGCCCCCACCCATAATATTAGGATAGGTTAGGTAAGGTTGTTAGGTTAGGTTAATGTCTTTTCAAAGTTGACTAAATCGAGTAGGCCTAACTCAGTAAACTCCTAGATTGTTGGGGTATCTGAATTACAATTAACAATGCAAATGCTAATAAAAAGTGCTTTCCGCACTTTCTAACAATAAAATATACACTTATAAAGCAGAATTACCTAACTCGGCAACTCTGGGCTCGTATCAGTGAACACTTTGGTCGTTCCTTCAGAACAGGCCAAATGTTTCAAAAACCATCATTTTCGGCAATTAGAGATCACTCACATGCTCACGACCACCCAATGAGTAATTCAGAATTCTAAATTCTCGCCAGTTACCCTACAGGTATGGAGTTGCGTATAGCGGAAGCTCTCCACACTAAAGTTGTGCAACCCAGTATAGGTACTCACGAGTCTGCATGCGATCTACTATGCTTCTAAACTGGTGAGTCTTTCCCCTTAGGTTTTATAGCTATTTCCTATGTATCCCCTTATGATTTGCTTTGCTCTCTTTTTCACATTTACATTACGCTTGGCTTTATATATTGTTAGGTATTTGTTCCTTTATATACAGTATATTCTCACTATATGTACTCAACTCAATTCTTGTAAGAATTTTAAATTTTTCTGATTTCTTAGTTAGTCTATCTCCAATAGATTTTTAATTTTGTTTTGTCGTTCTCATACATGTATGTATTATTTATCAACCTTGTGCACTCCGCGTGTTATTATTTTTCCTAAAACAATTGTTTTGAATTAATAAACCTCGTAATATTACCTATCGAGTAAAATGTTTTGTACGTAATTTGTATTATATAATTTCATTAGCTTAACATAAGTTTTTCTCTTTGTTTATAGACCTGAAGATGAGGGAAAATATTAAGGAAACCACCCACCAATTATTTTCATTATTTTTTTTTTTAGTTTTAGTTTATTTGCATCAATATATAGTGATTGACATTAGTTTCAACCTCCGCAAAAATCGTTTTCCCCTTTATCCAACGATCTTAAGGCGGCGCGTGCGCCCGATAGTGGGGAGGGCTATGGAGATCAGGGAATATGTGGGGTTAAAGCCATAAAAAGGCGATATAATGGCTTTTATGATGAAAGTTGGCTCGGGTTTTGTTGTTTTTCAACTTGAGAAAACCCCAAAATGAAAAAACCCGAGCCAAGTTTTGGCAAAAGTTGGCTCAGATTTTAACCTAACCTAACCTAACCTAACTTAACCTAACCTAACCGTGGACAAATATCATTACAGGTTACAGGTTCTAGGTTCTGTTTCTCCCTTAATATAATTTTTCGAGGGTTGACACTTATTTTAACATGGAATATAGGTTATATTACATCCTAAATGAAATTTAAAAAATCTGTGAAAATTCTTGGGTTGTTAATATAATAGAAGTTACTGTGGGACACGTAATATGTTGAAGGGGGAGCTCTGCCCCCTCTAAACACCTGTCACTTATGTCATCATAATCTGTTGTACTTCATAGGGGGTCCAATTAAGGAGAAAGTTAATTAACAGACGAAATTAGGCCGCAAATTACAATAACATAGCGGGCCGCCGTTTATGGGAGACTTTTTACACATAATTTTCAATGTTAATTTTCTCCCTTAATCGATTTTTCCAAATGATCAAACTTACATAAATATGAAGTACAGTTTATAGGGATTCCAACATGCATTTCAAAATTGTCATGAAAATTGGTGGGTGGTTTGCTTAATATGACCAAGATGAGAATTGATTTCTCGAAACGTCGTCAAAAATTACTTTTTCTACATTCCTCCCTACGTTAGTTCTACTATTCATTATTAGGCTGCTTTTTCCAAGCAACCGGAGTATTTCAATATATACCGGTATATATATATATATATATACATGAGTCTGTGTATTATGATACAATATTTATATATATACATACAGTATATATATATATAAATATTGTATCATAATACACAGACATATATACCTGTATACAGTATATTACAAAAAACATTATTGTTCATCATTATTTGTGTACAGCGTAATGATTGGTATGGTTAAAATACATTAACATGCAGCCACATAAACAGACACCCATTAAATAATGCATGGTTAAATTTTACAAACGTGAACTCTCTGGATATAATATCTACACTATTTGATCACACATAAATACTGCATATACGTTGTATTATCATATGATAGTGTAGTAATCCCAACACTGACATACGGCAGTGAAGCATGGACGTTGTTGGAGAGACATAAACAATGAATAAGAGGGGTTGAAATGAGCTACTTGAGAAGAGCATGAAGAGTTATATGGAGGGATAGACAGACGAATGAGGAAGTATGAAAGTGGTGTGGTGTGGATGTAGATGTACTGGAAAGTGTGAAAAGGATCACCTTGAGATGGCCATGTGGAACATATGGGAAGCGAGAGAATGACTAAGAGAGTGTACGAGAGTGAGGTGGAAGGACAAAGGGGGAGAGGTAAACCGAGAGAGAGGTACAAGGATGGAGTTAAGAATTATATGCGTGAAAGTGGTGCTGGATTGGAGGAGGGGTGTCAACTGACTGGGAACCGAGGTGCATGGGGGCCATTCGTTCGTATGGCCACCCCTTCGGGGATCACGACGTCCGGCTATAGATAGATATACGTGTTTTAAATCATATATTCTCAGCCCCTGTGTAGGATACAAAAGAGCTTATGTACCTTTGTATTTTTCAAGTCACTAAACAAAAACTAATATACAGTATAACTCGTTAAAACCACTTTAAAACGATGGAAAGTATGGAAGGGTCCGCTCAGCCGCAATATAATAATAACTTGAAAGGACTGTTAACATGACCAGTATGAATAAGATAATACATACATCATCTAAAAGGATCGACAGTGGAACAATACAGAGTTTAAAACTAACTTACCTCCATATCTCCATGGAATCTGTCGCTCACGTAACCAAGTAATAGACACGTTCGCAGCAGCTGCAAGTCATACTGTTTTTGTCCGATCCACTTGATTTAGGCAAGATATGGGCCATAACGAAATCTTGCCAGGGCATATCAATGTAATTTGTCTGTTGATCATGGAAGGCGTCGTCAAGCAATATGGATGCTTTTGAATGAGCCTACCAAGCATCAATGTCTCATTTCAAGCCAGTTCTCACATGACTTGAACACAAAAACTCATGTCACCTATTAAACAGGATTTGGTACTGTCATGCACAAATTTCGTAATTGTAGGTTCTAACAAAAAACATCCTTTTTTAAGTCAGTTGTTTGAGCGGTATGCATAAAATCTCAGACCATGCACCCAGTCCACGCGTATATTCACAGTGTAATTAATAGGTAAAGCCTTGTTGCATTCACTCTTAAAATTATCATAAATCAAGCTTCTTAAAAATAGTTGGTTAATATTTACGAGACGCAACAATATAGGTAACAAATTTATAGTGGTAGTTTTGGGTTCCTACAGAAAGGGGTTAAGGGTGTATTATTTTGATTCCTAGAAGACCTTCCTAAAATTATAAACACAATAAATGACAACCAGATGTTTAAAATTATACCTTTATGTGAGAGGATAATGCACTTTTCTGAAAATGTCCTTGTTATCTTCTCCATCTATCAAATCCTTTTCTACTTCTTACTTATAGTACCGAATATTGTCACTCGTTCCCTTTTCATTGTTTACTTTCATTCAATAATCGTTCGTTGTTGTTTGTAAATTCATTGTTCTTTTCTGTTGTGTTGTCGCTTCTCTCACATCCTCTCTTATTTCCATGTTGTCTTTCCCCGTTCTTCTGTCCTCCCCTCTGTCTTCTATTTGCTTACACTCTCGCGAGGTGAATTCGAGACCATCTGCTAAAAGTTCAGATACTTGAGTAATCTGTTTACACGTTCCTAATGTCAATATTGGGGGGATTTTAAGCTCCTCGTCCTCTTGGAATGCCGGCTGAAGATTCAGTCTGAAAAGGAAATTTGAGTTAATGTATCGTGAAACTCCATGGTAATGTCTACATTTCAACGATATATAGTAACCGGCGGGGAATAAATATTAGAGAGAAGACTCGCACACCTTGGTATCCTGCAATGCACAAACCAAAGCCAATATTCAACAAAGATAACGTGTATTACAATGGCTGGGAAACGCATAATATTACCTTAAACGTGAACTTGGCAGAGGATCAAGATATTGAAATACATAGTATATTATTTAATTTAGTGTCTATGCTCCATACTACTTTCATACATAGTTAACTTCTTAGTATGTAACCTAATATGAAGAGATGATACGTGATCTCATATACATAATAAGATAATCGTTGTAACCCATTGGCTGCGGGAAACGTAGTACTACGTTTTGGCAAGTTACAGCAATTTACAGGCTTTAAAAGCCGTAGAAATAGAGTGTCAGTGCTGCCAAAGGCAAAAATGTGCTACAATGCTAATTAATAGCGAGTTTTCCCCAATGTCTATGGTAGCGCTGCGAGCTATGAAGCTCATTCTAGTGTCATTTTGAAGCTATTTTTGTCTAGTTTTTGGCAGAATACATATAATTTCATGACACTTGATTAATCATTCAGGAGTGCCTGAAAATGCCCTAAATAGCCCAAATATGCCTGAAGAGAAAGGGTTAACCCCTTATTGGTGGGGCCCGACTTAAGGCGGTCTAGAGAATAATGGACAATGTGGCGGGGACCGTCTTAAGTCGGTAGGCCTAGCAATTTTGAGCACATAATTGGCTCTGAGAGAGAGTCCGAGCGGTGGGAGGAGCGTAGGTTGATTCTGACCGTTCGGCACAGCTTCCGCGCCAGCACTGGGCCCACCTCCACACTCACTGCCTCCCTAGACAGGGAAATATGTCAGGAAATTACCGAATTTTAGGGATTTTTCCTTCGTGTTGCACGATCGTTGCATGACAACCCGTGATCGTAGAAGGATGGTTCTGATGTCATTGGAAAGCTCAATTATCGCCCTTTCACGGATACATACTTGTATTACGCTCTGGCTCTTGTTTATGCATGAAAAAGAGCACGGAAATAAGCTCGTTTAGGGTAAAACCACCCGCTTGGCAGGTAGTAGAAGTTACCGACCTAGCCGCTCGTGGAGTGTTAAAGGATTCTGATGAGGTTCTTCATTTAATTATTATACAGCTGTTTTTGCGTCATCCGGGTTACCCTTATTGTCATCCATCATCATGATTGTATACTAAGTGTTAAATTATTATATGCTGGCTCGGTATTAGACGATTATGTTTACATTAGAAAAGAGTTTTTGGGCTATATGGGATACAGTATCTCTAATTACTGTTTTAACCTTATTGGCATTTTCCTTACTGAATATATTTGTCTAATTACAACTATATCTGTTTGGCAAGAACGTTTGGACTCCTCTAAATACGATATACTAGTAATAACATTGTCGAAAGAAAGCATTTTGAAAAATGTTTTAAATCGTCTTCCAGGCTGAATCTACTATAAATAAACTTATAAAACAAAGAGAGAGAGAGAGAGAGAGAGAGATACAGACAGAGAGAGAGAGAGTACAAAGTACAAAGGAGTACAAAGGAAATCAAGCAACAACAGATCTAGTGACCCTTCTAGGTTGCTTGTCCTCCAAAACACTGAGGATCAAGTGTCCAAACAGTGGTTTAGAGTGGGTAAGGGAACATTGGAAAGGGAATTACTGCCCTGGAACTAATGTCCGTGGCAGGATTAGGAAGTTAGTAGGGGACAGATGGGTTAGTAACTGAGGGGGGATAAAATAAAGTTATTCATTTACAAACGCAGTCAGTCGCGGGTTTGATGCGAGATATTTGTCTAGGCGGAGTTTAAATGAATCAACGGTGATGCAGTCTATAACGTTTCGGGGAAGCCCATTCCACAAGTTGACAACTCGATTGAAGAAGAAATTCTTAGATTCGTGTGAGTTAAAAGATTTACTAATAATTTTGCAACCGTTTCCCCGCGTGTAATTAGATTGGTCGATAGTGAAGTACTTACTACAGTCCATATTGTCGATGCCTTTGATGATTTTGAACACTTGAATTAAGTCACCTCTTAATCTGCGCTGGATTAAAGGAAATAGATTTAATTCTCTAAGACGCTCTTCGTATGGTTTGTTCTTTAGGCTAGGTATCATTTTGGTAACTCTACGTTGAACTCGTTCTAGCTTGTTTATATCTTTTTGGTAATAAGGGCACCAGGATTGAACGCAGTATTCCAGAAGAGGGCGGACTAAGGAATTGTAAAGGGTTAGGATAACTTCTTTGGATTTATGCTCAAATGACCTGCCTATAAAGCCAATAATTTTGTTTGCCTTCTTAACAACTTCTGAACATTGTTGACTCGGTTTAGGTTACTCGATATTGTTACTCCCAGATCGGTTTCTCTGTTTACATTCTTAAGCTGAGTGCCATTCATCGAATAGTTTGCTTTCTCATTAAGGTATCCGATATGTAGTACTTTACATTTATCCGCATTGAAACTCATTTGCCAAATTTGGGCCCAACATGACAATATATCTAGATTGTGTTGCATATCGTCAACTTGTTCTTTTGAGAGTACGCTATTTGCAATTTTTGTATCGTCAGCAAATTTTGAGATTGTACAGGTGAGACCCTCATCTATGTCGTTGATGTAAATTAGAAAGATAATTGGACCTAGTACCGATCCCTGGGGTACCCCGCTACTTACATTGGTCCATTTAGATGCCTTACCGTTTATGACTACTCTTTGTTTTCTGTCGCTGAGCCAATTTTCTATCCATTTCAACACACCGTCTTGTATTCCATGCGCTTTTAGTTTTAGCAGTAAACGTTTGTGGGGAACTTTGTCAAAGGCCTTTTGAAAATCAAGGTATATAATATCTACAGCTTTACTCTTATCGTAGAGGTTGAGGATATCGTGGAAGAAGTCTAAGAGGTTTGTTAAACAGGAACGTTTTTACGAAAGCCGTGTTGAGTATCTTTAAGTATGTTTTTTTCCTCTAAGTGATTTACGAGTCTGTCTCGTATGACCGTTTCTAGCATTTTACATACAACTGAGGTAAAGCTAATTGGACGATAGTTACTGGGTAGGGATTTGCTGCCTTTTTTGAATATCGGTGTTACGTTGGCTAGCTTCCACTGATCAGGCATAGTTCCAGACTGCAAGGATTTATTGAATAGTAATGTCAGTGGTTTGGAGAGCTCATCCTTAGCTTCCTTTAGAACTCTAGGCGAGATTGTATCAGGTCCAGGCGTTTTATTTACCTTGAGTTTATCTAAACAATTCAATACTTCTCTCTCTGTAACGGTGATATTGCTTAGAACATCTGAATTATCAATCTGAATCGGCGATGGTGTAGGGATATCACTGAGGTCTTCTGTTGTAAAAACTGATGCAAAGAAGGTATTGAGGGCATTACTCATTTGTACTTCGTCTGTGGTGTATTCTCCATTTTCATCGACTAACGGTCCAACAGTTGAAGTAACTACTTTTTTCTTTCTGATATAACTATAGAATTCTTTCGGGTTTGTTTTACTTTGATTCGCAATATGTAACTCTAAGGTCTTTTTACTTTGCTTAATTAACTTTTTGGCTTTGCGTCGTAGCTCTACAAATTTCACCCATTCTTCGTTATTTTGTGGGGATTTTAATCTATCATTAGCAAAAATTTTAGCAAGCAGGCAGTTTGAAATATCTTTATTCCACCATTTGGGCTTATTATTATGGCCTGGACGCCGTATTTTTGATGGTATGCAGTCTTGCACTGCTTTTAGGTAAGTGGTTTCGAATAACTTCCAAGATGTATTTATGTCGTTATTGTTAATTAAAAAGCTCCAGTCAGTTTCTTTAAACATAGCTCTAAGTTTATGGCAGTTTGCTTTCTTGAAATTAGGGACTTTTTTTATGCTACTATTTGGTTCATTACTAGTAAACTTTAAAGTGAAAGTTATCGTACGATGGTCGCTGTTACTGAATTCATCACCAACATTCAAATTCTCTATTAATTCTTCTTTTGTTGCAAGTACAATGTCAAGAACGTTATTACCACGGGTCGGCGTTCGAACAAATTGATAAAGCGAACTCTCTTGCAAGTTCGTATACAAGTCATGTCCGGAGTGTGAAGTAAGAGTATCACCCCACTTGGTCACAGGTAAATTAAAGTCGCCAAAAATTACGGTATCTTGTGAGTTACTTACATCTGCAATTTGTTCGTAAATTTCTCGGTCAGTTTGCACTGATCGAGCTGGAGGTCTGTATATTAACGCAAGTATTATTTTTGTACCTTTATTATTCTTTATTAGCACAAAAGATGTGTCGACGTTCACAATTTGAGGTTTTGACAAGAGGGTAGGGTTAAGATTTTCTTTGATATAAAGTAAAACGCCACCTCCATTTCGATTTATTCAACTTTTCTCAAACATTACATATCCGGGAAGTGAATACTCTGCTAAAAAGTCTCTATCTTCTGTATTGAGCCAAGATTCTGTTATGCCAATCACATCATAATTTTCTGTAAACACTAGCTCCTCTAAATCTGAAAATTTATTGCGTATGCTACGAGCGTTTGCATAGAAAACCTTTAAATTTGTTATTTTAGAACTCACTGAACGCTCTTTAATAATATTTTTGGTTCTTGTCGGATCTACATTTATGTTCATGGCTGTCCTCGGTCCTCGCTGTCTTCGGTCCTTATCGCTGGTGGTCCTCGGTTGCCTCTGTTTTTTGCTTGGCGTTGGATGATTTATGTCACTGCTGCTTCTTCTCGGATGGCGTTTTTTGATCCATGGCTGCGGACTGCTTCGTGTAGGAGACGACCCATGCGTGCTGAACCCACAGGGTTTAGATGAGTGCCATCCTTGCGGAACAGAGTAGGCTGGTTGTAGAAGTTGTCCCAGAGGTTGATGAATTCAACTTCTTCCCTCAGACACAAATATTTTAGTCGGCTATTTGTGCTGAAGGCCTTGTCGTAGAATTTGTCAGGTGCGTCGATCTTGGGGAGAATGCCTGAGATGATGATATTCCTTGACTTGTTTTTGTAGTGCTGGATCATCTTGCGATATTTCTCCATCAACTCTTCGGATCTGGTGCGCATGACGTCATTTGAACCAGCATGGATGACACAAAGGGTATTTTCATTTGCATCTTTTGTGGTATCTTCGAAGGCTTCCACAATGTCGTCCAGTCCAGCTCCTGGGATGCAAAATCTTTTTCGTCGATTTGGGACTCTGTCGCAGAACTCTTCGACCTCTTCGAGAGAGAGAGAGAGAGAGAGAGAGAGAGAGAACGAGAGAGAGATAAATCTAGGGCTCTTGATGATTAACTATTACGGTACCAATATAATATATCCAACATCTATCGGGGAATATTTAGAATTGAGGAAGCCAGAATTTCATCCGACACAAAACAAATGAATAACAAGAAGAGGACTGGCGGGAATGAGTTAAAAGATCATAATTGGATTGTCCTAAACCAGACCATTACACAGTATTTTACGCTGGTAACAGAACAAAACAAAGCACACACACACACACACTGCAAACGAGAATGAGCAACAGAGACAATATTATATTAATTATTTTGTCTATCTGTCTTACAAACGATATGTGAGCACATTGGCATTTGTTTTTTTATCCCACTCGCTCAGACTCCTAGTGCTTCAGATGTGTTGTATGTACTGCTGTAAAAAACACTCTGGGTTTACATGTGGTGGTACCTTGCTGTTACCAAGGGTATTATACCCTGTTCATTATGGGTAGTCCCGATCTCAACCATTCATAACTCAAAACAAACTTCAGCAATTGACCACTTGCGAGTTGTGGGTTATAAGGAAGTTGCAGCTGTATTCGCCGATATTTAGCATTATTACCAGCTATAATGCGGTTGTAGTACATTTATATATACCGTACCTAAAATTATATTCAACACGCTTTCTATCCACGAGAAACCTACATGTCTGTTAAATATTGATGTTTACGGCTTTCACTTTCTCATAACTTGAAATCCGCATGTGGTCAATTTAGCTCTTCTTTCTATAATTTGTAAAAAGTTAACCAGTAAATAGGTGTGGACAATTACAGCCTGATTGTTCCAGTCCTTCCTGAGTTACAAGACGTTAGAGCCATGGTGTGAGCAAGCACGGTATGCTTCAATAACTCCCAACCAGCAGGGGGATGGGGGAGTATCACGGTAGTGCCTAGTGGGCATATTTACCGAAAATGCACATCATTCCATGCTCTTTTTCATGCATAAGCAAGAGCCAAAGCGTAATACAATTGTATATCCATGAGAGAGCGAATAATGAGCTTTCCAATAACATCTGAATCATCCATGCACAACAACGGTTTCTTGTGCAACGATCGTGCAACTGGAAATGAAAATACCCTAAAGTGAGGTACTTTCCCCGGATTTATCCTTATTTTGAGAGCTACGTAGGTTTAGAATCGATACAGTAGGCCTTAGTGCCCGTCCCGCCGCTGTCGTGAGCGGATTGAGCCCGCCTGTTGTCCTTGTAATGCTTGCTCTCTCTCTCATCGCTCATAATGGCCTCAAAAAGGCAAGTGTCATGTGACGGGCACCGCAGGGGTGGCCAATATTCTCTCTCCCGTCATATGACGGTCACCGTCGGTTGAGGGTTAAGTCACCTACGAACCATTGGAGTGAGCATATATGTTGCAAGCAAGTAATAGCTCGAGCTCTCGAAATGGGGCTCTGGTCCTGAAGTTATTCTTGTGTGCTAGCTTAATAAGCCAGAAGGGTTGATAGCCTCTGAAATCCTATTTTAACTAACTAATTTGATCCGTCGGATCTGGTGCAAAAAATACCTCTCGCCACTGTCAAGGTCAAAGACCAGCTGGAAGATTTTTGTGTTTCCGTACAGGCCAGAACAGGTACTTTCTTCCACACACTTTGTCTTCTCCTTAACGTTTTGGTTCACAGAACTAGAACGATTTGAAAACAGCAAAATTCTGTGAAAATGCCCACTTAAGGGGCACTTGAAAAGACTCAAAAACACCTTCATTTCCTCAAGTCACTGTCAAGGCTTCAGCCCAGCTGAGAACGGGATTATTGTCTCCTACAGGCCAAAACAGTAATTTCATCCACACATGTTTTCTCCTTCCTTGGCAGTATACAAGATAGTCACATTAGAGCTACGACATTAGAGCTACGACGCAAAGCCAAAAAGTTAATTAAGCAAAGTAAAAAGACCTTAGAGTTACATATTGCGAATCAAAGTAAAACAAACCCGAAAGAATTCTATAGTTATATCAGAAAGAAAAAAGTAGTTACTTCAACTGTTGGACCGTTAGTCGATGAAAATGGAGAATACACCAAAGACGAAGAACAAATGCGTAATGCCCTCAATACCTTCTTTGCATCAGTTTTTACAACAGAAGACCTCAGTGATATCCCTACACCATCGCCGATTCAGATTGATAATTCAGATGTTTTAACACCTTACGAGCGGCCTATGCGGTTTATTTATGTGTACCGCACAGCGGGGTGTTTTTAGCCAAAATAGGGCTGTTTACGTGATCATTTTCATGCCTAAATAAGACCCAGAACGTAAAACAAGTACCTATCCCTGAAAGGGCATAAACAGAGCTTTCGAATGACACCATAACGATCCTTGTATGATGGATAGTTTTATTGCAATAACCGTGCAACGCGAGTGCAAAAAGCAGGTAATTCGGTACTTTCAGTACATAATTGAGTATGTAGCGAGTGAGAGAGGGAGGAGGGAGCTGAGATTTGTGTCAGTAGGTTCGCCGCGGTGGTCTGGAGCAGTCATACGCTCGCTAGTCTCCTGCCACCACTTGTCTCTCTCTCTCAGCCACATTACGTGCTGAAATTGCCACTCGAGTTATGTATAGCCGCCACATAGTCCAGCTTTTTTTAACTCGACTTATGTTGCTCGCCGCTAAATAAGGGTTAAGCAATATCACCGTTACAGAGAGAGAAGTATTGAATTGTTTAGATAAACTCAAGGTAAATAAAACGCCTGGACCTGATACAATCTCGCCTAGAGTTCTAAAGGAAGCTAAGGATGAGCTCTCTAAACCACTGACATTACTATTCAATAAATCCTTGCAGTCTGGAACTATGCCCGATCAGTGGAAGCTAGCCAACGTAACACCGATATTCAAAAAAGGCAGCAAATCCCTATCAAGTAACTATCGTCCAATTAGCTTAACCTCAGTTGTATGTAAAATGCTAGAAACGGTCATACGAGACAGACTCGTAAATCACTTAGAGGAAAATAACATACTTAAAGATACTCAACACGGCTTTCGTAAAAAACGTTCCTGTTTAACAAACCTCTTAGACTTCTTCCACGATATCCTCAACCTCTACGATGAGAGTAAAGCTGTAGATATTATATACCTTGATTTTCAAAAGGCCTTTGACAAAGTTCCCCACAAACGTTTACTGCTAAAACTAAAAGCGCATGGAATACAAGACGGTGTGTTGAAATGGATAGAAAATTGGCTCAACGACAGAAAGCAAAGAGTAGTCATAAACGGTAAGGCATCAAAATGGACCAATGTAAGTAGCGGGGTACCCCAGGGATCGGTACTAGGACCAATTCTCTTTCTAATTTACATCAACGACATAGATGAGGGTCTCACCTGTACAATCTCAAAATTTGCTGACGATACAAAAATTGCAAATAGCGTACTCTCAAAAGAACAAGTTGACGATATGCAACACAATCTAGATAAATTGTCATGTTGGGCCCAAATTTGGCAAATGAGTTTCAATGCGGATAAATGTAAAGTACTACATATCGGATACCTAAATGAGAAAGCAAACTATTCGATGAATGGCACTCAGCTTAAGAATGTAAACAGAGAAACCGATCTGGGAGTAACAATATCGAGTAACCTAAAACCGAGTCAACAATGTTCAGAAGTTGTTAAGAAGGCAAACAAAATAATTGGCTTTATAGGCAGGTCATTTGAGCATAAATCCAAAGAAGTTATCCTAACCCTTTACAATTCCTTAGTCCGCCCTCTTCTGGAATACTGCGTTCAATCCTGGTGCCCTTATTACCAAAAAGATATAAACAAGCTAGAACGAGTTCAACGTAGAGTTACCAAAATGATACCTAGCCTAAAGAACAAACCATACGAAGAGCGTCTTAGAGAATTAAATCTATTTCCTTTAACCCAGCGCAGATTAAGAGGCGACTTAATTCAAGTGTTCAAAATCATCAAAGGCATCTACAATATGAACTGTAGTAAGTACTTGACTATCGACCAATCTAATTACACGCGGGGAAACGGTTGCAAAATTATTGGTAAATCTTTAACTCGCACGAATCTAAGAATTTCTTCTTCAATCGAGTTGTCAACTTGTGGAATGGGCTTCCCCGAAACGTTATAGACTGCATCACCGTTGATTCATTTAAACTCCGCCTAGACAAATATCTCGCATCAAACCCGCGACTGACTGCGTTTGTAAATGAATAACTTTATTTTATCCCCCCCTCAGTTACTAACCCATCTGTCCCCTACTAACTTCCTAATCCTGCCACGGACATTAGTTCCAGGGCAGTAATTCCCTTTCCAATGTTCCCTTACCCACTCTAAACCACTGTTTGGACACTTGATCCTCAGTGTTTTGGAGGACAAGCAACCTAGAAGGGTCACTGGATCTGTTGTTGCTTGATTTCCTTTGTACTCCTTTGTACTCCTTTGTACACATCGGCAATGAACTGTACAAGTCATTCAGCAGTGAAGCGACATTATACAAGTAGGTATGCTATGAATAGCCTAGACTTATAGATATTTTATCTAACCATACGTTTGTTATAGCTATAATATTTATACAATAGCTAAGTATTGCACATGTCTACTTAAATATATCCCACCAAATAACCAAAATATACCTTGTAGCTTCCTAAAAACACTTATACAGTGCATATTTTAAGCTATTGGTTTGATGTATAATACTCCTTATCTCTCAAATTATATTATTCCCTAAATTGTAGCTCAGCCGTTTTTTAATTGGTTAACAATGAACTACTGTGTTAAGTTATGAGTTGTTGAAAATCCCAAATTATAACAATGCTTCAAATTTATTGACATTTGCAATATTTTTAAATATATGCAGTCGGTACAGATCTTAGCCTCGGGCTGGGGGGGGGGGGGTGAATAGTATAAGTGGAACAAGATTGGCAGTTAATTTGGATTTGCACGCCATCTATAGGTAATTATATAATGGTAGTCAGTCTTTCGTAGTATCATTTGTCTGTCATGTTTCAGACGTAGTGGCACATCTGAATTACAAACTGCCAACTAGGGACACCCTTTATAAAAAGGATTGACTTGAAGAACAAAATCTGCTCATATTTTCAGGTTAGAAATTTCCTTAAAATCCAGAATGAACCATTTACCAATTTACCATTTGGCTTACACATATTTCTAAAATGTATTAAATCAACAAACGATAATTTCAATATATTAGACAGACAGTTGGCTGTTCTTGTTTTTTGTATTGTTTTTACCCACAAAAGGTGGGATGTTTTGAATTGTCGGTGTCCTATTAGCTTATTTCTTTTTAACTTGTTTAAACTCTCTACAAGTAAGAGTTATGGGGGAAAATGTGTGGTAGAATATTTTTTTGTATTCTGGCCTGCATGTAGACACCACAAACTCAGTCCTAACGTGTCTGTGGTGCTCACAGGCACGCAGGGAATTGAAGGAGTTTTTCTGTATTTTCAAGTGCCCCGCGAGTGGGCTATTTTCATGTTTATTATCATTATTTTGTGTTCCATTTTTTCAGGTCACTTTTAACTCTGTGAAACAAAGGGATACGGAAATGTAAATGTGTGTAAGAAAGCTTGTGATTTGGGCTGTATTGAGACACCAACCTCTTGTTCCCAGCTGGTTTTTGTTGGTGTAGTGACTAGCATCTTGAACTTCCACCAAGAGGGTCCCAGGATTGCGCCCACGCTCGGCACATTAAAGCTGAGTATTACCATACCCCTTGATTAACCCGAGAATGGCGAGCAGACTCTCGAGAGATTTTACTGGTGGAAGGCGAGCGTCCTCTATTGTAGCCAACGCATAAAAAAAAACTTTCAAAGCACCCCACTGGCATTCAAAACAAAGCAATATGTGATTAGGTGAGATTATTCCCCTCCATACCTCCTATCACTCTTCCACATGTGTCCCCCCCCCCCTGCCTTCCCCTTCTTCTTCCCCCCTCCTCAATTATGGGGTATTTTCCCTATTATTCCCAATATTTATTGAGTATTTTCACTTGAGGGTGACTGGGAGAGAAGGGGGAGGATGGGGGAGTCTTTCTCCGACCCTCTAGCCAGTCTGAGACATCCCCTATGTCTCTCAGTAACATACGAGACAGTAGAGAGGATGGATGTTGTCTCTCGCCGGTCCGCCTCAGATTAAGACCGCGCTGCTAAGATATACGTTTTTCACCAGCCAATTGCTGTTACCACTTCTATTGTTGCTCTTCTATGTTCATAACTTCATATGTTCATATTAAAAGTAAAATATAGGCGCATATGGAGAAGTAATAATGTTATAAATAGTAAATATGACATTTTCGTCAGAATTGAAGTCAATACCTTTGCACCGCGGGCACTTTGAACTGTCATAGCTTCACATTTCTCGAGTTAAGAGGATGGGGTATTATATACTACAGGAACCCAATGGAAATACTCCTAATTCGCCTTCTTGGGCTATCTTTAGCAGGCATGCTTTAAGAAATATAATAATAAGAATCATTTTTATTATTATTATTATTATTTATTATTATTGTCTGTGGGAGTCAAGGCGACTAGAGGAATTAACGTTTTTTTTGGTGCCGGAGTCCAGCATCTAGCTATCAAGTGCTTCAGCATTGTATGTACCCGCATGCAAGGTTCGTCGAATACTGAGCTCTCAACTTGCGCACAGATTGGCTAACCTTGTGGTATCTGGTAACTCTGAATTCTCGGTACTACCACGTCACCCCGGGAGCATTTTTATACAGGAATTTCTGCCAGTAATATTACGGGGCCTACCAAGCGCCACAGAATCACCCATCGCGTACTATTATGGGACCCGCCGTGTGAGAGGTAATATGTGAGTTAGTGGGGAAGGAAGGATATAAATGGGATATACAGAGTTGGTGAGACTTAAATCAGGAAGAAAGAATGGTAGGGGTATGGGTTAATTTGTTTGTTAGGTTCTGGACTTGTTTAGTATTTGTTTCATGATTATGTTTGATTATGCACGGCAAGTAGTCCCCCAGTTGACCTATCGTAAATCTCTCACGATATACTTGTCCAGGTTAATTCAATGATGTAGACTGTAATTAGGTGGTATAAACTGTTATTTAGATTAACAAAATACTCTCTATTTTTCGCGCTCTCTCTCTCTATTTTTTCACACACACACATTCTCTTTCTCACAAACCCGCTATTCCTCCTTCTCAAACACACACACACACACACACACACACACACACACACACACACACACACACACACACACACACACACACACACACACAGATACACATACACACTCACACGCATGCCAGTGACATTCTGTGTATCATGAATTACCTCTAATTAGGAAGACCTATTTTCTCCACAACATTTCCATGTCAAGCTTTAACTCTCCCAAAGGATTAATTAAACGCTGCATGAATTAATTAGTGCCGCTGTAATGGACGAATACAATTGTATACACTTGATGCTATTGTTTGCCTTAGTTGTTTTCATTACATATCTTTATACATGAAATCAATGATTTTACATTCGTGTATCAATATTGTTTTGCATTGATTATCTTTTGTTTTGTAAGTGAAAGTCATATATAATGGCAGAATACCTTTTGCACAGCAAAACGAAATGGATTACTAGAATTTTTTTTTTTAGTAAGCTAAGCATTTCGGTAGGGTTTTCTTTATTTATTTGATAATAGATGTTTACAGCTTCAATATAATTTAAATTAGAACAAAAGTCCAAGAAAGTGCTACAGTACATCGAATTAAGATTTTCTTAACTGATAACAAGGACACAGTTCAGTGTCAGGATTTACCCTGATGCAGAAGATATAATATTATACCTGAGGTTTAAGCGTGAGACATAATGATATACAGTATAGATAACCCATATACTTTACTTAAGGTTCGACGTTAGCAGAGTGCGCTAATTATAATCCTTGCTCCACTTGTCTCCAAACCAACAGGATCTGGCATAATTGGCATGGCTAGCGCGTGCGTAAATGGCCGTTCAAACAACGGCTAGCTTCGTCTCCCTGTAATAGTGCTCGGAGGCCAACTGAGCCCACCCAATGTTGCTCTTTGGGTTGTGTTATTGTTAAGCCAGTCAGGTACACCTCTTAGACTCCTTGAATATAATCTAGAATGCTCTGAATGTCTCTAATATACAGTACAACCAACAGCTACCCTCAACTACAGCTACGCCCAAACAACACTCCCGGTCACCCAAAAAATATCTAGCCAAACCTGAATGGGTGAACTAGCCCAGTGGAAAGTGGCAAGAGGGACATATAAGGCCGGGTTGTGAAGAAACATTAACCAATAGTCTAAGTACAAAGATATATTTTATGCTATAATTAATGTTAGATATTATGTTCAGATCAAATCATCTATATATCAATAAATACATCTATCTATCTATCTATATGCTCAGGCCCAATCCCCACTTTTCCGAATTTTTATTTATATTTTCCTCTATTTTATAATTTTTTGTTTTTGTATTTTCTTGGGGGTGGCCGACTCAAGACAGAGCAAGAACAGGAAAACACAAAGCACAAGACAAAACAACGAACAAACACAGATAAAACACAAAATTCACACACATCTAGGTCACCCAGGAGAATACCCAGAGACCAGGGTCACCAAGGTCGCTCCAGCACTCCCCCGGCCCCCGACCACCCGGAGAGGCTCTGATCTCGGCAGGCAGACATGCAGAGGAGCCAAAGCCACAAGCCAGCCCACCCCACTTCCAGGCGCACCCTTCATATTAATCGTCTCCCCGGGCCAGGCGCCTGATGGACTATTATCTAGTCCAACTTGCGCCCGACCCCTTCCCCCAAATGACCACGTGTTCACTCAACTATTCACAAACATTCTCCATTCATTCCTGTGTATTACCACTTCCTTTGCCTGATCTATAGTCATTCCTCTATCATCCAAACCTTGTCTTACACAGTCTCTCCATCTCAATGGGGGTCTTCCTGCCCTTTTATCTCCCCTTGTATCTGACTCATATATTCTCTTTGTAAGCCTTTCATCTCCCATTCGTTCAACATGACCATACCAGCTCAGCACCCTTCTGTCCACTCTGGCTGACAAATGTTCCTGCTGCCCCACTCTCCTACGTATCTCTTCATTCCTCAATCCGTCTCTACGGGTAACTCCACACATAATCCTCAAGCAGCTCATCTCCATCACATCCAGCTTTCTTCTCTCCTTTTTCTTCAGAGCCCATGTCTCAGCCCCATACATCACTGTTGGCACAACAATTCCTTGATACATTGCACTTTTTTACTTTCATTCCGAGATTTCTCGTCTTCCACATACTTCCCATTGCTCCGAAAACCTTCCTCCCTTCACACACTCTCTGTTTTACCTCCATTTCCATACCTACACTCCTGCTTATCGATCCTCCTAGATATTTAAAACACTCTACGTGTTCCAATATTTCCCCATCCAGCCTCACATCTAGATTCACCCTACGATCACCCCTATTACACACCATTACTTTACTTTTATTGACGTTCACCTTCAGTTTCCTCCTCCCACAAACCACTCCAAACTCTTTGACTACCCGCTGCAACTTCTCCTCAGAATCCGCCACCAACGCTGTGTCATCAGCGAACATCAACTGATTCAACTCCCAATCTCTACAATTCTTTCCTACTAAACCTAATCCTCTTCCCATAGTTCTCATTTTCACCTCCCTCACCACACCATCCATAATCATATTAACCCTTTATTGGCGGTGCGCAACTTATGTCATGTGAAAGAAATTTGGACTAAGTGGCGGTTCACAACTTATGTCGTGTGCCATTTTCAGCACGTAATGTTGCAGAGAGAGAGAGCTGAGCGGTGTGAGGAGCGTAGTAAGGCTATGACCGTCGCACACCACCGCGGTGGGCCAACTGACATGAATCCTACCCTCCCCCACCCTCACGCACTCGCTACACAGGGAATTATGTAGGGAAAGTACCTAATTACATGGTTTTTGCACTCGTGTTGTGCGATCGTTGCAAGAAAACTAGCAGTCGTACAAGGATGGTTGGGGTGTCATTGGAAAGCTCTGTTTATGCCCTTTCAGGGATAGATACTTGTTTTATGCTCTGGGTCTTATTTAGGCATGAACATTATCACGTAAACAACCCTATTTAGGGTAAAAACACCCCGCTGGGCGGTACATATAAATTACCGCCTAGGCCGCTCGTTAGGTGTTAAACAGCCATGGTGACTATACACAACCCTGTCGCAAACCTACCTTTACCTCAAACCATTCACTCAACTCGCCATTTCCTACTCCAACACATGCTCTGCTCCCTTCATAAAAAACGCTTACCTGCTTCCAACAAATTTCCTCCAATTTCATAAATCCTTAACACCTTCCACATTGTTTCACGATCCACACGATCATACGCTTTTTCCAAATCCATAAAAGTCCAAAATATCTCCTTATGCTTCTCTAAATACTTCTCGCATAACTGTCTTACTGCGAACATCTGATCCACGCACCCTCTTCCCCTCCTAAAACCGCACTGTTCTTCTCCTATTGCAACTTCCGTACATTTTATTATCCTCTCTATCAACACCCTGCCATACAGCTTTCCAACCACTGATAATAGTACATACATAGTATGTATATATAATTATATAGCTGATTTGATCTGAACATCAATCTAAATGAGTGTATTTGCATTTAGACAATCGCAGGAGCTCATGAACATTTGTCAGTAGCTGTATATTTACCTGATTTAGTAAATACGAGACCGTGTGTGGTGGGTCGAAGAATAGGATTGACACACTTGGATAATAACAAACCACTGAAGTCCCTCCCGAAAGGAGGATGACCAAGAGTTAGTAAGAGAGTGGTCTCCCTTCTTTGAGACAGGTTGAATGAGAGCAAACTACCAGCAAGAAGGGAAGATGTTAGAGGAGAGACAGAGACGGAAGAGTTTTCCTAGGCAGGGAGTCAGCTCGGAAGCACAGGTTTTAGTACAACAGGAGGAACACCATCCGGACCGTACACCTTCTTCGTATTAAGGCAAGAGAAGTCAGAAAGTACATCTCTAGAAGAGATTAGGATATTAGGCATAATTAGGAGAGAGGGGGTTGGAGAGGGAGGAATAGCACCGGAATCATCCAAGGTAGAGTTTCTAGCGAAAGTTTGAACGAAGAGTTCAGCTTTGTCAGAGGTAGAAGTGATAGTTGTGCATATAAGATATTATAAACCAGCATAACATAGTCCATCTTTGGCATATTCTAAATTTAACCTAACCTTAATTTAAGCTTAACCTCCAATTAAGTTAAACACACCTAATCTAATTATGTGCTATATTAATTGAGCGCAGATGAAATATCTTGTGAACGGAAGAACACAATGCGTGTTAGATGAGACAAGAGCAAAACAAACGAGGAAAGAAGTGTAAGTGACACTTTGTAAAGTGGACTATCGGTTACATTTATGGTCTTAATCCAGATATTGTTCGACAAATGTTCCTATACTGTAGGCATATTCTGTTACGCATGAATACATGTCACATTAATGCTTACAAATAGGACATTGATTAACATGCACGTTATCATGCTGAAAGGTACAAGATTGTTCTTATTTCTGGCACCTTCTAGAGGATGATAATTCCCTCTCTACAAAGACCAATCCAACCAATAGGATCCTATGACAATTTGTTCCAACAACTACTAACAGACCGTACCTGTTAGAACAATAGATTTGACTAAAGGTTTCAAAGTTAGCCATTTTATCGAAAACTGACTGGCAGAACAAATTCAACGAGTTCGAATAAATAGCAGAGCTAGGGACTATATAGATGGCTTCGAAGAAAATATGAAGCGCAATTCTTAGACACTCCTGTGAGTCAATGTGACCAAACCTATTTATATGTCTGCGTAAGTCAATTTCCGATCTTCGTCTTTATCTTCTTCCTTTAAAGTCTGTCCTTCTTAGCGCAGGTCACTGTGATTTCAAATTTAATGCCATAATCACTCGTGTACACTTCCCGTAAGAAATGTGTTTTGGACAAAAGTAAATAACTAAAAAAATAGCGATTTATATAGACTTTTAATCCGCTCTCCCTTGTGATAGGTGTGACTGCCTACATGTCTCCATTTACTGGTATTGAATTTTGGAAAGCTTTTACTGCATTACGTAAACGAAAAATTATCTCTCAAAATGTTATGTGGTAGAAAACTTCAACGTCATCTTTTACTTATCCATATCTATCTGTTCAGTAACAACACTTGCCCTTTTCCTTCCATATGGCATGCAACGTTTTGGATAGGGGAAGGTGAACCCTCTCCTTTGCCTAAGGCTATGTATGTCTCTCCTCCTTCCCTGAGTCCCCTGTTCCCTTGTTCCATCACTGTTTCATTTCATCCATTATAATTGTTGTTTTCTTAATATCCCTTTCATCCTTCCAGCACTTGTATTCCCTTTTGTTTTATCTTGACCATCTGAGCTTGTACTAACCTGGACTACATAGGAGGGCGGAGGCATTTTTGTGTTTCGTCTTCTATTTCCGTCGTTATCTAAAACATGTTTACTTTTACATTTACATTTTAAGTAATACTTGATAGCTAATTGTTATTGAGCCTTCATCTTGCTTCTTTACTACTCTTTGACTGTGTTGTCTATAGTAATTGATTATTTTATTTTATTCATAATTATGATTTGCATCCCACCTAAGCAAGGTGGCACGTAAATATTTGTAATAGAAACAGACTAAAGACATTCATACATCTTTCACTCTCATGTTCACTATTTCCATCCTTTTGGGAAAAACAATCACCCAACAAAAGCTGAAATACATCTGGAATCCGCAATTCATAGTTTAACCCAACTACATCATCAATGCTTGGC
The DNA here is from genome assembly GCA_032716605.1 of Paralithodes platypus. NCBI lineage: Eukaryota > Metazoa > Arthropoda > Malacostraca > Decapoda > Lithodidae > Paralithodes > Paralithodes platypus. The sequence goes on from CM064485.1 coordinate 41,037,597, forward strand.
CAACATCATTGCCTGGTGTACTGATCCTCACTTTCCTCCAAATGGTTCTATCTCTTGCATGCATTTCACCCTCTCTGATGCTCTGGCCTGTTTGCCAAACGTCTATTATGCCATTTCTCCTATTTCTGCTTTGTAGATTTCCTTTGGCATTCTCTTTAACTTCATTCTCTCCATATGACAACATCGTTTGAGCATTGTCATTAATCGCCCTGTTTTATGATCTAACACAATTCAATGTACTCAGAGACTACATGTTCAAGGCCTGGCCTTTAGTGCCCAGGCCTTACAACCATACAAAACTGTTAGCCTTATTAGTGTTTCACATAATCCCACATTCGCCAATGTTGACAAAGTGTTAATCCTCCACACGTTCATAAAGGCCCCGAAGTCGCGGGCTTCCTCTCTCACCCGATGGCTGCTTTGCACATGTGGTTGGTATGTGTGGCAATGTCTACTCCCAAGTATATGCATGTTTCCAGGTTTTCCATTAATTCCCTATTTATGTTTATTCTCATTGTATCCTTACCATTATTTAGGATTGTTATATACGAATGTGTGGTGTTGTGTTGTTGGTTTCATGTTCACTTACAGCCTTAAAGCTGATAATCTATAGAGGTATATTTTAAGTTTAGTGTTATACAGGCAAAGAGTCGAAAAGGAAGATAGCTGAGAGGTCCCCAGCAACCCCAACACCCGGGATAACACCAATATCTACCAACCGCTTAACCGTAATACATACGGCTAATGCAGCGCCCCATACAGTCAAGTTTTCGTTTTCCTATGCCACCCCGTTTTCTCTCTTTTTTATACATATATATATATATATATATATAGTATATAGTATAGTAGTAGTGATGGTGATTATGGTGATTACCCGGGCAACGCCGGGTACCCCTGTTAGTATATATATATATATATATATACTAACAGGGGTACCCGGCGTTGCCCGGGTAATCACCATAATCACCATCACTACTACTACCATAATCACCATCATCAATCACTACTACCACAATCATCACAATACTACTACTGTACTACCATAACCTCCCTGTGCCTCATGAAACGGCGACCTCGATTTCGGCCGCAAAATGACCTCCGATTTTGTATCTGACCTTACCCGTACCCCCATTTTGGGAGGCTGCGAACAACTTTCGTTCCATACACCTTTTCGATCGGAGGCCTCCTTCTGCCCCAAACGGGCCTCCAACGGTGCCCCACACACTCCCACCTGGCACCAAAACTGTGGGAGGAGTTTAGTATCAAAGGTCGGGTAACTGACAAACAGACAGACAAACATTGACCTTTATTTATTAAGATATATATATATATATACAGTATATATATATACATATATATATTATCTCTGCCCTGGTTTACACTTTAAATAACAAATGTACTTGTAACTTGAATATTCTATTTAAACCAAGAACTCACTTCTGTATTGATGTATATATTTTAGAGTATTTGCATTCATAAACTATTTATGCACTCCTGATATTATTTATGTTTGTATTGTAAACACCATTTCTACTCCTATGTTCAATAAACCTTATACACTGAAGCCCTTTTCTCTGTTTTAATCTTAGTTTCTCAGCTCATTAAGGGCTGCACGCTCATATGGATATGCTTACACAAACAAAGGATAATTAGTGCCTGGTCGGTTAGTATCTTACCAAGTACACTACCATGACTATATTACCTTGACTACAATACCACATGCTACATTAGGCGACATAGAGATGCCGGAGTTCCAAACATACACATATGCAGATGCATTGGTGGAATGCTGTGTACGATAACACCAAATTCTAGGTAGCTTACACTGAAGCCAAGATAACTGGATGCATGGAGCTTCGATGAGTGTAAGTCTTAGATCGATGACAAATGCACTGAGGAAGAGTATTGAAGAGTTTACTGGTTGAGTGGAAGACTGTGACAACCGGTTTGCTCTTGTGTTAGACAATTGGACAGAATAGAAACGAGAACACACTGAAAAGCAGTACCATCCACTCTCCGCAATACAGGAGGTTTCACTGAAAAACTCTGAAACAATGATCATTATAATAGAGATAGAAGAGGGAAAGTAATGCACTACTTTAGCAAGTGGGGAGTTAGGAGAGTATTAGGAAATGGAAAGGAATTGGTGAGACGAAACTGTTTTGACACTATCCTTTAGAGAAATCCTGCATTGATGCAATCTCCCCAACCATGCGAACAATGTATACATAAAAAGTATATCTCCCAAATACATGTGAGGTACAAAATGTGTATATACTCCCAGCCGGAGTATAAATATATACATAGGCGTACTGTACCCCAGCAAGAAACTGTGCAAGGGTGAGAAGCCACGGAGATGGTTGACCACATCTACCTATTGGGAAACTAATTTAGTAAGATCAGTTATACACGTCTTGAGGTCAAAATATAAAGATATCACAAGTATATTTAGAGAAGATGAAAAATCGAGTTGTGTGCTTTTGAAGATTAAGGGATTATCGCGTAGAAGATTATTACTAGTGTATCTATGAAAACACTAAATGCTGGATGCATTGAAAACACTAAATGCTGGATGCATTGAAAACACTAAATGCTGGATGCATTGAAAACACTAAATGCTGGATGCATTGAAAACACTAAATGCTGGATGCATTGAAAACAGCAAGGTTATCACTGCCCAGATTGGTGGTAGCTGAGAAATAAGAAAAGAGGTGTGTCAATCCCGTCAGTACCGGTGCCGTCCTATTATCTTTATTCTGGCTACTATTAGATAATTTTAAATAGCTTAGGAACGATGTTGACATATTAAGAAGCTGCAGACTATCTTAACTAACCATTTGTACTACCACAGATCCTTCTTAAAGTTCACATAATCGTGTATGAAGGGTACAAAAGGCGGCCACCTGTGACGGGTGGCCAACAGAGTGACAGAGCCAAATCCAAGGGACGTTGGGTACATCATGCCTGGACACTCGCAATTTAATTTAGTTTTAGTCATAGGATGAAGGAAACAATGATTGAATGCGAGAGTTCCAGAGTACAGAAGGGGCTATATAATCAAATAGGTTTTGAAGAAACTGCATGGAGACAATTTGGTGAATAGAGCAAGGTAGAGTCATTGGCTTAGTATAATGAATGGTGGCCATCGACAACAGATGTCTTAGAGTGGTTAGACAGGACATTGGAGATAAAGGTACAGATAGAAAAATCGAAGTACGGTAATTTGTTATCAAATGATTCGTGCCAGAACTTATCGAAGACATTTGATGTCTAACTCTATATTGTAGTTGACAACACTGGTCTGACGGTTTGTATTTCTACTATGGGGAAAAACTATATCATCTAAAATGTATATATATATATATATATATGTTTATTTATATACAGTACATAATTCATCTTCTTTGAAGACAAAATTAAAAACTGCTTTAGTAAAAAGTAAAAACTACAATAGTGCAAGATCAGCTGAATCAAAACGCGTTTTAAAATAACACATAAACCGTCAGCAACAACCATCACAAAATTCATATATTCATTTAAAAATACAGGTACAGGATTATGCAGAGTTGTACGTCGAGTCAACATTTTTAATGTACAGAACAACACGGTCAGCAAAGATTCTATTGTTCCAAAACTACTGTACATACATACCAGACTTCTGTTACTAAATGCTGCATTTTGTTTAACAGTTATGCTGCGGGCATATTTCCGCTATATTAGGGCTCATTCAGGCGCTCCTGAATAATTGAGCAATTGTCTGAATGAAATTAAATGTATTCCGGCAAAACCTAGAAGAAAATTGCTTCAGAATGACACCAGAACAAGCTTTGTAGCCTGCGGGCTTCACCCGCAGTGCTACCATAGACATTCACTAATTCTGAGCAATTATCGCTAATGTCGAGCTATATTTGCCTTTGGCATCTCTATATGTCTAGCGGGAGTATGGCTCATACTCCTCAGTCCTCAGTTCCTCGGGCACCTGGCTGGAGAGAGGATGAGTGGCCTGTCGCACTCCTGCTCACTCGCACTCTTCTCCACAGGCTTTAACACTCGAGCCGCGGGGCCAGACAATTGTCGGGCCAGAGAACCATGGACACCCCTGCGGGGCCCGACGATAGTCGGAAGGGATGTTGAGCACATTATCGGCTCTGAGAGAGAGTCCACTCGTTATGAGGACGATAGGCAGGCTCTGACCGCTCGACATGGACCGAGTGAGGCGACTGCCGTAATCCCTGCACTACTCCACACCCCTGGCCTCGCGAGACAGGGAAAAAACTAGGGAATTTACTGTATTTTAGGGTATTTGCCCTCATGTTGCGCAATTGTTGCAAGAGAACCCGTGGTCGTACAAGGATGATTCAGGTGTCATTGGAAAGCTCTATTAACCCCCTTTCACAGATACATAATTGTATTACGCTTTGACTCTTGTTTATGCATGAAAAAGAGCATGGAATGAAGCTCATTTAGGGTAAATATGCCCGCCAGGCAGGTAGTAGAAGTTACAAATATCCCCGTTTGACAGGGGTTAAAAGTCTGTAAATTGCTATAAACTGCCATGACATTCCAGAACGTCTCCTGCAGCCAATGGATTAACAGTCTCTGTCATGTTGATTCCTGAATAAAGTATCATTTAGTAGTGTCCATTAAATATAACTGCTGACAGTGAAACTACATTGATTATATTGCAGAATTTTTACCCATGAAAGACATTCTTTGTAGAATTTCCCATGGGCCTGGATTATTTTTATATATGTTTAACTTGTGCTAAATATGTTATGCAAATGATTAGGAAAAAATAATGTGTGCATCTAAGTAAATTTTTTGGCCTGTACGGAGACACCAAAATCTTGTTCTCAGCTAGCTGTGGTCTTGACAGTGATGACAGTAATTTGAGCTGCTTTTATGCAGAAATCCCAGATTGAGCTGTATGGAGTAGCCTACTAAGCTCATGGGGGCTGGGTAGCTTGGTGACCCATAGTAACCCTGACAACTGCTTGAAACTACCACATGTCAACCTGGGAGCATTTTTTACTGCAAGAAGTACAGAAAGTATGAGCACGGTACAGGTGGCAATGCATAGGAACATATGTAAACGGCACCCGCCTTCGGATGGTTGAAGAACCACGATTGTAGGATTTGCAGATGTACAGTACAGTATATCTGTGTTTTCTGTATTTGTATTTATGTTTATAACTGATTCTTGATACTTTGCTTGGTCAACAGATTAGTTTCGTATTATATCTACAGTATAGGCAATTTTTAGTGCCTACCTTCATGTCTGGAAATGTATTAAAATTGATAAAAGTGTTGTTAATTAATCCGTACCAGATGGCTAATTTCTAAATAATACATTACCGGCAGCGGACAGATTTGACGTTTTTTTTAGGTGGCTGTAAATCAGTTAATTCAGCAATTAGAAACAATAAAATAAAATAAAAATATTGGGGGTACTGGATTGCAATATTCAAGTAGGAATCAAACTCCTCTTAACTCATAAACGGCGACCGTCCTCAATAGAGGTTTTTCTGGTGCACTGCGACCGTCCTCAATAGATCCAGAGTATCTCTCTCGCTATTCTATCACTACTACAATAATCAGTGTTCCTCAGAGCTCTCTCAGTGCATACCACCTCCTCTACGTAGGGTACGTAGTACCCGTCTTGCAACACAATCCCACCCCTACTCTGTACAACTCTCCAACTCTAAAGTGAAACACTACTCCCAATCATTCTTCTATTCAACAGCTGAGCTCTGGAACTCTCTCCCTGAGTCCATTTTACCCTCATCGTATGACTTAAATTGTTTCAAACTCTGTGTGTCTAGACATTTTGGCTTGAACGTTCTTTGATTTTGGCCCTGTCACTTATTTAACTCTGTGGGAGGCACTCATCACAGGCAGTTTTGCCTTTTGTCTCCCTCATCCACATAGAAAAAAAAAAAAAACAAAAAAAAAAAACTCAGTGGCACTCAAAACAAAGCAATTTGTAATTAGGTGAGATAATTCCCCTCCATTACTTGTTACCACTCCTACATATGTGCCTTCCCCTCCTTCCTCAATAATCAGCTATTTTTCCTCTTATTCCCCCTTTTATTGGGTAATTTTCGGCGCGAATTTCCCTCACTCGGTCTCCTTAACACGGGCGAGGCAGCTAGATATCCTTGCAACACAGAGACTTCCAGTGCAAGGCCTCGTTGCTCTCCACCTCGGAGAGGGAGGATATGTCACCCCAGCTCTCGCCTCATGATACGACCTTGCGTTAATAATACGTCTTTTTCAACCCCCAAATGCTATTCCAACTTCTTTTATTGCTCTTAAATGTTCATATGTTCATAATAAAAGCAAAATAGACGCATATGGATAATTAATAATTATATATATGGTACTATGACGATTTTTGTCAGAATAGAACCAAATACCTTCGCTTGGCGGGAGGGTTTGAACTACCATTGCTTCGCAGTTTATGAGTTAATAGCCTTTACCTGGCCTTGACAGTAGCAGGGTGAAGAGAGAATGTTTGGCGGCCTCTATCAACGAGGCAAGCCTGCGTGATGTTTGAATCGCTCACACCGGTCTTGAGTTTGCCTTTGTTCGGGCCTCATCGCATAGTTTGTCTTGACTTTTTATCACGTCTGTTTTGTGTTTATGCCTATACTTATAGTGTCTCACAGTCACAAATCACGAAGACGTTTATCTCGAAGTGGTGTCTCTTGGAGAGGATGATTGCCTGATGATGACAAGATCACAGAAGAGGATTAAGTAATAGTCAATAATTATCTCCTGAAAGGGCTTAAAAAATCGAGAAAAAAATTGCGTTCGGGTTCTCAAAAACTGAATAAATTATCCAGTGCTTGTCATTGATAACGGGGCCCTCGTTCACGAAGTGGAGGCACTTCATGTTCAATCAGAACCTATCCCTTGGCATGTACACTCACTCATAAAAGAAAGGTACCGCCCTGAGCGAGATCTCTAATGCCTCACACTATATTGTTGTGGTAACAATGACCCTGAACCATCGAATTCAGGAAAGTGGGCGGCGAATGCGGATTGCGGGAGGGAGTAGGGAGCTGATGTGAACGAAGCAATGCTTCACTTAATACTGAAAATCGTTTTGCAAATTTGCTATCTCTCTCTCTCTCTCTTTGTCTTGATGCCACTACTCCACAACCACTCCTAGACTAGGCAAATTTCATGAAAATGTGCATATTTAAAAAGCTGAATGTAAATTGTGTTAATTTATGGCATACATGCTATTTAGGCGTATTGAGGGCTGCTAAACTCGAATCTGTTGTATGCCCGGCTCAAAAATGGCTCATAAGCCCTCAAAATTGAAAAATTCAAGATGGCCACCACCGCCGTGCTAAAATTCATAAATGTTCATATCTTTTTTACTAAGCATAGTAGAAATATATATGAATTATGCTTTTGTATGTTTTTTTCATGAGGAATCCAATGCCATACTTAGAAGTGTAATAAAATACACACACACTACAAAAAACTCGAAATTATTGAAAAAAAATGATTTTTAAGAATGAACAATTCTTCAAGGAGGTAACAACAACTACCTTTATTTTTCTATCACTCACACGAACAAAATGCACCCACTTGGTTTAATTACAAAACACACATATTTATGAAGTGATCTTCATATCATATATGATGATATATGCATATATGCATATATTTGTATACATATAGTTATACAGGTCTCATGAAATGAAACATTACATTTAATAGCTAATATCAACATACACTCAGACTTCAGATTTGTATATTTGTAACGGTAAGTTCCAGATGGTACATGTTAGCATGATTAATTTAATGACGTGATCACACGTGGTTCAAACGTTAAAGTCTGTAATTGCATTTTCAGGTTGATCAGTCTACTTGTCTACTTGTGAGAACTTAATTCCGGTCCTCAAGGTCGTTCATGTCGTCGTGAATATTTCGACAGACGTCAGCACGTCTCTTACAAGCACACATTTCGATGCACTCCATGCCAATTTTCCTACAGCTGCAGCGTTGGGTTAGACATCCTTTTGTACAGCCACATGAGGTGATCTCCGTACATGATTTCGGTATCGGCGGCAGAGATAGGAGCCGTGGCTCTAGCTTGCCATCCAGGTGCATCCATCCCATTTCAGTGACAGGCGGAAGATCAGGACATGGTAAGTGTGCTTGGTTCCAGACACTTGCTTGATACTATGCTCGCATGATGTGGAAATTTGCTGCATCTGAGGTTGGTGGGAGAGTCTCGTGTGCACGACCGATACTAAACAACTTCACACAAGCTTTGTTGCACGTGTCAACCTCTGGCACGCCGTACATCTTGCAAATGAATTTCTCGGTGGACATCACTATGTGATCAGTGAGAGGGCCCTTGCCAAGGCCAATCAGGTCAGTGTGATGTTGTTGGAACACTTGCCAGGCTGTTTTTTTACCGTGACCACTGAACTGAGACACACTATCACAGCCAATAACAGCATGGAATGCTAGTAGGGTGTCCAGTTGTTCCGCCGAAAGGTTCTGGCGGATCTCATGTACTGGGAAATATTTTGGAGCCTTTGATGTTCCAGCTTTCATGTAGAGTCGTGTGCAATCTATTCTGCTATAATGGGCCAACAGTAGGAGAAGTACATCGGTGTCACGCACTGATACAACTATCGTGTTCATATGAGCATGAATGCAGTGCAGAATTAGTCGAGTATCACCTTTTTCATGATCGGCTCGCAGAGAGGAAACATCAAGATCTGGGTCAGATGACTTGACGGTAGTTGATTTGCTGTCACTACAATCACTGGGCTTTCTGTTGAGTTATGTTCAATTAAGTGGGTTGAAAGCAGTATCGCGAGATCTGCTTTATTTTCCTCAAGTGCCGTGAAGCTACACCAGTCTGATGGGAGAGGAACCGTTGAATCGTTTGCTATTTTACGACGTACTGGCCGGTGGCGCTGCTTTCGTTTGACTCTTGTGCCTGATTTGATTGATTCGTCTAGATACCTGTCAAAGACCACATCGGTACTCTGGTATTTTGCTCCCATCTTGAACACAGTTTCTGTGAAGATATTTGCAAAGTCACCAAACGTCTTTATACCCGGAGGCTTTCCAAGTGCCATCACAAGTGCTTGGCCATCAATGAGCAAACAGCTGGCTTCATCGACTGCGACATTTGCTGATGTTTCAACTTGTTGTGTCAGTATGTTTGCTAACACAGACTTGTTGGTGGAATGTAGACTGCCATCCGTTGTGGCCAGAGAGAGTGGGATTGTCATAAGTTGATGTTGGAGGATGTTCTCAAGGTTTACATTGCGTCCCGCTCGATAAGCTGTTATGAGCCTCTGTAAAATGTTCCTGTCTACTTTGATGGTGTTTTGCTTGCCCTTGGAAACTTTCACAACTTCATACAAAGAAGCAAATGTCTTGGCTTTATTCTTCTGAATGGGTGCTTTTAGATCCAGGTGCATGTCACTGTCGGGAGGCTGACACAGGCGTTTGTCCACAAAGGTTCTCATTTGTGACAGGCCAAGACTTTCTGCAGCAAGCAAGGATTCTTGAATCTCTGGTGTTACCACATCTTTGTTGATTATGTTCTTCAATGTGGCATCACTCTCGTGCAGCACGCCATGTTTTTTCATGGACTGAACTAGCTTCTGTTCATCTGAGTCGTCATTCTCCATCCAACGTTTTGTACACTCATTGTGTGTATACTCGTCATCATCATCATCATCCGCTGTAAGATCCATCATGGCTGTTGTCTGAGATGTTATGACTGTTCTCAGATTGTACGACAGGGTCCATCTACTGAGTGCTGAGGTTATTCTTGTTATCCCGACTAAGCCACCACTTTTCTTTCCTGTAGCGTTTAGCCATTCTGTGCTTTGGTCTGCTGAGACCTGATTGAAGCGTCGTTCGGTTCGTTTCACAACGAAGTTGCCTTCCTGAAACTCCAAAAGGACTTCTGGTGGGAGAGTCTACATCTCAGCCAGATACACAGTACCCCATCTGGTGTAGTTGACATGTTCATACCTGAAGAAATATGGCAACATACGCTTGAAGGAATACAGGTAAAGATCCCACAACCCATCTCGTTGTGCTCGGGTGAATGAGAGCAGGATACTCACCATGGTCATATACTGCCACCAGAACTCAGCGTTTGGATCATCAACTGCCAGTGCCTCAGCAAACTCTTTCATGGGCTGTAGGAATCTTTCAGTACTCAGAGTTTCAACCATATTGGGTGAAACTCTGGAGTTCTATCTAACCAAAATCAAACAACATGTGAAAGAAGAGACGGATATTGAAGAGTGCTGTGCCAGGCAGTGAGGGAGGCGTACGGACGAAGGGCAAGCCGATGCCAGGGCATAACACCCTCCCTCCTTGACTGTCTCCAGCCAACACCACTCACCCTAGGGTGTGCCTCCCCCCTTCCCCACCCACATCCCTTCTGTCATCGCGCCAGTGCATGGAGAAGCTGGTCGTGTGAAAGTGGACCGGAATATTCTGCATTGCGCTGATGCTGAGAGGACGACTGCAGCAGGGGGAAGTATGCAGGAGAGAGACAGCGAAGTACAGCAGAGGCGAAAAGGCGGAGTAAGGGAATAGAGGAAAGAGCCATAAACCGCGCTGACCACAACACTCCCCCCCCCCCTCTCTCTACCTCTCCTCCCCTCGCTTAAAGTAATACGATACCTGACAGTGTATAGGCAAAACAAAAGTGTATTTAAGTATGGTTCTTATCTATATCCGTGGGGGAGATTTGTATTGAAAACAAAATGTCAGTGGTAGTTTTTGATGCAATGCAGCTTAAAAATAAATGTGTGTTTGTGTAAGAGTAGTAGTAGCTACTGTATAATAGAGAGAGAGAAACACAGTGACAACAAGTATTCAACCCTCCCCCCTCCCCTCCCCTCCCCCCCCCCCATCCTTACCCACACATTCCCTTCCCTCCCCTCTCCTTCCCTCTTCCTTCCACTTTCCTCAATGTCCCTCATGCTACTATTACATGAGTAACATGATGTAATATTTTGTACATATTTTTGTCTTGAAAATAATTAAATCTTAGGACATAATTGGCTGGTTTCCATTTAAAGTTAAGCATATTTAGAATGTAAAGCGGCTCAAATTGCCAAGGTTTCTTTAGCTTTGTATAGAGTCATTTAGCTTTGAGGAAACAGGCCGATTATATTAGGTAGGGTTCTATATGATTTATGGCCGATACAGGAAATCAGACTTGAAGTGGTATACTTCATGTGAGAGTTATCTCTAACGAACTAGTAACTAAGTATACTATTTAAAATAAGGTATAATTCGCTGATATATTGTGAGCATACGGATAACCATAACCTTTTTCTCAAACTAATGGTAGATTTCTAACATCCTTCTTTAATCCTTAGCACTATTTTGACACTTGTCTTTTTAATAATTTTACTATCTTAATTAGTGCATTTCCTTTCTCACTACAATAATCGTTTTATATTATATTTTAAATTTACTTTATGTTTAATTTTTTTAATTTTTTTTTTCGTGTTTATTCTTTGTGCTTATTTTTAAACACTATTTTTATTTTACTTTATTTTTCTATTTTCTTTTGCACTCACTGTCTTGTAATATATCCTGATCTTCTGTAACTTTGCATTATACTAGGTGAGTTAAATAACTTCTCTTACTCTTTCTATCTCTAACGCTACTCATAGGATGTTTACATTTTCACCTTTATCGGGCAGAGGCTCGTCCCTTAGGAAGTAATGATAGATAGACTCAGTATTAGGGAATAGGTAGGAAATTAAGATAATAAGACAAGATGATATTAACTCGGTCCCAGTCGAGGAATAATCCTGATGACAGACAAAACGCAGTGAGAGATGCAGTACAAATGAACCGTGAAACAGACAATGTAGTTAATGGAGATGTACAAGCAAACCCTGTTAGAGAAAATGCAGAAAATAACAATCAACAACTGCAGCCCGCAGAAGAAAATGCAGGAATCAATAATTCGCAAGACAACAGAGGTGTGGAACAAAATAATGAAAATGGTATAGGCCTAAATGAAGATAATGAGAGAGAAATAATCGAAAATCGTGAACAGAACGAACGACCTTGAACGTAAACATGAATGGTGGAGAATGGATTGGACATTCTGGTGACGGACTCACAACATTAGTGAATTAAATTTATACAGAAGTGATACAATGGCAACATAATAAGTTTGAACTACCGATTTGTGAAGCCGTAAAAGACATGCTGGGGGAACTCAGACTTATGATCCTAAGGTATGTTCAGGATGCCCCTTTGGCGCACGTGGCAATAAAGATAGCTTCTTTCATTCCTCAGTTGTTCCTTCAAAGAAAAAGACCAAAGGGAAAACTGAATGAGAACATTAAAGCGCTGAAAAAGAGAATGGAGTGGTGGAAAAATGGGGAGTTAGACAAAATTCTTAGCCAAGTACGAGCAATCCAGCAAAGACTGAAAACAAAACGACGAAGAAAGAGGAAGCCAGATGATATCGCACGATCAGTGGGAAATAGCATGAGGATTGGTAAAGTGGCACAGGCAGTCCGAATGGTCACTGGGGAAGCCTCAAGTGGGGTGCACGAAGTGAATCGACGCATCTTGAACCAGCTAAAGGAGAAACACCCAGAAGCAAAACCAGCAAGTGATGAGGCCAAACTAGACGGGGAATATGTTCCTCCAAACCCGGTGATATATGAGAATATAACTGGAGACCTCGTATGTAGAAAGACGCTGAAAACACAGGGAGGAGCAGGTCCATCAGGTGTAGATGCTAAGACTTGGAGGATCTTCCTAAGTCAAAACAAGTTTGGTTCAGCCACGGGTGACCTTTGTGAAGCAATAGCAATGCTGGCAAAGAAACTTGCATCATCACCATGCGTGAACATAGAAGCTCTGACAGCATGTCGCCTGATACCTTTAAATAAGAATCCAGGAGTTAGACCAGTAGGCGTTGGGGAAGTTCTTAGAAGGATTATAGGAAAAGCAATCATGTCCGTATTTGGAAAAGATGTACAAAGAGCAGTGGGCAACTTACAAGTATGTGCAAGCCGGAGGAGAAGCAGCAATACATGCAATGAGGAAGGTGTATGATGAGGAAGATTGTGAAGCGGTACTGCTAGTAGATGCAACCAATGCCTTTAACACCATTAATAGGGAGGCAGCTATTCACAACATCAAGATCAAATGCCCGAGCACCGCAAAGTACATAGAAAATACTTATAAGGAGCCAGCTAACCTGTATATAGTTGGAAGCACAAAGAAGGAAGAAATGAAAATTCTCAAATCAAATGAAGGAACAACGCAAGGAGATCCAGTGGCAATGGCAATGTACGCACTGGCACTATCTATTCTGTAGCAGAAAATAAAACATGAGGTAACCCGAGTGAAACAAGTGGCGTATGCAGATGACCTCACAGGTGCAGGAAAAATAGGGGATCTCAAAGAATGGTGGCGGAGAGTACAATCGGTGGGCGAAGTCATTGGGTACCATCCAAATGCTAGTAAATCTGTACTAATAGTGAAAGAAAACAAGTATGAAGAAGCGGTGTGGACTTTTGATGGGACAGGAGTGAAGATTACAAAGGAGGGTCAACGCCATTTGGGAGCAGTAATAGGCACAGAAGAATGCAAGAAAGACTATGTGCGAAAAAAGGTAGCGGAGTGGGTAAAGGAAGTGAAAACCATGACAGACATTGCAAAATCTGAACCACATGCTGCATATACTGCCTTCAGATATGGTGTTAAGCACAGATGGACCTTTCTTATGAGAACAGTGCCTGACATTAGACATAATGCTTTAACCGCTGGAAGAAGCAATCAGAGGAGCATTCATACCGGCTTTAACAGAGAAGGAGAGCGTCACACAAGAGCTAAGAGATCTATTAGCTCTTCCGCCAAGGTTCGGAGGTATGGGGATCATAAACCCAGTGGAGGCGGCACCTCATGAGTACCAAAATTCCCTTAAACTTACTACGTCTCCGACAGAAAAATACGAGAGCAAAATGAAAATGATGAGGTGGACGAAGATGAACAACGAAATGCAAGACAGGAAATTACAAAGAGCAGAGAAGAGAGACAGAAACATAGCCTAGAACAAATTAAGACCAGATGTAGGGAAGAACTGAAAATGAGAGTTGAGATGGCACAAGACACGGGGGCTTCAAATTGGCTCACTTCATTACCAATAAAGGAAAAAAGGCTTCAGCTTAAATAAACAAGAATTCAATGATGCCGTAGCCTTGAGGTATGGGTGGCCAGTTTCGAACCTGCCGCTGAAATGTGCATGCGGTGAAATAAACAACCCAGACCACTGTATGACCTGTAAGAAAGGAGGATTCATCTGTATCCGGCATGATGAAGTACGAGACATCACTGCACAAATGCTGGACGTGGTGTGCCATGATGTCAGAATCGAACCGGAACTTCTGCCTATGGACGGACAGCGCTTGGCCCACAATACTGCAAATACTTCAAATGAAGCAAGAGTGGACGTAAGTGCTCTAGGTTTTTGGACGAGGGGACAACGGGCTTTTTTCGACATCAGAATCTTCAACCCAAGAGCACAAACATATCGTGAGCGAGGACACAAGGCGGCATAGTTGAGAAACGAAAGTGAGAAAAACGCGCTTATGAAGAAAGAATTTTGAACAGGGATCAAGGAAGCTTTACTCCTCTGGTCTTCTCATCGTCGGGAGGTATGGGACCTTCTGCAAGTGTCTTCTATGCCAGATTAGCTGAACAAATATCGGAGAAAAAGCGCCAGCATAGAAGCCAAGTCATAACTTGGATGAAATGCCGGCTCTCTTTCTCTCTTCTCAGGTCTGCACTCCTATGTCTCAGGGGTACAAGGTCCTCCCCGCTACAGAGGACAAGAGTGAGAGACTTGGACTTTGAAATGGTCGTGGCGGAGGGACGAATTGGGGAACAACTAGGTTGATTGTAGGGAGGTACTGGTACAATAAGATAAACTACAATGTAACTAGAATAAGATAGATTGTACACCACTTTGTAACCATCTGTGTGATGCTATCCACATCTATGGAAGTGCAGCCATCTGAAAGTTCGGCTCTCAGTGTGTCGTCAACATCATCCAAGTATCTGTAGAACCGAGGAAGCAGTAGTTGCCAAAGTGCCTGCAGAGTGAGCTTGTGCGTTCTCATTGCACGTGCATATCCCTTTCCGTCCATGACATGTTGTGCAGCATTGGCCCCCAGAAGATCACACTCTACCCACAGCTCGCACAGGCCAGATTGATGCATATGTCGTCCTATCACTCCCAGAAAGTTCATGGCAATGTGAAGTCCTCCCAGGCAGGGTATAAGTACGTCCTTGTATTCTGCTACCGACCACTTCAACTCCATTAGCTTTGGAAAAAGCGCCTCATCCACAGTCAGAAAAACATGCTGCTGCTCCATCGAATTGGCTACATGGATTACTCGTTTCATGACTGTGTTCAATGTATCAAGTTCAGATGCAGGAGCTTGTATGATAGGTAGGTAACCTACAGTGGTCTTCTCTGGGTTGACTTTGCTAGCTTTTTAGTTGTACAGTGTCCAGGAAGGCATTGGTTGGTGCTGAGTACCTAAAAGGAGACAATAAAATATTTTAAAATTCGGTACAGCACTGCACATTCAGGATATATCTGCAAATAATGTTGAAAGGGATGAATGAATTATTTATTTGCACACAATATCAACATGCCTGACATAGTTATTGTATTGTTATTTTATTCGCTTTGTTGAAATGACAATTTTGGCAATTCATATGAGTTTTAAATAGTTGTTTTGTATTTTATCACAAATCTGGGTTTGCCATTGGATTCCTCATATTAGAAAACATACTAAAGCACACTTCATTCATGTGTCTACCATGCTTAGTAAAAAAGATATGAACATTTATGAATTTTAGCACGGCGGTGGCGGCCATCTTGGATTTTTCAATTTTGAGGGCTTATGAGCCATTTTTGAGCCGGGCATACAGCAGATTCGAGTTCAGCACCACTCAGTATCCCAAAATAGAATGTATGCCATAAATTAACACGATTTGCCTTCAGGGTTTACATTTCTTGAAAATTGACCCAGTCTATCCAAAGTGGTGAACAATATTTGATATGAGAATGCACATGACTTTTATAGATTACGTTTTTTTTTTTTTTTTTTTTTTTTTTTTTCTATATTCCAAGTACTCCCTCTCGGGCATAGGCTGAAAGCCTGTACATTCCACCGCCCAACACGGTGAAGCCCGTGAGGTCTTGTTCCAGTCTGGGGAGTGAGACATGCGAAGCATCCATCATGGCTCGAAGCAGCTCCATCTCTGAAGCGGCCGGTTGCTTCGCTCAAGTGCTTCACCGTCTCACCCTCCAGACTCAGACCCTCACTCTCAGAACGCCACCTATTGAGCAGTGAACTCACTAGGCATTGTCCCCCTGTAACATATTTTGAATATGGGAATATTCATACAGTGTTATTTAATCAGGGAACAACAAGGGTAATTTTTTTGGCATTTCGGTGGGCTTTGTGGTAATGCACTGATACTAGGTACAGCACAAATTCAATCCCAATAATATCTTCCCATTGACATATCGGGATTTGAACCCGGGTCCATTGGATTACCAATCCAGTGGCATGACCACTCCACCACACCTCCCCTAACTGTTAACTGTTAACTGTTCATCAGTAGGCCTACATAATTCACAAACTATGAAAGAACAGCCTGTATATTGTGGAGAAAGAGAGAGAGAGAGAGTTAGAGCTAGCAAAACGACTTTCAATTTGAAGTGTAACATTGCTTCGTTCACATCAACTCCTTACTCCATGCCACAATCCACGGCCGACACTCCTTTTCGTGACGCGATAGCTTAGGGCCAGCGTTACCACATCTAAATTGCGAGAGGCGTTAGATCTCTCACTCAGGGAGGTTCCCTTCTTTTATGATGAGTGTACTTGCCAAAGATGTTGTCGGAGAGCTAGTAATCAATGTGCCCATATTTCTTCATGTGGGATATTAGAAGAACAAGGGATGGTGATGTCCGTCCACTGACACATATGGGGCGAGTCTATAAGGTAGTCATACAGGCACTGGAAGTAGTCAGCATACCTGTTAGTCTTCCAAAGCAATCGTCCCCACCAGGTTAATCATCAAAGAATGCCCTGAAGCAGTTGATACCTAAACAGGAAGGCATCCTAGATTCCCACACCTGTTTGGTCATAATTGGGTGCCTGACTTACGAAGTTGTCTCCTTGAAGTCATGTGAATGTCTCCTGGTTACTGCATGTGGGGCTAGAGCTAGGGCTACATGTGGGAATCATGTCCCCACGTTTAGCAATACATCCAACAGGCAAACGAGGGCATGCAGGCGTTAATGGAGACGATGAGGAGGCAGGTGAGATCCTGGCTTCAGGAGATGAAAGAGTCGAATGGAGGGGTGAATGGTGTGCGAGGGCGTTACTTTTGTAATCCACACCCAGGGACCATCCACAGGCGATGCCTGGATGCTGGCTAGGCAGGGAGTGGACAGATGTGGGAGGAATGTAGGGGATCTTTGGGAATAGGGAATAGTTGGATAGGAATAGGAGAGGGCTGAAAGGCGGCGGCAATAGGTGGGTGGGAGTAGTAGGAAAGGTTGCTGGGTCAGTAGATGCCTGGGATGCAGGAGTAGAAAAGGCTGTTGGGTCAGTAGATGTGTGGGCAACAGGAGTAGGAGACAGTCGTAGGAAAGAAAAGGCGTGGGACGCACATGGTGGCGTGGTAGATGGGTGAGCATGGTTAAGAAAGTGTTGTGGGAAAGGAGAGGCATGGGTGGTAGGTGGTGGTGTGGTAGAGGGGTGGCTTGGACGCTGCTTTAACCCTCGTCTAGCGGGGGGTTTTGGGCTATTTTGAGCATATTCAGGCCCTCCTGAATGATCAATCAAGTATCTGCATGAACATAAATGTATTCAGCAAAAAACTAGGTGCTACAAGCTTCAAAATGAGACCAGAACGAGCTATGTAGCACTCGTCGTTTTGATGCAGTGGTACCACCAACATGGGAGTTTAGCACTACTGGCTACACTGCCGGCCTCTTGAGAACAGAGGGAGCATGAGTCAGTGGGCGGCGGTAAGCCCTGGGTGTCGGCCGTGTGGCCTGCTGCGCTCCCGGCCATTTGCACTCGATTTTAACCCTTTAAAAGCCTTAATAATGCTCCTAACTTGCTGCTTTTTAGATACAGACTTAAGTCGGGCCCCGCTCTTTAAGTGTTAATAGCCCTAGCTGTGGTGAAAAAGCCAAAGGGCACTTGTTATGGGTGGCATGGGCACTAAGAGTAACCTGGCCATGAGGGGTGGGTTGAGAGTGGCGTGGTTAGGGGTCACATGTGAGTGGTGAGACGTGGCTAGACAGCCCAGCCTGGGGACTGATGGGCAGTGTGGGTTGTTGAGGTGGCAAAAGGTGTATATCGTGGGCATAAGCTGGATCATATGTGGGCAAAGAAAGGGGCATAGTGGAACCTGTTGGTTCACTCGCACTTTCTCTTTCAATGTCTCCTTACCTGTCTTTATATTTTAACATTCCCACTTTGCGATCTTTTTGATCCACCATTTATTCAAGCGAAAAGAAATCCCCCTCATATGCAATTATTATGTTACCTCCACCAACCGACTTTACTCCTAAACTCAATTAATGAAATCAACAATTACATGTGGCAGTCCAGGGATTCTAACCTAGGATGCTCACACCGAAATTCAGTGCATTTATCCATTGCGCTACGAAGACAGTTAAAGAATGGTGGACAAGCCTACGATTTATTATGCAGTTCGAATCCTGCATTATCAATCTAAGCATGTACACAATTCCAACAATGCTATCATAGGCTATGGATAGATGAATGGAAAGAGTAATTAATGGGGCCTTAACCCTAAGGAAGGCCTCTCTATAAACTACCCCTGAACCTGAATGAATTATTATGTTACCTCCACCAACCGACTTTACTCCTAAACTCAATTAATGAAATCAACAAATACATGTGGCAGTCCAAGAATTCGAACCTAGGATGCTCACACCGAAATTCAGCGCATTTATCCATTGCGCTACGAAGACAGTTAAAGAATGGTGGACAAGCCTACGATTTATTATGCAGTTTCGAATCCTGCACATCAATCTAAGCATGTACACAATTCCAACTGCGCTATCACAGGCTTTCACCACTAGAAAACCTATATAATGCTGATAATGCCAATATCACAGAGGCCTACAATACATATGTGGCGAATTGGCTGGGGTGCTTGTGCGGGAGTCAACGCACTGGCCGCAGGCCTGGTGGGAGAACGTTCGGACGAAGTTGACTCATGTCCTTCCATGGTGGTGGTATATTGGCAACTGGCCAAGTCAGGGAAGAGTGGTTAGTAGTGAGTAGATCCGCTAGTGTCCACCATATTTCAATATGGAGTATTTCTAGCCGCAGGAAATACAAAGCAGTATAGTCCTTCATATGATGCAGACTGCCGTGGGCCATTGAATCACCCTACCCGTCCAATGATGGGAACCGACACTTAGGGGTTAAAACTAATAAATGTTTCCTGTTTATGTATGTGATTCATATGGCCCTTATATACCGAGGAAAGGAATATGTAATTATTAAACAAATAGTAATAATAATAAATATTATAATAATAATAATGATAATAAAAATAAAAATAATTATAATAATAATAATAAAAACAATATTAATAATTCAAACATTAACAATGAGAAGAGTTGAGCGGTGTGGGAGAGATAATGAAGGCAAGATGTTTGGCAGGTAACTAAGTATTATATTCGTGAGCTACACTTACGTTGATTACCTCTGCATGAGTGAAATAGAGATGCACAATACCAATTTGGTCAGTGATAGCATTATATGCATTCTTTGTTTTTCTTGAAATTAATGGTATTTAACTACGGATTATATTGAATAATGATATGGTTTCAGGCTTGATCATAAATTAATATACTATTATTAACATGACACACTTTGAACAGTGAGAGATATTCCTGTATGTGTTTCCTGTCATATTGTAGATGGTCGAACGCCCATCATCCATATTCTGTGACCAATGTGTTGGTCAACTTGCAGCTTTGCTGGAAAGTGTATCAGGTCATTGACTAGTTGCACTTTTCAAGATCATGTCGAGGCAGTAAGGACGTACATCCTTGTAGTTAAGATCAGTGTACTGCTCCTAGCAGTCTCATCTGGTCCCTATAGGTGGTAATGTGGTAGTAGAACGAGGGACTCCCTAATAACAGTTGGGTATTACCCTCACTGTTTCCATAGCAATGTTTGAGTGTCCAAGGCTCACTTGTGCATGTATGTCTCTCATGTGTGCATATATCTAAGCCTTTTAAAATATATTATTGATCTGTCTTGTGGATGTTGTGCAGATCCTTTGCTATGAAGAAGATCAATCCCTCGCCTGATTAACTTCGGAGGTAGTCTCTTTGCTTCAAAGTTGGCTATGCAAGTACTACATATATGGCTGGGACTGTGTCATGGCTGTTGAAAGAGTAGAAGATTTACTCTAATACAGTATATGCACATACAGTATGTATGTATATGTATTTTCCTGTCTGACACTGATTGTGTGACATTTTGCATGTCTGACACACTTGCTATAGTGGCTTACTTTTTCTGAAACCCCACTCCAGTTAATGGTGTGACAGACTTCCTGTTTCGCCGATGGAAGTCCTACTTTTCCATGATTTGATATGCAAGGTTCTTTGTTAAGCAAATAATATGCGGTGTGAGTGAGCCTTTGGGTAGAGACATGCATGACTAACCTACCTGATGAAGAGTTGCCTGTGGTATGGTGAGAATAAGGACAAATTTGGATGCAATGGAGTAGAGTGGAATAGAGGCATGTAGGAACAGCAGGAGTGCGACATACTCCTGTTGTCCAGAGTGGCACATGCAGTGATCATTAAATGTATTGGTCGGTGTTGTTTTATAGCCTATTTGTAATGTTGTAGTTTGGATAGACTCTTTAGGTCCTTTGTTAGCAAAATATTCATCCATATTACAGACTGCAGGTTACTTTCAGAATCCATTCTTACAAAGTATATATAGATTCTTTCTTAACTGTGCTTATTGTAAAAACACGTATTATAAATGGAGCAGATGGTTTTTAAGGGAATTGTATATATGAAATGAGACACTTTATCAAATGTAAGTAACTCGATTGTATAAAGTATATTCCTAATTTGCGAATAGATATCCACAATGGCACGTTTGCTGAGAGTATGCATCTTCATATGTTGGTACTGCTTATGCTACGTTTAATCTTTCTTAAGGTAATATAACTACCGCTAACTATTTGCAGCCGGAATTAACCCATTTTCATTATTATAAAATACAGTAATACTATAGAATGACGCTATGACCTCTTTAACTCTGTAGTGAGAAATGTCATCCAGCTATACATGTTGAAATCAGTGAATGGTATACTTTAAACACTTTAAACACTATAATATGCCATAATACATTATACATCACAACAAAATAACAGACTAAAGAATATAATACAGCCAAGCCATTTTGTAAGCCAACAGGCAAGTATTACAATGATTTTCTTAGCAATCGATTATCAAATTATCACAAAATTATACGTATCATGTTATCACGAAATAAACCCAGAGCGTAGACATATTGTATAAGCAAAAACATGTTGTGTAACATTTCTTCCCCATTAAGTTATTCACCTTTTCTCCCGGTTTCCCTCGTCCTCCACTCTTTCCCTTTTACTCCCCCTACACTCAATAACAAAGACATAGGAAATACCAGAAATGAAAACAAATTTCCACCTGAAAATAAGATAATATTTGTCATTCACGAGTGATTGAAAACAAAATATATATACACACTGTTACTGTTTTTTTCTGTTCACACATGATATATTATCAATATAGGCATTAGGCATTTTTGTATTAGCAAGTGTCTGCATGATAAGATCAATAATTAATGGGTTGTCTCTGGTGTTAAGCGGTCCCCCTGTGAGAGGGTTGTCTTTGGTGATAGCAGTCCCCCTGGTATCTGAAAGGGGTGTTTCCGGGTGGATGGGACTCGATAGCGTTGGTGGGCAACCAATCTAGGGGAATATACCCTAAGTAAATACTCCTGAACATAACAACAATCTGTGCTGGATAAAGAACCAGCGAAGACTACACCTAACTTCTGGGAAGCTGTATTGGCAAAAGTGGTTTTATGATTTTTCCAAGAAAAGTCGGAAGAAAAGGAGACATCAAGAATATTGAGAGAGGACGAAGGGTTGTGTGTTATTGAAGAGTAAGGGAGAGTTACCTGAAAGATGTTAATATGTGTAGTATATAATTATTTTAAAAAATACTTATATTATTAGGGCGGGGGAGGGGTGTTTGGGGTCCTGCATAACGGAGCTTCACGAGTCGTCTAGAGAATGTGATGAAGGGGAGACTATATACCTTCTTCTTCTCTGGCATTTCGGTGGGTGCCATCATTTCAGTGGGTGTTGGAGGTGGTAATTGCCTGGTTGTCGTCTGCACTGTAGGGCTGGTCTTCATAGAAGATTTGTGATGGTAGACTGTCCTGTTCCCTTCTCTGAATTCTGGTATCACTATAGATGCAATTTTGGGTAATTGTGGGTGATGTTGGTGGTGTTGTAGGCACTCCCCTTTGGGATACAGGCATAACACATATTTCCCTTTGTTTGTAGTTCTATGAATAATGTTACCGGTATGCTGAATAGAGCTGATAGTGCAAATGGCTCAAAGTGTTGCCAATATTTCCCATTTATTTATTTAACCACTAATATTTATATGTTGCTTCCAGCTTAGCAAGCATAAAACATGTACAAAGACAAAATATTAACCGACTCTTCTGAAAATCCGTTTTTAAATTATAATATTTTGTTAAGCTCCTATATATTATTCATGTCCCTGGGGTGAATATATATATAATTATTGTCACTCCCAAATGAGTTTTGTAACCAATGTCATTTGTGAGAGGGTTGCAATCACGAGGCCTCTTGCGGGAGGGCCAGGAGGCTAGGTTGCTATACGTCCCTCCTATGTTTGCCACGAGTATAATTACTTCTTTTGTTCAGCCCTTAGGGGATTGTTTTCGTTTATCATAATTTTGCACAATGATGCCTTATATTTACTTGATTACTTTTGTATAGGTAATGAGAGCCTAGGAGCTTAAAATAATTGTTGAGTCTAGCAATTTCTGGAGCCCTCCTCCAGTCCAGGGACTCTCGTGTTCACTATGATCGTCACTCGTGAGACAGGCACCATACCAAAGCACATGTGCTGTGTGGGCTGTCACAGGCTTGCCTTATAGTTACCTTTGTTTACCGCATTTAAGGTACATTACCATCTTGTTTCTTATTGAATAGTAGCAGGGCAAGTCTGGGAGTAATTTAATCATAAAGTATTGTTCTATCTTAATTATCTTGCATACAGGAGTGTTCTGCATTTGTTAGAGATACTGCATTTCTTTTCCCTGGCAATCTATTCTAGAGTATAAGCTTCTCCTTTTATTCTTCCATGTCGTTTCCATTATTCTGCTGCAGTGTTTATTATATTTATGTGTGAATATTATTCCTGGTTGGTATCTCTAGTGGTTTGAGGATTGGTTTGTTTACTTAGTTTTTGGTAGACCTTTGAGGAACGAGGTTGTTGGGTGTGTGTGTAGGCCTGCAGTGCCATAGTAGGCTACTGTCTTTTTCCCTTCCACCACACAGCATCCTCTAACTCAGGCCTTAGTTAACCCTTTAGGGGGTGGCAGACAGGCTTCAACCTACTAAGATACCAACCCTTGTGCCTTGTTTAGTTTTTAGCAGCAATACATTCGATGCAGTCAGGGACTAGGGGTGAAGCCTGTTACTAGGTGAGGTTGTCCCCATTGCACTCGGTTGTATTGAGCTAACCCCAGATGATGTTGTAAGGGTTAAGTCATTAAAGTTGTTTACCCCTTACAACACCACCGCCGAGCTGTGCTGAAGAGAGCCACTCGGTGTATTATTAGGACATAGGCTAGATAGATAATAGGTTTGGCACAGGGGTTTATTGCACTGGACTTTTCATTGTTTTTGCTCTGTATTGTTCTCAATTACTAAGCGATTGGGCATGATATAGATTGTTCTGGGAGTCTAGTAGTGGTATGGTTAGGTAATATTTGGGCAGTTTAGAATAACCTTAGAAGTTCTCTTGCATACTACACGCACTATGGACTAGACTCGGGGACAATAGATATGTTTGTGTCTCCTTGTTACTGCTTTAATAGAGCAAAGAGGAAGATAACCATTTGTCCTAGAGAACCTGCGTGTCTTGGTGTTTGAGTCAGATATTAACGCCTTACGAGCGTCAGTAACTTCTACTACCCGCCAAGCGGGTGGTTTTACCCTAAACGACCTTGTTTCCGTGCTCTTTTTCATGCATAAACAAGAGCCAGAGCGTAATACAATTATGTATCCCTGAAAGGGCGATAATTGAGCTTTCCAATGACACCAGAACCATCCTTCTACGACCACGCGTTCTCTTGCAACAATCGTGCAAGACGAAGGAAAAATCCCTAAAATACGGTAATTTCCTTACATAATTCCCTGTGTAGCGAGGTAGTGAGTGTGGATGTGTGTGGAGGGGACGGCAGTTGCCGCGCGGGACCTGTGCCGACGGTCAGAGCCGACCTACGCGCCTCCTACCGCTCGTCTCTCTCTCAGAGCCAATTATTGCTCAAAATTGCACACCGCCTTAAGTCGGTCCCCGTCACATACTCCTTTCTTCTCTAGACCGACTTAAGTCCGGTCCCGCCAAACAAGGGTTAAGAGCGTGTCTGTTGCAGGGTAGTACGGTGCTGTGGGCTAGGCTATTAGAGCATCTGGTTTCCCCGGCTCCCCTCGTAACAATATATATACAGTATAGATATATATATATATATATATATATATATATATATATATATATATATATATATATATATATTCTTTAAGATGA
The DNA here is from genome assembly GCA_032716605.1 of Paralithodes platypus. Lineage (NCBI taxonomy): Eukaryota > Metazoa > Arthropoda > Malacostraca > Decapoda > Lithodidae > Paralithodes > Paralithodes platypus. The sequence goes on from CM064485.1 coordinate 41,062,582, forward strand.
ACAAGGTTAAATAAAGTTGCTAGTTCAGCGTTCAGTATTTTATTGATAATTGTTTCAATATTTCTGATCAGCCTTCTTTGAGTCTGAAGGTAGATAAGGGTGGCGAAGTTCATGATTACTATCCACCATTTCACTAGGCACAGCTAGCATCATCAGGGAATGAAAAACTAGACTAGTTACAAGGTGTATGTACATTATCGTTGATCTGACTATTGATCTCATGCGAGAGGTGGGAGGAGCTACCGTGCGCTATGGCGGCCACCATCAGTGGCGGGTAACCTCCTGGCAAGGCGCTGGCTGATTCTTGTCGGTGGTTGGCTGGTGGTAGTAGAAGTCATCGGTGATTAGCTGAAGGTGGTAGAGGCATTGTTCAGTTGCGCGAGGGTATACGCAGGAGTGGGTTTTTTTAGGAGGGTGGTGGCTGTGGTGTTGTGTGGGAGCTGTAGGGGTGTGCCGTTTAGCCAAGAGCAATATCTGGAGGTCCTGGGTTTGGTTGTTAATGCTGGGGCTTAAGGCTTGAATATATAAGGCTTCTAGTATTGGGAGTCGTCTAGGGTCGTTTTCTCTATCAAGTATGGAAGTGTGTTTCGTTAAGTCGGCGCGAGTTAGGGCATGATGGTTGGGGGCTTGGTAGTGATATTTTATGGCTTCTGATTAAAGGTAGAGGGTGAGCCGACGAGACAGACGAGTTTGTGTCATATCAATATAGGATTGGGGCCCACAGTCCCCATTATTACATCATCATCTGAAGGGCCAACAAAGCCTCCTGCCTCGTGATCCATGGAAAGGAAGAATACCTACGAAAAAGGGATAACATCTTGAGTGACCAGAATAAGTTTAAAAGGATCACCCACAACCCGACTGATGAAATTAAACAAAAAGCCAACACCACCATCTCTGCCATCAACGCCAAAGCTGGAGGGGTTCACCTAAAAAAACTCATTGGTGAATTTTCCCTAGGATATGCCTATGGCACTATAAAAACCCACAAACCTGGGAACCCCCTCTGCCCCATCATCTCCCAGATCCCCACCGCCACTTACCAGATCGCCGCCAAGGCCCTAAACAACCTCGTCACTCCCTACGTGCCCTGCCGATACAACTTAAACTCCGCTAACAACTTCTTAGAAATTTTACGAGACGCCCCCCGGAATAACGACCACATCATCGCCTCCCTCGACGTCGAGATCCTGTTCACTAACATGCCCGTGGACAAGACCATAGACTTCATATTACGTCGGATACACCACTGCCCTGACAATCCCCACTTTGACATCCCGGAGAATGCCCTGAAGATGCTGCTGGAGTTGTGTACCAAGGAGGCAATCCCCTGGGGCTCCTGTTCGCCAACCTCTTCATGGGAACGATCGAGGAGGAACTCCAAGCTGCTCACCAGCCCCCAGTCTACTGTATATACGTCGATGCCATTTTTGTTCAGGTGAAGGACCTCAGCGAACTACAGGAACTCCTGCAGCGCTTCATGGCCGCCTTCGGACTCAACTTCACCTACGTAGAATCAACCGACCAACGACCACCCTTCCTTGACCTTCTTGTATCCTTCAACGACCATGGCTTTAAAACCACTGTGTACACCAAACCTACAAACAACGGTCAGTGCCTCAATGGTGATAGGGAATTCCCTCGACGATACCTCCTGTCTACTATCTCGGCCTAGAGAGCCCTCTCCCACTGCATCACTTGGGGAGATACCCATCAAGAACTAGAACGACCCTCCCAGGTGCTAGTTAACAATGGGTATTCTAACTCCGACGTCACCAGTACCATTAACTACCACCTAGAAAAATGGTACAATCCAGATTCCCCCAACACCATCCCCTCCGACAACATCAAGATCTTCTATCGAAACTACATGTCATCTGACCACAAAACCGACGAGACTATAATGAGAGAAATTATCAATAAAAATGTCCTACCCACCAACCCTGACAGCAAAATTAAATTAATAATATACTATAAATCCCCCAAGACCTCCAACCTACTCCTCCGAAACAGACCGCCTTCTGCCAAGAGCCCGATGAACGACGACCATGTGGTATACCAACACGCCTGCAATAATAGGGGCTGTGGGCCCCAATCCTATATTGGTATGACACAAACTCCTCTGTTTCGTCGGCTCTCCCTCCACCTTCAATCCGGAGCCATAAAATATCACTACCAAGCCCCCATCCACCATGCCCTAATTTGCGCTGACATAACTAAGCACACTTCCATACTTGATAGAGAAAACGACCCTAGACGACTCCCAATACTCGAAGCCTTATATATTCAAACGCCTTGCCAGGAGGTTACCCACTATCAATGGTGGCCGCCATAGCGCACGGTAGCTCATCCCACCTCTCGCATGAGATCAATAGTCAGATCAATGATAATGTATATATACCTTGTAACTTGTCTAGTTTTGTCATTCCTTGATTATGCTAGCTGTGCCTAGAGAAACGTTGGATATTAATCATGAACTTTGCCACCGTTATCAACCTTCTTACTGAACCTCAAAGAAGGGTGATTAGAAATATTGAAACCATTAAAATAAAATACTGAAAGCTGTACTAGCCTCTTCATTTAACCTCGTTTGGCTTAAAGAAAGTGTATTACCTGGCTACACTAATATATATATATATATAATATATATATAATTATATAACATAACATAACCTACTTTCAGATCGCCAATATGGCTTCATCTAGGTGATCTCCTTTTTTTATCTTGCTAACACTTGGTAATCGTCCTTTCGGGAATTCAGTGCACTAGACATATAGAGTCTGGTACAAATCTCTAATTTATAATCTACGCTCCTTCAGTTTCTATCCCTCTATCTGTGCCTTTATCTCAAATTTCCTTTGTGCCCATTCCATAGCTGTGGTTGTGGACGGCCATCGCTCACTTCCACAACCTATCCATTCTGGTGTTCCTCAGGGTTCGGTTCTGTCTCCCATTCTCATTCTAATATTCACTAATGATCTTCTCAACTGTACCTCTAGTCATATCCACTCATATGCTGATAACTTTACCTTATACTATTCAAATAGATCTCTACAACGGCCAGCCATGCAATTACCTAAAATTTAAAAACTCACATGATGAGGCCATAGCATGCCTAACTTCTGATCTATCAACTATTTAGGACTGGGGCAGACAGAATCTTGTTACGTTTAATGCTTCTAAAACCCAATTTCTCCATCTATCTACCCGTCACAATCTTCCACATGACTAACCCCTACTCTTCAATAATACACAAATCAACCCTTCATCTTCTCTCAATATACTTGGTGTTTATTTTTGTTCTGACCTTTCTTGGAAAAAGCATATCACCACACTTGTTAAAACATCTTCCCAGAAGTTAGGTGTCCTCAACCGTCTCTGTAGGATCTTCACCCCAGCACAGCTTCTTGCTCTGTACATGGGCACAGTGCACCCATGCATCAAGTATTGTTCGCATATGTGGGAAGGTTCCACCCCAACATCACTACTTAAAAGGGTAGAGTCAAAAGCTTTTTGTCTGGTCAATTCATCTCTTCTCACTAATTTTCCATAATATCTCTTTACTCGCTGCAATGTTGCATCTCTCTTACTCTTCTATTGCTATTAAAATAATCGATGAGCTTTCTCAGTGTATACCTCCACCCTTACGAATTTCAACACATTCCCACCCATATTCTGTCCAATTATCTAACCGAAGAGTCAAGCAATGCTCAATGTATTTCTTCTACTCAACAAGTAAAATGAAAATATCTCCCTTAATCTGTTTTTTCCATCATCCTATGACTAAAATTGCTTCAATCTCTGTGTGCCCAGAAATGTTGACTCTTATTTAAGTGCCTTGAATTTGGATCCTTATCACTCTTTCAACTTTGGGCGGGACACATGTTACAGGCAGCTTTGCCTTTAGTGCCTCCTTCATACATATAGAACAAACTAAAACAATCACAAGTTTATAATCAATGGTTCGGCTCCGTACAAAACCTTTGCATGAATCAGATTGCTTACCCGAATCTGACTACCCTTTTCACAAGAACGTCTGTCATATATTTAAAATATGGTTCATTCATTCTATGAATTTGTTTAAAGTACCAACATATTCATTCAGATGAAGTTTAACTACATACCTTTAGAAAATAGTATTAATTGAATGTAAGTGCTACAACCGTAACTTTGTTCGCATATACTAAATATTATGTGAACGTAATTGTTGCTTTACATGCTTCCACAGGGGTTATATCATCCAATCAGTAGCTTCTTTGGATCGTTCATAGCCTCAAGATATCTGGTTTATTTGAAAACATTATAGTTGCAGTGATCTTCCATTGTGGAGTATCTTCAGAAGCTATTGATTTGGTGATTTTATTCAGAAACTATGAGCTGTCACAGCCAGTCAATGCACGGGAGATATATTCTGCAATGTCCCTAAGTTTGCAAACAGTAGCATTGATGTCAATTACATTTTTGAAAGAAATGGTACTCTCCATTGTGATATCACAGGTAAGTGTCAATCAACAATATAAGTGTATGAATATTACATATACAGCCGTAGAATCACAGATTACACAGACGTTTGAAGACGCTCTGGTTGTCAAGAATACTAATTGGTTTATGACTGTCATTTCTTGACAGCAACAGGAACTGAGTGATCCCTGATATTGACAAACTTATTAGTGTCGTCTTGGAAACATTCCAACAGAAACTGACTAATCAAGTTGATGATATGGCTATTATTGTGTTGCATTCAAAACTACCTTTTGGGCAACTTTGAACTCTACTCACATTGATAATATAATTGGACAATAAAGGTTTCTCAGTGGGCAGAATATAGTTGTGACAACTTGTTTACAGAGACCTGGTGGACTGCCTGTTGAAGAACTATAATTATCTGTTCTGTCCTCTTGTACATGTGCCAGAAGTTAATGAAATGTGGGAATTTGCGGTTATTCAGTGATGATTTGTTTGTAATAATGTCGTCAGCATAAATTATGTTTGAATCAAAACAAACTCACTGTTCATTAGTGCTTGCAGTTGTTTTTTCCTCGAAATGGTATGGGCTGCATAATTTTTGGATACCAGTACTATAGCATAGGAACATATTCTATGACTTACTTGTTTGAGTTCAGAGTGTTGTTGGTCTGGTAAAAATAAGACTGTTAGCTATATTATTTTATTTAGATGGCAGCGATATGTCGAGAGTAGGTGACAATTTAGCAAATAATTTAAGTAATGATGGGCTACCAAGCCCAATGGCATCAATCACTAATCGCTTTGTGTAAATGTCCTGCTCAGCTGTTCGTTCAAGCTCTGATTCACAATTGTGGAATGTTCATTAGATCAATATCATCTATCATCCACATGTTTGAAAAATCGAAGCGCTCTGGTCCAGAAAATGAGAAGGCTGGACACTCTATTTTCAGACAATACAATTAGAACAGCATTAAAATCACTAACGAACTGTCCAATCAACTTACGATGCATAAATTGTTTACATATATAATTGACATAAACATGTTCAATTTCTGGCAGTTCAATACTTGCACCTTAACCTCTAAAGCACGAGCTGTATGTAATGGACACCATATAACTGGGCGGCGATATTAGGCCTCCTTCCCGCCTAAAATCGTCATTATATGATAAATATCGTTATTACTTGTTCATATGCGCCCATTTTACGTTTAACTGGAGGGCGTAAAACACACAAAAGCCTTCCCAACTCTTTAATCATATATCCTTTTTTTATATACTCCCGTCTAAAATCTTCAACACTCCTAAAATATTTTTCGAGATTTTTCCATCGCACCGCACCTTACGGCTCTTTAATAATGGTCTCGCCTGCGTGTGGCAGCACTTAGGCTGCCAGGATAAAAGGTCTATATTTACTGTATTATACGTAATACATTTCCAACCTATAGTTTACGTGGGAATTTGTTAATATCATTAGGTGTAATCATGAATACAAAAAATTCTGATGTATATTTTCCTGTGGTTTATATATATATATATATATATATATATATATATATATATATATATATATATATATATATATTTTTTTTTTTTTTTTTTTTTTTTTGGTATGTATTTATTTATTTTGATTTTTTAGCAGAGGCTATGAGTTGCGGCTGTCATTTTATCTATTTATAATTGTAAAAGTCCGAGAATATACCATCATCATGGAGGTCAATATAGATAGTATAGTACCCTGGTACCTGGACTATTTACCACCAAACACAATGCACAACTTTATAATATTCGAATGTTAGCAAGTTAACTACGACAATTGTTTCTAATTTAGAAAGGTGTAATGCTAAGCCGGCAAGTTAAAGGCCTCTTTCTATTGTTGGAGTGCTAGTTTTCTTCATATTTCATTATTAACTTATTATATTTTCTCTCTCTCTCTCTCTCTCTCTCTCTCTCTCTCTCTCTCTCTCTCTCTCTCACACATATATATATATATATAATATATATATATATATATATATATATATATATATATATATATATATATATATATATATATATATAATGTACATATATATATATATATATATATATAATATGTATATACTGTACTGTATACTATATATATGTAATATGTCTTTTAATCGTAGTAGGGAAGGTGTACAGTAGGGTACTGATTGACAGAGTGAGAGTGAGAACGGAGAAATGAATAGGCGATGAGCAGGGAGGTTTTAGGAAGGGAAGAGGATGTGTAGATCAGATTTTTACCTTGAATTGTGTTGTGGAGAAATATATGGAGAAGCAACAAAAGGTGTATGTTTCCTTTACGGACTTGGAGAAGGCCTATGACAGAGTGGATAGACAAGGCATGTGGAAAGTACTTAGAATATACGGAGTAGATGGCAAGTTGCTGAAAGCAGTGAAGAGCATGTAAGAGTGTGCAAAGGCGGCAGTAGTGTGGAGAATGAGCAGAGCGAGTTCTTTGACCTGAGTGTTGGGTTGAAACAGGGGTGTGTGATGTCCCCGTGGTTGTTTACTGTATATATGGATGGAGTCATGAAAGAAATACTAGGAAGAGCAGTGGATGTTGGTGTATCGCTGAAAAGGGAGGGAAATGAGTGGAAGCTGCCTATACTGCTGTTTGCGGATGACACAGTTCTGATGAGCGATAATGAATGGGAGTTGCAGGGTCTGGTAAATGAGTTTGGAACAGTGTGCGAAAAACGGAATTTGAAGGTAAATGCCGGGAAAAGCAAGGTTATGGTCTTCGAAAAGGGTGAAGTCACAGAGTGTGAGGTGAAGTTGAACGGTCAGGCTATGGAGATCGTCAGCTCTTTTAACCCGTACAGCCCCAGCGACGCGCCTGACGCGTCGGCGATGTATGTAACGCACTGCCCCAGAGACGCGCCTGGCGCGTCACTCTAATTGCGCCGACCGTAACCTCAGGTGTAGCCACTCAAGAGGGCTCAGATTTGTATGGGAACTGTGTACATATCCCACGCAACCGTGCCGATGGTTGAAAACTCTCAAAGTCCACGTGCGTGCGCGTGAGCGCGCAATAACCTGTTTTTTTGGGGTAATTGCCTTCAATTTTTTACTCTTGTAAAATACGTTTTCGGGGGCTCTGTAGGACCATTCTTTAAGCTTTTTGAGCGGTTTTTCGTGGTTTTTCCTTCATTCCTAACCTATTCGCTATTGTTTCTGGAATAAAACAATTTTTTGAAAACCGGCCGGGTTCTGGTGAACAAACATTACAAAACTAGCCGGGGCTGGACGGGTTAAGTATCTGGGCAGTGTGTTGAGTAAAGATGGGACTGTGGATGAAGAAGTGTGGGAAAGGGTGAGTTCACTGCTCAATAGGTGGCATTCTGAGAGTGAGGGTCTGAGTCTGGAGGATGAGACAGTGAAGCACTTGAACGAAGCAGCCAGCGGCTTCAGAGATGGAGCTGCTTCGAGCCATGAATGGATGCTTCACATGTCTCACTCCCCAGACTGGAACGAGACCTCACGGGCTTCACCGTGTTGAGCGGTGGATTGTAAGGGCTCTCAGCCTATGCCCGGGAGGGAGTAGTTGGAATATAGAAAAAAAAAAAAAAAAAAAAAACAGGGGAAGAGGGTTGTAGGAACGTTGAAAGCAGTAACAAGAAATAGAGTGGTCAGTATGGAAGTGAAGAAGTCCTTGCATGACAGTGTGGTAATCCCGACACTAACTTACGGAAGCGAAGCATGGACGTTCGTGGAGAGATTCAGACCAAGAGTGAGAGCGGTGGAAATGAGTTACTTGAGAAGTGCATGCGGAGTTACATGGAGGGATAGACAGACGAATGAGGAAGTAAAAAGGAGGTGTGGTGTGGAGGTAGATGTGCTGGAAAGTGTGAAAAGGAACAACTTGAGATGGTTCGGCCATATGGAACATATGGGAAGCGAGAGAATGACTAAGAGGGTGTACGAGAGCGAGGTGGAAGGACAGAGAGGGAGAGGTAGACCGAAGGAGAGGTGGAAGGATGGAGTGAGGAAGTATATGAATGAAGGCGGTGCTGGTTGGGAGGAGGGGCGTCAACTGACTGGGGACAGGTGCTTGGGGGCGGTTCGTTCGTGGTCACCCCTTCAGGGATCATGGCGTCAGGCAATAGATAGATAGATATATATAAATATATATATATGTGTGTGTGTGTGTGTATGTTGCCACGTCCAACTGAACTTATAACCCATCTCAGTTGCAAGTATGTTATAATTCCCATAGTCTAGTCGTGCGTGGGAGGAGGTCTGTGGCATCGTTTCGGGGCCAGGGGTACGCATCACTTACTCGAACCTACGCTTAGCTTTATAGCTACGTGTATGTAAGCAATATGAGTGATATTGCATTTATTAGGCAAATAAATAGTCTATATTAGGGTTAGGTTAGGTTAAGTTAGGTTCTAATATATAAAATATAACGAATTTATAGGGAAAAGAACGGGAGGCCATGCACGCAGCCGGATCCCATGCCTTGGCCCCGCCCACTGCCCAAAATGTATAAATATTATATTAGATTAGATTAACCTAACTTAACCTAACCTAACCTAACCCTAATATATACTATTTATTTGCCTAATAAACGCAATATCACTCATATAAATATTATATTAGATTAGATTAACCTAACTTAACCTAACCTAACTTAACTTAACCTAACCTAACCTAACCTAACCCTAATATAGACTATTTATTTGTCTAATAAACGCAATATCACTCATATTGCTTACATACACGTAGCTATAAAGTTTGTTTACAAAGACATTCGGTTCTTTTTCGTGGACACAGTTTGTGTATATAAATTATGTTTCCCATTACGATATGGTTTAATATGTACCGTGTAATTATGTTTTAAATAATATAGATGATATTAAACGAAATATAACTCATATTCCTACCATACACGTAACTACAGAAGCTACGCGTAAGTTTGAGAAGAAGCTACGCGTCTGCCTTCTCCCTTTCTTTCTTTTTTGTTCCCACGTGAGAGTTTGTTGTCGTCAGTGAGATGCTGTCTTGTGCAACACTTTCGTTTTGCTAAGAGTGTCATTACTTTACTTTGTTTAGCCCTTGTGGAATTATGTTAGTTTATCATAAGTTTCCACAGTGATATCTTATATTTATTTGATTAGTTTTGTGTTCTTAATGAGAGCCCAGGTGCCTAATCTAAACATGTAATATGGCGATGTCTGGAGATCTCCTTTCCCCTCCCGACCCTTGCCGGGAGTCTTACCTTCACTCCAATCAGAGACCCTGTACTGACAACATGGACTGCTCTGTGTTGTTAGGCTTGCTTTCTTGTTTCCCTTAATACTGCATATATGTCTTGTATTCCTTATTGGATAGTAGCAGAGCAAGGCTGGAGTCATTTGGAGCATTACAGTTTTGTTGTAACTTTAGTAGTTTGCATTTAAGAATTTTCTGTATTTATGTTAGATATAATTACTGCAGCCTTTTTGGCATTTTAGATATAAGCTTCACACTACTCTTCCATTTCTTTCCTTTATTTTACTGCATTGTTAATTACTATTGTATGTTTATATTGTGTATTATTGAGGTTGACATCTACAGTGGTTTAGTGACTGGCTTGTCTGGACTAGCTGTTTCACAGCCAGTACTAACCTACTGAGATGTCAACCATTGTGTCTCATTTGTTATGTTACTGCATTGGACTTTTCCCATGGTTATGGTTTCGTATTATTCTAGGTTCCTGAGCGACTGGGCATGATATGAATTGTTATGGGAGTCTGACAGTATTATGTTTTGGCACATTTGCGCAGTTTAGAATAATCTTAGAAGTACTCTTGAATTATTAATAGTACTATCAACCCGAGTCGGATAGGCCCCGACTCTGAGACAGTAAATATTTGTTGGTGTGTCCTTTATTACTGCTTTCATAGAGCAAAGAGGAAGATAACCCCTTTTCCTGGAGAACCTGCGTGTCTTGGTGTTTGAGTCAGATATTAAGAGCGTGTCTGTTGCAGGGTTAGTGTAGTACGGTGGGCAATGTTGGATGCGTGACTTACAGCATTGGTGTTTTTTTGCTACCGCGTTTCTTTTGGACAGTGCTGTAGGTTAGGCTATTAGAGCATCTGCTTTCCCCGAACCTCCCCTCGTAACAATATATATACACTATATATATTTGAATTATTATTACAAATTATTTTAGCCACTCAATAATTTTTCTTTACAACTCTGTATATAGAACGAGTAAATACATTGATAATTTCCCATGCCGGCATTAAGTCAAAACATATTACCTTCCCTTTCTACAATACACCAGATAATTATGGATAAAATATATTATATGTATTTACATCACTGATGTTAACCCGTCGAATCCCAGTGACGGCTATAGCCGTCAGTAGAGAATAACTCCCCAGTCCCAGCGACAGTTATAGCCGTCAGTAATGTACTTGTCTTGTAACTGCCTGTACAAGGCTTTTTTTTTTTTTTTTTTTTTTTTTTTTTTTTTTTAAAGAAAACAAAAAATTATAAATCCATTCTTGCCTCATCTCTTGAGGTGAAAATTTGGTATCTCCTGTCATTTTGGCCACATTGCTTTGGGGCTGCTGGGGACTTTTATTACTGTATCCTACGGTACAGTACGGGTTAAGTTGGACGTGTTTCAAGGGGGTTGGTGATGATACAAATTAATTCAGGTTCAGGAGTAATTCCTAGAGAGGCCTTCCTTCGTGTGGTTAACACCTTACGAGCGGCCTATGCGGTTTATTATATGTACCGCACAGCGGGGTGTTTTTAGCCAAAATAGGGCTGTTTACGTGATCATTTTCATGCCTAAATAAGACCCAGAACGTAAAACAAGTACCTATCCCTGAAAGGGCATAAACAGAGCTTTCGAATGACACCATAACGATCCTTGTATGATGGATAGTTTTCTTGCAATAACCGTGCAACGCGAGTGCAAAAAGCAGGTAATTCGGTAGTTTCAGTACATAATTGAGTATGTAGCGAGTGAGAGAGGGAGGAGGGAGCTGAGATTTGTGTCAGTAGGTTCGCCGCGGTGGTCTGGAGCAGTCATACGCTCGCTAGTCTCCTGCCACCACTTGTCTCTCTCTCTCAGCCACATTACGTGCTGAAATTGCCACTCGACCTATGTCGAGCGCCGCCACATAGTCCAGCTTTTTTTAACTCGACTTATGTTGCTCGCCGCTAATTAAGGGTTAAGGCCCCATCAATTACCCCTTCCATTCATGTAATCATTAGGGCTAGGTTATCATAGTGCAGTTGGGTATAAGTACATGCTTTGATTATTATCCAGTATCGAGAATGGAGTTCGCCCCATTAGTTTGGCGATTTATGAAATTTTGCCCATTCGTTTGTCAATATTAGGACTTTTCGTGCCATTCAGGTATCAATTTATTTCTGGCGATCAATAGCGAACCTGTAATTTTGGAAGAACCGGCCTTTGGCCGGTAAATTTGTCTACCCAAAAAATTTACAAAGTTATCTCAAAAGGAGGTCTTGGGGGTGGACCTCCATCAAGCTTCAAGACAAACCGCAAATTAATGTAATAATTAATAAATAAATATATAACAAATAATAAACCCTAAACCTCTTAAAACAAATTATGATATTAGGTGAAGTAGGCCTAATAGTTAATGAATGTGTGAACAAAGTAAATCCTCCTGACTTTCTGGCTGACATAACTTTATCCATGTGAATAATTATACGTTCAGATAGTCGTTATCCATGTATCATTATATTTGAATAGAGTTTCTATCTGTACATGTAGGCTACTGGTTATTATATATATATCATATTGTGTGATTGTGGTATCGCTTTGTAATTCTGTTATTCATGTTTTGCAGGGGGCTAGAAATCCTCCTCCCCTTATATAATTATCGGACGCTGAGAATAGGAACTATAAATGTTGTTTCTGTTCGGGCTCTGTCTCGTCTCGGCAACTCCCAGAAATGGGGTATGTGCCTGAGTATATACATAATTATATACACGCATAATATGGATTTATCATCATTATGGTATGTATTGTTTAAACATTCATTGTTATTTTTAGTTGTACTATATACTCCAGATCAAGTCACTATTTCCTTGTCAACTTAGCATAAGCTGAGTGGTATCGCGCACACAGATCCTACCCACATACTGTGCACCATCAGCTAGCTTGTCCGTCGTCTGTCGTCTGTTTGGAAACTATAGGGTATCATTACCCTTATAATACACTATACTAGTATATTTGGAATACCGATACCAAGATTTTGTTTAAAAGATAAATATAAATAAATACAATGAAAGGATATAATAACACATCTACTGAAAGTCAAGATCACAATTCTAAGCTAAATATAATGTAATTATATTACCTTTTAACTACTAATCCATAGCTGCATTTTACATGGAAATTACAATAATCCATTTGCAGATCATGTTAATCAAGGTGTAAATATAGGGCAAAGGCCCCATTTCTTTGTCAATATTAAAACTTGTTGTGTATTTAGGTAGGTGGTATGGGCAGGTAGTGTGGGTAGTGGTAGTGTGGATTGGCAGTGTGAAAAGTGGAATACACATGCATGACTAAACAATAAATAATGAATTAACGTGGGTTGGTGGCAAAATAATACAAGAAATACCTGGCTTCGAGCGGGATACTGTCACACATGAATGAATACACAATAAATACAGAATGGACGTGGGTGGGTGGCGAGATAATAAAATAAATACCTGGCTTCGAACGTCAATAATTTTCCAGATAGCCGCCAGAAAAAGCAAATGTATAAACACAAACATAATGCAAACAATTAATAAAGTACCTGTGTTGCCCTATACCCTAAAATCCCGTAACCACAGAACTACGCCGAGTTGACGTTTGGGGATATGTAAAACAGTCATTGGGGGTAAGGCTAATACACATGTGTAGGCATAGCCTCCACGAGAATATCACCTGTTGCACATCCGAGCTAGTACAGTGGTAGCGCAGAAGTCTGGCGTGCCTACTGACCCGAGTTCGAAACCACACCAGGCCCAGATATTTTCGTGATAGAATACACAATGGGTGGCAGGCAAAAATAAAAAACAAATGATTATGTGAGTACTTACCTGTCCATGGTTGAGGGGATGCCTGGCGATTGCTGTGGGCATCAGGGTCAATGCACAGTCAGTGGCAATAGTCCTGGCGTCTCTCCTGCCTCACCGTGACTCACAATATTCATAGACTCTAGAATCCTTTGTTTACAAAACGGGCATATTTCTGCCAACAACTGGCTCACTGTGAGGTGTATGGTTGTGAGGGGGGGGGGGGGGGGTAGAGGGGGGTTAGTCAAGACCACCTACAGTATACCAAACGCTGTTAGTGGATATACAAAGGACTGGAGTTCTCGAAAAGGGGCTCCAGTCCTGACGCTTTTCTTGACTTACTGTGTGCTCGTTTAATAATCCAGAAGCGTTGATAGCCTCTGAAGTCCTATTTTAACTAACTAAGTGGATATAGGGGACTGGGGAAGGAGTGGATTCTAGTGTAGTTTGATCTTTGTTTACTAGATATATTTTAACCTGTTATTGACTAGTTGTCCATCATGTAAATGAGGTGGAAGCAATCCGGGATGTGATGTCTGTACTCATATAATAACATTCCAATGATGTTATGATTATATGTTTAAGCTTTAGAATAATGTATGGGTAGCTTTCCCATATATAGAGAGATAAGTGTTTAGACTTATTCATTACTATTAGTAGTAATATTATATAATATTATTATTAGTATTGTCATCAAATGTTTGCAAATGTGATGGGCTTTGAAAATGTTTTTTTTTCCATGTGTTACAAATGTAACACATTACCACTCATATCAATATAATATTAGATTTATAAAACTCATGAAAAACTGGTTGTCGTGCAACGATATTGCAAAGGTGGGGTAAATCGGTAAACATTTGCGGTTATGAGCGGTTTTCGCGATTCCCAAGTCTGTAGGGGAGCAGGAGATGTCTCACAGTTATGCTAGTGTTCGCCCAGACACGACAAGCGATGCATGGAAGGGTCCCACGCTACTTAGACTCGCTTGCCTGCCTCCCAGGCCTATGACAAATTGCCGCAGAGAATTGTCCGTATTTTTTATATAGTATGCACGCAGTCATTGAGTTTATGTACCCTCAAATTCCCGGGTGGTGCCCTGGTGCGGTTCGAACAATATGCACGATCGAACATAGTTGCTTGGAAATCTTTCCATACAGTATGCCACTGGGAAAATGACTGAGCATCACTCGACCAGTGGTGTTGGCTGAGAATGCATATATCGATATTGTCCACTAGATGTCACTTTGGAGCATTTTCTAAGGCGGGAAATTTGATAACGTACTAGGTAGTCGGCCGTAATATCAGATAATATTACAAAATTATATCATACAAGACGTCAACTGCAATGAATGGGTTAATCAATGAAATATAACGGTAACTCTCATGTCAAATAGCCTGATACACATCAAACCTCTTTATAGTAACTTTCGATTGTGAAGCATATTTTTTATCAATTATTTGGCATAACATAATTCGCAAGGTTGTGATTATGACACATAATTTGCGCTTAGGACAAGCTTTTGTATTTAGATTTAGTATCATCAATAAACTTCTTACTTAGCATGTATTCAAACATTTAGTATGCGAGCATGAATGTGTAAAATAGTAAGTATATTCCTTTGTAATTGTGAATGTGTATGTACTGTGTAATAGAAAATGTGTGTGTTCGTCATTATATAAGCATACATTTACTATTAACCCTTAATTAGCGGCTCACCACATAAGTCGTATTTAATAAAGCTGGACTATGTGGCGGCGCTCGACATAGGTCGAGTGGCAATTTCAGCATGTAATGTTGCTGAGAGAGAGAGACAAGTGGTGGCAGGAGAGTAGCGAGCGTATGACTGCTCCAGACCACCGCGGCGAACATACTGACACGAATCCCAGCTCCCTCCTCCCTCTCTCACTCGCTATATAAGGAATTGTATCGGGAAAGTGGCTAATTACATGCTTTTTGCACTCGCGTTGCACGGTTATTGCAAGAAAACTAGCCATCATAAAAGGATCGTTATGGTGTCATTCGAAAGCTCTGTTTATGCCCTTTCAGGGATAGGTACTTGTTTTACGTTCTGGGTCTTATTTAGGCATGAAAATGATCACGTAAACAGCCCTATTTTGGCTAAAAACACCCCGCTGGGCGGTACATATAAATAAACCGCATAGGCCGCTCGTAAGGTGTTAAAGAGTAATTCTTCAAAGCCTCTCGCTCCCCGCACTACTGTCGGTTTTCAACACCTTATCTTTTATCTCTCTTTCCTCCCACACCATACGCTTTTGCTATAAAATCATTTTGATGTGGCCTCATAGATATCAATGTTTTCTGTGTTAATGGTTTTTCTGCTTTTATATATTTCACTTACACCTTCCGTTAATTTTATCTTCTCCATTTCAAAATTGTTACTCATTTCTTTATTCAATGTTGGCCATTACCGGTATTTAACAATTTACTCAACATACTAAGGACTAATGGAAGTCTAAGGGTTATATGCGAGTGTTTTGTATTTTTGACTCCAAAGGCCATTTATAAGCCAAATAATACCATTTTGTTTTAACCAAAGAATATTACTCTGTGTCCTTCATCCACAAACGTTTTAGGATATTCTGTGTAGTTTACAAGATTATATTTATTTCTATATTATGTAAATTGGACAAAATATATTTTGTTTTATCCATATGTTATATTACAAATGGGGGAATAAGTTTGTCACCTCTACTTACGAGCGTTAAATGTAAAGCAAAAGTTGCTTCTTTCTTTAATCCTTGTCTGGCGGCGCCGGACTTAAGTCGATCTAGAGAAGAAAGGACTATGTGGCGGGGACTGGCTTCAGGCGGTGTGCAATTTTGAGCAATATTTGGCTCTGAGAGAGAGACGAGCGGTGGGAGGAGCGTAGGTCGGCTCTGACCATTCGGCACGGCTCCCGCGCCAGCACTGGGCCCGCCTCCACACACACCCACACTCACTGCCTCGCTACACAGGGAATTATGTAAGGAAATTACCGTATTTTAGGGATTTTTTCCTTCGTCTTGCACGATCGTTGCAAAAGAACGCCTGGTCGTAGAAGGATAGGTCTGGTGTCATTGGAAAGCACAATTATCGCCCTTTCAGGGATACATAATTGTATTACGCTCTGGCTCTTGTTTATGCATGAAAAAGAGTACGGAAACAAGGTCGTTTAGGGTAAAACCACCCGCTTGGCGGGTAGTAGAAGTTACTGACGGGCCCGCTCGTAAGGCATTAACCCCTTCAGACTCATATGACCCAGAGGTTGCCAGCTTAGCAATAAGAAATAGAGTTCTCTCACTCTTATAATTACCTCTCCAAAATTAGTTTTCTGCCCACAGCTAACTCAAAGACAACTGCAGAGGTTGAAGTAACTAAACTAAAGGTTTGTAAATACCCCTGATGGTAATAAAGGCTTTAAAGTATCCCTAATAGGCTCAAAATTGCGTCATATGTCGGAGAGGGTTAAGGGGAGATATCCACTTGAGGGAGTTTTTTCTGGAGTCCTTTCTCCCTCATGTTTAGCCCCATTGCTTTTCTAATTTTAAGATGTTCGCCCCATTATTTTGATGATTTTAAGAACTTTCAACCCATTTCTGTCAACTTTAAGACCTTTCGTGCAATTTAGGTGTCTATTTTATCCTGGCGAGCGATAGCGAGCCTGTAATTTAAGAGATACCGGCTTTCAGCCGGGACATTTTTCTACCGAAAATGTACAAATTGATCTTGAAAGGGGCTCAAGGGGGTGTAATCTTAAGTTTGATGGATACCTAGAGACCAAACTAAAAACCTCCCCTTAATGAGAGGACATTTAAGTGGTGACAAAGTGTATTATGTGTGTGTGTGTGTGTATATGTATGTATATATATATATATATATATATATATATATATATATATATATATATATATATACATATATATATACTGTATATTATATCAGCAATCGAGGATTTCTTTCGAAAGTGAAAGTGTATATGTACTGTAGAGTAGGCTTGATAGAAGAGGGCTATTTTGCTGGCACACCTGATTTAATCCCGCCTTCTGATTGGCTGCAATAATAATAATAATAATAATAATTATTATTATTATTATTATTATTATCAGTATTATTATACGAAACTAGTATATTTGACTAAATAGATACGTAGTTCACGCCAGAGAAAAATATATATGACAGTCTAAAAACAATTAAGAAACAATATAGACAAATAAGTTATACATACTACTGGAGAAGGTGCGGGTAGATGAATCTTTTGAGTTAGCAAAAATAAATAGTGGAAATTGCTAATGTAAGGACTGGTATTTGTGTTTATGGGTATAGAAACACAGGAAAACTGTGGATTTGTCGTGGTTACTGAAACCAGGGTTTACTTGAAGTGCCACTAGCGACTCCATGATAGTATATGTTTATCAATATACTATTGCATTATTAATTGACGATTAATGGAGGAAAGAAAAGCAAAACAAAACAAAACAAACATGGTCCACTTGTCTAAAGGCATCTTCCATTCATAAATGTTTGTAACAACTGGATCTCACCTGTTGTAGGTTGTAAGTTTAAGAAAAGGAAGTAAATTCCAGATTTTTTTTTTTTTTTTTTTTTCTATGTGAGTGAGGGAGGCAAAAGGCAGAACTGCCTATAGCGAGTGCCTCCCCCATAGTAGAAAGAGTGACAGGGCCAAAATCAAGGGACATTCGAGCCAAAATGCCTGGACACACAGGGTTTGAAGCAATTTAAGTCATAGGAAGAGGGAAAGACTGATTCTGGGAGAGAGTTCCCGAGCTCAGCTGTTGAATAGAAAAAAGTCTGAGAGTAACGTTTCACTCTTGGGTTGGAGAGTTGCACTGAGTAGGGGTGGGATTGTGTTGCAAGGCGGGTACCACGTACCCTACGTAAAGGAGGTGGTATACACTGGGAAAGCTCTGAGGAACACTGATTATTATAGTAGCGATAGAATAGCGAGAGAGATGCAACATTGCGGCGAAGAGAGAGAGATTGCAGAGAGTTGGTGAGTGGACGGGAGTTAATGATACGAAAGGCCTTCCTTTCAATTTTGTCTAGCAGAGCGGTGTGAGAGGAACCTCCCCACACATGTGAACAATACTCAATACAAGGACGCACTATGCCCCTGTACAGAGCATGAAGTTGTGCAGGGGTAAAGAACCCCCTAAGGCAGTTGAGCACACCCAGCTTCTGGGAGGCTGCCTTAGCAAGACTGGTAATATGGTCCTTCCAACTGAGAGCAGAAGAAAAAGAGACACCAAGAATATTGAGAGAAGATGGAGGATTGATTTTTGTATTGTTGAAGAATAAGGGATAGTCCGCAGGGAGTTCCTGACGGGTAGATAGATGGAGAAATTGGGTTTTGGAAGCATTAAAGGTAACAAGGTTTTCTCTGCCCCAATTGGAAATAGTAGGTACATCAGAATTTAAGTGTTCTATGGCTTCATTCCATTTGTCGTTGAGGAATTGCTGGCTTGGGCGTTCTGAAAAACTAATGGAGTAGTGTAAGGTTGAGTCGTCTGTGTATGAATGGATGGGAATTGAGGTACAGTTGAGAAGATCATTTATACAAATTAGAAAGAGAATAGGAGATAGGACAGAGCCCTGAGGAACACCGGAGTTTATAGGATGAGGAAGTGAGCGATGGCCGTCCACAACCGCAGCTATGGAACGGCCGGAGAGGAAATTAGAGACAAAGGCACAGATGGAGGGATAGAAACCGAAGGAGGGTAGTTTAGAAATTAAAGATTTGTGCCAGACTCTATAGAAGGCTTTCGATATGTCTAGTGCAATAGAAAAAGTCTCACCGAAGTCCCGAAAGGAGGATGACCAAGAGTTAGTAAGATATGAAAGAAGATCACCAGTAGAGCGATCCTTAAGGAAGCCATACTGGCGATCTGAGAGCAGATTATGAGAAGAGAAATGTTTAAGAAATTTGGAAGCAAGAATAGTTTCAAAAACTTTAGAAATACAAGAGATGAGATCAATTGGACGATAGTTGGAGGGATGAAAGCGGTCACCCTTCTTTGGGACAGGTTGAATGAGAGCAAACTTCCAGCTTGAAGGGAAGACGTTAAAGGATAGACAGAGACGAAAGAGTTTGCCTAGGCAGGGAGTCAGCATGGAAGCACAGGTTTTGAGTACAACAGGAGGAACACCGTCCGGACCGTACGCCTTCTTAGTATTAAGCCCAGAGAGGGTAGAAAGTACATCTTTAGAAGAGATTAGGATATTAGGCATAAGTAAGAGAGAGGAGGGTCGAGAGGGAGGAATAGCACCAGAATCATCCAAGGTGGAGTTTCTAGCAAAAGTTTGAGCGAAGAGTTTAGCTTTGTCAGAGGAAGAAGTGATGGTTGTGCCATCAGAGAGGGAAAGACGAGAAAGAGAAATTGTTGGAGAGGTTTTTGGCTAGATGCCAGAAAGCTTGGGAAGAGCTAGAGTTGGATAGTTCAGTGCATTTATTATTGATGAAAGAGTGGTTGGCAAGTCGAAGAACAGATTTGGCTTGATTCCGGACAGAAACATAGGAAGAATGAGAGTCTTGAGTTTTAAGGCGTCGTTACCGTTTGAATGCTTCCTCCTTATTGTGGACAGCAGTAGAACAGGCGTGAGTAAACCAAGATTTTTTAGCATTAGTCTGAGAGAAAGAGAATGGAATGTATGCTTCCATGGCCGATAGGATTACCTCGGTAATGCGTTCAGCACTCTCTGAGGGTCCCCGGCCACGGAAGCAGAAATAATTCCATGGAAAATCAAAGAAGTATTGCCGGAGAGCCTCCCAGTCGGCAGCGCCAAAGTGCCACAAGCGCCGCCGGCTAGGATGATCGGGTGGCCATACTGGAGAGATAGGACAGGCGACAGAGATAAGTTTATGGTCGGAGGAGCCCAAAGGAGAGAAAAGATCGAAGGTATAAGAAGAAGGGTTAGAAGTTAGAAACAAGTCTAGAATGATGGGCCGATCTCCGAGGCGATCCGGGATACGGGTGGGTTGCTGAACTAACTGCTCTAGTCATTTAGGATAGAAAAGACGTTAGCTTGTTCACCAGGTGGGTCAGTAGTGTGAGAGGAGAGCCATTGGCAGTGGTGAACGTTGAAATCTCCTAAGATGGAGATTTCTGAGAAAGGAGAAATGGGTAGAATGTGTTCCACTGTAGAGTTTAGATAGTCAAAGAATTTGGGAAAGTTGGTAGAGTTATGGGAAAGATAGACAGCACAGAAATATTTAGTAAGAGAATGACAGGAAAGTTTGAGCCATACAGTTGAGAATTCAGAGGAGTCGAAATCGGGAACACGAGAGCAAGTGAGTTTGTTGTGCACATATGCACATCATCTGCCTTTGGCTTTGAAACTAGGATAGAGAAAGTAGGGGGATACAGAGAAGCGGCTGCTGGAAGTTGCTACAGACACCTGAGTTTCGGTGAGGAAGAGAAGATCAGGTTTGTAGGAGGAGAGATGGTGTTCAACAGAGTGAAAATTAGAGGAAAGTCCGCGAATGTTGCAGAAATTAATAGAAAGAGTAACAGGCCGAGGTCCAGATAATTTTGTGGGGTCGTCAGGGGAAGGTTGGGCTGGTGAGGGGGCATTTATGGTCCCCCCCCCTCCCCCCCCCCTCCCCCCTGGGGACTCCGAGGGTGGGCTAAAATTCATCATTTGTATTCAATTTTGGTGTGGAGGAATGAAGTGTGGTGTGCATGTTTAGTGTAGTGAAGTGGATAGGAGGAGGTGTTTGTGAGAGCCAAGCAAATGAAACAGGAGTTCCAGCGACTCTTTATCACATGCCTATAACCTCACCTGGGTCTAGCCCTGATCGATTGGTGCCTACAATCTCCCCACATATATAGTTTTGGGGATACATTTGTTTTGATAAGCGGAAGTTCTAAATTTGGGGGTGTGAATTCATGGACAAATCCCAATTCCAGTTGCCACAGTACTGCGGATTAAAAATGTGGAGAGGTGGCACAAGTGAAGCAAATTCCTTAGAACATTTGCATTGAACTTATTTGTAGAATAATGCAAGGGATGCAACATTTCTTTGTGTGGATAATGGAGTAAGGTCCTTCGTGATTGCAAGGTTATTGATTAATCTAATGCTTTATTTTGAGTTTTGTCCAACTCCTTCACTACAACCACTCCTCATCCATTCCACAAGGGTGAATAGTGTTTTATTGGAGAACGCGCATGACTTCTTACATATAATGGCCAACAGCTCGTTAGTGAAGAATTCTGTACAGAAGTACCAGTTTCTTAGAGGCATTTTTAGCAAAGGATTTAACATGAGAAGTCCACCCTAGGTTGGCATTCAGTGTTACACCAAGGATGTCAATACTAGAGGTGGGAATTTTTACATCATCAAACATTATGTGGTAGACGGAAAGATTATGTCTGTTATAAAATTGTATGTACTTGGATGTCTGTGCATAACAAGTATTTATATTCGTTTGTCCCCATTCATTAATGAAAAATAAAGGTCCTGGTCAGAGAAATTGGCAGTGTATATTTTGGAGCATATGATATCAGGCTGCGTGAAAGAACTGCTAAATGTGAAGAAACTGTGGAATGTTAAGTCATCTGCGTAGGAATGTATTGGGTTATGAGTGATAATTAGCATAAACACTTTAAACACTTTAAACACTTTATTATTGTCATATCATGATACATTGTTTAACCCTTCCTACCCGGGCTACCTTAGGTAAGGACAGCTCGGCAGAAGGGCCGCTACCCGGCCGTCCTTACCTAAGACGGCAGCTTAATAGCCTAATTAAGCTTGGTCTGAACGCTGTGCGTACGACGTATGTCAACAAACCCAAGCGTTGCGTCACCGCACCTCCGAAAACAAGAAGGAGAAGACTCTTCAATGTTATTGTTCTGACGTCAGACGAAATTAGTGTCTGAAAAGCCCCCATATTGGCAACATCTCTGCAATATTTGCTCCACTGAAATCATCATCACAACTGAACCAGTTGACTTACAGATCTCTACTCAACGCCAAAATACAGATTGAAAACCGCACTACGATTATAGATGAGTGGGAAAGTTCTAGCAGTGAAAATAAACATAATTACGGTAGCCTAGGCCTAGACGTTTTTCAGCCATTTCGCCCGGGTACGGGCGACCGTCCTTAGGTAAGACAGGCCGGGTAGGAAGGGTTAAGATTGAGAACAAAATAATTCAGGCAATAAAAAACATGTCATGACAAGCCTTTTTGTAAGCCAGTAGGCTTTTCAGGGAAAGATTATATACAAAATAATTCTTAGGGATATTAATACAATTTGATTTAAACAATCAAGGAAATGGGGCAGTTGCAAAGGTCACACCAGGCAGTGACACAGGACGCAGGAATTTCTTATTTATTAATTCCTTCATCTATTTATTTGCTTATTTTTATTTTATTGAGACAAACAAATATATATATTTTATTTTTGTTTGAATGGAGAAATAGTGCCAGCATTCTTAAGTGGCCATCATTGATATATATAATTATATCATCATCATCAGCAGCAGCCACTAGGAGTCCACTGCAGAACAACGGCCTCCCTTACCTTTTCCCATGACTCCCAACTCTTAGACAGTCATTGCCATTTTACCTGTGTGTGTGTGTGTGTGTGTGTTTTTTTTTTTTTTTTTTTTTTTTTGTCTCTCCATTTCTTGCCTGGTATTTTCCTGTCACGTTTTGCTTCTCTGGGGGTCGTTTACGTCACCTATTGTCCTCTCTTCTTGCTATATGTTCTGCCCATCTCCACTTCTGCTCTTTTATCATTTATAAAATGTCCTTGAGACTGGTTCGCTCTCATACTTATGATGTTTTCATCCTATTTTTAATAGTTATTCCTAGCATTGATATTTCCATTGCTCTATATGCACTCCTAAGCTTATTCTCTATTGTTTTTGTTAGTTTCCAAGTTTCGTTTACATAGATCATAGGTGGTAGTACACACTGGGTATAAGGTTTACACTGAAGGCATATTGGTAGTGTATATTTGTTCATGATGGTCCTCTGTCTGCTTCCCATCTTAGAGTAATTCGACTTTATATTTCATGTTCATTTTATTTTGTTAGTTTCAGTACATGGCCAAAATAACTGTATTCTTCTATTTCTTTTAAAATATCATTATCAATCCTAATTATTCTACATTGCGACTTGTCATTGTACATGATTATGGTTCTACTCCTGTTAATTTTTAGACCTACTTTGGATCTTTCTTTATTGAGATCATGAAGTATATATATATATATATATATATATATATATGTATATATACTGTATATATATATATATATATATATATATATATATATATTTTCTTTAATACATACGAGGTTGAAAGAAATGGCAATTTCTGCGTTGGAAATTTTATTATTCAAAGTTTCCAGGTCTCTGATGAGTTTTCGCTGGGTGGCAGGAAGTAGATGAAGGAGATGAGCAAAATTCATGGTGGTACAGGGTTACATTAAAGTACATGAAGATACAGGATATACGACGCGTTTCACTGGACAACCAGCATTATCAAGTAAGGAAGGAATGATATAAAAGGTAAACAGGAAGGGTATATATAGAGGGTGGAGGATCAGAGGAGGCGGAAAACAGGGGGCAAAAGTCTGCGATTGGTGGAAGGCTAAACTAGGAGAGAGAAAGGGGGTAACCGCTTCACGCATGCGCACTGGATGCGGGATGGTGGTCGATAGGTGGGGTCGAAGCTGATTGGCTGCGTGTCGAGGGCGTGGCCTAAGTTGTGTGGCGCCTGCAGAAGACGAAGCTGAAGGAGGTAGCGCGGGGGGCTGCGTCAAGGGCACCGGGGGGCGAGGAGGGGTGTTAGGTCCTGTAGGGTAGTGCCTTTTGGCAGAAGGAAGGATCTGAAGGTCCAGAGTTTGGTTGTTGATGTTGGGATGTAAGGCTTGGATATATAAAGCTTCGAGTATAGGTAATCTCCTTGGGTCACTTTCTTTATCGAGTATGGTGGTGTGTTTCTCTAACTCGTTGCGTGTGAGGTGAGGGTGGTTAGGGGTGAGATAGTGGTCTTTGATGGCTCCAACCTGAAGGTGAAGAGTTAACCGACGTGAAAGACGAGTCTGCGTCATACCAATATAGGAATGAGGTCCACAGTCCTCATAATTACAGGTATGTTGGTAAATGACGTGATCGTCGGTCATCGGGCTCTTTATCTTGGTGGAGGCTGGTTTGTTGTGGAGAACGAGGTTGGAGGTCTTGGGGGATTTGTAATAAATTATTAATTTGATTTTGTTTTCCGGGTTGGTTGGGTGGACATGCTTGGAGATTATTTCTTTTAAGACGGCCTCGTCATTTTTGTGTTCAGAGGACATGTAATTGCGGTAGAAGATCTTAATTTCATTGGGGGGGTCAATGTTGGGAGGGCTTGGGGTGTACCATTTTTCAAGATGGTGGTTGATGGTGCTGGAGATGTCGGAGTTGGAGTATCCGTTATTTACTAAAACTTGGGATATTCTTTCTAGTTCCTGGTGGGTGTCGGCCCAGGTAGAGCAGTGCGTGAGGGCTCTCCTAACATAGACAGAGATGGAGGATAGAAGATAACGGCGGGGGCATTCACTATCACCGTTGAGGCATTGTCCTGTGTTAGTAGGTTTAATGTAGACGGTGGTTTTGAACCCATGGTCGTTCAGAGCTACGAGGATGTCGAGGAAGGGGAGTTGTCCATTGTTAGATTTTTCAAAGGTGAAGTTAAGTCCGGAGGAGGTCATGAAGCGACGCTGGAGTTCCTGTAGTTCGTGGAGGTCCTTGATTTGCACGAAGATGTCATCCACGTATCTACAGTAGACGGCGGGTCGTTGGGCAGCTAGGAGCTCTTCCTCGATGGTACCCATGAAAAAGTTCGCAAAAAGAACTCCTAGGGGGCTGCCCATCGCCACACCGTCTATCTGCTTGTACATGTTGCCCCGGGGGCAAAGGAAGGGGGCCTCCTTGGTACAAAGATCCAGTAGTTTTCAGGGCCTTCTCCGGGATGTCCAGTGTAGGTGTATCAGGGCAATGATAAATTCGACGTAGAATCATGTCAATGGTCCTATCCACTGGCACGTTGGTGAACAGGCTTTCTACGTCGAGAGAGGCGATAGTGTGGTTGTTGTTACGGGGGGCGTCTAGTAAAATTTCCAAGAAATCGTGGGCTGAGTTAAGGTTGAATTGGCTGGGCACGTAGGGGGTGAGGAGGTTGTTAAGGGCCTTGGCGATCTGGTAGGTGGCAGTGGGGATCTGGGAGATGATGGGGCGGAGGGGGTTCCCAGGTTTGTGTGTTTTGATGGTTCCGTACGCATAACCAGGGGTGTATTCTCCGACGAGTTTTTTAAGGTGGATCCCTCCTTGTTTGGCGTTGATGGCGGTGATGGTGGTGTTGGCAATACGTTTGATTTCGTCGGTTGGGTTGCGGGTGATCTTTTTAAATTTAGTGTTGTCACTTAAGATGACGTCCATTTTTCGAAGATATTCCTCCTTGTCATGGATCACGAGGCAGGAAGCTTTATCCGCACGACGGATGATGATGTTGGGGTTGTCTCTTAATAGTTTGGCAGCTTGGAAGTGTTGTTTGTTCAGTATTTTGCTATGGTGAGTTCCTCTGGTTTTGGCGGCTTCAGCGAGGAGAGTAGGTTGTAGGGCAGGAGTAGTGGTGACCTTGCCATCGTTCTTGAGTCGTAGGATGTCGTCCAGGAGGATTTCCGTTTCTAGGCGTTTCCGGTGGGGGCCAGGTTTGGAGCTGTAGTGGCAGTTGAGGCCTTTGTTGAGGAGGTCTTCTTGGTCCAGGGTCAGAATGGTGTTAGTAAGGTTTATATATCCTTTTGTTGGTTTGGGTAGTTTTAAGTTTCCGCCATAAAGACGGGCAAGCTTTTTTATGGTTGTGTTTTCGGCTTGTCTTCTGTGTTGTTCAAGGAGTTGTTCGAGGGCTGTGTTGATTTCGGCTTTGAGGTGGTCTGGAGGGGTTTCGTCTTCCCAAATTCGTAGAAGAGCATCTCGTTCTTTACGGAGGTTGTTGGCGAGCTCACGTTTTTCAATGATTTGGTCCTTCACCAGTTCTTCACGAAACTGGAGGGTGCTGGTGCGATGTCTGGCATTCTCGTGAAGTTTTATGTTGGTAAAGCCAGGTAATAAATTTTCTTTAATACATACGAGGTTGAAAGAAATGGCAATTTCTGCGTTGGAAATTTTATTATTCAAAGTTTCCAGGTCTCTGATGAGTTTTCGCTGGGTGGCAGGAAGTAGATGAAGGAGATGAGCAAAATTCATGGTGGTACAGGGTTACATTAAAGTACATGAAGATACAGGATATACGACGCGTTTCACTGGACAACCAGCATTATCAAGTAAGGAAGTACTGGAGCTATGTACCAAGGAGGCCCCCTTCCTTTGCCCCCAGGGCAACATGTACAAGCAGATAGACGGTGTGGCGATGGGCAGCCCCCTAGGAGTTCTTTTTCCGAACTTTTTCATGGGTACCATCGAGGAAGAGCTCCTAGCTGCCCAACGACCCGCCGTCTACTGTAGATACGTGGATGACATCTTCGTGCAAATCAAGGACCTCCACGAACTACAGGAACTCCAGCGTCGCTTCATGACCTCCTCCGGACTTAACTTCACCTTTGAAAAATCTAACAATGGACAACTCCCCTTCCTCGACATCCTCGTAGCTCTGAACGACCATGGGTTCAAAACCACCGTCTACATTAAACCTACTAACACAGGACAATGCCTCAACGGTGATAGCGAATGCCCCCGCCGTTATCTTCTATCCTCCATCTCCGCCTATGTTAGGAGAGCCCTCACGCACTGCTCTAGGATGTCATGCTAGGACTGTCATGCTAGGATGAGCTCTCTAAACCACTGACATTACTATTCAATAAATCCTTGCAGTCTGGAACTATGCCCGATCAGTGGAAGCTAGCTAACGTAACACCGATATTCAAAAAAGGCAGCAAATCCCTACCCAGTAACTATCGTCCAATTAGCTTAACCTCAGTTGTATGTAAAATGCTAGAAACGGTCATACGAGACAGACTCGTAAATCACTTAGAGGAAAATAACATACTTAAAGATACTCAACACGGCTTTCGTAAAAAAACGTTCCTGTTTAACAAACCTCTTAGACTTCTTCCACGATATCCTCAACCTCTACGATGAGAGTAAAGCTGTAGATATTATATACCTTGATTTTCAAAAGGCCTTTGACAAAGTTCCCCACAAACGTTTACTGCTAAAACTAAAAGCGCATGGAATACAAGACGGTGTGTTGAAATGGATAGAAAATTGGCTCAGCGACAGAAAGCAAAGAGTAGTCATAAACGGTAAGGCATCAAAATGGACCAATGTAAGTAGCGGGGTACCCCAGGGATCGGTACTAGGACCAATTCTCTTTCTAATTTACATCAACGACATAGATGAGGGTCTCACCTGTACAATCTCAAAATTTGCTGACGATACAAAAATTGCAAATAGCGTACTCTCAAAAGAACAAGTTGACGATATGCAACACAATCTAGATAAATTGTCATGTTGGGCCCAAATTTGGCAAATGAGTTTCAATGCGGATAAATGTAAAGTACTACATATCGGATACCTAAATGAGAAAGCAAACTATTCGATGAATGGCACTCAGCTTAAGAATGTAAACAGAGAAACCGATCTGGGAGTAACAATATCGAGTAACCTAAAACCGAGTCAAACAATGTTCAGAAGTTGTTAAGAAGGCAAACAAAATAATTGGCTTTATAGGCAGGTCATTTGAGCATAAATCCAAAGAAGTTATCCTAACCCTTTATAATTCATTAGTCCGCCCTCTTCTGGAATACTGCGTTCAATCCTGGTGCCCTTATTACCAAAAAGATATAAACAAGCTAGAACGAGTTCAACGTAGAGTTACCAAAATGATACCTAGCCTAAAGAACAAACCATACGAAGAGCGTCTTAGAGAATTAAATCTATTTCCTTTAACCCAGCGCAGATTAAGAGGTGACTTAATTCAAGTGTTCAAAATCATCAAAGGCATCGACAATATGAACTGTAGTAAGTACTTCACTATTGACCAATCTAATTACACGCGGGGAAACGGTTGCAAAATTATTGGTAAATCTTTTAACTCACACGAATCTAAGAATTTCTTCTTCAATCGAGTTGTCAACTTGTGGAATGGGCTTCCCCGAAACGTTATAGACTGCATCACCGTTGATTCATTTAAACTCCGCCTAGACAAATATCTCGCATCAAACCCGCGACTGACTGCGTTTGTAAATGAATAACTTTATTTTATCCCCCCCTCAGTTACTAACCCATCTGTCCCCTACTAACTTCCTAATCCTGCCACGGACATTAGTTCCAGGGCAGTAATTCCCTTTCCAATGTTCCCTTACCCACTCTAAACCACTGTTTGGACACTTGATCCTCAGTGTTTTGGAGGACAAGCAACCTAGAAGGGTCACTAGATCTGTTGTTGCTTGATTTCCTTTGTACTTTGTACTCTACCTGGGCCGACACCCACCAGGAACTAGAAAGACTATCCCAAGTTTTAGTAAATAACGGATACTCCAACTCCGACATCTCCAGCACCATCAACCACCATCTTGAAAAATGGTACACCCAAAGCCCTCCCAACATTGACCCCCCCAATGAAATTAAGATCTTCTACCGCAATTACATGTCCTCTGAACACGAAAATGACGAGGCCGTCTTAAAAGAAATAATCTCCAAGCATGTCCACCCAACCAACCCGGAAAACAAAATCAAATTAATAATTTATTACAAATCCCCCAAGACCTCCAACCTCGTTCTCCGCAACAAACCAGCCTCCACCAAGATAAAAAGCCCGATGACCGACGATCACGTCATATACCAACATACCTGTAATTATGAGGACTGTGGACCTCATTCCTATATTGGTATGACGCAGACTCGTCTTTCACGTCGGTTAACTCTTCACCTTCAGGCTGGAGCCATCAAAGACCACTATCTCACCCCTAACCACCCTCACCTCACACGCAACGAGTTAGAGAAACACACCACCATACTCGATAAAGAAAGTGACCCAAGGAGATTACCTATACTCGAAGCTTTATATATCCAAGCCTTACATCCCAACATCAACAACCAAACTCTGGACCTTCAGATCCTTCCTTCTGCCAAAAGGCACTACCCTACAGGACCTAACACCCCTCCTCGCCCCCCGGTGCCCTTGACGCAGCCCCCGCTCTACCTCCTTCAGCTTCGTCTTCTGCAGGCGCCACACAACTTAGGCCACGCCCCTCGACACGCAGCCAATCAGCTTCGACCCCACCTATCGACCACCATCCAGTGCGCATGCGTGAAGCGGTTACCCCCTTTCTCTCTCCTAGTTTAGCCTTCCACCAATCGCAAACTTTTGCCCCCTGTTTTCCGCCTCCTCTGATCCTCCACCCTCTATATATACCCTTCCTGTTTACCTTTTATATCATTCCTTCCTTACTTGATAATGCTGGTTGTCCAGTGAAACGCGTCGTATATCCTGTATCTTCATGTACTTTAATGTAACCCTGTACCACCATGAATTTTGCTCATCTCCTTCATCTACTTCCTGCCACCCAGCGAAAACTCATCAGAGACCTGGAAACTTTGAATAATAAAATTTCCAACGCAGAAATTGCCATTTCTTTCAACCTCGTATGTATTAAAGAAAATTTATTACCTGGCTTTACCAACATATATATATATATATATATATATATATATATATATATATACCGGTATATATATATATATATATATATATAGTATATATATATATATATATATATATATATATATATATATATATATATATATATATATATATAGAGAGAGAGAGAGAGAGAGAGAGAGAGAGAGATGTGTATGAGTTATGGACATCAAGTTACATAGGAGTGATAAAGTTTTTAGCAAAAGATAAAGCTGTATAAAGGTTTCAAACAAAGCAAATGGCTAAGTTTCGACTATATTAGGGTAGATTTGGCTGAATAGACTTGCTACTGATCTAGTTATTCTAAATTGCCGTGTGTAAAATCCTTTATGTCAGTGAGAACATAATATTGGGATGGAATTTTATCAGTCGCATAAAAAACACTCTTCATGTTTCCACTGCATTAGCATTGTATAAAATGTATTCTTCAAATACAAATATGCCATTCGGCCGCAATACCTAGTGAGTGAGAATTCCAATATGTGGCGTGTCATAGGTAATGGACAGCCAAGTGAAAGTGAATGTGAAAGTGATTTTTTGTATTTTGCCAATCAAACATACAATATATGTTAATTTTACAATAAAAACATGGCTGCGCCTATTGAGAACAATCTCTCTTAAGGGGACCGACCGGTTAATTACAAACTTCCAGGTCTTACTTTCAATTTAAATGAAATTTGGCACAGGTGTATATGACCATAAAACTAGATAAAACAAAAAAAAAAAATGTTTTTGCTTTTTTCTTGCAATTTAGGTAAACAAATGTTGAAAACCATAGCACTGCAGAAAATGATAAACTCCTACAGAAATCCCCATAGCACATGTTTTATGTGATCAAACAACTCACAAAAGGTGTATCTGTAGTTGCTATCAAAAACATTTTATATATGTTGTGTATTTGTTCGATTTAGGTGATTACGGATTCAGGCGAATATATTTATAGAAAATTACAACTTTGACGACATATTGTGAACAAAATTTAATTACTAGAGTAAATTGGCTTGATATGCCTTGTAGTGTTTTTAATTACCTTTCCAATGGTATATACACCATTCCTATAAGTCCAATAATAACTGTAGAATAACATCCGAAAGTGCGACAATATAGGTTCTGAGAAAAACAGGTGAAAGTCTAAGATAATTAGGTGAACATTTTTACTTTTGTTTTTAAGATTTACAATATTTTACGCAGGAACATGGCAAAGTAGAAGATAAAGCGTATGGGAGGTTATAGAGTAGCTTACGCTCTTTCGATTTATATAGGTATGCTCCTCGTACGACCAGTAGTTACTGAGCATGTTAATTTCAAAGTTCGCTATATCACGTTTTTAGAATTACAGGAAAAGTTTGGAAAACATAAAAAAACACTATTTCCAATTGGTTTTCACTAATAACATTTCACTGGCTTATGAAGGGATGTTGACTCTTGTTGAGTAAACACCTATAGGTATTTTCAGGATATCGATTTTTTTAAGCCTAAATTAACCGGTCGGTCCCCTTAAAGGCACCTTGAATGCAACTCGGTGTTTATTTTACATACAGTAAGATTATTAAAAAAAATGTGTCATATCATATAATCCGTGTGTCCAGGCATTTTGGCTCGATCGTCCCTTGATTTTGGCTCTGTCATTCTTTCAACTATGGGGGAGGCACTCGCTATAGGCAATTCTGCCTTTTGCCTCCCTCAATCACATAGAAAAAGAAAAAAAAAATCTAATGAGGCACAGCCCCACCCCCGCAGCCACAGCAAGAAGGGATTCGGAACAGTGGCCCGGTATAATTTCCTAGCCACCCCCCCCCCGAACCATCCCCCACCCAGACCGCTGTGGGTAGAGCAGACCCCAGCCTTATATACAGTACAGTACCTACATATTGACCAACACCAGAACAGTATCTTAATTTGTTTCTCATATAAAGGTGATTGTAGTTTAGTATTGTGGTTGTGGCAATTTAATGTTAAGTAAGATTAATATTTAGACATTAGTGAAGATTTGAGTGATATTTTGAATCTAGACAGAGTGGGTTTATTTTGTAAGTCGGGAGACAACTGATTCCAAACTTTCGCACCATGGTATATTATTGATGTATGGGATTGTCTAGAGGTCATTAGGGGAATATTTAAAAAAAATATGTTTCTTAATGCATACCTTTCATTTTTACGATGTCTAAATAATTCCACATTGTTATGGCCATTTAATGATTTGTATTCACAGCTAACACCCTAAAAGATGTTAATATCTTCAAATTTTAAGAGATAAAGTTGTCGAAATAGTTCATTGTGTTGCGACCGGGGCTACAAATAAAACAAGGGCACTTAATGATTGGACTAGTAATAGGGCATTATGCAACAACGGTACGCTAGATCCAAACCCTCGACCTTATATGCCGGCGAACAAAAACACCTATACCCTCCAGAGTTAATCTGCAATAACGGGGTATCCTTAACTGGGCATAAATGTACTCTACTTCAGGCTAACCCACACTGGTATAGCCTGATAACAAACAAGATTCAAGTTACGTTAAAATGCATAAAAAGGAATCTATGGAAAGATCAATTAAATCACTGCAAGATTTAATACAATAAAAAGATGCTTCAATATAGTTACTCTAAATAACAATAAACTCTTCACTCCTATCTGAAAGAAAGTGAAGTATAGTCCTACAGCATAGACCTGCAAACTTCTGAAGAAAGTCTGATGCTCATAAGATGCTCGTATCTTAAACTATATAAAGGCAGGAGGCAGGACACAACCCGTGTAAATTGAATACAATAAAAGATAGGACATATAATGTTAACTGACACGAGAATACTATAAATGCGCAACGGTAGCAATGCTCGACACTAAAAGAAGTACTTCCTCATCAACGAAACAGTCTGCTATGGTTGTGCAACTCAACAACAACCTAGACTAATAAATGCTGTGAATAATAATGCGTACATATCAAAGAGCTTATATTAAATACTAATAAGTGTCTACTCGATTAATAATGTCTAGCTGGAATACTCTAGGTAAGGAACTGTGGTTGAGCAAGACAGGCTCGTAGCCTAGCGATGTCCTTAAGACTGCATCCTTTAAGTTACGTTAATTGACTAGGGTGCTCTCTTGATAGATCCAGATCACAAGTATCTGGTTCTATCCTGGCGACCCTCTAAAGACAAGCAAAGAGGCAGCAAAGTGTGGAACTGGAACAGGCTAAAACCCTCAGTCAACACAATGCTGCACTTGTAAAGAACGCAAGCGAAAAGACAACACAGGCCACAGGACCGGTCGAAGACGTGTAGGTATAAGCAAACCATACACACATCCGGGACAACGACTACAGTTACCTTATTCCAGTCTAGCATTAAATCAAAGAGCAGAAACACTAAATCAATAATGGAGACACACTAAGTTCCCAACCTCTACTAACTAAGAACCCTCAAAACCTATTCTAAGTACATGTAAATATCTCAGAGGACGGCGCATACAATACAATGGGCCGGCTTTGGAAACCGTATGCAGAACCCAAGGGGACAAGTAATTGAATAAAGGTGAGGTAAAGGGGGTGATCGGGAGAGAGTTTGCAAAGGGATGTTAGAAGCATGCGCGCCAAGCCTGTCCTGAGGAGAACAGCTCCTGTGGACCCTCATGCAGGAGGCAAGTCACACAGGAGCCCACAAAGGCGCGATGGTCGGCCAATCACGGGCCGATATGTCACAAGGCAGCAGGCCCCTGGGATGCGCCAGGAACCGCCAGCCAATCAAGGGCGCGGGAAAGCCCGCGCGGGAAAGCCCGCGCGCGGGCGGGAAAACTCCACCGAGCGAGGGAGGCAGCAACATACATACACACGCACATATCACCACCACGCTGCCTCTATCGCTCTTTCTCCTTAACTTTACACCATGCATCTTATATTCTACTAATGATATAAAATACTTCACGTTGTCAAAGACGAAAACAAAGACCACCACTGGACTGTCTGTGACAATGCGAGCTCAAGGAAAGAAAGAACAACATTCTCGGATAACTGTAGCCCATTTCGATGTCCCTGGCGAGCGCTAGTGGCTAACGAGAGGCGATTCTGCCAACGCTGGTAGACGTCACACCCCGCCCAAGATATAGGACACTCAACATTAGGCGAGCACCATATCTGACAAGGCAGAATGCCGACAAGACCCGCCACACCTAGCCACTCCACCAGAAATTAAATGCAAAGCTCAATTCTTACATAAAACAACATATTAGCATAAATAAAATCTTATAACCCCTCCCA
The DNA here is from genome assembly GCA_032716605.1 of Paralithodes platypus. Lineage (NCBI taxonomy): Eukaryota > Metazoa > Arthropoda > Malacostraca > Decapoda > Lithodidae > Paralithodes > Paralithodes platypus. Next base: position 41,097,076 of record CM064485.1, read on the forward strand.
AACATAATAGTATAATTTTAGCCTGCTATGCTCCCTGAGCGAGCTTCACAGAGCCCAGCCAACTAAGTGAAAGACAGGTTCAACTTAGGACTTTAGCTATAACATTGGCAACTTACAATTAACTATCAAAAAGAAAGAGTGTTTATGTGATTTTTTTATTTAATTTTAATGTTGATTTTGACGGCTGCTCTACAGGGGCAAGCCTGGTTTTTCTCCACTCTCAACACACACTGACTGAATGGCGAGGGTTCGCCTGCAAACATACCCTCCTGTGACAAACAATCAGCCAAAACATTATCAGTGCCCTTAACATGCCACACATCCAACTTGTGTTCCGGCAGCAAAACAACACCTGGCACTGATAAACTGCCCAGTTCATCACAAGACTGGCACTTCTCTTCGCTCTTTCCGGCAACGGGACCTGCCAATAACCTTTCACTAGTTCTACCTTCGTGATTAATGAGGCAGCCCCGATGCGGTCTATGGTGTCATGCGGTCTATGGTGTCGTCAACTCTAGGTAATGGATAGGCGTCTGTCAGGGATAATGCTTCCACACTCTTGCAATCACCATACACACGGATCTTGCCACTCAACTCAGGTTGCAAACTCACTGGCAACGATCACTCACGATATCCCTTATCCCTCAGACCCTTTTTCCATATGTAGTCTAGCTCTGCTTTTACAACAGGCTGTCGAGCAGGATTTATACGGTAGGGAATTAACTTGAGCCTTGCACTGTCTCCAGCCTCCATGTCGGATTCTACCCCATACATCAGGCCTGGAGAAGCAACAAACATGCGGATGTACTGCCACAGCCTAGTAAACAACTTCTCCTGGCACTCAGGAACAAGAGGTTGCAACTTATCTCGAAGAACAACATGCACATTGCCCTCCCACAACTTAGCCGAGACCGCAGTTTCTACACTATAGCCTCCCTCCTTCTCCACCTTTGTCCCTAGAACAGCCAGGTCATGAGAGGGACAATCTGTACCACCTGTGCAGTCACTCCCATAGTTCATAATTGCTAAGGCTTCCCCGCCGATACCGTACATGCGCACCCCCGCATTCCTTACGACTACATCTGCCTGCGCAGCATCAGCGCCTTCAGCGACATGGCCAGATACAGTCGGTCTATGGTAGGGCTGTTGCATTTACTAGAGCAGCATTGGGAGGCTATGCGACGACCGGGTGCATCCACTCCACAGCCAACCTCACCAATCTGCTCAATGTCCTCATTCTGACCACCACCCTTGGCAGCCATGGGTCGACCCTGACCTGACACCCATGCCAAAGCCTCGTCGCCCACCTTGAACCACTGAAACAACGAGGATAACGGTCTACTAACATTCAAGTGACCTGCCAGCGGAACATCGTGCACCGCATGAGTTGTGAGGCCTGGGTGCTCGGCACGACCAGTGGGGTATGAACCGAGCCGGTGCTGGAGCGCTGCACACTGCTGCTCAGGCAGGTGCTCTAGCGCTTCCACAGCCACCAGACTCGTGTCCCCCACCCACTGCTCCGCCGAGACATGACAATCCCAACTCTCCTCCACCTGTGCCCCACTGCCCCCCTCTCCTTCTCCACCTTGGCCGCTGAAGACCAACGCATGGACAGTAGGCTGCTCAGGTGGTTGCCTCACAAACTCCTTTAACAGGTTCACATGACATGTTTCCCCGTCCTCGTGTTCAATAGCCCCGTTCCCACAACTCTCCTCCACCTGGGAACTACTCTGTCGCGGAGTGCCATCACGCCCTACCATGTCCCTAGGGGGGACAGGTTCTGGGGCCACTCCGGAGCTCATCTTTGGTCCTAATACTGAGTCGCAATGAAGAGCCGCTGGACCAAAACTCACAAAACTTCTCCCAGCTTTAGTTTTCTCCTTCCGACCGTTCCTCCGCTGGTCTAGAGACTGAGGAATAGGCTGTGACACCTTAGATGCATGAGATCGGGTGTCAACACACGCCATCTGCTGTAATTGACACCTCTCGACCCACTCCTGCTCCTCCCTACTCACGTCGGCTGCCCTCTCGGCAACGACTAAGGGTGGAACCTCAGAAGTAGGCACCGCAAAGTCGTTGCCAAGAAGAAGGTCGACGCCCTCTACTGGCAGTTTCTCTGCGATTCCAACATCTATCTCTCGTGTCACACCATCAACCTCCAGCTCCACTCGAACCAACGGGTATGACCTTGTAGCATTAATACCCTGCACCACAACTACCCGTGCCGCGTTTATAGGTTTGCCTGTAAAGTTTTTCATCAGAGTCTGGGATGCACCTGTATCACGCAACAACTCCAACCCATGCTTGCAACCAGCCCAACTCACGCAGCCACGCCCTCTATGGTCGCAAAAAGCATCGCGGACAGGTTTCGAGCCTTCCGGACACTCCTTCACTGGCTGTGCCCCCGCATCTGACATATCACCCCGGGTAAATGCAGAAGACCTCAGAGACACCTCAATGTTGCTAGCCAAAGACACGACTGCTGTAGGTTGGTTACTAGGGCAGGAACGTGCAAAATGCCCCTTGTTATGACACTTAAAACACTCTACTTCAACCTGGGACTTCTCCTGAGGTGGAGAAGGGCCCTGACCTTTCTTAAACGGGACGGTTTTAGGTTTGTGATCAAAATTGGTATCATTGCTCTTACTTTCATTATTAAATGTTGCATCACTGACTCGGGGGGGGTGGGGTGTTGCGCTCCTTGTTAACTGCATCGGTCCATTGTGCAGACCCGCATCCACGAATCAGCGACATTCTCAGGTCAGCCATCTCAGCTGCCTTTTGTAGAGTTTTAGGCTGTTTCTCTTTGAGATTCAAAGTCAGGTCGCCGCCTGTGCACTTAAAAAATTGCTCTAGAAGGACTAACTGCTCAAGCTCTTCGAACGTCGTCACCTTCTCTGACCTCAGCTAATTTCTCAAAGCATCAGACAGTTCCCGGGCATGTTCTAGAAAAGTGCACTCACGACCCTTCGTAACACCCTGAAACTTCAACCTATATGTCTCTGGTTGTAACTCATATGCCCGCAGAACAGCTTCCTTCAATACCTCATAATCGTTGCAAGACCTCAAGGGCAACGCATCATATGCCTTGAGTCCTTTGCCAACCAACCTAAAGGAAACAAGGGCTGCCCACTTAACCTCGGGCCATTGGTGCTCCCGCCACTTCTTCTCAAAACGCAGTAAAAACTCGGTGACACCCGACTCGTCAAATGCAGGGACTAACTTAAGAAGGTGCGATAAAGACTGATCAAGACCTCGATTCCCAGAACCGAGACGCTGCCCTGTCGACTCCACCCGAGACTTTTCAAGCTCCATGTCTGCACAGTACTTCGTAGCCTCAACCTGAAGCTCAGCCTCACGTATGGCCTTTCTCTCTTCAGCCTGAATCCTAACCATCTCAAGCTGGTATTCCTTCTGCTTAGCCATCTTAGCCATCTCAAGCTGGAAGATCATATCTGGAGTTAAACCTTGAGGAGGAGGAGATGCAACAATTGGAGACCCACCCAGTGATCCACCCAGGGGCAAACCACGCTGCCAGTGACTATCGGCCTGCGGGAACGTACCCGGCTCCGGAGCCCGAGGGGGCGCCATGGTAGGAGTTGAGTGGAATGGAGGCTGGACCGAAGGTGCCCCAGCTCCCGCTCCACCCGAAGCCCCACGCACCCCACCGAGCACACAGGCCACCAGGTCACTTCTCGTCATGCTGCTAGTGCCAACATGCCCCATGACCGGTGCCAAACACTGGGGACCATACCGATCAATCCCCGACACCCGGTCAACAGTAATAGGCATCTCCAGAAACTTCCTTGCATCCTCCTCACTAGTTACTACTCTAATGCCTTCTAACAAACCCAGCTTCTGCACCTCAGAGCCTGCTTCCCATACTGTGTCCTCACTGTGCATTGATCCGTCGTTCGACATAGTGTCCACCGAAAATTCTCAACGTTTATAAAAAAAAAGAAGTACCTAAATTCTCATGTAGCACTATTAACTCAAAAAAAATGCTTGAAGACAACTCAAGTGCTATACTACGTTGCCAAAAAAAAATTCCACGTGTCCAAAATATTCCTCAAAAAACAAATGTCCAAAAATCCTACAATTATTTCTTAGTTCATTTGGTATGACGACTAAGATAAGATACTAGGCAAGGTCGCCATTTGTTACGACCGGGGCTACGAATAAAACAAGGGCACTTAATGATTGGACTAGTAATAGGGCACTATGCAACAATGGTACGCTAGATCCAAACCCTCGAACTTATACACCTATACCCTCCGGAGTTAAGCTGCGATAACGGGGTATCCTTAACTGGGCATAAATGTACTCTACTTCAGGCTAACCCACACTGGTATAGCCTGATAACAAACAAGATGCAAGTTACGTAAAAATGCATAAAAAGGAATCTATGGAAAGATCAATTAAATCACTGCAAGATTTAATACAATAAAAAGATGCTTCAATATAGTTACTCTAAATAAAAATAAACTCTTCACTCCTATCTGAAAGAAAGTGAAGTATAGTCCTACAGCATAGACCTGGAAACTTCTGAAGAAAGTCTGATGCTCATAAAATGCTTGTATCTTAAATTATATAAAGGCAGGAGGCAGGACACAACCCGTGTAAAGTGAATACACTAAAAGATAGGACATATAATGTTAACTGACACGAGAATACTATAAATGCGCAACGGTAGCAATGCTCGACACTAAAAGAAGTACTTCCTCATCAACGAAACAGTCTGCTATGGTTGTGCAACTCAACAACAACCTAGACTAATAAATGCTGTGAATAATAATGCGTACATATCAAAGAGCTTATATTAAATACTAATAAGTGTCTACTCGATTAATAATGTCTAGCTGGAATACTCTAGGTAAGGAACTGTGGTTGAGCAAGACAGGCTCGTAGCCTAGTGATGTCCTTAAGACTGCATCCTTTAAGTTACGTTAATTGACTAGGGTGCTCTCTTGATAGATCCAGATCACAAGTATCTGGTTCTATCCTGGCGACCCTCTAAAGACAAGCAAAGAGGCAGCAAAGTGTGGAACTGGAACAGGCTAAAACCCTCAGTCAACACAATGCTGCACTCGTAAAGAACGCAAGCGAAAAGACAACACAGGCTACCACAGGACCGGTCGAAGTCGTGTAGGTATAAGCAAACCATACACACATCCGGGACAACGACTACAGTTACCTTATCCCAGTCCAGCATTAAATCAAAGAGCAGAAACACTAAATCAATAATGGAGACACACTAAGTTCCCAACCTCTACTAACTAAGAACCCTCAAAACCTATTCTAAGTACATGTAAATATCTCAGAGGACGGTGCATACAATACAATGGGCCGGCTATGGAAACCGTATGCAGAACCCAAGGGGACAAGTAATTGAATAAAGGTGAGAAGCAATGGAAAAGAAGAAGTTCAGAAAGAGAGACAGTGGTAAAGGGGGTGATCGGGAGAGAGTTTGCAAAGAGATGTTAGAAGCATGCGCGCCAAGCCTGTCCTGAGGAGAACAGCTCCTGTGGACCCTCATGCAGGAGGCAAGTCACACAGGAGCCCACAAAGGCGCGATGGTCGGCCAATCACGGGCCGATACGTCACAAGGCAGCAGGCCCCTGGGACGCGCCAGGAATCGCCAGCCAATCAAGGGCGCGGGAAAGCCCGCGCGCGGGCGGGAAAACTCCACCGAGCGAGGGAGGCAGCAACATACATACACACGCAGATATTACCACCATGCTGCCTCTATCGCTCTTTCTCCTTAAGGGGAGCGTCCGGCTTTACTCCAGAACGTGTCAGTGGATTTTGTCTGTATTTCATAAGATTTTGTACACGTATAGGGGACATAACAACTAAGAAATTTCCAAAATTTTAATTCTCTAGGACAATTATTTTTTGAGTTAGGTGTGTAAATTTATGACTTTTTGTAAAATCAAAATCTCATTTAAATGTTGTTGCTTGATTGTTTTAATGCATTGGGGGTACTAACAAGAGGTGTAGTTTCAATTGTACGTTGATACTTTTTTCCATTTTGTATCTAATTGTAGAATTAGGGCATTTACAATTAGGTATAAATTAGGTACAAATTAGGTGACAAATGTCTCGGGGTGCTGTGTCGAAATGGGAAAGAAATAAAAACAAATGGCGACGTGGAGTTGTAGAGAATTTCATGCCCTTTCCAATGACACCAGAAACATTGTTGTAGCATGTTTGGTTACGTCAGAATTGCGCCGACAAGTGAACTTTCTTACGTGAGGTACTAAGGCACGAGAGCTGTTGCAAGCCAGCCGGCCAGCCGCACCCTACCTCTCTCGCGGCTTGGACCACACTGCTCTTTCTCCTCCACCACCACCACACCCTTCGTTGTTACCCGGGTTGAGTACCAGATACTGTTAGGCAAAATATCTAAGAACGTCATATTTTCACCAAAAATTCATGGTTTTATTTTATTTTTTTTGCAGATCCGAAACCCATAATGCATTTTCTACGCGTCTGCGCGACCCGCGACCCGCAAAAACTTTAAACTAGCCCAGAAATAACATGCTTCCAGACGGAATATTGCCTCAGGATTTTAACTGAAGACAGAGGGATGGGTGATGATGCCATATATCGGGTTGCGCAATATTGCCGTTTTGAGCACTATTACGAGTATGAACCGGACGCTCCCCTTAACTTTACACCATGCATCTTATATTCTACTAATTATATAAAATACTTCACTGCACAGACGAAAACAAAGACCACCACTGGACTGTCTGTGACAATGCGAGCACAAGGAAAGAAAGAACAACATTCTCGATTAACTGTAGCCCATTTCGATGTCCCTGGCGAGCGCTAGTGGCTAACGAGAGGCGATTCTGCCAACGCTGGTAGACGTCACAATTGGTATGAGCATATTTGGATCTAAATGTAATTGTTCGTATAACTTTTCTTTGTGAAACTTCAACAGATTGTAATTTACTTTTACCTATCGCTCCCCATACTGTATGACAGTAGAAGAGAAATGGATAAATTACTGAATAATATACAAGTTTTAGGGCATTTAAGTCGAGGCATTGGCGTGTTAAGTACAGTATACCATATTGTTTATTTAGTTTATATGTTACATCCTTTACAGTATGTGTAAGTTCCAAGACAGTTTTCTGTCCACCGTGATCCCCAGAAACTTAACGCTCTCCACTTCTCTCACTGATGTATTACCAAATTTAATTGGTTGCATAATTATCATTTGGAATGTTTTTGTTTCTGTGAAAGGTGCCGCTACTTGGAAAATTTCGAGTGTTTCGAGACAAGTTGCATATTTACCCTGACCTGCCATTTGGAATATGTCTACCCAGACTTCTGTGTGTATATCACATGATTGCCAGACTAAGCCGGCGTGTCCACTGTAGGTAAAGGCTCGTAATTAGTCCTAGCCTAAAGTGAATTCGACTAACTCAGGCGATACTATAAAGTTAAGAAGTTTGGTTTATATGATTTATTAACATTCAGTATATACGTACTGTATATATACAGAATATGTTATTTTTTTATTTATTTTTTTTCCTATATTCCAACTACTCCCTCTCGGGCATAGGCTGAGAGCCTGCACATTCACCGCTCTACACGGTGAAGCCTGTGAGGTCTTGTTCCAGCCTAGGAAGTGAAACAGTGAAGCACGAGCTACAACCAGCCCCCGCCAACCTGCCATCGAAGACGCGCGAATCTTGGTTGCCCACTCTGGCTCGAAGCAGTCCCACTTCTGAGGCTGCTTTGCCTTTATGCTATATATACTGTATATATATATATATATATATATATATATATACCGGTATATACTGTATATCATCACTGGATAATCAAACTTATGATTTCCGAGTATGCGTAATCTACGATTATTGTAAGAAAGATATACATTGGGAATTCATTGATTTGTTATTCTGTTTCTATGTGTATGTCTGTAACAGGTGACCCTCCCAAAAGTAAAAGTTGAAAGAGTGAAAGAAATCAAAATTAAAAGTACGTTAGAGTCAACATTTCTGGACACACAAAGTTTGAAGCAGTTTAAGTCATAGGCTGAAGGAAAGACAAACTGGGGGAGAGAGTTCCAGAGCTTTCTTAGAGAGTAGAAGAAAAACTGGGAATATTGTTTTCTCTTGGGTTTGAGAGTTGGACAGAAAAGGGGTGGTATAGTGTTGAAAGGCGGGTGTCCCCTACTCTCCATAAGGGAGGAGGTATACATGGAGAAAGCTCTGAAGAACATTGATTACTGTAATTAAGGTAGAAGAGAGAGAGATGTAACATTGCGGCAGGTAAAGAGAGTGTAGGGATGAGACAAAATCCTTTGACTGTACCCATTCGAGAAGTACGGTATGGTTTGAACCTCCCCCCTCATGCGAAATATAATTGATACATGGGCGCACAGTACCCCTGTACAGAGCAAGCGGCTGTGCAGGGGTGGAGAGTCCGGTTGAGCACAGCTAGTCATGTCGAAGATTGTAACAGGTAGATAGATGGAGACATTGGGTTTTGCAAGCATTAATAGTAACAAGATTATCTCTGCCCTAATCGGAAATAGTTATTAGATCAGAAGATAGGCGTGATATAGCCTCATCACGGGAGTTTTTAAGTATTTACGTGATGGTTCATTGTGGAAAACTAGTTGAATAGTGTAAAGTAGTCATCAGCATATGAATGAATTGGACTAGATGTAGGCTACAGTTGAGATCATTAATGAATATTTGAAAGATAGCTAGAGACAGGACATAACCCTGAGGAACACTGGAGTTGAGAGGTTCAGGAAGTGAACAATGGCCGTCCACAACCGCAGCTATGAAACTGGAGAGCTTACCCAGCAATTGTTAACCCCCTCAATACGATACCGTTATTTGTATTGCTATCTGGCTAACACCGAACGATTTTATAAACGACCTCTTAAAACAAAAAAGGAACAAAAAACATAATTATTAACTCTTTGATCCCACACATTCTCCATAAACTTAATAAAGGCGTATATGGTTTGCCAGAGAATATCGAAACCATGGTGCCACCGTACTGAAATAGGCGCCACCGTAGTGTTTGCAATAATGACGTAAGATGCTTTTTAAATAAGTATATGAGTGATGTATCTTGTAAAGTCCCATTGACGATTGTATATAATGGTATAGTATTATATTAATCGATAGGTAAGTATTATATTAATATAGTACTTTAACTAGCAAATAATGGCCTGATTTCAAAATGTACTATTCAACAACACCACACCTGAATGATTGTATTCAATATTTCTCGTATGCTCAACATAAGATGATTGTAAACTATCTGTCTCCGCCTGTTGTATAAACCACACTTTTTCCGAAACTAAAAATACGATATTGGTTATTGGTTTACGATATATATGATGTTACGGAACAGCGAGACAAAGTTGCAAGGAGCTACAAGTATAGTTTGTATCTCAAAGACCTTGTGGCTCATTCAAAGGAAAAACTTTTGGTGAAGAATGATTGTACAGTATATTGCAGTACTTTCCTTCCAAAGTGTGAATAATACTATTTTCTCCTTTGTAAATTGTTCCATTGTAAAAGTATTTACAACTTGTAAGGGAAATTGGTTCCAGGTAGATCAGATCTTATAAGAAGTGTCCACACATACTGTTGCTAAATCTGTGCAGTTGCAACTTCTAGCCATGTTTGTGTGTTATATTCCTTATGAAGCAAACTCATTGCTTTAGGGCACATTGTCAAACCCATTATATCATTAAATGACTTCATTGAATTGACCTCGTAGGATACGCAATTGAAACGAGAACAACAACTCTGTCTGTCATCATACCTCAGTATTCTAATCGCGGCAATAACTCTTGTAACTGTAGCTTATTTTTTTTTATTCGCCCTATATCTAAAAACTAGAACTGAGCAGTACAAGTAGGAGAGAGTATATATGAGCGTTGTAGAGCGTGAGGACTATTTTTTTTTTTTTTTTTTTTTTGAAGAGACAATGAACGAAGGAAGGAAAAACACAGATAAAACAAAAAGGTCCATGTGCCTAATGGCATCCTCCATTCATAAAATGTTTGTAACAACTGGATTTAAACATTTGTAGATTGTAAGTTTGTGGAAAGCAATTCGAGGGAAGTGAATTCCAAAGAGTAGTAGCTCTGGGGATAAATGAATTCTGATATGCAGAAGTTCTGCATTGTGGAGGAGAAAGTGTAAATTCATGGGCGCTCTCAGCTGCCCTAGTTCTACGGGGAAAGATGTGGAGAGGCGGCACAATTGAAGCAAGTTCCTCGGAACAATTGCTGTGAAAATATCTGTAGAATAATGCAAGGGATGCAACGTTTCTTCGTATGGATAATGTAGGAAGGTCCTGTGTGATTGCAGGGTTATTGATTAATCTAATAGCTTTATTTTGAATTTTGTCCAACTGCCTCAATGCAACCACTCCACTTCCACCCCACAGAGGTGAACAGTAATCCATCTGAGAACGCACATGACTTTTATATATTACGGCCAACTGCTCGTCAGTGAAGAATTCTCGAACTCTGTACAGGAGTCCCAGTTTTTTAGAGGCATTCTTAGCAATGCTTCTAACATAATGTGTCCAGCTCAAGTTAGTAGTTAATGTTACACCGAAAATGTTAATACTAGGGGAAGTGTGAATATTTACATCATTAAAAAATATAAGGAAGTCAGTGAGATTCTGTCGGTTAGAAAATTGAATGTACTTGGTTTTCTGTGCATTAAAGGAAACTAGATTCTTTTGTCCCCATCCATTAATTCTAGAAAGGTCCTGGTTCAGAGAAATTGCAGTGTTTATTTTTGAATTTGTAAGATCGGGTTGGGTGAAAGAATTGGTAAATGTGAAGGAACTGTGGAGTGTTGAGTCATCTGCGTAGGAATGTATTGGATTATGAGTGGTACATATGAGATCATTGATATGAATGAGGAACAGAATTGGGGCCAAAACTGATCCCTGGGGAACACCAGCATTTATTGAGTGAAATTGAGAATAAAGGCCATCTACCATTACACATATTTTTCTGTTATGAAGATAAGAAGAAATTAGTGGAACTAATGATGCAAGGCCGTAGTGTTACATCTTCGACAATAAGGATTGATGCCAGACTCTATCAAATGCCTTTGATATATCCAGTGCTGATATCCAGTGATATATGCTATTATATGTGTTTCACCACGTTGGTCTGTAGCTTGGTTGATTTGATGCGTAAGAAGGCAAAGCATGTCTGCAGTTGATGGACATCGTCTAAAACCTATTGCCTATCACTGATTAATTTATTATTCTCAAGATGCTTAATTATGTGATTATTTAATATAATTTCAAAGACTTTACCAAGAGTGGAAGTTATAGCTATTGGTCTGTAGTTTGATGGATCTGAAGAGGCACCTTTTTTAGGAACTGGATGGATGTTTGCTTCTTTCCAGGGTACTGGGAAGCATGAGGTATGAGTACACAGACGGAAATTTGTTGCCAATACAGGAGCGAGCACCAAGGAGCAATTCTTAAGTACTATTGGAGGAATTTCATCTGGACCAGGAGCCTTATCTACTGAGAGATTCTGCAAAATAGTTTTGACATGTCTGGTGTGGATCTTAAGTGAGGGAATTTCAGGCGAATTAAAATTAAGTACAGGGACATCTTGATTTATTTCATCTAAGGTTGAGTTGGTGGAGAAAATATCCGCAAGAAGGTTAGCTTTACCTCGTGGGTCACTTACAAGATTGCCAGTCGGAGATTTTAATGGTGGAATGGATGAAGCAGTAGTGAAGTTGGATTTAAATGAGTTAAGAGTAGACCAAAATATTTTGTTATCATTTGGATTATTTAGAAGTTTATTTGCCTGCTTGTGGAGAAAGTTTGATTTAGTTAGGTTTAATACAGTTTTGGCATGATTTCTGATGTTTCTAAAGTAATTAAAGGCTTCATATGTTTTTGATCTTGTGTATGCATTGTAGGCTATTGCTTTTTGTTCAGTTACTCTAGCACAATTATGGTCAAACCATTTAGGTGAATTAGATCTTTTACTGTACTTTTGATGAGGAATAAAAGTTTCCATTCCAATTTTTACAAAATCTTGTATGTGGCTCAAGGTGGAGTGTGCATCATTAGAAAAGAAAGAGGTCCAGGGAATATCAATAAAGAAACCTTGAAGACCCTCCCAGTCTGCCCTATCGTAATGCCATTTAGTCACCAAAACAGGTTCAGAGTGGGAAGGTGTGGTAGGTGATAGACAAGTGGCCTGTATCAGACAGTGATCAGAAGATCCAAGCGGGGACCTCACTGTAACATCATAATTTTCTGAATTGGTTGTTAAAAATAAGTCCAGTAGGTGGGAATTATGATTAGGATTATCTGGTACACGGGTGGGTTGGTTGACTAGTTGAGTGAGATTAAATGAGTCTGCAAATAGCTCACATTCAAGACCAGCATCATCAGTCCTGGCTGAATGAGTGAGCCATTCAACATTATGGACATTAAAATCACCCAACACAGTGATTTCAGAAGAAGCATTTAAGTTGAGGACACTGAGTTGTGAGGACAGAGAATCAAAAAGACTTTGCTCTGGAGGAGTATTTGGGGAACGGTAGATGCAACATATGTATTTAAATTTACCAGCAGACATTAATTTGTATATAGAATAATCAAAATAGGGACAATTGAAACTAGTAACCTCCTCCAGGGCAATTTCAGATTTTGCGAAGCAACATACACCTATATATCTTTATGTCTATAATTAGTGTGCATTTTAATAAGCCCAATAATTGTTGAGCTTTCTTCTCCATACCAATGTAGTGTTTGGGAAATCTTTAGGTTACTACTACTGAGAACATCCAAACAGTCAGTGACTTACAGGGTCTTTAGGTTACTACTACTGAGAACATCCAAACAGTCAGTGACTTACAGGGTCTTTAGGTTACTACTACTGAGAACATCCAAACAGTCAGTGACTTACAGGGTCTTTTCCCAATAGTGAGTAGTCTGACTTGGGGTTGGTGTGGCCAATATGCATCCCATTGCACTTTTCCAAGTTTCGAAGTAATTATTCACCCATGCTGTCCATTCCCTTTAGGATTGTCAATTTCATCTCCAAGCTTAACTCTCAGACGCTATTTTCCTATTTTGCTAAGCTATTTTCCATGACATTTCCCTGATGTACTACTTTAGACGGAGCCGGGACCCAAACACGTACATTTTCACTCTATTTTAACTAATAATAATTGTCTATATACATGCAATGTATTATATGAAGGAGGAAAACACATAATATAACCTAACAGACATAAATGTGACACAAATCTAATTATTTCAGTGAACATTGACCAATAATAAAATGTATCATGGTTCTTTGGAGTTAAACTCGTCATATTAGTTATATTATCAGCGACTATAATTTTGGTTATGATATATAATAAGTAGTTTTCACTTTCTTTCCAATGGTGTAATTATATTTTGTTTATCATCAATATGTTGTATAATTATATGAATACCATTAAATGCAGTATTACATGAATCATAAACATGGCGCCATTACCGAAAATATTTATTCATGATCAATTTTCAACGACAATAATTGCATCTATTATAATGTGTGGGACCTGGGAATCTTTTGCTGGAGACTCCAAATGAGCATGGGTACCTGGGTTTACCTCCTGGGCGACCTATATGTGTTTGAGATTTTTGTCTTGTTTTTGTGTTTTGTTGTGTTGTCCCTGTTCAGTCTCTGTCTCCAGTCGGCCACCCCCAGCTACGGGGTATGTGCCTGAGTATATACATACATACATAATGTATTGTATCTAAGAAATAAAGAGGAAAGGCCATTATCGAATATAACGGTAGAAAAGCCCATATAACATTGAAAGATTAAAATTAAAATTGATTCTGAATGATTATATTTGTCCGACTTCACTTGAAATCAACTAATTAATTATTTAGAAAATGCCATTGATAACTATAGGTTTTTAAATATATGAAATAGAGGGAAAATGTTACACACTTTCCAACGGTGAAATCAGAGTTTGTCTATCGTCAATTACGGTTCATTTACATGCAATTATAATCATATTTTGTGAAGTATGCAACTATGTATAATAACTCAGCATATAAGGCAGTGCATGATAAAATACAATATAATGATAAACAACTCCCTAAACTAAAACTAAATGTATACCATGTTTTTCTATACACAACAATTTGTAATGGTTAAAACATAGTGGTATCTAATCATACTGTTACTATTATATAATTACGAAATATATTTATTTGTCCTGGCTTTTTAATAATTTAAAACTATTTCTACTAATATACAGATTTTTGTTGACAAACAGAAAGCGGTGATATACTGTATACAGCCGGCGGGGTGTAGTCCCCCGCCTGACTGCCTGAGCAACACTGAGGACCAAGGCAGTTCCCTGTTTGTGTGTAAGGCTGGCTGACGCAATACATATTATACTTTCGTTTCATCTACCAATACCAAAACTCCAATTCACGCAATTCGACTGGGTGAGCATTAGGGGATTAATGTAATCTGCAAACTTAGTGATGACATGCAACAGATCAATATTTACGTCTTTAACAAACAATATAGGATGTCTATGGCTCTACGTTTGCCAGCCGTCCGGCTGGCTCAGTTGGTAGCGTGCCTGATTCCCATCTTGAAGGTCTCGCGTTCAATCCCCGCTCAGATTGAAAAGTTTTTCTGGGATACAGCCGGCGGTTACCATCTCCCCAAGAGCAAGGGGGATGGGTTGTTGTTGTTGTTGTTGTTGTTCCCTAAGCTGCCTGGCCGAACAGCCCCGAGTCCCTGAGAAAGGCCATGGCCACGATCGGGCTTTCCCACAGAGCTCTCATTGAGTGTAGATTGTGTTGTTGGCGTAAGTGGTTGTGTGAAATGCAGTCTTCTATGATGTGTTTAATGGTATGGGGTGCTGTGTTACATCCCGGGCAGGCGTCGACAACGGAGTCATCCAGTCTCTTCTGATAGCTCAGGAGAGCTGGATGGTGTCCGCATCTCAGCCTGGCCAGGTGGACTCTATCCTCGCGAGGAAGGGAGGATTCGGAAGGATGGATTTCGGGAGGTCGTGCATGCAACTGCGTGTTGTCTGTGAGTGAGTGGATGGATCGGTGAGAGATATGAGTATGGATGTGCTTCTGGAAGTTGGTTCGGGGTGGGCAGGGAGGGAGAGAGGACAATAATTGTGTGTGATACCGTGTGCTGGGTGTTGTTTTGATATTTCTTGGTGTCTGTGGGTGTGTTGCCATGTAGTTTAGTGGGTGGTCTTGGTTCGTGGAGGCTGCTGCCAGGAATTGAGTGCCTCTCATGTCCAGATGGTCTTTGACTTTGAGGATTTTGGTTTCTTGATGTAGGTGATCTGTGGGTGAAGTAGCTGTGCAGCCTGTAATGATCTTCAGGGCTTTGTTTTGAATAGTCTGTAAGGTCTTATGATGTGTTTCAGCTAGGTTTGAAGCCCAGGCTGGGATTGCGTATTCCACCACTGATCTTATGTATTGTTTATATACTGTGGTGGTAGTTTCTTTGTTGTGTCCAAATTTTGTGTGAGCAAGTGACCTGAGGGCGTTAAGTCTGGGTGTCAGTTTCTTTTTAATGTTTGTGGTGTGCTGTTTGAATGTCATATGAGTATCATATGTTACTCCTAGGATTTTGGGTGTGTGTGTATGTGTTAGGGGTGTGTTGTTTATGGTGAGTTGAGGGATGTATTCGTGTTCTCCTGTCCAACTTGTGAGCAGGGTTGCGGTGGATTTGGCTGGGGCTAGATTAAGTCTGTTTGTAGTGCACCAACCATGTAGTGTGTTGAGATAGGGTTGAAGGAGATCTGTTGCTCTTTTTGGGTCATGGTGTGTGCATGTGAGTGTTATGTCATCTGCATAGGAGGCTATGTTTATTTGGGGCGTATTGGGTGTAGTTATATCGTGCATGTACAGATTGAAGAGTGCGGGCGATAGGACGGATCCTTGTGGGACTCCGTTTGGAAAGTTTCTGATTTTAGATGACTGACCGGCAAAAGATACGTGTGCACATCTGCCTGCTAGGAAGTTGGCCAGCCACCTTTTTGTGTTGTTGTGCATGTTTGTGTTGTAGATTTTGTTTGTTAGATTGTGGCGGGGGATGGCATCGAAGGCTTTACTAATGTCGAGTGTGGCTAATAGTGATCTGTGTGGTGGTCTAGCTGAGTTGATGCCGTCGAAAGCTCTTTGTGTAAGGTCTGTGAGAAGAGTGTTTGTGGAGTGCAGTGGCCTAAAGCCATGTTGTGTTGGAGCTAGGGGTAGGTCAGGTGTAATTAGTTGTAATACTAGGCGTTCCATGACTTTGGAGGGGGAGCAAAGAAGTGTGATGGGGCGGTGCGAGGAGGGTAGCGTGGGGTCTTTGTTGGGTTTGGGGAATGTGATGATGATACCATGCTTCCAAATGTCTGGTATTGTGTTGTGTGAATAGCTGTAGTTTGATATGTTAGTGAGTGCTTGTATGCCTTGTGGTCCCAGGTGTCTGAGGTGTATGTTGCTTATGTTGTCTAGGCCACAGGCGGGTGAGTGCTTGAGATTGTTGATGATATGCTTTGTCTGGTGATTGGTGAAGGGTGTATAGTCAGGGTCTGTGGGGAATTGTCTCTTACGTCGGATGACACGTCGGTCGTCTTTGTGAGGTTTTAGGTGGCTGACATGTGAAAAGTGATTGATGAGAGTGTTTGCTTGTTGTTTACATGAAGGAGTAGAGTCTGTTGTTGTGATTGCAGCATGTGATTGTGTTGTGTTGCTGTTGGAAAGTGTGATGCTGTTTAGTGTTTTGTAGAGTTTTTTGGGGTTTGTTTTGTGATCAAGTGTTTGTAGGAAGTTATTCCAATTTAGTTTTTGTTGTTCTTGTATTTTGTTGTTAGTTTGATTGTTGAGTGCTTGAATTTGTTGTGTGATGTCTTGTGTGTGGGGTGCTGGGGAGTGTTTCAGTATGTCGTGTTGTCTGATGAGGTTTTGAATTTCTGGTGTGAAGTTGGGGTTGTGTCTTTTCCTGTTACCTCTTGGAATGTGTTTCTTGTCAGCGTTTTGGATAGTTTTATTGAGTATGTGTACAGCATTGTTGATGTTAGTGATGGGTGTGCTGTTTAGAGTTGTGAAGTGTTGTTCTGTCTCATTTGTGAATGCTTCCCAGTTAGCTCTTTTATAATTGGTGTATGTGTGTTTGTGGCTAGCTGGGGTGAGTCTGGTTTTGGTGGTGATAATGATCGGGAGGTGGTCAGAGCCTAAGGTTCTGACCACCCTCCAGGATGTTGTGGGGGCGAGTTCTGTGGAGCAAAAGGTGATGTCTGGAGATGATGGGTTATAGAGGGCTTGGTGAGGAATATGGGTATGTTGATGGATGTCGTTAAGGATGATGAGGTTATTTGTTTGGTTTTGTAGTACCAGCCCTCTGTCTGTGTCGGGGTTGTCGACAAACCAGGCCGACGTCTTGGCGTTGAAGTCACCACCCAGGATGATGTGTGGGGTGTGTGGGGTGTTTGTGATGTGTTGTAAGTGTGGTCTGTATTCATTTGGTACTGTAGGGGATGTTTGGGGAGGGATGTATGTGTTTATGATGGTTATGTTGGAGTTGTTGCCAGTGCGTATTTTAATTGATTGTATTTCTGTTGTGTTATCATTTGGGGGGAGGAGGGATTTGGTTTGTACACTGGTTACTATGTATGATATTTCTTTGTGTACCAGGGTGATGAGTCCACCGCCCCCGCCGACAGCCCGGTCTTGTCTGATGGTGGTGAAATTATGAAATGTGGGTGTTTTTTGTGTTGTGCGGAGTTTTGTTTCTTGTAAGATGGCAATGTGTATGTTGTGTTGTTTGATGAAGTGTGAGAGTTCGTGTTTCTTTGTGTTGATGCCATCTATGTTCAGTTGAAGAATGTTAATGTTGTGTGCACGATGTATGTTGGGTGCTGCTGCACGAGGATGGGGTGGGGGTGAGGGTGAGGGAGGGGCTGGGGGTTGGGAGGGGTGAGGTGGGGGTGGGGATTGGGGAGCAGGAGATGGGGGTTGGAGTGGATTAGGAGGGGGTGTGGTGTGTTGAGTTGAGGATGTGGATGGTATGGGAAGGTTAGGTGGGTTAGGGAGGAGAGGTGGACGGGTTTTAGGGGGGGGAGTGGATGATATGGGAAGGTTAGGTGGGTTGGGGAGGAGAGGTGGACGGGTTTTAGGTGAGGGATTTGACTGGGAGAGGGAGGGGCATGAGGAACAGGTCCAGGTGTTTGTGTAGTGTTTCTTGGAGGCAAGTGTTGTGCAGGTGAAGTGGGTCCAGTTCCCGCATGAATTGCAGAGAACTGAACCCTTGGTATGGCGACTCGAAGTGATGGGTTTTGAGCAAGTTGGACATATGTATGTGTACGTGGGTCCTGGGTTGCTCTCAATGTCTCCGGCTAGAAGAAGTCTTCGAGAAATGACAGCCGGAGAGTCATTTCTCGGTGTAGGAAAAACTGTGTGATGTGTGTGGTGTGAGAGGTGTGGAAATTCCCGGCGCGACCGAAGCCGCTCCAAGGACCCGTGCCCCCAGGGAGGGGGCAGGGGATGGTTGTGACGGTTTGGCTCCCGAAACTGCTCCCCGCGGCCGGCATCCGGTTTTCCTCCACTGGTCGTTGATTTTGTCTTCGGCCGTGGAGGGTCGGCAGCCATCCGCGGTTGGCAGCCTCGGGAGGTGGCCCCACGGCGTAGACGCCGCCACATCAGGACAAGGGGGATGGGTAATGGTCTCTGGTAGACTAAAGAAAGCCAAGCGCTTGTGAATCCTCGAAGGAGGAGATACGGGCGCTATATAAGTAACCAGAAGATTATTATATGTTCTCAACATTTTATAAAACAAACTCTAGCAACTTGAGAGAACATGATCATTGACGCCTGAAACCGTGATGGGAATCGGTAATTAAGTTGGGGATTTCCAGGTACTGTATATCATTTCAACTATTTCATATAGTAGCATCTCTTCTAATAGGTTTAATATGATAAACGTCAACCTAAGTGACCAATAAGTCTTAGGCCTCTCAGAATTTCATTTCTTAAAGAATGGGATCACATTGACTAAATTTCATTCTAGAGGGACCTCTTTGGGAAGAAAGCCATCTGGAACTGATGACTTGAACCTACTGTACTTATATATATATATATATATATATATATATATATATATATATATATATATATATATATATATGCCTACCTTTATGTGATACATATATTTCTGCTAAGAACTTCACCTTCATGTCAGGGACTTGACATATAATGTCATGAATATGGGAAAGGTGAGACACGCAATGACATGACATAAAATGATTATAGTTATAGGACTAATGACACAAACAACAAATCTGATCACCCTGCCCACGCCAAACCAGTTTCCAGAAGCACACCCATATTCATATCTCACTGTTCCATCCAATCACTCAAAGACAACGCACAGCTGGAGGCACGACCTCCCGAAATCCATCCTTCTGAATCCTACCTTCCTCGCGAGAACAGAGTCCACCTTGCCAGGCTGAGATGGGGGCACCATTCAGTTCTTTTGAGATATCAGAAGAAACTGGATTACACCATCGTCGACACCTGTCCAGGATGCAACACAGCACCCCAAACAATTAAACATCATATAAGACTGCATTCCACACAAATCACTTACGCCAACAACATAATCTACACTCCTTGAAAGCTCTGTGGGAAAGCCTGATCTTGGCCATTGCCTTCCTTAGGAACTCGGGGCTGTTCGGCCAGGCAGCCTAAAGAACGACAAGAACACCATGTGTTATATCTTTGCAGCATTGGACGGATCGTAGAATACTGCCGAGCCACAGAGGTTTACATCGCAGGTCCTCACACACGTCTGCTTGAGACAGAATACACGGTAAAAAAGTGTGTTAAATACTCTATGGGCTCACTGAAGGCTAATCAGGTCCTTGCATCAACCCTGTGTTTACATTGGGGACATCTGGTTTCAAAGGCTTGGATGACCTAGTGTAGATGGTACGCTCCCAACTAGTGCCAGAGCACTGGATTCGAAAGATGGGGGTGACCTGAATGATACCCTTCCAACTAATACCAGACTGCCAGCCCTAGAGGGGATTTCAAAACAGTCTCTTTATACTAGGATCCGGATTATACTATTTGGTGAAACAGAGGAACAGGATGTAAGGAGACTTGCCCATATGTCTCTTCCCGGGGGGAATCGAACCCTGCTACTCATGATAGCAGGTACAGCCACACTCTATTTTAATAGTATCATATATTCTTAATTTTCCCGCCAACCACAGTGTTATTCCCCTAATTTCCTTTCTTCTCTCTCTTTCTCCTTTTACTTGATTTAAACAATGATTTGTGATATTATGGGAATCACTCATTGTTTTCAGGTGTCCCTTTGCTCCTTTTCTCCCATCCTTCCACCCCTGCTCTTCCTTTTAGGGGAGGATGGGCGCATTTATTTGCTTATTTATGTATCTTTCTATTATTTGTTTTTTGTTTTAGTTTTCTTCCTAGACTTCCATCAAACTTTAAAATACACCCCCTAGACCCCCCTTCAAGATGAATTTGTAAACATTTTCGATAAAAAAACTGACCTGGCCGAAGGCCGGTTCCTTTTAAAGATAGAGGCTCACTATCGATCGACAGGGAAAAAAATCGACACCTAAATGGCACGAAAGATCTTGATATCGATCAAGAAATGGGACGAAAGGTCTTATAATCGACAAACTAATGGAGCGAATGTCTTAAAATCTCAAAACTAATGGGGCTAAACATGAGGGAGAAGGGGTCCATAAAATCCGGCCATCCCCCCTTAACACAGTCAGTAATATGTTGATATTTATATTCTATTTTTAGATAACAATAGGATTGCTTCGATGCTAAGGTGCTCTGATTCCCACTGATATTTCCAAAGCTGATTACAATCGAAAACTGATATCTATAGTTAAAATAGGAAAGGTGTTATCGATAGAGTTGTCGATTATATAATATAACAAACACTGATCCTGTTGGAGAGTCATTCGTGTTTTGTTTATGATTTCCTATATCCATGTTTGTCGCTCTCTATACAATTTTGTTTACTTTTTGCTATGCATTTTTAATTTAGTTATATGGCATTTCTGTTTCTATTTATGGAGTCTCTCTCTTGTCTTAGTATTTGTCTCTTTCTTTGCCTGTACTCTAAGGGCCCTTTATACCAAATGAATTGTTTGATATTGTATGTAGAATTCAAATAACAAAAACAATGGATTTCATAGTTCTCGAGTATTAGAATTGCAATTTTGTATATTATGTTACAATATCAAATAGAGGTACTGTATATTTGACACACATTGTAACGAATAATGCAATCACGGTAGAATTAATAATAGTGGTGTTAAAACTGGTTTTATAGGACTGTATACAACAAACTTAAAACTTCCCTTAAATCAGTTCAGTTTATATATTAATTATATACCTACAGTTGTCCAGACACTATATTTCGTATTTCGCTCATGCATTACTCGATTATAAAATACCAATCTCTCTCTTTCTCTTTATTGGTGCATTGCTATAACTTATGTATTGGTTTCCAATTCTTTCTTTCCCCGCCCATTCGTTGACAATAAATTGAATATTTACGCAACGTATTCATTTCATTGGAGAGAGAAAGAGAGAGAGAGAGAGAGAGAGAGAGAGAGAGGGAGGAATGTCCATTGGAAATTGTGTGCTATATTGCTTTACGTTTTTCTATTTATATTCCACCCTGCATTTTGAGAGCGATATTTTGTATAGCTTTTAATGGGATTGCAATCATCTATATTATTAAATCAGTTCGTGTGTCTGTCTGTGTGTTCTTAATAGGCGACCACAGTTTTGGACCTGGGGAGCTGAAACTTTGCATGTGGGTGTCAATTGACCTGGGTCAGGTCATAGAGGGGGCGAGGCCACGATCGGAGGTCGTTTCGAGACCGAAATTGAAAACAAATTGAAAAAAGTGGCCGTTTGGGGCAGAACGAGGCCTCCGATCGAAAAGGTGTATGGAACGAAAGTTGTTCGCAGCCCCCCAAAATGGGGGTACGGATGAGGTCAGATCCAAAATAGGAGGTCATTTAGCGGCCGAAATCGAGGTCGCCGTTTAATGAGGCACAGGGAGGTCGAGGCCGGTGATTATGGTAGTAGTAGTATTGTGATGATTGTGGTAGTAGTGATTGATTATGGTAGTAGTAGTGGTGGTAGAATTTAAACCCGGGGAACTCCGGGTACCCCTGCTAGTATTATAGAATGGCCGATATCAGTGTGTGTGTGTGGGTGTTTGTGTATGTATGTGATTAATTGAGTATAGTGTTTCCAATATCAATAATTTTGGAAATTGTTATACCCTGAAGCTAGTGATCCCATCGCGTAACACACGAGAGAGAGAGAGAGAGAGAGAGAGAGAGAGAGAGAGAGAGGGGGGGGGGGGGGAGGTGCTTATCAGAATAACGCCTGATACTAACATATATAAAACACAGAAGAAACATGGGAACGAGGCACAAACAACCGTCGGTATAGAAGTGGACGAGATAATGAGGAAAGTATCATCACCAACATCATTATCAGCGAGTTACTTCACTACAAGACAAAGGCTTTTCCCAAACGTTTCCACTCTAACTGGACAGATGTTAGGTTGTTCCATCCCACCCTAGCAAACTTTCATATCTCATCCCTCAATCTGGATCCCTTAACCCCATATCTAAGTTCCTATTATGATGCTTTAGTAGTTCACATGTTATCAGCTTTCTAAATGTATAACAAGCCCATGACCACTTCTTTTTGTAATAGTAATTAAAATACCGCGAAAACAACAGCAAGAGACATCACCAGAACCGCAGAAGAAGGCGAAGACAGAAACTCCCAACCGACGAGTCGCGGCGCTCTGCCAAGTCGCGCCGGACGGAGAGCGAAAGGTCTCGCCGACAAATCAACGCCCCAGTACACCAGGCAGGACAATCACCCACAATACCCCCATGAAGAGGAGAATATTATTTAGCCAGCCCTTCTGGTCCCCCTGTGATAGGGGTCCCCGTCTCTGGTGATAGCTGTTCCCCTGGTATCTAAAATGGGTGTGGTCCCCCTGTAATAGGGGTGTTTCTGGTGATAGCTGTCCCCCTGGTATCTAAACGGGATGTGGTCCCCCTGTAATAGGGGTGTCTGGTGATAGTTCTCCCCCTGGTATCTAAACGGTGTGTGGTCCCCCTGTAATAGGGGTGTCTGGTGATAGTTCTCCCCCTGGTATCTAAACGGTGTGTGGTCCCCCTGTAATAGGGGTGTCTGGTGATAGCTCTCCCCCTGGTATCTAAAAGGGGTGTGGTCCCCCTGTAATAGGGGTGCCTGGTGATAGCTCTCCCCCTGGTATCTAAAAGGGGTGTGGTCCCCCTTAATAGAGGTGTCTGGTGATAGCTCTCCCCCTGGTATCTAAAAGGGGTGTGGTCCCCCTGTAATAGGGGTGTCTCTGGTGATAGCTGTCCCCCTGGTATCTGAAAGGGGTGTGGTCCCCCTGTAATAGGGTTGTCTCTGGTGATAGCTGTCCCCCTGGTATCTGAAAGGGGTGTTTCCGGGTGGATGGGACTCGATAGCCTTGGCGGGCAACCTATCTAGGGGAAAAAACCCTACACAAATTACCGATGGGCGACACGCTAATCGGTGCCACTTACAGGTGGCGATTTTTATAACATACAATACAACAACAACCATCGAAGACCAACAATGATCCATGTATTCTTGTGTTTCCTTTTCTCCCTACCTCACCATATAACTCGGGGAGAATAGAGAAGTAGAAGTTAAGAAGAAACGCGTATCTTCACCACCGAAGTAAGCAATGCCAGATGAAATCATTATATGCCTGTATGAAAACTATGTTATGCAATAAGATGTGAACCTATACCTCAATAGATCTTGGAACACTGTTTTTCCACACATACAGTATATACACATGCCTTTTTTTGACACTCTTCAACTAGTTTTGCTAGTTACACAAACCACACATGCTTCTTTCTACATAAGAATACCCTGTACCCAATTGTCTCCACGTAAAAATAACGCGGGAGATCTGCCGCTCACGCGCCCCGAGAGAGGGCTCTCCGTACGTTTAAATACCGTGTGTACACCCAGGCCTACCAACACGAACCGGGAGAGTTAGATACGCACACACTCCTGTAGACAACACCACGCCGAGGGAGATTTACATATTCTTATACCTAAAATTACTACCAACCAAGATCCGTAGTAAAATCCAACCACCACCACCACGAGGAGGGAGAAGGATAAACGCTGTCTCGCGCGCATCATAGCCATCATTTGTCAGGTGCGCACGACACACCTTCATTGCACCCGACACCACCAATTCTCCCCGAGAATCAGAAGTTCAGAATTCATTCACTTCACTCACTATTATTGTTTTCCAGAGTTCTATTGAAGTAATATAAACCCCCTATGAAGTTATAAGTAAACCTTGATAAAGTAGCCTACTCTAGGAGCTAAAATTGACCTTACTCATCACACCACCACCGAGTAATGTCATTATATTGAAGGAGACCTTGACCAGTAGAACAAGAAGGGTTCAAGGACACCATCTAGGATACCTCCTCATGCCCTTACCATCCTAGAGGTACCGGGGGAGTGCACTCAGTAACCCGCAATACCAGTTCAGGATTTCTGAGGAAAGTCAAGCAATTTTGAGGCTTCAAAAGTAATGGCATGCCACCTTATGAAGTCTTCAGATTACCCTTCATTCAGTTGGACTGACCGGCCTGCCGAAAGCCCAAACATAGTGTCTGTGAGTAAAATCCTATACTAGGGATCTTTGTTAGCCAGAGGCCTGCCCAGCTAACATAGAGACTCTACTTAGGCGGTTCCTAGCTAGTCTAGTGGGAAAGTGTACGGCCTGCCGAAACTTTCTTCTTAGACTACAAGTCCCCGTTAACTGTGTTCTGTCCCAGGAACTCTGTCCTCATCTGGCATGCCACTGAGATACACAGATACTGAGACAGTGACCTCCAAACCCTATACTAGGGATCTCGTTAGTCAGAGGCATGCCCAGCTAACGTAGAGACCCTACTTAGGCGGTTACTAGCTAGTCTAGTGGGAAAGTGTACGGCCTGCCGAAAATGTCTTCTTAGACTACAAGTTATCGATAGCTGTGGCCTGTCCCAGTAACTCTGTCTTCATCTGGCATGCCAGAGAGACACACACCTACTGGGATAGGAACAACTTTCCTAAAGGGTTAGGAAGAGAGTTACCGGCCTGCCGCTCTCTCTTCTTGATTCTGAGGATGGGAAAGAGGATACCGGCCTGCCGCTCCTGCTTGTCAATCTCGCTAAGGAAAGCCCACACCAGCACCATCTCTAAAAGAAGTTGAGGTGTACGGCCTGCCGTCCTCAATATTCTCTAGAGTGGGAAGGCACAAGTGTCCTGATAGAGGAACTCTGTTGACGTCTGGCATGCTGGCGTAAACATAGTCTCTATTGGCAGGCTTCACTTTTCATAGTAAAAGTAGAGAGACTCCAGCCTGCCGCCCTCTGTGGTTCTACTGAGTCCAAGTGAACACTTGTACGAAAGTGTCCTTGTCGAGGAACTTTGTCGTCGTTCGGCATGCCGATGTGACATTGGCTCCACAGCGAGGTTATATTTTCTCTAGTGAAGAGTTGAGAGACTCCGGCCTGCCGCCCTCTCTATTCTTCATTATTGAAAGTGGACACTGCCACTCTGCACAGGTAGTCTCAAGCCTCTGAGACCGGTGTGTTAGAGACAGGGCTTGGCGAGATACCCTCACGGGCACTCTGCAGAAACAAGTCCTTGGTGCACTGAGTCTGTAGCATCCCACACGACTCTGTAACTTAAAGGTTTAAACTCCGCCACGGGTCCCCCGAACCTCTCATAAAGATCAGGGCAGACAGTAAGAACACTCACACTGAACTTACTGCGTTCGTCCGATATCGACCACATAAGACTCGATATTTAAGATCCTAGCCCGAGAGTACCTTAACAGGACTTCATCAACGGTTGATATACCGATCAGAACAGTCGAGTAGTTTCTCCTACCTCTGAAATACTCGCGTTAGTTCGGTATGGTACCCAACAGTAATTTGCCAGACGGTTACTATATGTTACGGAGCCATACTAAAGATCTCAAGCCCAATCAACCCATCTGTAACTACTCCACACAGCTGACCCACCTAGACAGCCCACGGGGAAGCAGAAGACGAGAACCAACCACCTCCTGAAGTGTTCACAGGAGAAATCACCAGAGAAGTTACCACGCCGAGAGATCAAGAGAAGAAGATAAAGTGACAAGAAGTAGGAAAAGTGCCGAGTGAGGAGAAATAAATAGAGTCCCTCAATAGTATCTAAAAAGTGAATAAATACTCCTAAGTCCAAATAATCGGAGTAGAACGAAAAGAATTAGTTCGCCGAATAGCGCAGCAAAAATCAAGAATATCTAACCCCATAAGAGTAAAAATCTAAATTAGTGATACTTAAGCTGATTTTCGACGTTCAGCGACTCTGGCTAAAAATCCAAGTTTTCTCCAGAAATAAACAGAGTTTTTCCAAGAGTGCCTTAACTACTAACTACATGTGTTAATAATCGGGTTAGGAAGCTACGAGTCGTACATGCCTACATTACGCATGATCCAGAAGAACAATTAGCCACCAAACAGTGATTCAATTCTGAATTATTTTATTTTAACCTACTTTTGAGAAGTCAGCGACTCTGCCAAAATTCACCAGAGTGTTTGAAAATACTTCAGAGTCCACCATCGACTCTACGTTTTCTATACGACACGGCCGCATACCTACTAGGGGTACTTGACCTTGAACTTGAACCACAGTGACATTCCTGAAGAAAAGGGACAGTGTCCACCCCACTCCTAAAAATACTTCTCCCTCAATATGCTCCCAGTGTTTTAAAGTTTCTCGATTACAAGTGAAGTTGGACAGAATACCTGCTCCCTATCTAGCTCCGCAACTGTGCTAGGAGTCAGTGATAAACTTAAGTACTATTCACTGGCAGTGATACGTGTCCCATATTTTTGGTTCCAGATTATTTCTCATATATAGTGAAGGAGAAATAAAGCTGTATTATTAAACCATATTTTGCGATATACTTATCCTCTATTTTCTTTTATTTTATATGTACTTATTTGAACTTGTAAGTCCCAGTGAAGTAGAACTCACCTGTATCCATTGTTAATCCTGCATAAAATCAGGGCATAACAGTAATAATAACATGTTCTACTTGCGTATGTGCTCTTATCTCGGAGGGTCTCTTCTTGCCTCTCCAAGGTGTACGTAACATTGGCCTGTCGCTTCCACTGTGGGAACTCTTAAGATTGTATTCTAGGCACTTTGTTATACTCAAATGTTGTTATCCATACATTAACAGAGAGAGAGAGAGAGAGAGAGAGAAAAAAAAAAGTAGAGATATATGGAGAGTTGGCATATGTGAAGGAATACAACATCTGGAAAATACACATGCAATGATAACAGAGTAGAAGAAAAGGCAAATATGTAAATACAAACATATGTAAAAGGGAAGTTGGGGGAGCAAAATAGCAAAATATAGATACAGAGAAATCTACCAAAATTGAAAACCTATACTGATGGGAACTAACAAAAAACCTACAAGGTTTCTCTTGAGGAAATATCGTTCCTTCCCTATAGCGTGCGCGAAGGACGCGCAGGTACTCTCTCCTGGTGTTATGTATGTCCTTTTGTCACAGTATTTGTGGTGGTCTGTACGGCTGTAATTCTTACTGTTGGCATAACAAACCTCATTATGACTACCATCAACACTACCACCATTAACAACACTACATATTTCACAAACATCTTTATCATCAACACCCCCATCATCATCACCAAAACGAACATACTATCACCACCTACAGTACATCTTCATAAGATTTTTTTTTTTTTTTTTTGAGACAATGAACGGAGAAAGGAAAAACACAGATAAAACAAAAAGGTCCACGTGCCTAAAGGCATCCTTCATTCATAAAATGTTTGTAACAACTGGATTTAAACATTTGTAGATTGTAAGTTTGTCTCGCTACTCACTACCACCTCTCACTACTCACTACCACCACTGTCCACTATAATAACTATCACCATCTTGACATTTACCATCATCATCACTACCAGTGATGATGTCTAGCAAACCTCTGCAGGAAGGAGAACGTGGGATTCGTCGACACCTGGGACAATTTCTACTACGATGACTATTTGTTTTCGGACGATGGAGTTCATCTGAACCAGGTGGGAGCAGCACGTTTTGGGCGTCTTCTCAACGATGCGGTGAAGGATTTTCGGAGAAGAAATCGACTCAGCACAGGACAACCAGGAAGGAGGACCGAAGACAGCGAGGACGGCAACCTACAAAGGAATTAAATACTAATCCGTCAAGAACCGCGAATTTGGATAAAGCTCCACCAACACGACCCAAATTCAAAACCGCCAGGGATAATGACCGAGGACCGAGGACAGCCATGAATGTAAATGTAGATCCGACCAGAACCAAAAATTCGATGAAAGAACTTTCTGTGAGTTCTAAAACTGCAACTTTAAAGGTTTTCTATGCAAACGCTCGTAGCATACGCAATAAATTTTCAGATTTAGAGGAACTAGTGTTTACAGAAAATTATGATGTGATTGGCATAACAGAATCTTGGCTCAATACAGAAGATAGAGACTTTTTAGCAGAGTATTCACTTCCCGGTTATGTAATGTTTGAGAACAGCCGAATAAATTAAAATGGAGGTGGCGTTTTATTTTATATCAAAGAAAGTCTTAACCCGACCCTCGTGTCAAAACCTCAAATTGTGAACGTCGACACATCTTTTGTGCTAATAAAGAATAATAAAGGTACAAAACTAATACTTGCATTAATATACAGACCTCCAGCTCAATCAGTGCAAACTGACCGAGAAATTTACGAACAAATTGCAGATGTAAGTAACTCACAAGATACCGTAATTTTTGGCGACTTTAATTTACCTGTGACCAAGTTGGGCAATACTCTTACTTCACACTCCGGACATGACTTGTATACGAACTTGCAAGAGAGTTCGCTTTATCAATTTGTTCGAACGCCGACCCGTGGAAATGACGTCCTTGACCTTGTACTTGCAACAAAAGAAGAATTGATAGAGAATTTGAATGTTGGTGATGAATTCAGTAACAGCGACCATCGTACGATAACTTTCACTTTAAAGTTTACTAGTAACGAACCAAATAGTAGCATCGAAAAAGTCCCTAATTTCAAGAAAGCAAACTTCCATAAACTTAGAGCTATGTTTAAAGAAACTGACTGGAGCTTTTTAATTAACAATAACGACATAAATACATCTTGGAAGTTATTCGAAACCACTTACCTAAAACCAGTGCAAGACTGCATACCATCGAAAATACGGCGTCCAGGCCATAATAATAAGCCCAAATGGTGGAATAAAGATATTTCAAACTGCCTGCTTGCTAAAAAATTTGCTAATGATAGATTAAAATCCTCACAAAATGACGAAGAACGGGTGAAATTTGTAGAGCTACGACGCAAAGCCAAAAAGTTAATTAAGCAAAGTAAAAAGACCTTAGAGTTACATATTGCGAATCAAAGTAAAACAAACCCGAAAGAATTCTATAGTTATATCAGAAAGAAAAAAGTAGTTACTTCAACTGTTGCACCGTTAGTTGATGAAAATGGAGAATACACCAAAGACGAAGTACAAACGAGTAATGCCCTCAATACCTTCTTTGTATCAGTTTTTACAACAGAAGACCTCAGTGATATCCCTACACCATCGCCGATTCAGATTGATAATTCAGATGTTCTAAGCAATATCACCGTTACAGAGAGAGAAGTATTGAATTGTTTAGATAAACTCAAGGTAAATAAAACGCCAGGACCTGATACAATCTCGCCTAGAGTTCTACAGGAAGCTAAGGATGAGCTCTCCATACCACTGACATTACTATTCAATAAATCCTTGCAGTCTGGAACTATGCCTGATCAGTGGAAGCTAGCCAACGTAACACAGATATTCAAAAAAGGCAGCAAATCCCTACCCAGTAACTATCGTCCAATTAGCTTAACCTCAGTTGTATGTAAAATGCTAGAAACGGTCATACGAGACAGACTCGTAAATCACTTAGAGGAAAATAACATACTTAACACCTTACGAGCGGCCTATGCGGTTTATTTATATGTACCGCCCAGCGGGGTGTTTTTAGCCAAAATAGGGCTGTTTACGTGATCATTTTCATGCCTAAATAAGACCCAGAACGTAAAACAAGTACCTATCCCTGAAAGGGCATAAACAGAGCTTTCGAATGACACCATAACGATCCTTTTATGATGGCTAGTTTTCTTGCAATAACCGTGCAACGCGAGTGCAAAAAGCATGTAATTAGCCACTTTCCCGATACAATTCCTTATATAGCGAGTGAGAGAGGGAGGAGGGAGCTGGGATTCGTGTCAGTATGTTCGCCGCGGTGGTCTGGAGCAGTCATACGCTCGCTACTCTCCTGCCACCACTTGTCTCTCTCTCTCAGCAACATTACGTGCTGAAATTGCCACTCGACCTATGTCGAGCGCCGCCACATAGTCCAGCTTTATTTAACTCGACTTATGTGGTGAGCCGCTAATTAAGGGTTAAAGATACTCAACACGGCTTTCGTAAAAAACGTTCCTGTTTAACAAACCTCTTAGACTTCTTCCACGTTATCCTCAACCTCTACGATGAGAGTAAAGCTGTAGATATTATATACCTTGATTTTCAAAAGGCCTTTGTCAAAGTTCCCCACAAACGTTTACTGCTAAAACTAAAAGTGCATGGAATACAAGACGGTGTGTTGAAATGAATAGAAAATTGGCTCAGCAACAGAAAGCAAAGAGTAGTCATAAACGGTAAGGCATCTAAATGGACCAATGTAAGTAGCGGGGTACCCCAGGGATCGGTACTAGGCCCAATTCTCTTTCTAATTTACATCAACGACATAGATGAGGGTCTCACCTGTACAATCTCAAAATTTGCTGACGATACAAAAATTGCAAATAGCGTACTCTCAAAAGAACAAGTTGACGATATGCAACACAATCTAGATATATTGTCATGTTGGGCCCAAATTTGGCAAATGAGTTTCAATGCGGATAAATGTAAAGTACTACATGTCGGATACCTAAATGAGAAAGCAAACTATTCGATGAATGGCACTCAGCTTAAGAATGTAAACAGAGAAACCGATCTGGGAGTAACAATATCGAGTAACCTAAAACCGAGTCAACAATGTTCAGAAGTTGTTAAGAAGGCAAACAAAATAATTGGCTTTATAGGCAGGTCATTTGAGCATAAATCCAAAGAAGTTATCCTAACCCTTTACAATTCCTTAGTCCGCCCTCTTCTGGAATACTGCGTTCAATCCTGGTGCCCTTATTACCAAAAAGATATAAACAAGCTAGAACGAGTTCAACGTAGAGTTACCAAAATGATACCTAGCCTAAAGAACAAACCATACGAAGAGCGTCTTAGAGAATTAAATCTATTTCCTTTAACCCAGCGCAGATTAAGAGGTGACTTAATTCAAGTGTTCAAAATCATCAAAGGCATCGACAATATGAACTGTAGTAAGTACTTCACTATCAACCAATCTAATTACACGCGGGGAAACGGTTGCAAAATTATTGGTAAATCTTTTAACTCGCACGAATCTAAGAATTTTTTCTTCAATCGAGTTGTCAACTTGTGGAATGGGCTTCCCCGAAACGTTATAGACTGCATCACCGTTGATTCATTTAAACTCCGCCTAGACAAATATCTCATCAAACCCGCGACTGACTGCGTTTGTAAATGAATAACTTTATTTTATCCCCCCCTCAGTTACTAACCCATCTGTCCTCTACTAACTTCCTAATCCTGCCACAGACATTAGTTCCAGGGCAGTAATTCCCTTTCCAATGTTCCCTTACCCACTCTAAACCACTGTTTGGACACTTGATCCTCAGTGTTTTGGAGGACAAGCAACCTAGAAGGGTCACTAGATATGTTGTTGCTTGATTTCCTTTGTACTCCTTTGTACCATCATCCCAGCTGTTCTTAGCTGCCACTTCCTTCCCCCCCCCCCCCCCCACACACACACATTCTTCCTGTCAACAACCATCAATGTCCTTGGTTTATATCCTTCCCTTTAAGTTTGGTCACCTTTCAATCCATTCTTTTTCTTTTCACTTGTATTACAATACTTACATACTGCGAAACTTTAACCAGGTCGTCCCTTTATATATGTGTGCCAAACTGCAGGATGTGAATGTTTACATAAATATTCAAAGATGGAAATATTACATGCCAAAACAACGCAATGTCGGCCATTACAAATGCAGGTATATGTCATGTTAAAATGATGTTTCTCATACATTTCTCCATTGGATTGGCCCGTCTGTCACACATCACACTGCAGCAGCATCATTATGTAATATATATCATATTAGTATTCATGATAGGCTTGTCATGTAATCTCAACAGAGTATCAGTAAAGGAAGTTAATCTTGGCAAACACAGATTATAATCGGTATGTCTTGAAGTAAGATAAATCACCACAACAATATCATTTTCAAAACCCAATTTCAATCTTTAGATATCTCAATGGAGCTAAACTTATATTATCTCTGACTTTGGGGGATGGGCATATTTATTGGCTCATTTATGGATCTATTTTATAATTTGTTTAGTTTCCTCCATCAATCTTAGAAAACACCCTAAGACCCTCCTTCAAGATACATTTTTCGATAGAAAAATATGCTGGTACCTCATAAATTCCAAGTTCGCCAGCGCTCGCCATCGCTCGCTAGGAAAACATTGCAACCTAAATGACACGAAAAGTCTTATTATTGACAAATAAATGGGACGAAAGGTCTTAAAATCACCATACTAATGGGCCGAACGTCTTAAAATCTGAAATTAATTGGGCTTAACATGAAGCAGAAGGGTGACCAGAGAAGCGACCCCTCTCCCCTTAACTCCCTACAAGCGGGGCGTTAGGGGGTGTATCATGGTAGCGCCTGGTGGGTATATTTGACGAAAATTAGCTTCATCCATTCTCATTTTCATGCATAAGAAAGAGCCAGAGCGTAGTACAATTATATATCCGTGACAGTGCAAAGATAGAGCTTTCCAATAAGATCTGAATCATCCCTGTAAAATTTTTGGTTATATTGCATCGATCGTGTACCTGAAGGGGAAACTCGATAAAAGTAGGGGATTTAGGCAGCTTTCTGTGTGCGAGGGAGGGTTTGTGAGATAGAGAGGTCTGGGAGGGATCTCAGATTCTCAATGCACTCCACGCCGACATGGTCTCTCCAACGCTTGATATCTCTCTCAGGGCTCATAATGGCCTCAAAAATGGCAACCGTCATATTACGGGCGCTGCAGGGGTGGCCAATATTTTCTCTCCCGTCATATGACGGGCACCGCAAATTTAGGGTTAAGGCCGATTTACCCATGATTTCGTTGAAAATCACATTAAGAATATTTCAACCAAATGTAATATGTTGGCGTAACCGTTCGAATGTGGACAAAGAATCCTATTAGCAAGCTTACTTTGGAAAGAAACGACTGGTACAAATAATTCCATTTAATTATGTCATACCTTCTTTCTATTCAAATATTTGCTACATTGTTTCTTCTCTCTCTCTCTCTCTCTCTCTCTCTCTCTCTCTCTGTTATCACCATACCAACACCACTCTCCCTGTTGCCTCCCCATTCTAGTTCTCTCTTGTTCTTATCTTTAATCCCAAGCTTTTCTTTCCTTCGCCCTTCCTTTCTTTCTTATCTTGACTCAGGCTCATGTTTCTGTTGTTGGGTTCCGTGTTTATTACTGCAGCTCTATATTGTGTGTGATTCAATCTCTCTCTCTCTCTCTCTCTCATTTTCATTTTCATAAAAAAATAAAGATACTCATTAAGATCGCATGTAATAGCATATTGTTTATACAGTAAATACACTATCTGAATCAAACGATAACACATGTTATTTTGTCTATATAAGTCTATGAATTATGTTTATGTACGCTACACTCAATGAAGAGTAGGAAATGGTGAGTTGAGTGAATGGTTTGAGGTAAAGGTAGGTTTGCGACAGGGTTGTGTAATGTCACCATGGCTGCTTAATATGTTTATGGATGGTGTGGTGAGGGAGGTGAAAAGGAGAACTATGGGAAGAGGATTGGGTTTAGTAGGAAAGAATGGTAGAGATTGGGAGTTGAATCAGTTGCTGTTCGCTGATGACACAGCATTGGTGGCGGATTCTTATGAGAAACTGCAGCGGGTAGTCAAAGAGTTTGGTGTGGTTTGTGGAAGGAGGAAACTGAAGGTGAACGTCAATAAAAGTAAAGTAATGGTGTGTAATAGGGGAGAGCATAGGGTGAATCTAGATGTGTGGCTGGATGGGGAGATATTGGAACAAGTAGAGTGTTTTAAATATCTAGGAGGAACGATAAGCAGGAGTGGAGGTGTGGAAGTGGAGGTAAAACAGAGAGTGTGTGAAGGAAGGAAGGTTTTCGGAGCAATGGGAAGTATGTGGAGGACGAGAAATCTCGGAGTGAAAGTAAAAAGTGCACTGTATCAAGGAATTGTTGTGGCAACAGTGATGTATGGGGCTGAGACATGGTCTCTGAAGAAGAAGGAGAAAAGAGGGCTGGATCTGATGGAGATGAGCTGCTTGAGGAGTATGTGTGGAGTTACTCGTAGAGACAGATTGAGGAATGAAGAGATACGTAGGAGAGTGGGGCAGTAGGAACATTTGTCAGCCAGAGTGGACAGAAGGGTGCTGAGCTGGTATGGTCATGTTGAACGAATGGGAGATGAAAGGCTTACAAAGAGAATATGTGAGTCAGGTACAAGGGGAGATAGAAGGGCTGGAAGACCCCCATTGAGATGGAGAGACTGTGTAAGAAAGGCTTTGGATGATAGAGGAATGACTATAGATCAGGCAGGGGAAGTGGTGGTGGACAGGAGTGAATGGAGAATGCTTGTGAATAGTTGAGTGAACACATGGTCATTTAGAGTAAGGGGTCGGGCGCAAGTTGGACTAGATAATAGTCCATCAGGGGCCTGGCCCGGGGAGACGATTAATATGAAGGGTGCGCCTGGAAGTGTGGTGGGAGGGCTTGTGGCTTTGGCTCCGCTGCATGTCTGCCTGCCGAGATCGGAACCTCTCCGGGTGGTCGGGGGCCGGGGGAGTGCTGGAGCGACCTAGGTGACCCTGGTCTCTGGGTCTTCTCCTGGGTGACCTGGATGTGTGTGAGTTTGTGCTTTTTATCTGTGTCTATTTGTTGTTTTATGTTGTTTTTGTGTTTTCCCTGTTCTTGCTCTGTCTTGAGTCGGCTACCCCCAAAATGGGGATTGGGCCTGAGCATATAGATAGATAGATAGATAGACACTCATATTTATAGCTAGCCTTCCTTGTTTTTGTGTATAAAAGGCAAAACTGACTGTAACAAATGTCCCCTCCAAGGTTGAAAGAGTAATAGAGCTAAAATCAGAGTGCGTTACAGCTTGTTAAGTGAAGTGAAATGAATAGGAGGAGATGTTTTTAGCGAGTTAGTCGGATTTCTTCTCTCTGTATTTGTGAGGCACAAATGGAAACAGCGGGGACAGTCAGGTAAATGAAACAGGAGTTCCAGTAACTCCTTATCATATGCCTATATGTGGCCTCCCCTCATTACAACCTTGCTCGATTGGTGCCTACAATCTCGCCAATCAAACAGCTGAAATGAAATAAACAAATGTCTTGTATTCGTAGGCCTATGTTCAGCTTTTGGAAGCAATAGAACAGGTGAATAAAGTAGTTGGACGGGTTAGGCGGTCATTTGAATTCAAACCTGAACACAAAATTATTCTACCGTTGTATAATTTGTTAGTCTGACATCTGCTGGCATATTATGGACAGTTTTGGTTACCATACTCTAGAAGGGTTACAAAAATGGTATAAATATTGAGAAATAAGTTGTACGAGAAACGTCTTAGAGTGTTGAACAAGAAGGTTAAACATTGAGGGAACTGTCTGTTGCAAACCTTACCGCAAGACTGACTGGGCTAGTGGGCGGCCTTAGTCAGATCATGCGGCCATTGTTGTCAACTCTACGGTGTAGTGTATGTATCTTGCACTTTTACTTTGACTATAACATACATATGATGTTAGTCTGGGTTATTGACAATGTAAAACATAGCTTTCCTATTTTCTATAGACTGCGGAATAAAATTGGATTTATATAATATTGAATATAATAAGATACCTGAGGGTGCCCAACCCCGAAAAGGGTTGAAATAGAGGAGCTATCCGACTGCCAAAGGCTGCTTTCTAGGGGCTATCCTAGCTGATGCTGAGAGGTTTTGTTCTAGTCATGTGGGAGGAGGCTGTAGGCACCAGCCGAGCAGAGAAGAACTCTGTGGAGTGCTATAGGTGTCTGGCAAAGGTAACTGGGACTCTGGTTCACCACTTGGCCTCCCTTACTGATTTTTTCCGTGTCTCATAAACACAGACGACAATTCCCAGTCCTTCTTCGAAAGCATCACCTCTTTCTATCAATACACTAATCTACAAGCATACTACACACTACACTATCCTGGGGTAAGGACATCCCCTCCTCCCCCTGCCCCCCACACCTCAAAACAATAAATAAAAAGACCTCCTGTAGGACGAGCAACCACATGGGGCAAGTTAGCTGGTTCGGTGGGTAGGGATTGGACCCTATCCCCTACAAATGAAACTAGTCGCTACCAAACATAAAAGAGGGAAAGGGTCCGGGTGTCGTGACCAGCACTACTGGGCGAGTGCACACGACCCCGGCCCAGCAACTCTGGGGGGTCCAATGCCAGGTATGCCCTGCTAGGCTTGGGGGAGTGGACCTGCTGCTCCCCCCAGTCGAGCGGGGATACCAGCTCTGACAAGTGTAGGGACCCCTGCACTCATATGAGTGGCGGATCCTCTAGACCCATTCCGATTTTATGGGTTGGTCATGGCGGTGCTGAGGAGTCACGATCCAAAAGACACACACCGGAGTTTAACTTTTGGAGAGGTGTCCGGGTTGGAGCCTGGAACATATTTACACTTTCAGATGATGAACGACTACTTCTCTTATCTGGGGAGATGTGGCGACTAGGGGTAGACATAGTGGCCCTCTCTGAGGTGAGACGTCCTGACTATGGCAAGATCAGCTGTGATGGTTATAAATACTACTGGTCTGGCTGTAGCAATGGTGCTCGCCAAAGTGGGGTGGCTGTTGCCATCTCTTCTACCCTGGCTTCCACAGTCGTGGAGGTTACACCTGTTAATGAGCATATGATGCTGGTGAGCATCAAGCACTCATTGGGCTTCATCTCACTTATTGCAGTGTATGCTCCTACTAAGCTGAGTGACTGAGAAGAGAATGAACTGTTCTACACTAAGCTTGACTCTATTGTTGAACAGTGCCACCCTCGGGATACCATAATTGTCCTTGGAGATTTCAATGCTATTACGGGCACAGATAAGGCTGGCTACAAGATTTGTGTCGGTCCTCTTGGCTCTGGCAGCAGGAATGTCAACAGCTCTCTTTTCCTGAACTTTGCATGCTCCATGAAGTTGGGGATTGCAGGATGCTGGTTCCAGAAACCAGATCCACACTGCTGGACCTGGTATTCCAATACTATTGGTGTGGCCAAGGAGATTGATCATATACTTGTAAGCACTCATTGGAGAATCCTTCGGAACTGCAGAGTCTTTACGAGTGCCAAGTTATTTGCTACCGACCACAGACCTGTTGTTGCTAAACTGAAGCTACAACTCAAATCTTAATAAATAAAGGTTTGTCTGTTACCCGACCTTTGTTACTAAACTCCTCCCACAGTTTTGGTGCCAGGTGGGAGTATGGGGCACCGTTGGAAAGCCCAGGCTTTGGAGATGGTTTTAGGCGAGTTTATTGGAAATCAGAGACACTTTTGTTTAATAACATTTTCGGCAGAACTTATGTAGTATACGGGAGCGAAAAAAATTCGAAAAAATGTCCGTTTGGGGCAGAAGGAGGCCTCCGATCGAAAAGCTGTATGGAACGAAAGTTGTTCACAGCTCCCCAAAATGGGGGTACGGATGAGGTCAGATCCTAAATCGGAGGTCATTTAGCAGCCGAAATCGAGGTCGCCGTTTAATGAGGCACAGTGAGGTCGAGGCCGGTGATTATGGTAGTAGTAGTATTGTGATGATTGTGGTAGTAGTGATTGATGAAAGGTGAATGGAATGAAAGTTGCTCGCAGCTCCCCAAAATGGGGGTACGGATGAGGTCAGATTCAAAATCGGAGGTCATTTAGCGGCCGAAATCGAGGTCGCCGTTTAACACAATAAGAGCGGGTGGTGGAGTATATTTCACCGTGCCGCCCAGCGTTTTTTTTTTACCATAAATCGCCTTGTTTCCGTGCTCTTTTTCATGCATAAACAAGAGCCAGAGCGTAATACAATTATGTATCCCTGAAAGGGCGTTAATTGAGCTTTCCAATGACACCTGAACCATCCTTCTACGATCACTGCTTGTCTTGCAACGATCGTGCAACCGAAGGGCAAAATCGCTAAAATACGGTCATTTCGTTACATAATTACATGTGTAGCGAGGGAGGGAGGGTGGATGTGTGTGGAGTACATGTCAGTAGGCCCACGGCAGCCGTGGCGAGCGGTCATGAGGCAACCTACGCTCCTCCCGTCGCTCGTCTCTCTCTCAGAGCCAATATTGCGCCAAAATTGCACACGGACTCAGGTCGGGCCACGCTCTTTGGGCTGGTGTTCTCTATACGGACTAGAGTCGGGCCCCGCTACGAATGGGTTAATGAGGCACAGGGAGGTCGAAGCCGGTGATTATGGTAGTAGTAGTATTGTGATGATTGTGGTAGTAGTGATTGATGATGGTGATTATGGTAGTAGAATTTAAACCCGGGCAATGCCGGGTACCCCTCCTTGCCTAAAATAAATCTAAAAAGGTTATGCCCCCGGTTTTCATCTTGAGAGGCTCAAGGATGAGGAGTGTTCAAGGCAGTATGCAGTAGCAGTCTCAAATCGATTTGAAGTTCTTGACTTGCTGGAGGACCCTGTAGAACTCTGAGAAAACTTTAAATGTGGAACCTAGCTATCAGCAGCTACTGAATGCATTGGAATTAAACCAAAGTCAAAGAGGGGTTTCCTATCAGGTGAAACATTAGGCATAATAGAAGAAAGTCGTGCTGGCAGATTGAATGGAGATCTGGGACGCCACAGGGCTCTGTCCCGTAAAGCCAGAACTTTTTTGATGGGAGACAAGGAGAGGTTTTTCAGGGGAATCGCTGAGAAAGTCGAGAGCCAATTATCTTCTAATGACCTTAGGCCTGCTTACCGAGCCCTGAAGAAATTCCGCTCTAAGCCTACCCACAGTTCAGTTTGAAAGGCAGATGGCAACTCACATTGGGTGATGAAGAGTGTAAGGCCCGCTGGGCTGAGTACTTTGAGCAGTTGTACATGGCCAGTGCTCCCATTGGACAGCTTCATGCTGTGAATGTCCTACCACCGGTGCCTGATCCACTAATTAGCGAAGACCCTCCCTCCCTTATTGAGGTAAAGGAGGCCGTGGCTAACCTAAATAGCAAGAAAGCTCCTGGTGTTTGTGGCATTCCTGGAGAACTGCTAATAGTTGTTGGCGAGTCCATGGTCTATGGCTTACATGCGGTATTTGCTGCTGTATGGCAGACAGGTACCATTTCTCCTAACTGGAAAAGGGGTCTGGTCACCCCTATCTGGAAAGGAAAAGGGGACCGTCAAGACTGCAATAACTACCGTGGTAGAACACTGCTCAGCGTGTCAGGCAAGGTCTTCGGCCATATTCTACTGAAGCGAATCAGAGGCAATCTGCTACAGGAGCAGAGACCTGAACATCCGGATTCACACCCAAGAAGCCAACAATTGACCGGATTCTGGCACTCTGGGTTCTTGTGGAGCACAGACTTGAGTTTCAACAGGGGTTGCTCGCAGTCTATGTCGATCTCAAGAAGGCGTTTGACTCAGTACATTGAGAGTCACTCTGAGTGCTGCTACGGTTACGTGGGATCCCCACGGCGATCATCGACCTGGTGTCTGGACTCTATACAGGAACAGAGAATGCTGTTAAGTGTGGTGGGGGAGCATCCCCCTTCTTCTCTGTAAGCTCAGGTGTAAGACAGGGGTGTGTTCTTGCACCTACATTTTTTAACACTTGTATGGACTGGTTACTGGGTGGGACAGTTGGGCGGAGTAGATGTGGAGCTGACATAGGCAATTTCAAAATCACAGATCGTGAATTTGCAGATGACGCAGTGATCCTAGCAGAGACGTTAGATGTTCTCAGATAGGCTCTGGAGGCACTCCATGAGGAGTCGGAACCACTGGGTCTAAAGGTCTCTTGGGCTAAGACCAAAGTCCAAGCATTTGGCGAATTGTTGGATGATGCCGTTCAATCTCTTCAATCATGTGGTGAGGACTTGGAGATCTTGGATAAGTTTACCTATCTTGGCTGTGTGATCCACAACAGTGGTGAGTCGGGCTAAGATGTAAATCGTCGCCTCGGTTTAGCTTAGGGTGTTAGGAATTCATTCAACAAACGTACATGGAGTTGTTGATGACTATAGTCCAGTAAATCTAGCAATCATTTAACTGGACCTAGAACAAATTGCAATAGAAGGTTTTTTGGCTTTAACTTGTTTATTAGGTCCCTCTGATGAACATATAAAAAGTCTCCAACTTTTGGACACTGGGAAAGTGGTTAATTTGCATAAATTCAAGATGGCCGCCGTCCAAAGCTTCAATTTACAGATAACTTTTTTCTGGTTGCTCCTAGACCCTATAAATGTATTACAAACAACGT
Organism: Paralithodes platypus; assembly: GCA_032716605.1. NCBI lineage: Eukaryota > Metazoa > Arthropoda > Malacostraca > Decapoda > Lithodidae > Paralithodes > Paralithodes platypus. Next base: position 41,137,972 of record CM064485.1, read on the forward strand.
TTGTTGGCTTTAACTTGTTTATTAGGTCCCTCTGATGAACATATAAAAAGTCTCCAACTTTTGGACACCTGGAAAGTGGTTAATTTACAGCCGAAAAACCTTACAGACAGGCTGAACTGTCTCTTTCACAAGGGGTGACACAGGCACTTTGTGCTTGTATGGGTTTTTTGACCTGTTGTCCCTCTTTTTTATAAAAAAAAAAAAAAAAAACATGACGTAGTATGACGTCATTCAGAGCCAAATATGTAATTCATGATAGGAGTTCGTATTCACTTGGATCATCGGTGCTTGCATCAAAGTTGCTATTTTGACAGAGTCCTTTACATTGACCACATGCACTGGAACATTCAAGCTCATTCCGTTTGCAACTACAGCGTTGAGTGTCACAGTTGCCCTTACACTGACATCTGACCAATTTCAGTAGTGAATCAGGAGCCACTGGCGAATCCATCGTCTTCGGTTCAAGCTGTCCCTTCCGCAGACACCAGCCCCATTTCTCGGGGTCCACACAGTTCCCCATCCATTCCTGGACCTGACAATAAACTCGGAACGAGTGGTATTTGGCTGCATCGGTTGTTGGGGGAAGGCTGTGAACTTCAACGGTAGTTGAACTTTTTGCCACCTTGTTGCAAAACTTTGTCTTTCGCAGTCCGTCAAGGGTGTCATTTCCTTTTCCCCCGTACAAATAAACCAAGGCCTTTTCACCAGCTGATGATATCGCGTCTTTACTTCCACTTTGGCAACAGAATGCTTCTATACATTTCAAGAAACCGTTGTCTTCCCTCACTTTCCTCAAGGCAGCCCCTTTACCAATACCATACAGTCGTGAGGTTGTGTCACATCCACAGAGTGCATGGACAACTGGCAGGACACGACAGATGCTTTCACCGAGAGCTTCTGCTACTGAGTTAATATGCCAACATTTCCCACCTTCCTTGCTCGACTTGAAGTACAAATCATTCATCCCTCGTTCCGCATAATGACACAACAGCACCAACAAGTCTGTGTCCTCACCTATCACATATGTCACGGTTTCCCTTGCATGCTCAATTCCCTTCTTCGCAATCATGACATCTGCATCTGCTGGCGCATTGACACAGTCAATTCCATTTGCCTTGAATGTTTCACACAATAAGTCAATGAAGTTTTGCTTATTGTCCGAGTTTGACAAGAAGTTTTCCTTTTTTGACCGAAGGGGCATGGTTGGAGTGAACATCACCTTTTGACCAAAGACTCCTTTTGATCGTCGATTGTGTGTCATGTCCTTGGTAGTAGGTCCTGATTTATAACCGTCGAATACAACCACCGGGTTGAGAAAGTTTTTGGAAACATGCTTCATGTACATGCTTGCAATGTCCTCAAATGTGTCACCCTTCTTCCATGGAATCCTTTGCAATAAGGAACCACCATCCAGAACATGGGTCACAGTCCTTTCTTCCTCAAATGATTCCAATGACGACTTGGGAACAACAGCAGCTATCTCATCTCCTAGCTGTGGTTTATTGGCTTCCCTGAGCCTCCCCCACTTATCGAACAGAGCAGTAGGGTAGCTAGACAACTCATACGCAAAGACCTCTTCAACACCTAAGTCCCTGTTATTAGCAAAGATGAGGAGCCTCTGGAAAAGGAGCTGTGGGTCGATTGGTACTTTTTCAGCACTGATTGTAACCTTTGCACCCAACGACTCAACTTGATCTTTCTTCCTAAATGAAAAGTCAAAAGCATTGCTACCTTCCATCTTCTGCACAATGTTCATACCAACCTCATACAGTAAATGAGGATTGGCCGAGGCTGGTCCTGTCACACCGTTGGCAATATTCCTGAGTTCATTTGATTCTTGAAATGGATCATAATCCTTGAAGAATGCGAGAACCTTCTCTGTGTCCTTCCTATCTCGTTCACGCCTTGCTTCAGTCATTTCTTTGTGCTGCTCAGAGGTGTGGAAATGCTTCCCTGTCAGTTCTTGCGTCAGCTGCTGGAAGATCGCGTGCAAAGTTAATTCGGCCTCTAACAGTGTCAGCCCACTCATCAGCCCTGGCATCACATGCAGAAAGTATTGTCCTTTGAAAGTTGAAGGTGCGTACTGGATACACTTCTTCTGAATCATGCTTTGTGTCCAAATAGATTTTTGTACCACAAAAAAAGCAGTTCTCTGTAAAACAAAAGTCTGGTGTCTGAGAACGAAGAGCAGGTTTTTCAGGACGTTTCTTCTGCTTCCCAGGAATTCTATTTGGCTTCGTATTGACATGCTTCTTTCGGCAATCAATGTGCACCGTTTGGCCCTCGGACACGGTAATTGATGGCGTTCCACGTTCAGTACTGGCCTTGTTGATAGTATCTGCTCCCTTCGCCCTCAGCTTGACTGTTTCTCCTTCGTCTAACGTGTTTGAGCAAATGCCGCAGGGATTATGCACCACCTCTTCTTCCATGGCTTCGGTAGATGTCGCACCAATCTGTTGAAACAAGAAACAAGATGATGGGATTAGTATAGGCCTAGGCAAAATGTAATAGACAATAATGTGCAGTAAAGGTAGGGCTTGACCTAGCACAAATTGCAATAGAAGGTTTTTTGGCTGTAAGGTTTTTTGGCTGTAAATTAACCACTTTCCAGGTGTCCAAAAGTTGGAGACTTTTTATATGTTCATCAGAGGGACCTAATAAACAAGTTAAAGCCAAAAAACGTTGTTTGTAATACATTTATAGGGTCTAGGAGCAACCAGAAAAAAGTTATCTGTAAATTGAAGCTTTGGACGGTGGCCATCTTGAATTTATGCAAATTAACCACTTTCCCGGTGTCCAAAAGTTGGAGACTTTTTATATGTTCATCAGAGGGACCTAATAAACAAGTTAAAGCCAAAAAACCTTCTATTGCAATTTGTTCTAAGTCCAGCCCTACTTTGACTGGTCTACTATGCAGAGGGACGAAATTGTGGATCTTCAAGACACTGCTGCTCCCTGTCTTACTGTATGGCTGTGAGTCATGGACACTCAGCAGTGTTTTGAAGAAACGTATCAAGTCCTTTGGTACTAGTCTGGTAAATTAACTGTCTTGATAGCCTAGTGCTAAGTGTGCGGAATTTTGGAGTGAGTATCCTAGGATCGAGTCCTTGGAGTACCACCCATACTGTATGTTCATTACTTTAATTGATTTCATTAGTTAGGTTTATTTATAAATTAATTGGTGAGTTGGTGGAAACAAATATGAAGATACTATGTCCTGTATTCTGGCAACTTTGACTGTAAAACAGTAAAGTCCTGTTGCAGCACTGACCCGCCATGTCAACACTGTGGCTGGCACTGGCGTGGCGCCATTCAGCGCCTTAGAAAGACTCAGGCCCCTGAAGCATCTATCCATGCCCCATTAACCTCAGGAGTGCAATAACAATATTGCGGTGAGAGCAAGGCTTACGTAATTTAACTGTATGGAATAGCTATTGGTCCAGAAACTGACACATGTCAGCTTTAGTCACCTTGCATGACACACAGTAGGACATGAGGGGATTGCTCTTTGTTCTCTTAGAAAGGGGTGGGAGTATTGATGCATATACATTGCTTATAATTCAATGATAAAATTTGCATTAGCTTTAACACACTGCCAAAATAGATCCTAATTAATGTATGTTGATCCTGTTTATTCACAAAGTTTATCTACGCATAGCAACAGTGATTTCAACTAAATCTGATACAGGGTTGAATAAAGACTGTAACTGTTCATTAGGTTTGTTGATTATCTTGTATTATATATGTTTAAATAACAAGGCACCCCACTAGCCACCAAAACTCCACCTGTGAAGTCAGCAGGAGCAGCTCTATGCGACCCCAGTTGTCACTACCCAGGGTGCATCACAACTAAAACACATAATTGCAATATCGAGAACAGAAAAATGCGTGCCCTGGTGTTTCAGAGTTTTACATTTTAGTGTTCTCATACCGTGCATTCCAGTACGAGCCCCGACTTCTGGGAAACGATATCGCTAAAGCAAGGCAAATTGGGAACAAGACAGAGTAAATGAAAGGGTTACAGTCTGCTTGCCATAACCACAGTCTGTCACTAAATCGCTTCAGACTTAACCTAATGTAAATTAACCAGAATTCTCGTTGTTGTTCCCTAAGCTGCCTGGCCGAACAGCCCTGAGTCCCTGAGAAAGGCCATGGCCACGATCGGGCTTTCCCACAGAGCTCTCATTGAGTGTAGATTGTGTTGTTGGCGTAAGTGGTTGTGTGAAATGCAGTCTTCTATGATGTGTTTAATGGTATGGGGTGCTGTGTTACATCCCGGGCAGGCGTCGACAACGGAGTCATCCAGTCTCTTCTGATAGCTCAGGAGAGCTGGATGGTGTCCGCATCTCAGCCTGGCCAGGTGGACTCTGTCCTCGCGAGGAAGGGAGGATTCGGAAGGATGGATTTCGGGAGGTCGTGCATCAAGCTGCGTGTTGTCTGTGAGTGAGTGGATGGATCGGTGAGAGATATGAGTATGGATGTGCTTTTGGAAGTTGGTTCGTGGTGGGCAGGGAGGGAGAGAGGACAATAATTGTGTGTGATACCGTGTGCTGGGTGTTGTTTTGATATTTCTTGGTGTCTGTGGGTGTGTTGCCATGTAGTTTAGTGGGTGGTCTTGGTTCGTGGAGGCTGCTGCCAGGAATTGAGTGCCTCTCATGTCCAGATGGTCTTTGACTTTGAGGATTTTGGTTTCTTGATGTAGGTGATCTGTGGGTGAAGTAGCTGTGCAGCCTGTAATGATCTTCAGGGCTTTGTTTTGAATAGTCTGTAAGGTCTTATGATGTGTTTCAGCTAGGTTAGAAGCCCAGGCTGGGCTTGCGTATTCCATCACTGATCTTATGTATTGTTTATATACTGTGGTGGTAGTTTCTTTGTTGTGTCCAAATTTTGTGTGAGCAAGTGACCTGAGGGCGTTAAGTCTGGGTGTCAGTTTCTTTTTAATGTTTGTGGTGTGCTGTTTGAATGTCATATGAGTATCATATTTTACTCCTAGGATTTTGGGTGTGTGTGTATGTGTTAGGGGTGTGTTGTTTATGGTGAGTTGAGGGATGTATTCGTGTTCTCCTGTCCAACTTGTGAGCAGGGTTGCGGTGGATTTGGCTGGGGCTAGATTAAGTCTGTTTGTAGTGCCATGTAGTGTTTTGAGATAGGGTTGAAGGAGATCTGTTGCTCTTTTTGGGTCATGGTGTGTGCATGTGAGTGTTATGTCATCTGCATAGGAGGCTAAGTTTATTTGGGGCGTATTGGGTGTAGTTATATCGTGCATGTACAGATTGAAGAGTGCGGGCGATAGGACGGATCCTTGTGGGACTCCGTTTGGAAAGTTTCTGATTTTAGATGACTGACCGGCAAAAGATACGTGTGCACATCTGCCTGCTAGGAAGTTGGCCAGCCACCTTTTTGTGTTGTTGTGCATGTTTGTGTTGTAGATTTTGTTTGTTAGGTTGTGGCGGGGGATGGCATCGAAGGCTTTACTAATGTCGAGTGTGGCTAATAGTGATCTGTGTGGTGGTCTAGCTGAGTTGATGCCGTCGAAAGCTCTTTGTGTAAGGTCTGTGAGAAGAGTGTTTGTGGAGTGCAGTGGCCTAAAGCCATGTTGTGTTGGAGCTAGGGGTAGGTCAGGTGTAATTAGTTGTAATACTAGGCGTTCCATGACTTTGGAGGGGGAGCAAAGGAGTGTGATGGGGCGGTGCGAGGAGGGTAGCGTGGGGTATTTGTTGGGTTTGGGGAATGTGATGATGATACCATGCTTCCAAATGTCTGGTATTGTGTTGTGTGAATAGCTGTAGTTTGATATGTTAGTGAGTGCTTGTATGCCTTGTGGTCCCAGGTGTCTGAGGTGTATGTTGCTTATGTTGTCTAGGCCACAGGCGGGTGAGTGCTTGAGATTGTTGATGATATGCTTTGTCTGGTGATTGGTGAAGGGTGTATACTGTATAGTCAGGGTCTGTGGGTAATTGTCTCTTACGTCGGATGACACGTCGGTCGTCTTTGTAAGGTTTTAGGTGGCTGACATGTGAAAAGTGACTGATGAGAGTGTTTGCTTGTTGTTTACATGAAGGAGTAGAGTCTGTTGTTGTGATTGCAGCATGTGATTGTGTTGTGTTGCTGTTGGAAAGTGTGATGCTGTTTAGTGTTTTGTAGAGTTTTTTGGGGTTTGTTTTGTGATCAAGTGTTTGTAGGAAGTTATTCCAATTTAGTTTTTGTTGTTCTTGTATTTTGTTGTTAGTTTGGGTGTTGAGTGCTTGAATTTGTTGTGTGATGTCTTGTGTGTGGGGTGCTGGGGAGTGTTTCAGTATGTCGCGTTGTCTGATGAGGTTTTGAATTTCTGGTGTGAAGTTGGGGTTGTGTCTTTTTCTGTTACCTCTTGGAATGTGTTTCTTGTCAGCGTTTTGGATAGTTCTATTGAGTATGTGTACAGCATTGTTGATGTTAGTGATGGGTGTACTGTTTAGAGTTGTGAAGTGTTGTTCTGTCTCATTTGTGAATGCTTCCCAGTTAGCTCTATTATAATTGGTGTATGTGTGTTTGTGGCTAGCTGGGGTGAGTCTGGTTTTGGTGGTGATAATGATCGGGAGGTGGTCAGAGCCTAAGGTTCTGACCACTCTCCAGGATGTTGTGGGGGCGAGTTCTGGGGAGCAAAAGGTGATGTCTGGAGATAATGGGTTATAGAGGGCTTGGTGAGGAATATGGGTATGCTGATGGATGTCGGTTTGGTTTTGTAGTACCAGTCCTCTGTCTGTGTCGGGGTTGTCGACAAACCAGGCCGACGTCTTGGCGTTGAAGTCACCACCCAGGATGATGTGTGGGGTGTGTGGGGTGTTTGTGATGTGTTGTAAGTTTGGTCTGTATTCATTTGGTACTGTAGGGGATGTTTGGGGAGGAATGTATGTGTTTATGATGGTTATGTTGGAGTTGTTGCCAGTGCGTATTTTAATTGACTGTATTTCTGTTGTTATCATTTGGGGGGAGGAGGGATTTGGTTGTACACTGGTTACTATGTATGATATTTCTTTGTGTACCAGGGTGATGAGTCCACCGCCCCCGCCGACAGCCCGGTCTTGTCTGATGGTAGTGAAATTATGAAATGTGGGTGTTTTTTGTGTTGTGCGGAGTTTTGTTTCTCGTTCACAGACTTACCTTCATCGATCTACGGTACCTGGTTGTCCCTCGATGGCCCGTCGGAATATGAGTATATATATACCGTATATATATATATATATATATATATATATATATATATATATATATACTGTATATACGGTATATATATATATATATATATATATATATATATATATATATATATATATATATATATAATTATATATAAATATATATACTACATATATAAAATAGATAACTAACACAAAATACCGTGATACATTCTTATAAAAATAACCCAAATTAACATTATATATAGCATCAATCTACTATCTCCTCAGGACAGTCCAACCTCAAAGCCCTAATAATTAGGGCTTTGAGGTTGGACTGTACTGAGTAGTATACTGTATAGTGTACTGCAGTATACTGTATAGTGTACTGTATAGTGTACTGTATAGTGTACTGCAGTATACTGTATAGTGTACTGTATAGTGTACTGCAGTATACTGTATAGTGTACTGTAGTGTACTGTATAGTGTACTGCAGTATACTGTATAGTGTACTGCAGTATACTGTATAGTGTACTGTAGTGTACTGTATAGTGTACTGCAGTATACTGTATAATGTACTGTAGTGTACTGTATAGTGTACTGTAGTGTACTGTATAGTGTACTGTATAGTGTACTGTATAGTGTACTGTAGTGTACTGTATAGTGTACTGTATAGTGTACTGTAGTGTACTGTATAGTGTACTGTAGTGTACTGTATAGTGTACTGTATAGTGTACTGTATAGTGTACTGCAGTATACTGTATAATGTACTGTAGTGTACTGTATAGTGTACTGTAGTGTACTGTATAGTGTACTGCAGTATACTGTATAGTGTACTGTAGTGTACTGTATAGTGTACTGTAGTGTACTGTATAGTGTACTGTATAGTGTACTGTATAGTGTACTGTAGTGTACTGTATAGTGTACTGTATAGTGTACTGTATAGTGTACTGCAGCATACTGTATAATGTACTGTAGTGTACTGTATAGTGTACTGTAGTGTACTGTATAGTGTACTGCAGTATACTGTATAGTGTAGTGTAGTGTACTGTATAGTGTACTGTAGTGTACTGTATAGTGTACTGCAGTATACTGTATAGTGTACTGTAGTGTATAGTGTACCGCAGTATACTGTATAGTGTACTGTAGTATACTGTATAGTGTACTGCAGTATACTGTATAGTGTACTGTAGTGTACTGTATAGTGTACTGTAGTAGTTGTATAGTGTACTGTAGTAGTTGTATAGTGTACTGTAGTAGTTGTATAGTGTACTGTAGTATACGGTATAGTGTACTGTAGTATACTGTATAGTGTACTGTAGTATACTGTATAGTGTACTGTAGTGTACTGTATATTGTACTGTATAGTGTACTGTATAGTGTACTGTAGTGTACTGTATAGTGTACTGTATAGTGTACTGTATAGTGTACTGCAGTATACTGTATAATGTACTGTAGTGTACTGTATAGTGTACTGTAGTGTACTGTATAGTGTACTGCAGTATACTGTATAGTGTACTGTAGTGTACTGTATAGTGTACTGTAGTGTACTGTATAGTGTACTGCAGTATACTGTATAGTGTACTGTAGTGTACTGTATAGTGTACTGCAGTATACTGTATAGTGTACTGTAGTATACTGTATAGTGTACTGCAGTATACTGTATAGTGTACTGTAGTGTACTGTATAGTGTACTGTAGTGTACTGTATAGTGTACTGTAGTGTACTGTATAGTGTACTGTAGTATACTGTATAGTGTACTGTAGTATACGGTATAGTGTACTGTAGTATACTGTATAGTGTACTGTAGTATACTGTATAGTGTACTGTAGTGTACTGTATATTGTACTGTATAGTGTACTGTATAGTGTACTGTAGTGTACTGTATAGTGTACTGTATAGTGTACTGTATAGTGTACTGTAGTGTACTGTATAGTGTACTGTATAGTGTACTGTATAGTGTACTGTATAGTGTACTGTAGTGTACTGTATAGTGTACTGTATAGTGTACTGCAGTATACTGTATAGTGTACTGTAGTGTACTGTATAGTGTACTGCAGTATACTGTATAGTGTACTGCAGTATACTGTATAGTGTACTGTAGTGTACTGTATAGTGTACCGTAGTGTACTGTATAGTGTACTGTAGTGTACTGTATAGTGTACTGCAGTATACTGTATAGTGTACTGTATAGTGTACTGTATAGTGTACTGCAGTATACTGTATAGTGTACTGTATAGTGTTCTGTAGTGTACTGTATAGTGTACTGCAGTATACTGTATAGTGTACTGTAGTGTACTGTATAGTGTACTGTGGTGTACTGTATAGTGTACTGTAGTGTACTGTATAGTGTACTGCAGTATATTGTATAGTGTACTGTATAGTGTACTGCAGTATACTGTATAGTGTACTGTAGTGTACTGTATAGTGTACTGCAGTATACTGTATAGTGTACTGCAGTATACTGTATAGTGTACTGTAGTGTACTGTATAGTGTACTGTAGTGTACTGTATAGTGTACTGTAGTGTACTGTATATTGTACTGTAGTGTACTGTATAGTGTACTGCAGTATACTGTATAGTGTACTGTAGTGTACTGTATAGTGTACTGCAGTATACTGTATAGTGTACTGTAGTGTACTGTATAGTGTACTGCAGTATACTGTATAGTGTACTGTAGTGTACTGTATAGTGTACTCTAGTGTACTGTATAGTGTACTGCAGTATAGTGTACTGTAGTGTACTGTATAGTGTACTGCAGTGTACTGTATAATGTACTGTAGTGTACTGTATAGTGTACTGTAGTGTACTGTATAGTGTACTGCAGTATACTGTATAGTGTACTGTAGTGTACTGTATAGTGTACTGCAGTATACTGTATAGTGTACTGCAGTATACTGTATAGTGTACTGTAGTGTACTGTATAGTGTACTGTAGTGTACTGTATAGTGTACTGTAGTGTACTGTATAGTGTACTTTAGTGTACTGTATAGTGTACTGCAGTATACTGTATAGTGTACTGTAGTGTACTGTATAGTGTACTGTAGTGTATTGTATAGTGTACTGTAGTGTACTGTATAGTGTACTGCAGTATACTGTATAGTGTACTGTAGTGTACTGTATAGTGTACTGCAGTATACTGTATAGTGTACTGCAGTATACTGTATAGTGTACTGTAGTGTACTGTATAGTGTACTGCAGTATACTGTATAGTGTACTGTAGTGTACTGTATAGTGTACTGTATAGTGTACTGTAGTATACTGTATAGTGTACTGCAGTATACTGTATAGTGTACTGCAGTATACTGTATAGTGTACTGCAGTATATTGTATAGTGTACTGCAGTATACTGTATAGTGTACTGCAGTATACTGTATAGTGTACTGTATAGTGTACTGTAGTGTACTGTATAGTGTACTGCAGTATACTGTATAGTGTACTGCAGTATACTGTATAGTGTACTGTAGTATACTGTATAGTGTACTGCAGTATACTGTATAGTGTACTGTATGGTGTACTGTATAGTGTACTGTATAGTGTACTGCAGTATACTGTATAGTGTACTGCAGTATACTGTATAGTGTACTGTATAGTGTACTGTATAGTGTACTGAAGTATATACTGTATAGTGTACTGCAGTATACTGTATAGTGTACTGTAGTGTACTGTATAGTGTACTGCAGTATACTGTATAGTGTACTGCAGTATACTGTATAGTGTACTGTAGTGTACTGTATAGTGTACTGTAGTGTACTGTATAGTGTACTGTAGTGTACTGTATATTGTACTGTAGTGTACTGTATAGTGTACTGCAGTATACTGTATAGTGTACTGTAGTGTACTGTATAGTGTACTGCAGTATACTGTATAGTGTACTGTAGTGTACTGTATAGTGTACTGCAGTATACTGTATAGTGTACTGTAGTGTACTGTATAGTGTACTCTAGTGTACTGTATAGTGTACTGCAGTATAGTGTACTGTAGTGTACTGTATAGTGTACTGCAGTGTACTGTATAATGTACTGTAGTGTACTGTATAGTGTACTGTAGTGTACTGTATAGTGTACTGCAGTATACTGTATAGTGTACTGTAGTGTACTGTATAGTGTACTGCAGTATACTGTATAGTGTACTGCAGTATACTGTATAGTGTACTGTAGTGTACTGTATAGTGTACTGTAGTGTACTGTATAGTGTACTGTAGTGTACTGTATAGTGTACTTTAGTGTACTGTATAGTGTACTGCAGTATACTGTATAGTGTACTGTAGTGTACTGTATAGTGTACTGTAGTGTATTGTATAGTGTACTGTAGTGTACTGTATAGTGTACTGCAGTATACTGTATAGTGTACTGTAGTGTACTGTATAGTGTACTGCAGTATACTGTATAGTGTACTGCAGTATACTGTATAGTGTACTGTAGTGTACTGTATAGTGTACTGCAGTATACTGTATAGTGTACTGTAGTGTACTGTATAGTGTACTGTATAGTGTACTGTAGTATACTGTATAGTGTACTGCAGTATACTGTATAGTGTACTGCAGTATACTGTATAGTGTACTGCAGTATACTGTATAGTGTACTGCAGTATACTGTATAGTGTACTGCAGTATACTGTATAGTGTACTGTATAGTGTACTGTAGTGTACTGTATAGTGTACTGCAGTATACTGTATAGTGTACTGCAGTATACTGTATAGTGTACTGTAGTATACTGTATAGTGTACTGCAGTATACTGTATAGTGTACTGTATGGTGTACTGTATAGTGTACTGTATAGTGTACTGCAGTATACTGTATAGTGTACTGCAGTATACTGTATAGTGTACTGTATAGTGTACTGTATAGTGTACTGCAGTATACTGTATAGTGTACTGCAGTATACTGTATAGTGTACTGTAGTGTACTGTATAGTGTACCATAGTGTACTGTATAGTGTACTGTAGTGTACTGTATAGTGTACTGCAGTATACTGTATAGTGTACTGTATAGTGTACTGTAGTGTACTGTATAGTGTACTGCAGTATACTGTATAGTGTACTGTAGTGTACTGTATAGTGTACTGTAGTGTACTGTGTAGTGTACTGCAGTATACTGTATAGTGTACTGCAGTATACTGTATAGTGTACTGTAGTGTACTGTATAGTGTACTGTAGTGTACTGTATAGTGTACTGTAGTGTACTGTATAGTGTACTGTAGTGTACTGTATAGTGTACTGCAGTATACTGTATAGTGTACTGTAGTGTACTGTATAGTGTACTGCAGTATACTGTATAGTGTACTGTAGTGTACTGTATAGTGTACTGCAGTATACTGTATAGTGTACTGTAGTGTACTGTATAGTGTACTGTAGTGTACTGTATAGTGTACTGCAGAATACTGTATAGTGTACTGCAGTATACTGTATAGTGTACTGCAGTATACTGTATAGTGTACTGTAGTGTACTGTATAGTGTACTGCAGTGTACTGTATAATGTATTGTAGTGTACTGTATAGTGTACTGTAGTGTACTGTATAGTGTACTGCAGTATACTGTATAGTGTACTGTAGTGTACTGTATAGTGTACTGCAGTATACTGTATAGTGTACTGCAGTATACTGTATAGTGTACTGTAGTGTACTGTATAGTGTACTGTAGTGTACTGTATAGTGTACTGTAGTGTACTGTATAGTGTACTGTAGTGTACTGTATAGTGTACTGTAGTGTACTGTATAGTGTACTGCAGTATACTGTATAGTGTACTGTAGTGTACTGTATAGTGTACTGCAGTATACTGTATAGTGTACTGCAGTATACTGTATAGTGTACTGTAGTGTACTGTATAGTGTACTGCAGTATACTGTATAGTGTACTGTAGTGTACTGTATAGTGTACTGTATAGTGTACTGTATAGTGTACTGCAGTATACTGTATAGTGTACTGCAGTATACTGTATAGTGTACTGCAGTATACTGTATAGTGTACTGCAGTATACTGTATAGTGTACTGCAGTATACTGTATAGTGTACTGCAGTATACTGTATAGTGTACTGCAGTATACTGTATAGTGTACTGTATAGTGTACTGTATAGTGTACTGCAGTATACTGTATAGTGTACTGTAGTGTACTGTATAGTGTACTGCAGTATACTGTATAGTGTACTGCAGTATACTGTATAGTGTACTGTAGTATACTGTATAGTGTACTGCAGTATACTGTATAGTGTACTGTATAGTATACTGTATAGTGTATTGTATAGTGTACTGCAGTATACTGTATAGTGTACTGCAGTATACTGTATAGTGTACTGTATAGTGTACTGTATAGTGTACTGCAGTATACTGTATAGTATACTGTATAGTGTACTGTATAGTGTACTGCAGTATACTGTATAGTGTACTGCAGTATACTGTATAGTGTACTGTAGTGTACTGTATAGTGTACTGCAGTGTACTGTATAGTGTACTGCAGTATACTGTATAGTGTACTGTATAGTGTACTGTATAGTGTACTGCAGTATACTGTATAGTGTACTGTAGTGTACTGTATAGTGTACTGCAGTATACTGTATAGTGTACTGTATAGTGTACTGCAGTATACTGTATAGTGTACTGCAGTATACTGTATAGTGTACTGCAATATACTGTATAGTGTAATGCAGTGTACTGTATAGTGTACTGCAGTATACTGTACTGTAGTGTACTGTATAGTGTACTGCAGTATACTGTATAGTGTACTGTAGTGTACTGTATAGTGTACTGCAGTATACTGTATAGTGTACTGCAGTATACTGTATAGTGTACTGCAGTGTACTGTATAGTGTACTGCAGTATACTGTATAGTGTACTGTAGTGTACTGTATAGTATACTGCAGTATACTGTATAGTGTACTGTAGTGTACTGTATAGTGTACTGCAGTATACTGTATAGTGTACTGCAGTATACTGTATAGTGTACTGTAGTGTACTGTATAGTGTACTGCAGTATACTGTATAGTGTACTGTATAGTGTACTGCAGTATACTGTATAGTGTACTGTAGTGTACTGTATAGTGCACTGTAGTATACTGTATAGTGTACTGTAGTATACTGTATAGAGCACTGTATAGTGTACTGCAGTATACTGTATAGTGCACTGTAGTATACTGTATAGTGTACTGCAGTATACTGTATAGTGTACTGCAGTGTACTGTATAGTGTACTGCAGTTTACTGTATAGTGTACTGCAGTATACTGTATAGTGTACTGCAGTATACTGTATAGTGTACTGTATAGTGTACTGCAGTATACTGTATAGTGTACTGCAGTATACTGTATAGTGTACTGCAGTATACTGTATAGTGTACTGTATAGTGTACTGCAGTATACTGTACTGCAGTATACTGTATAGTGTACTGTAGTGTACTGTATAGTGTACTGCAGTATACTGTATAGTGTACTGCAGTGTACTGTATAGTGTACTGCAGTATACTGTATAGTGTACTGCAGTATACTGTATAGTGTACTGCAGTATACTGTATAGTGTACTGCAGTATACTGTATAGTGTACTGTAGTGTACTGTATAGTGTACTGCAGTGTACTGTATAGTGTACTGTATAGTGTACTGTAGTGTACTGTATAGTGTACTGCAGTATACTGTATAGTGTACTGTAGTGTACTGTATAGTGTACTGTATAGTGTACTGTAGTGTACTGTATAGTGTACTGCAGTATACTGTATAGTGTACTGCAGTATACTGTATAGTGTACTGTAGTGTACTGTATAGTGTACTGCAGTGTACTGTATAGTGTACTGTATAGTGTACTGTAGTGTACTGTATAGTGTACTGTATAGTGTACTGTATAGTGTACTGTATAGTGTACTGCAGTATACTGTATAGTGTACTGTAGTGTACTGTATAGTATACAGGAAGACTAAACAAAAACAAATATCTTTCTAAAGTACCAACACCTTACATTTTAATACTTTAACCCCCAAAACGTAAAACAGAAATAAAAAGGAAAACAATATCAAAGTCTCAATCACTCTATTAATTAATTTTCGGCCACAACCAGAGTCCATCATCAGGTGCACATACCGATCCTAAACACATAAATCATTATAATGTTGTACCTAAATGAGCGAATCAACTTTGTTTAAATATAATAAACAGTCGTATTGGGGTGACTATTGGATTGTATCTTGTGGTCAAATTGGGTCATGTAATTGAAATGGGCTGATAGTAATAGACGGTAAAATTTTCCTATGAAATGTTGGTGCTCACTGAATATCATCATCAAATTTCCTCTAATTTCGAATACATGTTATTAGAGATAACTGCAAAATATTGTGCGGGGGATTTAGGTTCTCAGCCCACAATTTGGGTCACTCAATCATCACCATATATTGTGTATGACGTAACCAAACCATAGTAAGTATTGTGAGATTCGACCAAAAACTTCACATGGTAATTTTTGTAGAGGTGTATAAGTGGAGTGAAGATGGCTGATAGGATGGTGGCTAATAGTTAATGAAGTAACTCAATAAGTTTCATCAAAATATGTCTTTTAATAGTTTTAGAACACCTGTCTACATATAGAAAATACTAAACAACGACGGTTACATAATATATATACATTACATTTTGGCAGAAACTATTACACCAGTGCACCAAACACCGCAAATCCAATCTCACCATTACCACACCACAATCGCCAGTGCCACCAAATTCACCTTCAACCCCCAAATTGCTGCCACTATTATAATAACCAACCAGAACATTATGAATCCACCACATAGAAAACAACCACCATCTCCACTACCACCAACACTCCAAGCACCACCATCATCATCATAATGTTCATGTTCAGAACCAATCCCCTACCAGTACCACCCCCACAGCTCACACTAAGCCTTTCCCCTCACAACCATCCCTTTCCACCTCCACCACCACCATCATCACTACCACCACCACCATCATCACCATTATCTCTCGCACTTGTGAATTACTTCCTCAATTATCTTACATCACGTCCGGCCATTCTCTCTCTCTCTCTCTCTCTCTCTATCTCTCTCTCTCTCTCTCTCTCTCTCTCTCTCTCTCTCACATAATAGTAAAGGTTCACACAGTAGTAAAAGATGGAATGGCTTTAACTGGTAAACTATGCAATACAATACCATGTTAATAACGTTAGGGTCTTCTGTGTTACTTATTTATTATGTAAAATGGGGTATGATATATTTTGTTTTAGGGTTTTTAATTAAATTTTTAATATGCATTAAATTACTTAGCAGATTACTTATTTTTTCCTAATACAATATTATAATTTGTGTTAATGGCTGATGATAAGGATAAATATATATATATATATATATATATATATATATATATATATATATATATAAATACAGTATATAATTATGTATATATATATATATATATATACTGTATACAGGGTGTTTTAAAACAACACTGCCAGAGTATGACGACCACATTGATAAAAATATATAATACACATATTTCTATTCTATTTTTACCAAAAATATATTGTAACAGAGATAAATGGTTATTTAGAAATGTAGCAAAACAGGGTTCTGAGCTCAGCACAAAACATATGATAAATAATATGAATGATTACCAAGTAAAAAAGGTAAAGAGGAGATATCTAATGACCTAATCACATATGAATAATTACAAAATCAAAGTAACATAAAATTGGTAATGATATTTTGCAATTAGAAGAAAACTGCTAAGTATTATAATCCAAGTAGCGTAAAAAGATATGCACCATTTGTAACGATGACCAAGAGGTAAAATAATGAATCTCAAGTCTGGGTCAGGTATCCGAACACTGCTATAGGTAATTTAATCGTTCGTGAAACTGTTTGAATGGGAAAAAATTGTTCCTGCGCAATTTACTGTTTCAATACAAATACCTCATTACGTTACTATTATCACAGAGTACTAACGAAATATGTCTATCAGTTTTATGGTTGAAGTTTGACGATTTTACGTAGCTGTAGACATACAAGTATACGGTGTTCACTAATGAAAATTTAAAATCATCTAATGGTACCCAAAACAAACAATTTACGTCACTTGGACTTAACGAGTATAAAATAACAAAGGCAGAGACACACCTAAATAACAACAATCCATATTGATGTGATATTATAAGGTAAATAAAATCACTATGACAGAAGAAGATAGCACCATGGCCGAGCAGATGATTAAACACATGAGAAGATTCGTTATGACTCCAAAGCTTCGAAGAAGAAAAACTCAATCTGGGATGGAAGGCAAGAGGTAGGCTATTTGGGGGGGAGGGGGGACACTAGCCCGTGTTCGGATTATAGCTCATACCTGGGTGTCACTAATTATTTTACTCTATGCGGTTTAAATCATTAATGGTATATTATTTTGCATTTTGTCCTTAGATAATCTTCTTCGTTATTTTATTTACTAATTAGCATATGAGGTCTGTCAATGTTGTTTTAAAACACCCTGTATATATATATATATATATATATATATATATATATATATATATATATATATATACTGTATATATCATCTATATTAGACACGTGGAATTAGGGGCAAGTAAATCATATATGAATTCATAATTATTTTCGTATCACAACAACTCGTTGGAATAAACATATAAAAAAACAACAACATTGCTTTGGTTTCTATTTAACACCCACTCATCCCAAGAAACTGGTAACGATCATTGAATACATCATTATTGTCAGTAATATCATGGCTTAGTAATTGCCTTCTAGTTTTGTGTAAGCTTGAAAAATATCCCTGTTGTGGCTGTCGACTTTAAATGATACTTACCGGTATATAGCTGAGTAGAGTAATGAATGACATACATATCGTATGTACAGAGGAAGTTGAGGAACCACCTTGCTTTTATAGTGTTCGAGTTAAAGGGCCATTAGTACCTATTAGGCCGGCCGCGTACGTTTAGGGCGCCGAGGAATAATAGGTACACATTATCTTTCAGCCTATTTTTCTCAACAATGAATAGGAATATTCACAAACACTTTGTGTCACATGAAACTACTGTACAACCATTCTGCATAATATGAGACTAAATATGATATGCTTCTGAAATTTGGGAGACGGGTACAGTCATCGAAAGGAAATTATCCATGTTTTTTTTTGCGTAGGCTACGGTCCTTATTGGTTACGGTACCTTACCCTAGCTAGAGGATGGGAAATTAAGATGATAGTGGTAGGCTATATTTTAACCCACCAGACCCGGTTGGGCTCTGAGGCACCCATAAGATTTAGATCGACGCAGAACCAACCAAAATGGATGACTAATAAGCTAATAGATCTTATAGGAAAAAAGAAAGGAATATATCGAAAAATAAAGAAAGGTGAAAATCATTTACATATATACTATCAGACTCTATCAAGACAGGTCAAAAAGGAAATCAGGAAAGCAAAAAGAAATTATGAAATAAGGATAGCCAGCGACTCAAAAAATAACCCTAAAGCTTTTTACCAACTATATAAATCTAAAGTTAGAGATGTAATAGGCCCCCTAAAAACTTCAATAGGAGAAATAACAGAAAATGATTTAGAAATGTGCAGTACATTAAATAGTCAGTTTCTTTCCGTTTTCACTAATGAAAATTTGGCACAGATTCCAGAAGTCAATATGGTATATAGTGATAGTATAGAAAATATGTTAAGTACAGTTAGTATAAGTAGAAATGATGTGCTTAAGGAAATTGACAGACTGAAACCTCAAAAATCGCCTGGTCCTGACGAGGTATATGCTAGAGTATTAAAAGAATGCAGAGATGAGTTAAGTAGTCCATTAGCATTTATATTTAACAAGTCATTAGAAACAGGTTTAGTTCCAGAAGCTTGGAAGCTTGCAAATGTAGTTCCGATCTTCAAAAAAGGTGATAAATCGATAGCATCCAATTACCGTCCCATTAGTCTCACATCAATCATAGGAAAGTTGCTAGAGTCCATTATTGCTAGGAAAATTAGAAGCCACTTAGTAAAATTTAACTTAATAAATTCTTCTCAGCATGGATTCACTCAGGGACGTTCTTGCCTTACTAATTTGCTTAGCTTTTTCTCAGAGGTATATGAAGCAGTAGATAGTGACAAGTCATATGATATTATATATTTAGATTTCAGTAAAGCTTTCGACAGAGTCCCTCATGAGAGATTGATGAGAAAGGTTGAGGCACATGGAATAGGAGGGTCGTTGTTGGGATGGATTAGGTCATGGCTAATTGGTAGGAAACAGAGAGTCAGCATAAATGGTACCAAGTCAGAGTGGGGAGCAGTCAAAAGTGGTGTCCCCCAGGGATCGGTATTAGGTCCCCTGGTGTTTCTTATATACATAAATGACCTAGATTTAGGTATAACTAGTAGGATAAGTAAATTCGCAGACGATACTAAAATGGGGAGATCAATTGATTCAGATAGCGATATAGAGTGCCTCCAAAGGGATCTAGATACCTTACATGAATGGTCAGTAAATTGGCAGATGAAGTTTAACATTGACAAATGCAAGGTATTAAAGATAGGGAAGATGCAAACAAATGTTAAATATAAACTAGCTAATTTAGAATTAGAAAATTTAGACTGCGAGAAAGATCTAGGTGTGTTTGTTAGCAATGATTTGAAGCCTAGAAAACAGTGTATAAGCGTTCGTAATAAGGCAAACAGGATTCTCGGGTTCATCTCTAGGAGTGTGAGTAACAGAACTGCTGATGTTATCTTAAAACTTTACTTGTCATTAGTGAGACCCCATATGGATTATGCTGTCCAATTTTGGTGTCCTTATTACAGAATGGACATAGATTCATTGGAGAGAATTCAGCGTAGAATGACAAAAATGATCCATAATATTAGAAATTTTCCGTATGAAGAAAGGTTGAAGAAATTAGGTTTACATTCGTTAGAGAGACGCAGAGTTAGAGGGGATATGATAGAGGTGTTCAAGTGGGTTAGTGGGATTAACAAAGGGGACATGACAAATGTACTAAAGCTCAGTGATAGCGAAAGAACTCGTACCAATGGTTTCAAATTAGATAAATTACGTTTCAGAAAAGATATAGGCAAATATTGGTTTGGTAACAGAGTTGTAGATGGGTGGAATAGGCTACCAAGTGATTTAGTGGGATCAAGAACGATAGGGAGCTTTAAGAAAAAATTGGATAAGCATATGGACGAGAAGGGTTGGGTGTGAAGGGGGATCAGCCGGGTTGGGCCAATCAGCGCTCTGCAGACCCCCGTAATCCTGCGTTAATCTCTAACCGGTTTGGTAAGATGATCCTCAGGGTATTAGAGTGTTGAGCCTATAATTGGGCTTTGTAATTGGGGTTGTGTGGGACAGGGATCTGCCTTGCTTAGGCCAATCGGCTTTCTGCAGACTCCCATTTTCTTATGTTCTTATTTAGAGATAATCCGGTGAAACCATGCAAGTCATGTGGTGAAAAGTATAATATAACTAATTTGCAGAACTATTATAAATTTAGCTGAGTATTATATTGATTATGCAGTATATACCATAAGGTATAAATGATTATGTTATGCCGGGTTGTAATCCAACTCGCTTCAGTATTATCTCTTTATAAATCCGGGCTTCGGATACTTAGATTTGGAATATGCTCAACAGGAACACATCGAACTTCGTGAATATGATGAGTAGTTACTCAATCAGGCAATCAATAACACAATAAACACACAGGATAGTTTACACTCTTATGTATTCAAATGTTTATATAGTACATAAGATAGGGTTACGAACTCCACTATTATAAGGAATAGTAAGTAAGTATCAGGTAACTGGAGAGAGTTGAATACATTTTTCTCTCTAGTGAATATCAGTTTGTCACTTACAAAGTAGTTAAAGGGAGAAAATACGCAATGATGAGCAGATACATATATACACAAATAGGTATCATTGACAATAATACATATGTGAGCCAAGTGTCTAACGACAAGTATTCTGGCAGAGGTAATGAAACAGGATGTAACTATCGCTCAGGAGCGCGGGGGTCTGCGCGGTGGGCAAAAGAGATTAAGTCGCACTCAGGTGAGACTTCAAAAAGGTACCGCCCTGGGTACTACAGATCAGATGGACTGGGATCCTTGAAAATCACAATTCACTTTAATGAGATAGCAAATCAAATATTAAAGATATGAATACTAATTTACTCTAGGTAGTAAGATAGTTCAAATCTGAATTCAACTACCTAAGAGTTATTGCGAATAATCTCTCACACGAGACACGAAAAATAACATTCGATCATAGATGAGGTCAAATCACACGGGTTGAGGAACTCAGATTCACAGTAAATATAGTGACTGAATCGGAATAGATAGAATATAATTTAATATAGATTGGAATGAATTAACCAACTAATGAAGAAACGCAAATGAAATAGCGTGGTAATATAGCTTAACAAAGAGCTATTTTGAATGGGCGTACGTGACGAAGTTGCACTTAGGAAATACCATGGGTGATGGCATGAAAGGAGTTTTTAATAAATTAACAAATTCCTAAAAGAACGCAGAACTATGTAGCGTTGTATTATAACTTAAACAATGGATATAATGAATGAATTACAAGAAGAAGTAATAAAATAATCTTTAGCCAAATAATAGGCGTAACGATCAAGGAATATACAATCTGAATTCCTAAATGAGTGTTGAATGAATTCACAAGAACCAATAGAAATCAGCTATCTTGGCAAGAAATGAATTCTAACTCAACGGAAAGGGTTCTTTACTTTTGAGTGGGGGAAAGTAATACAATAAGTATTCTCTGGCGATAGTTACACGGATAAGAGAATCCTGAATTGGGCGTAGGTTTTAGGTATCTTGATTTTAAGAAGGGAATCGATTCACGTTATACACTTCACTTCGACTTAGATACACAAAGAATAATAAGACATAGGAGTAAAATCTGAGAGTATTCAACTAAGTAACACGTGTAAAAACGACTATGTAACGTTCGTACAATTTAGGGTCTGAAGGATTAAATATCAATTATGGTAACAATATCTCGTACTTATAGAATCACTGTACGGATCAAAGTTATAATTCTTACACAGGCATTAGAGAGTCAAGATAGATCTTAGGCACAGTTCTATAATTAAATTAAATAGAATACTCGCATATTTTATCTTACCTTCACAACAATAGCCACAACTTGTAACACTCAGAGACACTTAGGGTATGGGGTAGAGGTAGCCATGAACGAGAATCTGGACGACGTAGGACTCGTGGTTCTGCTGGGCTGGACGTCAGGGGGAACTGCCTCTCTCTCAGGTACATGTGAAGGTGGTTCCGGGCTCCTCTTTACACTCTCGTTCAGGTTGAGTCTCAATACCAATTTCTACCCACAACCGGCCTAACCAGTGGAAGATAGCAATCGTCTTTGCTAACTTCCTTCAATTTTAGTCGAAGTATATTCGTTTGTCTCTGGGCCCTGCCATTGGTTGAACAGGGGTCCCTGTGAATAGTCCGGGCTCGAACTCCTTTTGTGGGCAGACTGACCCAAACTCCCTGGGATTAGAGCATGGGTAGCACTGGTAAAAAGGGCAGGCTGACCTATACTCTCAGGGATTAGAGCATGGGTAGGTCTGGAGAAATAGGCAGACTGATCTTTTTGGGCAGGTGTGGAAGCATGGGAAACTGGTCTGGTTCTATTTTCTCTTTTCTTCTCATGGTGTTGTCCTCTCCTGGTCTTCTTGGTCTCTTTGATTACTGCTATTCTGGTTCTGGATGGCGGCTTGTTTTCCTGCATGATCAGGGCGTCTGCTGTCCCAGCCCTGTGACTGTTGTCCAACCCCGTCATCTCAATTATAACAGCCAGTATCATCACTTCGAAACGATAAAGCACCAATAGTATGTATGTACTACTATGGGTTTCAGAGGCCGTGTTACATCGTTTTTCGGGAATAACTTATTAACAAACAGTTGGAACAGTATTATATTTTGACACAGCTTTTTTCATACTGTGCCCTAATTTTCGTCAATATAGTGCATTACCAAAAGTGTAGCATTAAGCCACTTGTCCCTGTGTCATGAGGTTAAAGTCACACATTCATGACCAAGAAACGAAGAAGGCTACTGTGGCTTACCTGTGAGAACCACCAAACCATTATTGTTCCTCCATCAAACACGGTAGTTATTAGCCACCACCCAACCCTAATAGCGCATTTAAATTCAAGTTATCTGTAAATATCATGTATAAATATACATAAAGTATGTATTGTTGTATATTTATATTTTGATATTTACAGATAACTTGAATTTAAATGCGATATTAGGGTTGGGTGGTGGCTGATAACTACCGTGTTTGATGGAGGAGCAATAATGTTTGATGGTTCTCACAGGTAAGCCACAGTAGCCTTGTTCGGTTCTTGGTCATGAATGTGTGACTTTAACTTCATGATACAGGGACAAGTGGCTTAATGCTATACTTTTGGTAATGCACTATATTGACGAAAATTAGGGCACGGTATGAACAAATCTGTGTCAAAATATAATACTGATCTAACTGTTTGTTAATAAGTTATTCCCGATAAACGATGTAACACGGCCTCTGAAACCCATAGTAGGTTGGCACATTCTGAATATCCATTAACTGTTTTACATCTTCATTTATTTTGTCTTCATAGTTTCCTTCGATTATTAATTTGGCCTCTTCAATTCGCTATTCCTCGTATTTTGAACAAGTAATGGGTTATAAAACAGCAAGGTAGTATATCACAACACCTTTCTTCTCTCACTAAACTTACTAGGTTTGCTGGTCACTATAGGTACTTGTGTAGATAATCATGTCATCAAACTCACTGTGAAATATATGATAAGACATCGAAGGTCAGTTGATTACACTTTAGCATTTATAAAAGCTGATCAGCGTTGGTTAGATTTAGTATTCCGAGTTTTTCATCACCATCGTCATCATCATCATCAGCTATAGTTAGTTCATTTCAAGACAAAAGCCTCTTCCATGGTATTGACTGTTCAATACCATGTCGTCTGTGTTATAGTATTAGGAATGTAATCTACAGTAATATTTTGTATTTTCTTATTAAAAAATATGTCTTCTTGTCTCTCCAACGTTATGTGAAACGTTATCCTCTCATTTCCTCTCTATGTATATTACAATCTCAGATGCTTTGTTAAACTCCATATTTGTGATCCGTTAATAGTCCTAGAAAATGCTCGCCAATATTCGATGATACAATGATGCGATTTACAAAGCTGTATGGTTAACGCAGTTTATATATGTTAAAATGGCGCCAGTTTTAACCAATGTCTCTGAAACGCTAGCATATCATGTACTTTATGGTAGGAGTTCTTCTCAATTCATATTGTTAATTTTATCATAATTGACCCTTTTCCTGTTGATTGAATCCCTTAAGGAACGATGTAGTTTGTGTTTCATAGCAGAATTTTGTTTCCTCAAAATAGTTAAGCCCCTACCTATCATTGGCATGGTTTCACTCAATTTCATGTCAGCGACCATGACTCTGCAGATGACATAGTGATCCTAGCGGAGACATTGGATGTTCTCAGATTGAAACCTCGAGGCACTACATGAGGAGTCGGAGCCACTGTGATTAAAGGTCTCTTGGACTAAGAGCAAAGTCCAAGCATTTGGTTACTTATTGGATGATGCTGTGTAATCTGTTCATGCATGTGGTGAGAGATCATGGATACATTTACTAATCTAGCTAGATGTTAATCGTCACCTCAGCTTAGCATATGGATTCACTCAACAAAAGTATGTATCGTTGTCGATACCAGTGCAGCAGGACGAACCTGCGGATCTTGAAGACACTGTTGCTCCCTTTCCTATTATATGGATATAAGACATGGACACTTGCATTGAGTTGAAGAGACCCATCTACTACTTTGGTGCCATCATTGTAATTGTATGCATATGTTTATGTATGTATTTGTGAGAGTGATTATTTGCAAGGATGTGAAAATATGAATGTGTATTTAAATGTGTGCTCATGAGTGCGTGTGTTTGTCTATATATTTTCCTACTGTAACTCTTTCATTGAAGTGTTGCTCATCAAACCCTTCTCCCACTACCCTCACTACCACACTTCGCTACCGCCAGACGCTGCAGACGCTCTGTCAACGCTCTCACGATATCGATCATATTTTGAGTATTAACTACTCATCCTCTTCATTCTTGTGCATGAAAGGTGGTTAAGAGCACGTTTAACCATCCTGTAGTTTAGTAAATAACACTGCACGATATTTCGCTGTGTATTGACTGATAAACTTTGTGTTTATCACAAGACTCCTGCTCGGACAGGGCGCCACTAGCGCCATCTGTTGTTTTGTTTTGTTTGTAAACAAACGCTCTCTTCTTAGTTGATATAAAATCGTAGCCCCTAATTTTACCCATTACCTACTGTAGTAAGTATCAATTTAACTGCCTTGTATGTAAGTAAAGCTTTGCATGTTAATTTGCTAATAAACAATATTGTGTACTAACTAACCTGCCTACAGGAACGAACGCCGACGCCATTTTGTAAACAAACTTTTTTTGGGGATTATACATATTAAATTCCAGACAATTTTGTAGTAAATTTAAGTGCATTAATTTATCTTTTCCCCCTAGATATATTCTTGACTTTTTCTCCTCAGAGTGATTTTACTTTAAGCTAAGGGTGGTATTTGTACAAACTAACCTAGCCTAACCCAACCTGCCAAGCTTTTAACCTAATCCAAACCTAGCCTAGCCTATAGCCAGCCAATCTGTTGTTCTTATTAACTCTAGTAGATATTGTATTTAGTATCCTACTGTAGCTATATATATCTGTAATTTTAGTTGTTGCTTGCACGATCTTGTAGTAACCTTTGACTGATAATGTTTGTTTTGTTTTATCTAAAAAGAGTAGGCTACTGCTTTACTAGGCTACAGTGACACCAGGGCCATCTGTTGATACAGTATATTAACCCCTTGTGTGCAGTCACACTTTATTTTTATATAATCTCTATTTGGTGAATTGTATATTTAGTTACATATTCTGTTATATATATATATTTGTTTAAAGTTAGGTTATCACACCTGGTAGCCTATTTCTGCGTATTTCAATTTTATTATTTTCGGTTAGGCTATTGAACGCTGGCAGCCTATTGGTGCGTATTTAAATTTGTTTAAAACTTTTGGTTAGGCTATCGCCCCTGGAAGCCTAATTCTGCGTATCTCAAATGTTTTTGTTTTCGGTTAGGCTATCACCCCTGATAACCTATTGTTGTGTATTTCAACATATTTGTTTTCGGTTGAAGTGTTTCTAAAGTGAGTGAAGTGTTTTAAAGTGAGTTAAGTGTTTTAAAGTGAGTTAAGTGTTTTAAAGTGAGTGAAGTGATCTGAAGAAACTGACAGTTACCATGCCTCGCACTTGTACGAACTGCGCCGGTAGGTTTGGTGAGTCCATGTTTGTTACTGTCAATCTTCAAGTCTGCCGTCTCTGCCAGCAACAAGAGAATTTGACAGTGAAATTAGATGAAGCCTACAACAAGATCAACGTCCTCACCATGAAGCTGGAATCACTCCAAGAGTTTGTAACACTCAACATTGGAGTACCACAAACTTCAATTGTCACCGCAACTCCAGCAGCCACCAACGCCCCAACGTCAACTGCCAACAATTCAACGCCTGCAGTAGCCATTTCATCTGATGGTTCCGATACTCAAGAAACAAATAGTAACTCTCTTCCCCCTCAAGGCAACTTCCGTGTTGTGAGGAACAACGTTTGCCCCAAGACCAGGAAACCCATACCGATTACCGAGTGTCAAAACCGCTTCCAGATACTCGCAGACTCAGATGACGAAGCGGAAATAGAAGAAGTCCGGCTCGTGGGAGACTCGATGATACGTGGTCAGCTCACAGAGTTTTGTGCCAGAGCACCTAAGACCAGGAAGCGTTTTTGTATCCCTGGTGGTGGTGTGGACGACGTAGTTGCTGCAGTTGACGAAGTATCTAAGCTGGCCCCTTCTAATACAATGTACGTCATCCACGTTGGATCCAACGATGTACAGCGAACCCGGTCGGAAGATTTGCTTTTAAAGTACCAGCAGCTGATCAAGTCGTTTAAGGAGAAGTCATCAAGGATCATCGTCTCAGGAATCATCCCCCGGATTGGTGTAGAGAGCCGATTTTACAACATAGCCACCAGCACAAATCGTTGTCTAGCAAACCTCTGCAGGAAGGAAAACGTGGGATTCGTCGACACCTGGGACAATTTCTACTACGATGACTATTTGTTTTCGGACGATGGAGCTCATCTGAACCAGGTGGGAGCAGCACATTTTGGGCGTCTTCTCAACGATGCGGTGAAGGATTTTCGGAGAAGAAATCGACTCAGCAAAGGACAACCAGGAAGGAGGACCGAAGACAGCGAGGACGGCAACCTGCGAAGGAATTAAATGTTAATCTGTCAAGAACCGTAAATTTGGATAAAGCTCCACCAACACGACCCAAATTCAAAACCGCCAGGGATAACGACCGAGGACCGATGTCAGCCATGAATGTAAATGTAGATCCGATCAGAACCAAAAATTTGATTAAAGAACGTTCTGCGAGTTCTAAAACCGCAACTTTAAAGGTTTTCTATGCAAACCCTCGTAGCATACGCAATAAATTTTCAGATTTAGAGGAACTAGTGTTTACTGAAAATTATGATGTGATTGGTATAACAGAATCTTGGCTCAATACAGTAGATAGAGACTTTTTAGCAGAGTATTCACTTCCCGGTTATGTAATGTTTGAGAAAAGCCGAATAAATAAAAATGGAGGTGGCGTTTTATTTTATATCAAAGAAAGTCTTAACCCGACCCTCTTGTTAAAACCTCAAATTGTGAACGTCGACACATCTTTTGTGCTAATAAAGAATAATAAAGGTACAAAAATAATACTTGCATTAATATACAGACTTCCAGCTCAATCAGTGCAAACTGACCGAGAAATTTATGAACAAATTGCAGATGTAATTAACTCACAAGATACCGTATTTTTGGGCGACTTTAATTTACCTGTGACCAAGTGGGGCGATACTCTTACTTCACACTCCGGACATGACTTGTATACGAACTTGCAAGAGAGTTCGCTTTATCAATTTGTTCGAACACCGACCCGTGGTAATAACGTTCTTGACATTGTACTTTAAACAAAAGAAGAATTAATAGAGAATTTGAATGTTGGTGATGAATTCAGTAACAGCGACTATCGTACGATAACTTTCACTTTAAAGTTTACTAGTAACGAACCAAATAGTAGCATCGAAAAAGTCTCTAATTTCAAGAAAGCAAACTTTCATAAACTTAGAGCTATGTTTAAAGAAACTGACTGGAGCTTTTTAATTAACAATAACGACATAAATACATCTTGGAAGTTATTCGAAACCACTTACCTAAAAGCAGTGCAAGACTGCATACCATCGAAAATACGGCGTCCAGGCCATAATAATAAGCCCAAATGATGGAATAAAGACATTTCAAACTGCCTGCTTGCTAAAAAATTTGCTAATGATAGATTAAAATCCTCACAAAATGACGAAGAACGGGTGAAATTTGTAGAGCTACGACGCAAAGCCAAAAAGTTAATTAAGCAAAGTAAAAAGACCTTAGAGTTACATATTGCGAATCAAAGTAAAACAAACCCGAAAGAATTCTATAGTTATATCAGAAAGAAAAAAGTAGTTACTTCAACTGTTGGACCGTTAGTCGATGAAAATGGAGAATACACCAAAGACGAAGTACAAATGAGTAATGCCCTCAATACCTTGCATCAGTTTTTACAACAGAAGACCTCAGTGATATCCCTACACCATCGCCGATTCAGATTGATAATTCAGATGTTCTAAGCAATATCACCGTTACAGAGAGAGAAGTATTGAATTGTTTAGATAAACTCAAGGTAAATAAAACGCCTGGACATGATACAATCTCGCCTAGAGTTCTAAAGGAAGCTAAGGATGAGCTCTCCAAACCACTGACATTACTATTCAATAAATCCTTGCAGTCTGGAACTATGCCTGATCAGTGGAAGATAGCCAACGTAACACCGATAAAAAAAGGCAGCAAATCCCTACCCAGTAACTATCGTCCAATTAGCTTAACCTCAGTTGTATATAAAATGCTAGAAACGGTCATAAGAGATAGACTCGTAAATCACTTAGAGGAAAATAACATACTTAAAGATACTCAACACAGCTTTCGTAAAAAACGTTCCTGTTTAACAAACCTCTTAGACTTCTTCCACGATATCCTCAACCTCTACGATGAGAGTAAAGCTGTAGATATTATATACCTTGATTTTCAAAAGGCCTTTGACAAAGTTCCCCACAAACGTTTACTGCTAAAACTAAAAGCGCATGGAATACAAGACGGTGTGTTGAAATGGATAGAAAATTGGCTCAGCGACAGAAAGCAAAGAGTAGTCATAAACGGTAAGGCATCTAAATGGACCAATGTAAGTAGCGGGGTACCCCAGGGATCAGTACTAGGACCAATTATCTTTCTAATTGACATCAACGACATAGATGAGGGTCTCACCTGTACAATCTCAAAATTTGCTGACGATACAAAAATTACAAATAGCGTACTCTCAAAAGATCACGTTGACGATATGCAACACAATCTAGATAAATTGTCACATTGGGCCCAAATTTGGCAAATGAGTTTCAATGCGGATAAATGTAAAGTACTACATATCGGATACCTAAATGAGAAAGCAAACTATTCGATGAATGGCACTCAGCTTAAGAATGTAAACAGAGAAACCGATCTGGGAGTAACAATATCGAGTAACCTAAAACCGAGTCAACAATGTTCAGAAGTTGTTAAGAAGGCAAACAAAATAATTGGCTTTATAGGCAGATCATTTGAGCATAAATCCAAAGACGGAATCCTAAC
The DNA here is from genome assembly GCA_032716605.1 of Paralithodes platypus. Lineage (NCBI taxonomy): Eukaryota > Metazoa > Arthropoda > Malacostraca > Decapoda > Lithodidae > Paralithodes > Paralithodes platypus. Next base: position 41,168,026 of record CM064485.1, read on the forward strand.
CCTTTACAATTCCTTAGTCCGCCCTCTTCTGGAATACTGCGTTCAATGCTGGTGCCCTTATTACCAAAAAGACATAAACAAGCTAGAACTAGTTCAACATAGAGTTACCAAAATGATACCTAGCCTAAAGATCAAACCGTACGAAGAGAATTAAATCTATTTCCTTTAACCCAGCGCAGATTAAGAGGTGACTTAATTCAAGTGTTCAAAATCATCAAAGGCATCGACAATAATTATGAACTGTAGTAAGTACTTTACTATCGACCAATCTAATTACACGCGGGGAAACGGTTGCAAAATTATTGGTAAATCTTTTAACTCACACGAATCTAAGAATTTCTTCTTCAATCGAGTTGTCAACTTGTGGAATGGGCTTCCCCGAGATGTTATAGACTGCAGCACCGTTGATTCATTTAAATTCCGGCTAGACAAATATCTCGCATCAAACCCGCGACTGACTGCGTTTGTAAATGAATAACTTTATTTTATCCTCCCCTCAGTTACTAACCCATATGTCCCCTACTAACTTCCTAGTCCTGCCACGTTAGTGGCAGGGCAGTAGTTCCCTTTCCAATGTTCCCTTACCCACTCTAAACCACTGTTTGGACACTTGATCCTCAGTGTTTTGGAGGACAAGCAGCCTAGAAGGGTCACTAGATCTGTTGTTGCTTGATTTCCTTTGTACTCCTTTGTACTCCCTCTATTTACTCTCGGCTTTCAGCAGTTTACGTTGCCTTTCCCTTTACTCTCCAATATATACTTTTCCTTTAGCTGTATTTGGTGCAATATTTTAGGAGTGTTTATGATTTTTAAGATGGTGGCGTATCTTAAGGATTGTGGGTTGCTATTAACAGGGAGAGCTAAGAAATATATATATAATCACGAGGGAATATAATATTAAAAATCAAATACGTCATACAATTAACACATTATATTTACTAACTACGTATGATATGAAAGATACATAAAGCATGCGGGATGTGAGAAACATCAACATAAGAAATATAGAGTCCATGTGTAATGGCTAAACCATGGTTCTATACCTCGGCCCAGCTACTTTATAATTAGGAGAGCATGTGTGGATGGTGATAGTAGGATGGAAATAACCGAAAGGTCACGGATGGCTAGGATCTGAATAGATATATCTGAACTCGACTCTGGTCCGCGTCTAAGCGCATGGGCGCGTGGCGGAAATGCAAAATCCAGGTGACACGTGTCTGCTCATAATTATAGAATAGTTAAATTTGTTGTTAGAATATCAAATAACACTGTTTAGGAATAGGGAACTGGGTATATTACTTATTTTGTTTATACTATTAGAGTATGGTGGAGTGAGCATTAGATCGGATTATAATTCACTGAGACAATATTTTTACCCATAGTCATTTTTCCCATTATTTGGATGAGTTGACCTGCCCTGGCGGTGCTTATGCCCTTCTGAGCACTAGCCGTTGATCGTGTGTGGGTTGTCTCGGTGTTTGTTGGTGGTTATTTGGTCTTCCCGGTCTGGTGTGTTATTTATTTCTGGCATAATAATTATATTTAATTATTGTTGAAAGTCATGTTTGTTTATGCCGTTTTCGAGCAATATATTGTTTAGCTTCCCCCTTAGAAAACCTCCTTTTATCAATCTAAAAACGCTTTCCAAACCCCAATCAAGCTTAATATGAACATGTTACGGTGGAAACATGTCCCAACCTTATTCCTACAACGCAGGCTCACTATGGCTCGCCAATAATTGTTTTCCCATATCGAAATGGGAGAAAAGTGTCTTATAATCGTCAAACAAATGGAGTAAAACTGCGATTTCAGAAAGACCTGTATAGTACCATACAGGATTAAGCTAAATATTTTTGGATCGTGTTACATGAAGGGGGTGGGGGGGATGGATGTTTTTCTGGCCCCCTTTTTCCCTAATGTTTAGCCCCAATCTTGGCTCAGATTTTGGGTATATTAGAGGTGTATTTTGTGGGAATCGATCCCAAACGGGTGGTGGAAGAGGGAACCAAACATCAACTTTATTTACTTTACCCAAACTTATCTTCGAGTAAGCTATCTTACTACAGAAAAGCCTAAATCAGTCGCCATACCTAATTGATGCCAAACATAACTTTTGTCTTAGTTAATCTTACTTTAATGTAGCTTTTTCACAAGCAAGATTCAGTTTATAACCTTAGATTAACTTAACCCATAACCCAATATGATATCATCAAAACTAGCCAGTTTTATCTTATTAGGTTACACAAATCTAACCTAGCATATATTCTGTGGACAATATAAATTATGGACGAAGTTTTTCTTGATTGATAAGTCATGATGAGATAACTAGAATCAGCCGTTGTTAGTTGACTTTATGAAGTCCTAGTTTATCCGTCAATTTCAGAATGCGTTTGACATACGTCCCCATCCACGTATTCTGATAAAGTTCATATATTAGGGGGTGGGTGTTAATGCACTATAGAAGCTTATTTTATATACAGTTGAAGTATTTATGTTTTACTGAAAGACTATCAGCCCTTTCCCACACTCACTTCACTATCCATTGTGACTTATAGACAATAGTAGCAATGTTCGGACGTTGGTCTATCATGAACTAATTAACATTTTGAAAACCCATTTTTTAAAATATATACCGGTATTTCAAGTCACTGGAACCAGACTTAGTGTCAGTACAAGTGTTCTTTGCACCAGCTGCATATTTTGTTATCCACTTGTTCCAATCTTCTCTCTCCTCAGCGCAGCCAAGTGGTCCACTCCTAATATTTGCCAAAATGTGTGCATAGATTAGCCACCCCAGAGAGAGAGAGAGAGAGAGAGAGAGAGAGAGAGAGAGAGAGAGAGAGAGAGAGAGAGAGGGGTAAATGAGAATGGTGACGATGGAATATATAAACGTACTGGTTGTGAGTGACTGTGTGTGTGTGTGTTACAAGAAACAGTTGAAATTTAATTGACCCAGTTGTCCATGCCTATCTACTGTATATAATTATGTATATATTGATCTGACTAACCATCTGTTTTCCAAGTTAATATTATCAAGAGATATTCTCTAAGGAACCAGAATAATCTTCATGTGCTGCTAATGGTTTCGACACAGTCCCAAAGTGATATACCATGGTATCAAAATATATATCTGTTTTTCCGATGAAAATATACCAAAAGACTCTATAGGAAGCTGTATAATCAGTTAAATATATGCATATTTTCTTTTGGACATTCCCTGTTCGTAGGGAAAATGAATGTCTTGAATTGTTGTAAACACTAATTATAGCAATAATTCAAAATATCAGTCCTATATGTGTAGGTTGTCATTTTGTATTACCATATAGCTCATCCATTCAGTAATTTATCATACTTTTAATATTTTACAACACGACAAATAGTATTTATTATATACAATGTATATTAAATATATGGCTCTTTAAGATGAAACTTTTCATCAAAGAGTCTGGTCTAAATAAAACTACTAATTATACAGTATATAATTGTAAACTATGTAACCTTAAAGACCAAATAAAATGAAAATTAGAACAAATGAAACATTACAGAGTAAGCATTACATAAGTAAGCAGGAGAGAGGCAAGAGGAAGACAAACGTCGTCAGTGGACGAGCGTGTTTCCGGAAATAATCCTCTGCCACACAAAACCTGGTAGGCCTGTTTGCAAATTGGCCATAAACAAAACGTGACCTGCAAAACAGCCGAACCTGGGCGCTAAATTGACAAGGGAGTTCATGTCTGTTTACTTATTATAATTGTTGTTCAGGAGTTCTACATGTCTTCACCACAAGCCACCTCAGCTAATCGCCAAGAGAGAGAACGAACATAACAACAGTCAATTTATCGATGAAGGAAAGAAAAGATAACGTCCTTTGAGCTGAATTAACTATTATTTTCCTAAAAATGAAGTCCCGGTTCTCCAAGTACTGATTATATTGTCACAGATATTTAAATATTTTAGTAATTCAATTTTCCACACGCACAAACATACACACTCTCTCTCTCTCTCATCACCATTCCCCCTAGACCAGTAATAATCACGTATAATTGACATTATCAGCCATTCACTCAATAATATTCTAGTCTTTGGCTCCTCTCTTTCCAGCGTCCTATTTGGCCTTGAGAGAGAGAGAGAGGGTGTATGTGTGTGTGTGTGTGAGTGTGTGGAAATGACAAAGAGTTGAATCGAGCAGTATAATATTATTGAATAGAGAACACTTGATTAAATCATTACCAAAATATACACTGTTACAAGTATATGGCTTTAATTAAGTATAATTACACTGCCCAACAAAAACAGGGAACACTTCCTGCACTAACCTTCTTATCTTCTTTTCAAAACGAAATATCGTTTATATAATGTGATCATCACTGTGTGTATCTTTACTTGTTTGCCTGTCGAATTATATAGTTATAAACTATTTTACGGTAGGTTCATATGACTTGCCTTAGTCATGAGTCACGTGGTCTTCCTTTGGGCCTCCTCCACTCAGGGTTGTCTCCTGTAGAGACCACCTGGTGAGCAGGGTCTGCTTCAGTGAGGAGAACCACATGCGCATATAGCTAAAGTTGGCGTTCACGGACCATGCAACAAATATATCTTGAATCAGTTTCACGGAGTAGTCGCTAGCTTGAGATGTAATCTTTCTAGTGATAAGCCTTGATCCTGCGAAGACATTTAGTACCAAAGGAGTTGATGCATCACTTCAAGTCACTTTAGGTGTAAATGTCTCACACCCATAAAAAAGATCCGCAGCTTCGTCCTTCTGCATATGTATCGACGCCATATGCAGTACTTTTGTTGAGTGAATCCATATTTCCATATGCTAAGCCATTGCGACGATTGACATCGTTGCCCATCTCACCAATATTATGGATCATGCTACCAAGAAAGGTAAATTTATTCAAGATATTTAAGTAGTTACCACATACATGAACAGATTTCACATTATCATCCAAAAAGTCACCAAATACTTGGACTTTGGTCTAAGTCCAAGAGACCTGTAAACTCAATGGCTCCGACTCCTCATGTAATGCCTCGAGGGCCAATCTGAGAATATCTAACGTCTGCTAGGATCACTGCTTCATCTGCAAAATCAAGATATGTGATCTTAAACTTGCTGATGTCTGCTCCTCAGCAACTCTGCCCAGTTGTCCGGCCAGTAACCAGTCCATACAAATGTTAAAAAGTGTAAGTGCCAGAACACACCCCTGTCTCACACCTGAATTCACAGGGAAGAAGGAGGGTACTCCCCCACCATACTTGACAGCACTCTCTGTTCCTGTATAGACTCCAGACACCAATTCATTAATTGCTGCAGGAATCCCACGTAGCCATAGCAGCTCCCAGAGCGTCTCTCGGTACACTGAGTCAAATACCTTCTTGAGATGAACATAAGCTGAAAGCAGCCTTTTTTTAAACTCAAGTCAGCGTTCCACGAGCTCCCGGAGCACCAGAATCCAGTCAATTATTGACTTCTTGGTTGTAAACCTGATTGCCCAGGTCTATGTTCGTTTAGCAGGTGGCCTCAGATTCGCACCAGTCTAATATGGGTGAAGACCTTGCCTGGCACACTGAACAGTGTAATACCACAGTAATTATTGCAGTCCTGTCGGTCCACTCTCCTTTTCCAGAAATGGGTGACCAGACCCCTTTTCCAGTCAAGAGGAATGATACTTATCTGCCATACAACAGTCAGGACTGCATGTAACCCATGGACCATGGATTTACCCCCAGTTTTCAGCAGTTTTCCAGGAATGCCGCAAATACTAAGAACCTTCCCATCTTTCAGCTAACGCAATCCTCCCTTACATCGGCAAGGAAGGAAGGGTCTTCATTTATTGGTGGTTCAGGCACTGGTGGTTGGACATCCACTGGAAGAAGCTGTCTGTTGGGAGCACTGGCCCTGTATAACTGCTCAAAGTACTCAGCCCAGAGGGTTCTGAAATCATCATCAATCGATTCAATTTGGCTGTCCGCCTAGGGGGTAGGCTTTAGGTTTCGGTATGTAGACCGAAGGTAATTTGCAAAGAAAATGGAGAGCGGACGGGGGCCTGTCATGCTCCCGCTCACTCGGACTCGTCTCTACAGACTTTAAAAGCCTGTAAATTGCTATAAATTGCCACGGCATTCCGGAACGTCTCCCACAGCCAATGGGTTAAGTCTCTCTCTCTCTCTCTCTCTCTCTGTCCATTTAAAAATAATATTACACACAGGCAAAACCATTAAATATAAAGTGTGATGGCAAAACTGCATAAAATATTTATGGGCTTTTAAAAGTGTCAGTGAAGAGAAGAAGGAAAAAAGTTGTCCACATTTATTAAGGTGCTTCTAGAGGGATAAATGAAGAGAGAGAGAGAGAGAGAGAGAGAGAGAGAGAGAGAGAGAGGGAGAGAGAGAAACAGAGAGAGAGAGTGCATAGTAAAACTAGCAACAACACAACTATTGAGCTTTGCAAGGGTGATTCAAGTTAATCTAGTTAGTCTATGTTAGGGAAAAATGCACAGCACAGAATGCAGGAATCTATTAATTTGTGAACCCAGTTAATCGGTGGTTAAAATTGAGAAATATACTGTATATAGTCGATGTTTTAAAGTTTGAATATCGTAACACTCGATAACAGTAACAGGAAGTCCATCCCTTAAGTTTACCACTCGATTGATGATGGGTGGTTGGGGGTGGTCGAATAAAATAATGATTGCCCACACTCGCTACTAGTAAAAAATAGACCTAGTGACATATGTGACACCACCGCACCCACAAGCAAATAAGGGCACACTGGGATTCTAACCATGATTACTAATATTTTTGTACCAAATACATACAAATTGGTAGAATAATTTAGCCATATCATTGAGAAAACTTCAAAATAAATGTGTATTTAAGAAATCATGTTCTCAAGTTCCACAATTATTTCAGTATTTTAGAGTATTTCCCCCGATTCCCCTAGTATTGCTTCATAAAGTTTGCCAACAAATTATTAAGATTATTTGATTTTTGTTGCCGCTATATTAATTATTCTGAAAACCGGCAAAGAAGAGAGAAAGTCCTTTCGAATATACCCCTGCTCATATACCAACCAAAAAATCCCGAACCAAAATGGCCAAACTCCTAAATGGCCACAACCAAAATGGCTTCACTCTTAAACAGTCCCACCCAAATCAGCCACACTCCCTAATGGCCACAACCAAAACAGCCATACTTCTAAACAGCCACCTTCAAAATGGCTACATTCCTGAATGGTCACTACTAAAATGGCTACACTCCTATAGGGCCACAGCCAAAACAGCCACACTCCTAAACCGCCACAACCAAAATGTCGACACTCCTTACCGGCAACAAACAAATCGGCCACTCTCCTTAATGATCACAACCAATATGGCCACACTCACAAATGGCCCCAACTAAAATTGCCACACTCCTAAATGGCAACCACTGAAACGGCCTCAACCAAATAGCCACAACCAGCAAAGCCGTTCTCCTAAACGGTTACAACCAAAACAGCCACACTGCTAGATGGCCAGAACCAAAACGGCCTCTCCTAAAGGGCCACAACCTAAATGGCCAAACTCATACAGGGCCACAGCCAAAACAGCTTCATTCCAAACGGTCACAACCAAAATGGCAACACTCCTTATTGGCCACAACCGAAACACTTGCACTCCTTAACATCCACAACCATAACAGCCACTCTCCTTAATAGCCACAACCAATATGGCCACATTCCTAAACGGCCACAACCAAAATTGCAACAATTCTTAATACCCACACTCCTAAACCACCACAACTAAAACCGCCACACTAGTAAATGGCCACAATAAAAAAGACCACACTCCTAAATGGTCACAAAAAACAGCCACCCTCTTTAACAGTCACAACCAAAACGGCCACACTCTTTAACAGTCACAACCAAAACGGTCACACTCTTAAATACCTGGGTGTATAATCGTTATAATATACATTTTATATTATATATTTATTCATATACTCATCAAAGTATATCTTATCAAATATACCTTTTATATCACTCCTTTTTTAATAAACTCTTTTCTAACATATATTCCTTTTCTAACATATATTTTCCAACATATCTTTTCTAATATACCTTTTCTAGCATACCTTTTCTAAAATACCTTTTATATTACACCCTTTTCTAACATACCTTTTATAATATACCTTTTCTAACATGCCTTTTAATATACCTTTTATAACATAACTTTTCTAATATACTGTTTCTAACATAACTTTTCTAATATACTGTTTCTAACATACCTTTTCTAATGTACCTTTTTCTAATATACCTTTTCTAATATACCTTTTCCAGTATACCCTTTTCCAACATACCTTTTCCAATATACCTTTTCCAATATACCTTTTCCTATACCCTTTTCCAACATACCTTTTCCAATATACCTTTTCATATACCCTTTTCTAACATACCTATTGTAATATACCTTTTTCCTATGAAACCTTTTTAATATACCCTTGCTAATGTACTCTTTCTGTTATGCCTTTTCAAATTAATTATTTCTAATATATTTGTTTATATTACACCCTCTCGAATATACTCTAAACGGCTCCAACTAAAATGGCCACACTCCTTAATGGCCACAACCAAAATGGGCACACTCCTTAATGGACACAACCAAAACAGCTACACTCTTTAATGGCCACAACGAAGATGGCCACAACTAAAATCAACACAAACAAAATGGCCACACCTTGTAAACGGCCATACAAAATTGCCACATTCATAAATAGCCACAACCAAAACGGGCACACTCCTAAGCGGCAACACTTTTAAACAGCCACACTCCTAAAGGGCCACAACCAAAATGACCACAGCCAAATGAGCCGCAACTCATAATAGCCATAGCCAATATAACCAGACTCCAATAAGGCCACAACAAATATGGAAACACTCCTTAATGGCCACCACCAAAATGACCACAACCAAAACAACCATACTCCTTAACAGCAACAAACAAATTAGCCACTTCGTTAAACGACCATAACCAAATCGGCCACACTTCTAAAGAGACATAGCTAAAAATGCCACATGCCTAAACTTCCGAAACCAAAACAGCCATACTCCTTAACGTCCACACTCCTAAACAGCCACAACCAAAATGGCTACAACCAAAATGGACACAGTATTAAACGGCCACAACCAAAACATCCAATTCCATTATAGCCACAATGTGTAACTTCTTTAGTTTTTCCATGCCCGATCAGTTAAATATTTTGATATAAGTGACACAGCCCTTGTATTCAGCACCATATCCTGCGTGCAAGACAATTTGAAACTCGGACAATGTTGCTTGCAACGCTAATTATTATAAACATTGTTATGCAAATATGTTTAAGCCTGAGATGTATAGTACTCGGCTGAATAAAACAAAAAAGATAAACATATACTTAAAACTAGTTAGTTAAATATACATTCAAGGGGTGCACGAAATCCAAATCCTAAATACACTGCAACGATATACAATATTACGACATTAAGTCATATCATAATCAGGGGCCTCTTGCGACCTCAGACAATCATAACACTTTATCTGACTACAACGTCTTGCTCTACCTGGACCTGGGGGAGGCGTTAACACATTGGATAACACATCATGGATTGCAGACCAAAAGGACCTCAGATCGAGTCCACATCAAACGTCAGGGTTGTTTATGAGGTGAGCTGATCGTTCCTGCTGTTCAACACGTATCCTGGCTACACTGACACGTCAAGAAATTACCCCCTATATCGTCACCAATTCATAGCATAGAATATGCCCGACCATATTCGAAGATGCTGTGAACGACCGGATAGCTGCTCTCTCCAATCAAGTGATGTGTATAATATGAGCCATCATCTAGTGTGGCAGAAAAGTAGCAACCAACACCTTGAAGCTCCACTGTGACCATCTCATCTAGTGCGACACTTGAAGCACCCAACGTCTCGAAGCTTCAATCGATAATGTTGGGGCCTCATAAGAGTTACAGGCTACTGAACAGCCAACAGTACCGAGGTTGAGACACAAAAAAACAAAAATAAAAATATTACAAAATTAATAATAATAATTGTGAAATAGTACAATTAAATATTGGTTTCGGATTCCTGGGAACCACATTATGATAATATTTTATGATTCCTGTTTTGCCTGGGTTCAAGGAACAGCAGACACTAGCCTTGACACTTTTGGTCTTGCAACAATTAAACTTTACTGAGCTAATTAAGTATAGAGAGTTAGCTAGCTTTCACATATTGAGTTCATGGGAACAGCAAGCATCTATCTGTCCGATCAACTCTATTTCCTAACTCGGCAACTTGGGTTCATGGGAACAGCAGGTTACAACAAGCGATTTAACTAGCTAATTAATTGCTTGGTCTGAGCTGACTGGAAGTTCCAGGTTAAGCAAGTTGTAGGTTTCGTGATCAATAACTTATCTGGGTTCAATAATTATTATGCGAGTCCCACAAATACATTTAGGAACATTTGTTTTATGTTATTAATATGTGTTTAATCAAGCCAATTATTTTGTTTTTGTCCTTCACCTTGTCAGCGTTCTCTCCCTACCCCCATCTCTCTCTCTCTCTCTCTCTCTCTCTCTCTCTCTCTCTCTCTCTCTCTCTCTCTCTCTCTCTCTCTCTCTCTCTCTCTCTCTCTCTCCACCTAACCGCTCTAAAGGCATCACAATAAATCTGGGCAACTTTATTCCTTCATTCTCTTCGCTGACACCTTTAAAAATTAGTAAATATTTCATGGAGATTTGCAGTCATATCTTATATTACTAGTTTCACCTGTGTGCAGCATAATTTTGCATACAAAGATAATGTATATGTGTGTTACATTAATGCACAGACCACTTGGTCCCAACAAGCTGTATTTTAATGATATTGTTTTCTTCCTCATAAACTATTTAACTATGAATATGCAAATGCGTGAGTGAGTGTGTGTGTGTGTGTGTGTGTGTGTGTGTTTGTATGTGTGTGTGTGTGTGTGTGTGTATCTGTGTGTGTGTGTAAAGGGTGGCAGCTATGATTGTACAAATGTGAGGGCCCAAACGTTTAAATTTGTCTTTTATTGCTGTTCAAATAATGCATACTTAGTAGCTTATTTAGTAGATAATTTATGTGAACAGGATAAATGATCTATTTCCAGCAAATCTCCATGTCAATTGAGGGGAAATATCAATGTAGAACATCTATAGCTACAGGTTACTGGCAACCCACTACTATATATTTGGGACCCTGCACAATAAGCTGCACTTAATTTCAGGTGGTTACCTTGTGAGCTACTAAGTTCCGTTCTAGGGTTTTGCAATTTGGGTGTGGCTGGCAGGGGTACTCCACCACTGGAAATTACTGGAAGTGGCCATTCATGATATCTGGGACCCTGCAGAAAAGCTTGCAAGTGATTTGAAGTGGTTTTCTCATGAGCTGATCTAGGTCAGTTCTGGGGTTTTGCCATTTTGGGGTGTGGCTGGCAGGGGTACCCAACACTGGAATTTGCTGGAAGTGGCCATTCATGATATCTGGGACCCTGCAGAAGATTTTGCAAGTTATTTGAAGTGGTTACTTCATGAGTTCAGCTTTAATTTAGGAGCTAATTAATGGTGGCTGGCGGGGGTACCCCACTACTGGAAATTACTGGAAGTGGCCATTCATAATATCTGGGACCCTGCAAAAGAGTTTGCAAGTGATTTGAAGTGGTTACCTCATGAGCTGAACTAGCTCAGTTCTGGGATGTTGCCATTTTTGTGCATGACTGGCGGGTGTACCCCACCACTGGAATTTACTGGAAGTGGCCATTCATGATATCTGGGACCCTGCAGAAGATTTTGCAAGTGATTTGAAGTGGTTACCTCAATAGCTGATCTAGATCAGCTTTGAGGGGCTAATTAATGGGGGCTGGCAGGGGCAACCCACCAATACAAATTGCTGTCAACAACCATGTTTCATACATTGGGTTATGGAATGCCTATTACAGTTATCTAGGAGGGGTTACTGTGTAAAGCTGATCTAGATCATTTTTGGAGTGGATTAACTCCACTCTCCTGGCCGCATCCACCACAGCAAGCATGCAAGTCGTCCAGTTCCATACATTAGCATTGATAGTTGATACTTTGGTGGGAAAGAAAATTGGTTACCTTTCCAGCTAACCAGACCCCTCTGGGCTCCTCCTCTATAGGCAACGCATAACGTCCGTCGCTGGTACTCAAGGGTAATTAAGACAATAGTCCAGCAAAAGTTGTCTATGAACTGCATACTCACAAAATCAATGTATTAATTCACAAAACAAAACTGTCAAATCACCAGTGTTATGCTCATCAGGTAGTCTAACTGGTTTACAAATATTTTTTGACTGAAGCTTACCTAAAATTACAATATTGGTTACGCAAATGTATTGAATATTTAATGGCATCAAAAGCGTGAGTTAAACAGTATATAAGTACTACTTTACAGATCTATTGACAAGTAAATTTGGGCTAAAATATTCATCTATTATTGAGCATTCTGGTTTCTATACTGCAGACTAATGTATTGTGACTTCTACTGCATAGTTGCACATTCATCCATGCCAAGCCGCATACTTACGATCAAGATGTAAGATGCCTATACACTAATGAGTAATGCTAAGCAATAATGTCTTATCTCCGCCAACAAGGTTTGCAGAGATGAAATGTTCGTCGTTGTCGGCCTGTCTAGCCGCGTGGTTAGCTCAGTGGTACCGCTTCCCGGGATAAAATATCGCTCAGATTCGTGAAGTTTTATTTTTAGATATAGCCGGCGGTTACCGTCGCCTTGAGCAAAATAGATGGGTAGGGTTTTCGGCATTACATGATGTAGTCTTATCGCTATTGATTCACCTAAAAGGGGGAGATAAATGGCGCTAAATAAATGACCTGAGTTCATTATATTATTAGTTGTATACTTTCTAAAGGAGTAGAAAGAAAGACAAGCTGCAATAGATATACCAATCCTGTCTTGGCTGCTTGTGACTATAATACCTGAACTTCATGTAAGATCAATAATTATTATTAATATTGATTATGTAGAAAAATAGTACCTTGTAGTGCCAGGCAGTTAAGAGAGAAGTAAGATAATGAAATATATTTTGCTATATACATTACTGTATATCAGCCTAAATACGTCCAAAGTGAGATATTCCATTTTAATCTGAGTGGAAGAAAACTTAATGAGTAATTAATGTTCGGTTAAAATCATTAGATTGACCATGTAAGCAGGAGGATTAGAGGTCAGGGATAATTCAAGGATGTTGGGCCGATCATCAAGGTGGTCAGGTATACGAGGAGGATGCTGGACTACCGACTCTGTGTCATTTAGAATAGAAAATATATATGCTTGTTCACCAAGCTGGTCATTGAAATAGGAGGAGAGCCATTGGTGATGGTGAATGTTGAAGTTGCCCAATATGGTGATTTCAGAGAAGGAAGAGATGGATAGAATGAGTTCCACTTTAAAGGTAGGATAGGCCAGAAGGGGACTGGAGGGAGTTATCCAGCTAGATCAGTAATGGGGCAGAAAAGAGGTTTGAGGTGATTTCGTCTGAGAACATGAACAGGGAACCACAGCCTATAGTGGATGTGTCGTCACCCTCTCTAGGTGCAAAGGTAAATGTATTCTCCCCTTTTCCTTCAACACCTACGCCGAGACGTTCCCAGAGAGTGGTGAAACCTCAATATAGGCTAAATCCGTAAGAGAGTGGTTGTAGAAGAAGCACTATATATACATGTGTTTTCTTTGGTATTTGTTTTAGTTTTTCATCCATTTTTATGTATAACAGTATACAGTAGTAGTGAGGTGAATAGGGGGAAGCGGTGTTATGTATTAACATTCAACTATGGTATACACATTAGCTATTTTAGTTTATTCAAAGGATATACTGATACAGGTATGAGTTGATTTCAATTATAGGTTTCAATGATGTACTATTTAAATATTTGTAATTAATGTGATGTTCTTTTGATTGTCCTGAGGTTTAAACTTATCTCTGTCACCTGTCCTCAAAATTTCTTTAGCATTTATCTTCCCATAACTTACTCTCAGACCGCGGCTTCCTTAAGGGCCGCTCTATTGGTGATCTTATTTCTTATCTTACAAACTCTTGGTCATCCTCCATTCGGGACTTCAGCGAGAATTTTTCTATTGCGCTAGGCTAGACATATCGAAGGCCTTCGATAGAGTCTGGCACAAATCCCTTATTTCCAAACTACTCACCTACGATTTCTATCCCTCCATCTGTGTCTTTGTCTCTAATATCCTTTCCGGCCGTTGTGGAAGGCCACCTTTTAATACCTCAACCTATCAACTCCGATGTTCCTCAGGGTTCTGTCCTATCTCCAATTATCTTATTATTATTCATTAACAACCTTCTCAGCTGCACCTCCAGCCCCATCCACTCATATGCTGACGACTCTACATTACACTATTCCACTAGACTTCAACAAAATCATTCACAGCAGGAACTCCAAAACTCACGTAAGGAGGCCTTAAAACACCTATCTTCTGATCTATCTATCATATCTAACTGGGGCAGAGAAAACCCAGTTACTTTCAATGCTTCCAAAACTCAATTTCTCCATCTGTCTACTCGACGCCCCCTTCCAGAAAACTATGACCTACTCTTAACAACATACAAATTAACCCTTCATCTTCTCTTAATATTCTTGATGCCTCTTTTTCTTCTGATCTCTCTTGGAAAGATCATATTATCACTCCAGCTAAAATAGCTTCCCAGAAGCTGGGTGTGCTCAACCGCAGCCAGTGGTTCTTTACCCCTCCGCAGTATCTTGCTCTGTACAGGGGCACAGTGCACCCATGTATTGAATATTGTTCACACATGTGGGGAGGATCCTCTCACACAGCATTTATAGACAAATTAGAAAAGAAAGCCTCCCGTCTCATTAACTTATGTCCACTCACCAATTATCTGCAGTCTCTCTCTCTCCACCGCAATGATGCATCTCTCTCACTATTCTACCGCTATTACAATATTCAGTGTTCCTCAGAGCTCTCTCAGTATATACCACCAACTTTTCGTAGAGCACATAGCACCCATGTTGCAACACAATCCCACCCCTATTCTCTCCAACCCAAGAGTGAAACGATATTTTCAGTCTTTCTTCTATTCAACAGCTGAGCTCTGCAACTCTCTCCCTGAATCAATCTTTCCCTCTTCCTATGACTTAAATTGCTTCAAACTCCATGTGTCCAGGCATTTTGGCTCGAACGTCCCTTGATTTTGGCCCTGTCACTCTTTAGATTCTAGGGGAGGCACTCGTTACAGGCAGTTCTGTCTTTCGTCTCTCTCACTCACATAGAACAACAAATACAGCGAAGCGTGGCATTTTAGAATAAACATGACACCAAGGAGGATGCCCAATTTTCAATATTCCTTTTTGGGCCTCCAGATGTGATAATATATATATATGTATATGTATATATATATATATATATATATATATATATATATATATATATATATATATATATATATATACCAGTATATATAATAATTATATATATATATATTATATATATATATATATATATTTAACTCAGGAGCTGCGAAAAGCCTTCCAGAAGGTTGCAACGACAAAAAGGCTTCTAGAAGCAAAATTTTCAACCGTGTACACAAACTGCATTATGAGGCTTAGGCGGCTGCAATTGGATCAGGCATAGGCTTATACTGCATGGCAACTATCGATACCAAACATCAAACAACACTTATCGAAACTTATTGAAGCGATGGCAGGGGTCTGGGGCTGACCCTCAACCCCATATATATCTCATGTATGCCATATACTATACAGTATACATATACGAGAGTGACTATGAAGGCCCAGGGGCATGCGTAACCTTGCAAGTACCAATTGATAATGAATTTTTGACAGACAGGTCTCAGCATGTTGTCGATGATGAGTGCATTTCTGTTTCTGTGCCTGTTGTTTCGGGTGTTCCACAGGGCAGTGTGCTTGGGCCTCTGTTTTTCATTATTTTTACTGCTTGCTTGTGCTCTGAGCTTGAAAATAAATTATTTTTTTATGCCGATGACATAACTTTATACTCATCAATTCCATCTCCAGAGAGTAGAATCGAAGTTGCAGCATCTCTAAACAGGGACTTGGCTAAGATTACCTCTTGGTGTGAACTTTGGGGTATGAAGCTTAATGCTAAGAAAACTCACTCCATGATAATCAGTAGATCACAAACTTTGGCTCCTCCTCATCCTTGTTTGCATGTTTCTGGTGAACAAATTGAGGATATGTCAGGTTTGCGTTTGCTTGGAGTGACTCTCGATCCTAAGTTGACATTTGAGAAGCATATTCGTTCCTTGTCTTCTACTATTGGTCAAAAGATTGGTTTACTTCGCAAGTGTTACAAAACATTCGCTTGTGAAACCAGTCATAACAAAAATGTATGCTTTTATTTTGCCTCATTTTGAGTATTGCTCTCCTGTTTGGAACTCGGCTGCTGACTGTCATTTGAAATTGCTTGACAAAGCTCTTAATTCTATTACTTTATTCTCCCTGCTCTATCTCTTGATCTTCATCATCGGCGTCGGGTTGGTGCCCTTAGTCTTTTGTTTAAACATTTTAACAATACTCAGCATCCATTGCATAGTGTTTTACCAGAACCTTTTATTCCAATTCGCGCAACAAGATTTACGAGTAGTCTTAATGACCTTGCCATGACTCCAATTAATGTTTCTACATCTCAGTTTTCTCGGTGCTTTATTCCTTCAATGATTCCCTTTTGGAATCATTTGCCAAACGAGGTTGTACAGTCAACCCTTATCTCAGCTTTTAAGTCCAGAGTTAATGTTTTATTACAGCAGTACATTTTTGTTTTAATCATGATTTGCTTTTATTCTTTTTAGAATGGTGTTTTAATTGACAAACTGATCTTTTCTTCTGGGCTCTCTAACTACTGTATCCCTTTTCCTTTTTCTTAGTTGTCTTAGTCTCTCTCCAGTACTTACGGGTATTTTGTGGGGATTCATCTTTTATAGGTGTATCTGCACCCTGTTGGGAGGTTTAAAAAAAAAAAAAAAAAAAGGGGAGAGAGGGAGAAGAAATGCCACCCCCCTACACTCCCCTCTCTCATTCTCAAACCACTTATACCTGACCTTACAGATTTACATGCTCTAATCTTCCCCTACACATAATTTTGGAGTCCTAAATCTTCACATATGCCTTGTGATGCAACAACATTGCTTTATGAGGGAGATAAAAGAGATATTATGTAATTCCTCCCCTCTCTCCACTTCTCACCTCTCCTGTGGGCCTCAGCATATTCTTTCATGCACGCCCAGGCTGTCATCACGCCATATCTTCAACTAACAACCAAATCCACATACTTTTTTGGCAGACCAAAATATACTGCCGGATGCAAAATCATATTTCCAAAATGTTGATGTGATCATCGTCCAATTCTGAAAAACTAAATTTTTCTATCATGTTGTCGCACCACGGGTGGGTGGGTCTTTGGGTGTTATTGCAGCCGAAAAGTTAAGCTAATGCCAGTGTGTCATACATTATAACTTGTTAGATTTCCAAACGGTTACAAGCATTATGAGACATGTCTCACGATTGTGAAAATATAAATGTTTGTAGAACTCAACTATTAGAGTTGGGACTTCGTTATTGTTTTATTATCTTACTCACAAAATGATCTATACGTATAACAATAATTCATAGCTATAAACCTCTTTTGAGGTACTGCACAGTGAATGGGTGGGATCTGTATTCGCTATTCCACTCGGCTTACAAAGAGTTGTTACGCATTTATTGTGATACGCTTGTGGTCGATTATATTTGATTGTTTGTATGTCCATAATCATGTGAAACAGGAAGTAGCTAAATTCGGCCAAGGCGAAGGGAGGAAGGTATATTTTTGGTATTAAACGGTCCCTAATAATGAAGAGGGGAAGTAAAGGTTGATGCAGTAGAGGAAGGGAGTGGGTAAGTGGAAGGTTAAAGTAAGGAGAAGGAACCAACTCGTGTGAGGAGGCGTAAATTGGTAATGGTGAAATAGGTTTCTGTCGCTTCATTGCTTAATATTGTGTCCTCACATCTAACGTAACTTAACATTGAAAAGCAAAATCTTATTGGTCACTTAGTTTAACATAATATACTTTCACATTAAGTCAGCCAGAAATTGGGGAGGTGTGGTGGAGTAGTCTTGCCACTGGACTGGTAATCCAATGGACCCGGGTTCGAACCCCGATATGTCAATGGGAAGATATTATTGGGATGGAATTTGTGCTGTAGGCTACCTAGTATCAGTGCATTAACACAAAACCCACCGAAATACCAAAAAATACCCTCATTGTTCCCTAATTAAATAGCACCGTATGAATATTCCTATATTCAAAATATGCTACAAGGGGTCAATGCCTAGTGAGTTACTTTCTCAATAGGTGGTGTTCTGAGGGTGAGGGTCTGAGTTTGGGGAGTGAAACAGTGAAGCGCAGAGGCGAAGCAGTTTCAGAGATGGGACTGCTTCACGCTTTGAATGGGTGCTTCACGTGTCTCACTCCCTAGACTGGAACGAGACCTCACAGGCTTCACTGTGTTGAGTAGTTGAATGTACAGGCTCTCAACCTATGCCCGAGAGGGAGTAGTTGGAATATAGGAGCAAACAAATGTAACATGATATACATTCAGCTAGCCTAAGCGTAATATACATTGTTCCAAACTTAAACTTAAAGTAACCTAACTTAACCTAACATGCTTCAAAGAGTTGACATGTAAAAGTGGATCAATTTAAAAAATATATCTTATGTGATACTACATCCTATGAACAATTTATTATGTTTAGCATACATTTAATTAAAGGGTTAACAAAAGCAAAACCCGTTTAGACAAAGATAATTTGCTTGTGTTATACTCTTTTCAGGTGAACGGGATTTACTATGGATTTATTAAATGGGAAAATTGATCGTTTTTTTGTTTATTGGTGTAACAAAATACATTTTGTATTATTGATACTAAATAATGCCACTAACATAGGAATCATAAGTTATAGTTATTTGTTCCTTCAATAACAAAATATATTTCTAGAAAATTGACCATACCCTTTTCACTGTAATCGATTGAGTCCATAATCAGAACTACAGTCCTCACTTGTAATACATGCAGACAGTCTACTTGCAGAACATCTACTTGAAGATTGTGCATATGAAGCCATATTATCCTAGAATTACTGGGTATTTTTATATTATATTTAAAGACCACACAGGTAATGGAAAATTGAACAATAATATCAAGAATAATAGAATAGAGTGGATAAGTACAGCCCTTCAGTCAAAGCCAAACATCTGGAAACTGTTCGGCTATACACTCACAACATAATTATAGTATGTGGTCCTACACTGTCACAACATATAGGCTGTGGCCCTACACTGTCACAACATATAGAATATGGTCCTACACTGTTATAACATATAGTATGTGGTCCTACACTATCACAACATATAGTGTGTGGTCCTACAGTGTTACAACATATAGTATGTGGTCCTACAGTGTTACAACATATAGTATGTGGTCCTACACTGTCACAACATATAGTATGTGGTCCTACACTGTCACAACATATAGTATGTGGTCCTAAACTGTCGCAACATATAGGCTGTGGTCCTACACTGTCACAACATATAGGCTGTGGTCCTACACTGTCACAACATATAGTATGTGGTCCTAAACTGTCGCAACATATAGGTTGTGGCCCTACACTGTCACAACATATAGTATGTGGTCCTACACTGTCACAACATATAGGCTGTGGTCCTACACTGTCACAACATATAGGCTGTGGTCCTCCACTGTCACAACATATAGGATGTAGTCCTACACTGTCGCAACATACAGTATATGGCAGTACACTGTCACATTATATAGCATGTTTGCCGTAAATCATAATACTTGTCGGGAATTTAGATAAAGAGGTTAAATTGCGTATCACTGGTACATGAAATAACCCAACAAATAGTTATAATATAATTACCAACGACGTAGTCGTCGATGGGTGTAATCCAGTACCCCACACACGGCTAATTCAATTGCATGACATGTAGGAATGTTCACATAATACAATATCGATACAATGAACTTAGCTTAGAGGACTGGTGATGTAGGACTGTTGTTATAGATTAATAATTGTAGCACATGGATGAACTGTGGGTTGAGTCAGAGCCGGGGGGGGGGGGGGGGGAGAGATGTTGGTTGTATGGTGTTGATTGAGAGACTAAAGGGCCGGCGTCCGATCGCTTCGCGAAATTACATATGGCTGCCGGCTCATAATAATTATAACCCATAACTTGGTTTCATAATACATCTAGAGCTGATGTAGATATTTATACATTACAATTAATATTTAACCTAACTTAAGAATAAACTACAATACACAATGAACCAGCCAAAATCGTACAAGCGATACGATACCGCCAAATTCAAATGTCCTATTGGACCAAAACCTGTCGGGATCATTACCCTATTCCCGACATATTGCCCGCCACCAAAAATGATATACAGGAGCTATATACAGAGAACAAAAAAAAGGATATCGAAGTCAAAGATCACCTTGTTTGATCTTTGATCTCCAAAGATCCACGGAACTCATAGCCGCCCTCCTTTTGGGACGAGCGCCACCTGAAGCCTGAGGAGGATCATCCTTCTCATCATCAGCTGCCCCACCTTGAGGAGCACTGTCACCAGCACCCTCCCGCGGAGGGGTATCAGTAGAGACGCCAGGATCATCCGGCAGTTCTACATCCTGCTCCAAGGGATATAACCTTACGACTGGGCGAGTAGTAACCCCAGTCGAAGTTCGTATTCTAGCAACCCTTATAAGACCATCAATGCCCGGGAACAAATCGATAATCCTCCCAAGCTTCCAAAATTACCTAGGACGCTCATCATGAATCAGAACGATATCCCCGATATGAGGCCATCGTTGATTCGTCCCTTTGATCTTATGAGAGTGACGCTCGCGAAGAGACAGCAAATATTCTTGGGTCCACCATTTCCATAGATCGTCGGACACCTTGTTTACATACTGGAAGCGACGACGTGTGGCGTCAGCATTGCCGAACGTAGGGTCATGCAGATCTTCGTCATTTACGGACGATCTAGGAAAGGTATTAAGGGTTCGTCCACGTGTTAGCATAGAAGGCGAAATGGGTAAGAGGTCATCAACATCGGCCGAGGTATAGGTCAAGGGCCTGTCGTTGACTGACATCTCAATTTCTATTAAGATGGTTTGCAACTCCCGTCTGGTCACCAGTGCCCTTCCTAATACCTTCTTCATGGCAGATTTGACGATACCGATACTTCTCTCCCAAATCGCCCCGAACCATGGTGCACGTGCTGGTATAAATCTCCACTGACAACCTTTTCCAGTGAGGGTAGCCACAACCTGCGGGTCATCCATTAAACTCTGGAGATATTTAGAGGCCCCGACAAAACAAGTCGCATTATCGCTCATAATAATTTGAGGGAAACCATTACGGCCTGCAAAGCGTCTTAGAGTATGCAAAAACCCCTCACTGGATAGGTCGTCAATCAATTCAATATGAATCGCTCTGGTTACCGCACATGTGAATAGAATGGCATATACCTTTATGATATTACCGGCCGATTCTCTAACATGAATCGCTCCGGTGTATTCTACCCCGGTTACCTGAAATGGTTCAGTCCTTTGTACCCTGAACTCAGGCAAGGGAGGTAGATCAACTGGGGAGTAAGACTTACCCTGTAATTTTTTACAGATAGTACAGCTATTGTGGATCCCTTTAATTGCTTGTCGCATCTTAGGGATCCACCAACGTTGTCGCATATACGCCAGAACATAATTTACGCCAAAATGTAGGCAGGTCCTATGGCATTGGCGAATCAACAGTTTGGTAATCAAATGAGAGGAGCTAAGGAGGACAGGATATTTCGCAGAATCAATAATGTCCGCCTTTTGTATCCTGCCTCTACACTTAATTATGCCTCCTTCCATATATAATCCTAGCTGCCTCATGTTCAGTAGGATAAGATTCCTTTGTACTAAACATATTAGTTTTGCTTCTGCTGATCTCATTTCATGGAGTCTGATATGCTTCGAATCTTCACTAAGGACAGACCCGTGAGCCCGACTTCTCATGTTGTTAATGAAACGGTATATCCATGCAAATACCCGTATTACTTGATCATAGCTGCCGTAACGTTCCCACTCTACCAACTTGTTATCCTGATGTGTAGTACTCACATTCGAACTACTTAACACATCATCTTGGGGCCGACTTGAAGGATCAGACATGCATTCCCTGAAATCCTGAGGCCATTCAGTTGGAGATGTAAGCCATGGAGGTCCATGCCACCAAATAGAGGACGACATAAACTGCTGCGCCGAGATCCCCCGGGAAATTATGTCACTGGGGTTATCCCTGGTGCTCACATAGCGAAATGTAGCTGTAGGAACTAAGTTATGAATCTCATCAGTGCGATTAGAAACATAAACAGGTAACACTTTCTGGCTGTGTGCCCATGAAAGCGCTATTTGACTGTCGCTCCAGACATAGACGTTATTAATCTGTAGTATGTCTGTATAAGCATCCAGTGTAAACTTTATTAGACGAGTAGACAGAAGCAATGCAGTAAGTTCTAATTTAGGAACTGTAATCTTCTTTATAGGGGATACTTTGGCCTTCGCTATAGCCAGTGGCGCCTCACTACCATTGCATATGTATATGGCAGTACCGTACGCACTATTACTAGCATCAGAAAAGGCATGTAGATCCACTTGTTGACCACTAATAACCTGACGATTAAGTTGGACCTTGCAACATGTGGAAAGGTCCGACCGAATCAACCGCCAAGTATCTTGTAACTCAGTCGGGAGGGGCGTGTCCCAATCTAGTTTTAGCCGCCACAGTTGCTGTAAAAACATACGAGCACGGATAGTGACAGGCAGCAAAAAACCTAGGGGATCAAACAACCTCGCTGACAAGCTTATAGCAGTTTCGCTTGGTCATAAGCTCACTGCCGCATGGGGTGTGACAGAAGGATATACAATCTGTGGTAGTGTCCCATTTGTGGCCTAAAAACTTCACCTCACTATTCTCAGTAGCTACACCGTCAGAAGCAAATTGACCTTTCAAAAGGCTACTATTAGTGGCCCATTCTCTTAAGTATAAATGAGCCTTGGCAAATATATCACGGATCTCCCAGCATCTTTCGAGCAATAAATCTTCATCGTCTCCAGTGCCCTGAAGATTGTCCACATAGATCCCCTGCTTGATCTCATTCTTGAAGTCAGGATCTAGTCCAGCCTCCTCAAGATGACGCAAGATAGTAGCGTTGAGAAGGAACTGGGAACAGGTCGCCCCGAATAAGATGACTCTGAACCTGTAGACCAGATACTCTGAATCTAGATCCACTGGGTCCCGTGGCCATAAAAATCTTGTCGAGTCCCTGTCTTCACGATGGAGTTGAAGCATCAGGAAGGCCTTCTCAATATCAGCGACCCATGCAAACTTATGACATCTGAAGCGCAACATAATTTGCGCTAGATCAGAGACCAGGGACGGACCCATGTACAGACAATCATTCAGGCTATACGAGCGATCACTGGATTTAGCAGAGCAATCATAAACAATACGAACAGGAGTGGTGGAACTGTCCTTTTTAATCCCATGGTGAGCAAGGTAATGGATGTTATCCCCATACTCACTGAGACCTACTCTCTCCACAAATCCACGTTGTACCTGCTCGGCTAAAACTGCCGCATAAGTCTCGCAATAACTTGGATCCTTGACAAACTGCTTCTGAAGGTCACGTAACCTACCAAGTGCTAGATGGAAGTTAGTAGGTAATTTACTCTTGTTATCATTCCAAGGGAGCCTTACCACATACTGACCTCTGCCAGAGTCATACGTTACAGTCTCTTCATACGAGCTTAACGCTAGCTTGGACTCACGATCAAGTTCATGTGGGTCAATTCCAATATTGTCCAAGTCCCATAGCTTATCTATATCAGTACATGTATTATCGGGCACATTTGGCCTAATATATTTATCTATGGGGCTTACTGCTACCTTGAGGACCGTAACCACCACCTGTGTGTCTTGAGAGGAAGTGGCATAGGATCCAGAAATGGCATACCCTTGGATCGTGGGGAGCATTATTAGCTTATCTACCCGCCGATATCCAGGGTGAACCAGGTCGTAGTAATAATCAGCTCCGACCAGTAGCATAATACCATTGTTAGCAGAGAGTTGATCATCAGCCAGTTTATAACCCTTGCTTCTGAGATATTTCAAATGTGGTTGAATCTCTGATGCTATATAGAAACTGGGTAGTGTGTCGACCACAACAACCTTGATGGGACATACCTTTTTTCTATAAACATAGGAAATCTCCACTATATCATAGTTACTGGAATCTATTTCACCAGTGAAACTATGGAGACGCAAATTCTCTTGACCCTTGCTGGTACACTTGAGCTGGGGTAATGATGACCGCAGAACGAATGACCTCTGTGAGCACTGGTCAAATAAGGAGCGCGTCATTATAGTATTATTATTACTCCCCACTACTGGCAGCATCATAGTAGGAAGCAATTGACATTCTCGAGAAGCAATGGACATGGCAGTTACTTTATCACCCTCGCTCTTATCTTTCTCATGTGACTCTTTGGGGATTCTCCCCTTTTCTTTGCCGTCGTGCCGATCAGACTGGGTGCAAAGGGAAAACCAATATTTCCCCTTGCAATACTTACAAGGTTTGATGTAGGAATTGGTGCAATTACTGTTGAAGTGGTCTCTTGCCAGACAGCTGGTACATAACTTAAGCGATTTTGCCTGGCCAATCTTCTGTGTAGCCTTAGGATACTTAGGACACTGATACCACAGATGACCGTGGACATTGCACAACTTACAACCTAATGATATTGGCCTTTTCTGTTTAGGATAAGTCTGTACCGGGAAAGCTGCAGTAGATGGCGACATCTCCACTTGTCGGTAGTGTCCAGTACTCTCCATATTGAAGACTTCAGTCTGGTACACCTGCAGCAACGCTTCCAAGTTTAGTGGAGAGTCGCTTAGTTGTCGTCTTTAGATTTCCCTTAGGGGAGAGGGTATCTTATTCAAGATATTCACACTAAATATCTCCTCCTTGGTGACGGCCATTGTCTCCATAGCTCGGAGGAGGCTCTCAAAGGAGGCATAGTACTCCTTTAGGGCCGTCACATCATAGGATGGAGGATCTAGCGTGAAGAACTTAGTAATTAACGCGGTCTTGATGACTTCCACTCTCCCGTAAGTTCTCTTCAGCAACTACACTGCAGACTCGTAGTTGGTAGCTTCTAGCTTGTACCCATCGACTAACTTCAATGCCTCCCCTTTCAATGGACCACGGAGATATGTGAACCTTTGGATGGATGTGAGTGTTTTATTATGATGGATGGAACACTCAAAGATATCCCAAAATCCAGTCCAGGTAGCCGAATCCCCGGAAAAGGTAGGCAAAGTAAGCTTCGGCAGGTTAAAACCAGTCGCCTTTGGTGTACCGGTATCCTTAACAGAGGTTGATTCTTGGGTGGAAGATAGTCTGGCTAAGGCTGTATTAACATCCTCAAAATACTCAAGATCTGCCGACATTTCTTCTTCCACATCGTCAGTAACTGTCAATAAACCATATACCTGCTGAGCATAACTATCATAAGTAGCTAGCGATTTAGTAACAGTAGCGAATTTACCCTTTATTTGATCAGCCGTGGCACTTAATAAAAATTCATCAAGATCTCTTAAACATCTATTTAAACTTACCTTAATCCCTCCCTTAAGAATCTTAAGTTTCTTTAAATCAGTCATCGTTAAGGTCTAATTTTAAGCAACTTAAACTACAATGAGGTCAGACTACAAACAGTTAATCGCTTAGGAATCAACAGCGGCAAACCCCCATTACTTAAGAAATTTACTCAAAAAGAATTACATAATACTTACATCCCCCTTAATATAAACTATTGAAAGGAAATTATCTAACTAGACAAAATAATTAAATACTAAATCCATTAAAAGAAAGGGTAAGGTGAAGCACTAATTATTGAAAGCCCTTTATAGGTAAGCCTAGTTGGTTAAGCTACAATCATGAGGTCTGACTATTAACTGTCAATCGCTTAGGAATTAACAAAGACCGACACTCATGACCGCCACCAAAAGCAACTAGGCCTAGGCTTATTCTTACCTGGTGGGCTTCCCAGACCCCAGAGCTAAGTGGTAGGTCAGGGTCCACGGAAGCCACACACTGCTGATGCGCCAGCCCAAAGATAATTTAAAATTTGTAGTAAAAACAGGGAGTATAGAAATCTATGGACTGGAAAGTGCATCATAAGCAGCTACGTTTACAAACAAGGTAAAAGTATAAGTGGTTGAGGAGGCCAGAAGGTGTGACATCGAGAACAAAATCATGAATATTCATATAAAACTCCTGCAAGATAGTCGGAAAGGGCAGCCTTGAAAGATAATAGGTTAGTCAGGGATACCAATTCTGTGGGCAAAGAGTTCCACAGAGAAACATATCTAAGATTAAAACATATTTTTTCTTATTTCAAGCTGGCATCTCGAGTGAGCAATTTTATATGGGTGACCCCTGGTTGCAAAATATTGGGGACGATCAAAAACATCTTCAGGAGTAATTGAGCAGAGACCGTGAAATATTTGCCAGTACTTAATTATGTCATGCCTAAGAAGTCTACCCTTAATGGAAAATAGGTTTAATATCCTCAATCTCTCACCATAATCAAGATTCTCGAGACCCCCAATAGATTTAGTCCAGCGTCTCTGAACAGACTCCAGTAGTCTTAGGTCCCCCAAATACCCAAGGTTCCACAGAGAGGAAGAATATTCTAATATGGGACGAATATGGGAAATAAATAGTGGCATCATAAAGGAGGCATCCCGGTTGACAGTTGACCTTAGGATACTATGGGCGAGTCCTCCAGCCTTGTGGACAATATTAGAGATGTGTGTATGAAACTTAAGGGAGGAATCGATTAAAATTCCTAGATCGGATACAGAGTCTCTAATAGGGATTAAGGAGTTGTCAAGATAGTATCTGCCAGAATGACCCAGGTCATCCCAATCAATTTCTTTCCTACAAAATCTTAGGTGGACACATTTATCTGGGTTCATCGTTAGGCCCCAGGATTTAGAGACCTTAGCAAGCACGTCTATATCAGGCTGGCAAGCAAACATACAATTAAGAACATTTAAGAGGTTATCATATTTGATTTGTACATACAGTTTCAAATCATCAGCATATATTTTGGTAGACGAATTAATATTACGAGTAATATAATTGATAAATATGAGGAAAAGCAGGGGACCAAGGACAGAGCCTTGAGGGACTCTGCTAAGCACATCCCTGAAAGAACTAAAATGATTATTTACTTTGACATGCATAATACGGTTATGGAGAAAGTCCCTAATCCAGTCCAGTACCCTACCCCTAATTCCCAAGCTATAAAGTTTGGTGATCAGAATGTCATGATTAACCACGTCAAAGGCCTTGGAATAGTCAAACAGAATCAAGTCAACATTATAACCCTGGTCCATCCATTTGGTGATGTCCTTGTAAGTAAGAAGGAGTTGGTCCTCGGATGATCTGCCTGGTCTGAATCCAAATTGGTCCTTATTTAGAAGATTGTGAGGCAGGGGATGTGAGAGCAGATGTTGAAAAAACACTGGCAAAGGAAGACACAAATAGTTCAGCCATAGCCCCTGCATCGTGAATGATGTTACCTGT
The DNA here is from genome assembly GCA_032716605.1 of Paralithodes platypus. Classification (NCBI taxonomy): domain Eukaryota; kingdom Metazoa; phylum Arthropoda; class Malacostraca; order Decapoda; family Lithodidae; genus Paralithodes; species Paralithodes platypus. The sequence goes on from CM064485.1 coordinate 41,195,833, forward strand.
AGAAGACTTGAGTGGGCCAATACTGGGTCTACCCACCTTCTTTTTCCGGATATAAGAATGGAATATTTTAGAGTTGCTTGTGAGATGGTCAATCAGTGAAGCCTCATACCTGGACTGACTATGGATGGCATAATGTTTGTACTGATAATTAATATCTAAAAACTGATCCAGGGCGTCCTTTGCCTGGTTAGAGTTACGACCAAACTGTGTACGAGTTTCTTTATAATTGGTCCAAAATTTATGTCTGGTATTTTTTAATAATATAGGGGGTCTGACAGGCCATAGAGGACAAGAAAAGTTATTGAAACTCTTTGTAGGGATAAAACGGTTAATTAAGGGCATAAGTATGTCTGTAAAACGAGAAAACATTAGATTAACATTGAGGTGGGCAAATTCAAAATCCCAATCAATATCCTCCAAAATTAGGTTAATCTCTCTGTAGTCACCTCTATGCCATATCTTGATGTTAGTGGGCTCGTCATTGATAGTTTGGATCTGGAATATATAATTGGTGATAACTGGGCTATGGCCACAGTTGGGAAATGGAGGAAGTACCTGTGTATCGCCAATTCGGTCGTTTTCCGAGGTAAGAATCAGGTCCAGTATATTACCTGACGGGTGGAAAGTGGGTTCTGTAATAAGTTGAGTAAGTCCCAAGGATGTAAAACAGTCAAGGAATGTTGTATCGAGGAGACTGAGACCTCTACGAATAAGATCACAAGATCATTTAATAGAAGGGAGGTTGAAATCTCCCATGAGAACTATTTCCTTGTCTGAGCAAAAATCATAAATAAAGTCAAGTAATGTCTCATTATCTAAGAAGGGGGGCGATAAACTGTTATTATGTAAATATTATAGTCAGGCAGAAAAATAACAAGGGTATTTTGAAGGTCAACATCAATTTCAATATATTTTAAGGAAGACTTGACATACATACATACACCATGTTTTGGGATATAGCCGTGGACATCTTTTCTTAGGACTGCATAATTGGGAATAGAAATAGCGGCGGTAGAGACATAAGGCAGCAGCCATGACTCACTAATACCAAGAACTGAGATATCGGAATCGTATAAAATTGAAAAAATATAGTTAACCTTATTAAGTATGGAATTAACATTAACATGAGCTATGGACAAAGAATGGAATGTGTTATTGTCAATGATGGAGTTAGTTACTGGGATAAAGGGAGATCATCAACGTTTTCACTCCTTTGAGTGTCAGATCCGGGGGGCCTGGCCTCCATCCACTGCAGAAGCCGCAGGGACATCTTGAGCAGCAACAGGGGGGGATGTCACGAGGGGGAACAGGACCGGGCGGGGCCTGTGGCTGCGGTCTGGATGGGGCCAGAGCGGATGTCACAGCACCCGCCCAGGCACTCGCGGCTTCGGATCTTCTCTGGAAAAGTTCCTGTCTCTGCTTATAAGTTAAATCTTTGTGGATGTAAACCTTGGGGTAGTCATTAGAATCTTTCAGTTTACGGGCTGAGGATAGTAAGTGCTTTCTGTCATTATCATCGAGGATATTTCCCCTAAATATTCCCTTATCCTGGTATATGAGGACAACATTGGCAATGGAGAGGTCTCTGTCTATCAAAAAGGAAGAAATACCTTTAAATGTTTGGGCAACCTGGCCCAGATTAGTGTTTAGGAAGTCCACGCAGAATAATGGACTTGTGCCGCTTCTCCCGCTCCCTCATCTCCCTCACCTCAACTCGTACTGCAGTTCTAAGGGCTTCACCGTCAATTCTAAGGGCCTCACTATTAGGGAGAGGGGTGGGGACAGGAGAGACCTTACCAGTGTGGGACTGCATTAGGGTGGTCATAGTTCGCTGAAGATCTTCCATTTGGTTGGTAAGTGTACGAACTGCTGAACACAAGGCTAAAACCATTTCGGACACTTGTTTGATCGTCCCCACATTTTCACCTTGAGTCCGGGAGGAACCAGAGTTAGATGGGGAACTAATAATGGGATTATCTATTCTACACTTTAGGCAAACAAAAGAATGGCATTACCTTCAGGTCCGAGAATTTTATCAATAATATCCTCTGACAGACCCAGACACATGGCGCCTGGGTGGAACCAACCATCACACCTGTCACACCCTATGGCTTCATCACCCACGGGAAAATGACAGGTACCACAAAGGGTAGGGGAGCCATTAGTGACAGATATATCCGAATTAGAGGGAGGGGAATTATACGGGGGACGCACAGCAGTGTTGGTAGCCAGGGAGGGGGGAGGACGACGAGGCGGTACACCAGCTGCGCCACCCCGACCCCGCCCCCTACCCCGGCCTCGTGTGATCACCCTACCTCCAGTCATAGCTGTTAGGAGTAGGAAAGGTACAACCCACCAGGTATTGACAAATGTAGAGGCAGCAAGGTCCTCAATAATCCAAAGAGAAGGGACCAACAGAGTCAAAGTCCGGCCGCATGTGGATGTGAGGAGCGCAAGGGCACGTCCACCACCAACGCCAGCCGACTGCCAACTAGTTATTATGAAATTGAAATATAAAAGGTCACATGAGAACCCTCCCCACCAGCAAAATTAATAATGAGTCCCACAATGACAAAACACAATGAACACCACAGGCACACCACCAAAGCGAAATGAACAGTCGTGGTACCACAGACACCTGCAGGCCTAGACTGCCTAGCCTAGCCTAGCCTATGAGCGCGAAATGGCGCCCGACGAAATTACCCCTACCCCAATCTCCAGCCCAGCTAACCCACCAAAAAACGCCAAGGACCACACGCCCAAAAAAACCCTGGAAACTAACCCCAAAAAAGATAGGGACGGCGCCTAAATGGTAAAAAACACGAGGGAAGAAGCTGGGTCTAAACTAGGGAAACGGCAGTCGGCCAATAACGCGCGAGGCGGCAGCCATTTGTAAGCCCACAAGCGTCAAGGAAGCAAACAAAACGGTACTACGGTAAGGAAGCCGAAGGGCACGAAGGACCATTATTTGTCGGGAATTTAGATAAAGAGGTTAAATTGCGTATCACTGGTAATTGAAATAACCCAACAAATAGTTATAATATAATTACCAACGACGTAGTCGTCGATGGGTGTAATCCAGTCCCCCACACACGGCTAATTCAATTGCATGACATGTAGGAATGTTCACATAATACAATATCGATACAATGAACTTAGCTTAGAGGACTGGTAATGTAGGTAATGTAACTGGTAATGTAAAGCTTTCGACAGAGTCCCTCATGAGAGATTGATGAGAAAGGTTGAGGCACATAGAATAGGAGGATCGTTGTTGGGATTCATTAGGTCATGGCTAATTGGTAGGAAACAGAGAGTCAGCATAAATGGTACCAAGTCAGAGTGGGGAGCAGTCAAAAGTGGTGTCCCCCAGGGATCGGAATTAGGTCCCCTGTTGTTTCTTATATACATAAATGACCTAGATTTAGGTATAACTAGTAGGATAAGTAAATTCGCAGACGATACTAAAATGGGGAGATCAATTGATTCAGATAGCGATATAGAGTGCCTCCAAAGGGATCTAGATACCTTACATGAATGGTCAGTAAATTGGCAGATGAAGTTTAACATTGACAAAATGCAAGGTATTAAAGATAGGAAGATGCAAACAAATGTTAATATAAAACTAGCTAATTTAGAATTAGAAAATTCAGACTGTGAAAGATCTAGGTGTGTTTGTTAGCAATGATTTGAAGCCTAGAAACAGTGTATAAGCGTTCGTAATAAGGCAAACAGGATTATCGGGTTCATCTCTAGGAGTGTGAGTAACAGAACTGCTGATGTTATCTTAAAACTTTACTTGTCATTAGTGAGACCCCATATGGATTATGCTGTCCAATTTTGGTGTCCTTATTACAGAATGGACATAGATTCATTGGAGAGAGTACAGCGTAGAATGACAAAAATGATCCATAATTAGAAATCTTTCGTATGAAAAAAGGTTGAAGAAATTAGGTTTACATTCGTTAGAGAGACGCAGAGTTAGAGGGGATATGATAGAGGTGTTCAAGTGGGTTAGTGGATTACAAAGGGGACATGCCAAAATGTACTAAACTCAGTGATAGCGAAAGAACTCGTACCAATGGTTTCAAATTAGATAAATTTCGTTTCAGAAAAGATATAGGCAAATATTGGTTTGGTAACAGAGTTGTAGATGGGTGGAATGGACTACCAAGTGCTATAGTGGGGTCTAAAACGGTAGGGAGCTTTAAGATAAAATTGGATAAGCATATGGACGAGAAGGGTTGGGTGTGAAGGGGGATCAGCCGGGTTGGGCCAATCAGCACTCTGCATACCCCCATAATCCTGCGTTAATCTCTAACCGTTTTGGTAAGATGATCCTCAGGGTATTAGAGTGTTGAGCCTATAATTGGGCTTTGTAATTGAACTGGGGTTGTGTGGGACAGGGATCTGCCTTGCTTAGGCCAATCGGCTTTCTGCAGACTCCCATTTTCTTATGTTCTTATGTTCTTATGTAGGACTGTTGATATAGATTAATAATTGTAGCACATGATGAACTGTGGGTTGAGTCAGAGCCGGGGGGGGGGGGGGGGATGTTGGTTGTATGGTGTTGATTGAGAGACTAAAGGGCCGGGGTCCGATCGCTTCGCGAAATTACATATGGCTGCCGGCTCATAATAATTATAACCCATAACTTGGTTTCATAATACATCTAGAGCTGATGTAGATATTTATACATTACAGTTAATATTTAACCTAACTTAAGAATAAACTACAATACACAAAGAACCAGCCGAAATCGTACAAGCGATACGATACCGCCAAATTCAAATGTCCTATTGGACCAAAACCTGTCGGGATCATTACCCTATTCCCGACAATACTTATAAGGTGGGCTATTTTATGAAATACCCCATGATCTATGTATAGTCGATTGAAATTGAAGATATAATAATGTGATAATAGTTTTGTATTCGCAGTATATTAAGTGTATTGCAACAAGAAATGTTAGAACTTAATGAGCAACGCCATGCTTATTGGCTTTATAATTGTCTTGCATATTATAATGTGTGTAATCTCGTATGCATTTATAATATATGCTCTAAATACATAAGTTAATTGGGCTATTATTAGATCTAACTGTTAAAGTTAGAATATAGAAAGTGTTGACTAATCTAAAGATTACGTCACAGTAGGACAAGCAGAGCCATCTACCGTGCAATTGTGTTAGAGGCCGCGGTTTATTAGGTGAGAAGTCAGTCAATGTTCAGAGCTCCCCGTGGCAAGAGCCCTCGACTAGTAAAGTGTGTGACCGTTCGACACTCGTGTCCGTGAAGGGAACCAGGATGTGACTTGAGGAGCTTTAATTCTGCAAAGTGGAAGAGGGGCTATCGTTGTAAGTGGTTTGTATGTTTTACTGAATTAATTTGTATTAATTATGTGTGATAATTGTTTATAGTGATAGGTCTCAATTTTATTTAATTAAATATATTATAATTATTAGTTGGTATACACATCCCATATTATTGGTACACCCGGATACCATAGTTTCTAGCCCACCTGTAAATATTCATGGACTTCACCTATCTCGAAGTATGGAAGTATGCCTCTGCAAACTAATTTATGAATGTAATTTTCTATACATCAACTACAAACTGTATACACTATTTATTGAAAAGCTATTATATCCAAAAATCAATCCAGATCTAGTTGTAATTGGATAAAGATAATCACAGGGGGTCCACGAGTTCTTATGAGTGGGCTACAGACTATGGTATCCGACTGTACATTACTATACATATAACAGTGAGCGTTGAGACTCAGTGAATGTTTGTCTTTGTGGTCAAGCAAATAAACAGTCAAGTTAATTAGTAAATTGTTCGGCGTAAAGTGCACCACAAACTTTCGTGTGTTACTGTTTAGGTTTGTCCTAATAGGTTTACATGTGAATGTTCCGTCACACAGACTAGATGTTGATAGTTTAGTCCACTTCGATCTACTGTGCATGGGTTCTGTCCTCGATTATAATCCCATGTACGATCCTTCCTCATAACTACTGTTTATAACTATTGTTTAACCCGCTCAGTATCGGTGAAAACCTTGGCAATTATCAGACGATTTGATTCAGCTTAGGAAGAAAGTCTACCTGTTAAAATGCTACAGAATATATCAATTATTCCGTTTAGCTACAATATATCCTTCCTAAGCTTCATAAAACTGTCTAAATGCAATTGAAATCAACTTAAAAAGACGTCACCGGTATTGAACGGGTTAACCTGGCTATTTGAGTTGATGGTATTTTCGGAAATTTTTTATTTTAATACCACGAATTTTCAGAGTGTTTTTTTATAAACTAAATTGGTCATTTGCATCAATATATAGTGTTTGTAATTAATTAGAAATCTCGGGAAAACCTATTTTCCCCATTAGGCCTATCGATCGATGTTGAGATGTTGAGACACGCTCGCTCCCCGATAGTGATTTGAAAAGACATTAGCCTAACCTAACAACCTTACCTAACCTAACCTAGTATTATGAGTGGGGGCTGCCGCACCCACACCCCCGCTGGTTGAGTACTAATCCCTTATTAAAAAAAAATAAAAATTGGCTGTCGATTATACGAAGGTGAAAGAAAAGACGATGAAGTCTATGGTGTTTACTCTGCAATCTTCAGCTTGATTGTACATTGATAACGGGAAAGTACCGTATTGACACCCTTGTTACGAAAATTAAATTTTAGTACCATACTTTTTTATTAGGTTTTTCCGAGGGTTTAACACATTTTCATATGATCTTTAGAGCTATCGATGACTGAAAGTACCGTATTGACAACCTTGTTACGAAAAATAAATTTTAGTACCATACTTTTTTATTAGGTTTTGCCGAGGGTTAAAACAAATTTTCTTATGATCTTTAGAGCATATAGATTCAATATTTATCTTCAAATATATCAAACAAAATTGTGGTATTAAAATAACATTAAACCGTATTGGAAAGTATATGACCTGGAACCACTTGCCTAGACTGTTTACTGGGCCGCACAGTCAGTCGTAGTCAAGTTGGAGCATCAGTCAGCATTATTGCGGATGAGGCAGTTATCTTAGCAAAATCGCTAGAGATTCTCATACTAGCTATTGAGGTACATTTGGTCAAAGTTCCAGTTGACCCATCCTCGCTCTGGGGCTCGCAGAATGGTAAGATTTTACGGTTTGACAGTTACAACCCCATCGATGTTTGTGTAGCCTATAGGTATGTTATATAATAGTCTTCAGTCCTATATATGTCCTTCCCGTCAAAATTGTATTATAAGGGAGATATAGGGTAAAACACAGTCTTGTCTGCATAATGACAAGTCCTGTTTTATGGGATTTCTGCTTTATAGATTGTTTTATCCCTCCTACCTTACTCGGGGGACCTTACAGTTGCGCGATCCAGTGCTGCTTTGGTAATTGCGTACATTTTAGGTTAGTTGCTATCCACGTATTACTTTTAGGTTAGGTTAGGTTAGGTTAGGTTTCTTAGTTAGGTAAAACAACACTGTATATCAAAGAAAAAATGCCAAAAAAAAACACACATTCTAAAACTCGTGACTGTCACACCGTATCAATTTACCCGCAGAATTATCTGGCAATACTGGTGTAGGAAGGAGGTGTGTCTTACAAAGATTGGGGTTAGTAGATCTGATTTCGGCTATATCATTGTTAGAACATATACTAAACAAGGGAAAGTAAGCCTATCTCAAATAAAAATGCATACATCGCTATGTATGATCCCGAACATTCACCCAAAGTTTGTATATTTGCTTAAATATTAAAGTTATTATATCCACTGATTGGCAACTACACCAGTAATGCCAGCTAATTCTGCGAGCCCCAGAGCGAGGCTGGGTTAGCTGGAACTTTGACTAACTGTACTACATACATTCGGAACCCCTGGGGTTAAAGCGCTCTTGGATTAAGACTAAACCTCATGCTTTTGGTGGATTTGTACATGTTTGTGGCACAACATAGAGGCCTTAGATAAATTAACATATTTTGGTAGAGATCTTAAACAGTGGTGGGTCAGGTCACGATGGTCTTTGTTATTTCGACATGATATAATATATGTTTATGGATTCTATCAACACGAGTATACTGCGATGATGTATGTCTGTGCAGAATGGTCAAAGTGTGGATGTTCAGGACACAGGTGTTCTAGATGTTAGTATTGTGACGCTCCTGCATAGTAGCCACGTGCGGGCATGCGTGCGCGTCGGCTGCCCAGCCGTTTAGAAACCGGCTGGTGGCAGCCGGCCGGCCGGCTTTTCCTTAGTATATATCCTACGATAATGTAACTAATGTCTGGGATATTCTTATGTTGTTTCACAGCTTGAAGCTGCCCTTATTCTTAACCAACGCATCTTAGTATATTTTATTCTCGATAGTTGATGGTTTTATTATAATATATAAGATGTAAGTCTAGTGAGAGTGGGAGGAGACGAGCGGGAGAGAGAGACCGGCTGGGGGACGTTGCTTCGCGCGGAGAGTCTAACTTGGGACGAGCCTGATGTTGCCAATTTGATTGCAACGTTAGGCTTAGTTTCGACTCACGCAAGGGGTAGAGGATTTTGACCCGGCAACTGTGTTGAGTGTTGCCAATAGCATGGGATGTATTTGGCATGCCTAGGGTGGGGTCCAGACAGATTCAAGACTCAGAGCTCACCTCACTGTCGTACCCTTCGGACCCCCTTGATATCTATCCCTCTCAACCCCACTTAGAAACTTTCTCTCTTACTTTGTATACATTCTTTCCACTACTTCACCAGTCTATTTAATTATCCCATCCCCTTGATAGACCTTATATCTATTATTGTATTAACGACGAGCTCTCAGATAACTAGATAGGATTTGGGCCTTATGCAGAGATTTAATTGTTAACACCTTACGAGCGGCCTATGCGGTTTATTATATTATGGGGTGTTTTTAGCCAAAATAGGGCTGTTTACGTGATCATTTTCATGCCTAAATAAGACCCAGAACGTAAAACAAGTACCTATCCCTGAAAGGGCATAAACAGAGCTTTCGAATGACACCATAACGATCCTTGTATGATGGATAGTTTTCTTGCAATAACCGTGCAACGCGAGTGCCAAAAGCAGGTAATTCGGTACTTTCGGTACATAATTGAGTATGTAGCGAGTGAGAGAGGGAGGAGGGAGCTGAGATTTGTGTCAGTAGGTTCGCCGCGGTGGTCTGGAGCAGTCATAGTCGCTAGTCTCCTGCCACTTGTCTCTCTCTCTCAGCCACATTACGTGCTGAAATTGCCACTCGACCTATGTCGAGCGCCGCCACATAGTCCAGCTTTTTTTAACTCGACTTATGTTGCTCGCCGCTAATTAAGGGTTAATGAGACCTAGGAAGCTTTTTTGTTGTCTTATATTTGGTGGTTTCATGCTTGCTAGTGTGTTCTTGTGTCAGGTTAGCAGGGGCTAGACCGGAGGGGAGGCTTTTTGCGATCCTTTAAGTAAAGTCTGCTGGTGCGAGTCCTGTGGACCCGCACGACTTTACTAGGATACCCGTGGGAGTCTGGGGGCATTTTCTTGTCTGTGTGTCTAGTGTTGTGTTGTGTGAGGGCCCTTGCCTAGTCCACTCAGCACTGCGCTAGCACGTCTTGCTTTTGTTTTAGGGTCGCCAGAGAGAGTCAGATACTTGCGATCTGAGTCTCTCAAGAGAGCACCCTTTCAATTAGAGTAATTTGGCGCACAGACTTGGGAACGTCCCTAGGCTAGAGCAGGTGGCTCAGCCCGGGTATCCGAAGCCTATATCCTTCCGGCTAGACCTCTGCCACCTGGCAGATTAACAGCTAGGGGTTTATCATCTCTGTATGCTTGTTATTGTGCCACAGTTTACCGTTTTTGTGAGCATTGTGAGTCAGGGTGTGGCTTAGAGACTCTGTCCGAGCAGGCTTGCCTGACTAAGAGTGAGAAGCACACCTGTATGTAGTTATGTTGCGAGTTGCTGCCTTTATTTAATTATACCTATGCCATTATACACTGTAGGTCCTATCACTAGTATTTATTCCTGCTTATGAGTTGAGAGTTCTCTAAATCCGTAACGTACTTTCTTTGCTAAGCATCAGATCCTACAGAAGCCGCATGCAGTTTAGAACCCCGCATCTTGTCTACCGGTACGATGTTTTGAGGACTGTTTGCTTTCACCTTCTTTCACGCAGGGGTGATAAGTTGTATTAATTAACGTAACGTTAAATGTACTTTCTTCTAGTTTGTTATTAAATTGTTTCTGCAATTTAATTCCGTTATCTATCTTTTCCTTGAAGCTTTAAGTCAACTTAATTGTGTGATCTTTTATATAGCCTGCTTGACTATCAGCAGTCTATAGTGCGTGCACCCTGTAACCGAGTCATAGGATACCTCGTTGTCCAGGCAGGACTCTTGACGGTTTAGGGTGGTTTGTTGCCTGGGTTGGATCTAGCGTTTTCCGTTGTTGCTTGTTGCCGCATACCTAGTCCAATAGAAAGAGCCCAGTGTTTATATATCCCAGGACGTAACAAATGGCGACCTTGCATAGGATTTACTGAACAGAGGAATATACTGGTCATTTGTTTTGAGATTCCTTATGATTAGAGGAATACAGTGGACATAGTTTTTTTTTTTGGAGCAACCAATATAACACATTAAAGACTTTAAATAACATTAGTATATACATACTTGCATAGGAGATAAGGCACATTCTATAACCGTGATAATTACTGCAGTACACAAACATGCCTAATATATCAGAACACAGTGATGGGTCAGGTCACGATACAGGCTCGGAGGGAGAAAGACCTGTGGAGTGGCTAGTCGATAGCGAGGAGGGTGCTAGAAGATTTTTAGAGGTGCCCCTTACCGCTGCCAGGGTGTTGAAGCTGAATAAGTATGGCTTAAAGTGTGTGGCAGGTCTTCAGGGTCACCAGGGTTTAAGTGGCATGAGGAAAGATCAGCTGAGGACTTTGATATTGGGTTTAGAAGGGAGAGACCTGGGTGGAGAGGAGACTGGGGGCCCCGGTCCCCAGCCCCCCCTCCACTCTACCCCCGTATCAAACGTCAGGGTGCCTGAATTTAGTACATACCCCCAAATTGATGGTCAATGGCAGCGTGGAATTCAATCACAGGGACCCTCTCCATTAAATGCACCTTCCCCTCCTCAAGGCTTGACTCCAGATTTGTTGTTTCGGCTTGAGATGGCCAAGGTTGAGGCTGCTAGAGCTCAGGTTGAGGCCGCCGAAAGACAGGTTAGTGTGCAGGCTGAGGTTGCTAGAGTTCAGGCTGAGGTTGCTAGAGCTCAGGTTGAGGCTACCGAAAGACAGGCTAGTGTACAGGCTGAGGCTGCTAGAGCTCAGGCTGAGGCTGCAGAGAGAACAGCTATACGAGAGGCTGAACTGCAGGCAGAGTCCACTAGGTATCGGGCTGACAGGGAGCTGGAGAGATCTCGAGTGGAGGTAACAGGGCGAAATATTGGGGGAGGTAACAGACATCGGGACCAATCATTGTCGCACCTGCTTAAACTAGTTCCTGTGTTCGATGAGTTATGTGTGACTGAGTTTTTTATGCGATTTGAGAAGTGTCAGGAACACCAGTGGCCTCAGGAGAAGTGGTCAGCATTAGTTTCATCAAGACTCCTAGGAAAGGGGCTAAAAGCGCATGATGCACTACCTTTAGAGTCCTGTGTTGTTTATGATGAGCTAAAGAAGGCTGTGCTACGGATCCTATGAGTTACAACCAGAAACTTACCGCTTGAAGTTTCGGGGTGTTACTAAGGGCAAGGATAGTACCTTCCTAGAACACGCCCGGGACTTGTCTGATGCACTACGACATTGGCTGCATTCTGAGAGGGCAGCTACTTTTGAGGAGTTGAGTGAGCTGGTTCTCTTGGAGCAGTTCTTTAAGTGCACAGGCGGGGACTTAACATTAAATATAAAGGAAACAAATCCTAGAACTCTCCAGGAGGCAGCAGAAATGGCTGACCGCCGACTGTCATTAATTCGAGGGTGCGGAGCAGCAGCTAGGAGTGAGTCGGGTGCAAAGGATCGTACCCATCCCCCTCCCAAGAATTTTGATACACATAAATACACAAAACCATGTAGCACTGACAATAAAACTGAACATAAACCAAATACTGTCCCGTATAAGAAGTCTAATGGTACCTCGCACTCCCAAGGGAAACCAAAGAGTAAAGAGTGCTTTGCATGTCACAAGGAGGGTCACTTTGCAAATGCTTGTCCGAACAAGCCACCAAACAAGGTTGTGTCATTGGCCCGCAGCATAGGGGTGTCGCCTATATCTTCCGAGTTTGCCAAGGGTAGTTCGTCAGAGGTTGGGACACAGCCTGTGTTCAAGAGTCCGGAAGGCTCGAACCCTGTCCGCGACGTCTTTGGGGGTCATAGAGGGCATGGTTTTGTGAGGTGGGCTGGCGAAAGGCGAGGAGTTAAGCTATTGCGTGATACTGGGGCTTCTCAGACCTTGTTAAGGAACTTTACTGGTAGACCGATTAACGCTGCTCGGGTGGTGGTAGTTCAGGGGATCAATGCTACGAAGTCCTACCCGCTGGTGCGGATGGAGCTAGAGGTGGATGGTGTGGCGAAGGAGCTGGATGTCGGAATTTTAGAGAACTTGCCTGTTGGGGGCGTCGACCTCCTCCTCGGCAACGACTTTGCGGTGCCTGCTTCTAAGGTTTCACCCTTGGTCGTTGCCGAGAAGGCGGCCGACGTTAGTAGGGAGGAACAGGAGTGGGTTGAGAAGTGTAGCGTACAAACCATGGCGTGTGTTGTGACGCGTTCTCAGACATCCGGAGCCTTGCAGCCACCACCTCAGTCTATCAAACCGCGGAGGAAAGGTCACAAGAAAACGGGAAGTGTTGGTCAATTGGAGAGTTTTGAGCCGGCAGTGTTTCTTGGTGACTCATTATTGGCACCTATGTTAGAGTCTGGAGAGGCCCCGGGGCCTGTCACCGCTAGTGCAGGTGCAGGGCAGGAAGAGACTCTGCGACAGCATCGTTATGCGCAGCGTGAGGAAAGGATGGCTCAGCGGGACATTGGAGGTGGAAATAAATTATTTAAGATGAACTTGGATAATCTCGCACCTGCTGATATATGTTCCTTGCAGCTGAAAGATCCTGAAGTCAGGGCGTGTGGTAATGGTGCTATCGAACTGGAGAGCGATGGGGATGCGCAGCCTGGTGATTTTTTCTTGTCCGAGGGGATCTTGTATCGGAGACATCAGGATCCCAAGAAAAAGTGGGATGGCGGGTCAGGATTAGTGGACCAGTTAGTAGTACCGAGGGTGTGTGCCGTGAGAGCTTATTGAGATTAGCTCATGATGTGCCTTTGGCAGGGCACCTGGGGGCACATAAGACGGAGGCAGCTCTGAGCAAGCTTTTCTGGTGGCCTGGGTTAAAGGCGAGTGTCGTGTTATGGGTGTCACAGTGTCACACTTGTCAAGTTGTTGGGAAACCCAATCAGGTCATCCCGAGAGCCCCGTTACAACCCCTCCCTGTCATTGGGCCGCCCTTCAGCAAAGTAGTTATCGATATGGTTGGCCCATTGCCCCCCACTAGTGCCGGCAATAAATTTTTACTAACTGTAATGGATGTAGCAACACGGTATCCAGATGTTTACCCCATGCGTAACGGGATGGCTAAGACTGTTGTCAAAAACCTGCTTGTCTATTTCTCTCGTTATGGCTACCCTCAGGAGATCCAGTCTGATCAGGGATCCAATTTTACTTCTGCTCTGTTTAAGCAGACCATGCAGCAACATGGGATAGTGTCTGTGGTGTCCTCTGCCTACCATCCCGAGAGTCCGGGAGTTTTGGAAAGGTGGCACTCGACTCTCAAGAGTATGTTGCGGTGTTATTGCATGGAAAATGGGAAGGACTGGGATCTAGGTCTCCCATACGTTTTATATGCTGCGAGAGAAGTACCTGGGGAGAGCTTGGGATTTAGCCCGAACGAGTTGGTTTTTGGACACAGGGTCAGGGGGCCCCTCCACATAGTCAAGGAGATCTGGCAGGGAGTCACAAAGCCATGCTCGCTTCTAAAGTATGTAGTTGAAAGCCGTGAGAGAATGCTAAAGAGCCTGGAGGTAGCAGGTCGGAACCTTAAGAGTTCACAAGCTCAGATGAAGGACAGATACGACCAGAAGGTGAAGCTGAGGGAGTTTGAAGTAGATCAGGAGGTACTGATACTACTGCCTCTGGTGGGACACCCCTTGTCTGCCAAGTATTCTGGTCCATATCGGGTTGTAAGGAAGGTTTCTGATCTCGACTATTTAGTAGCTACTCCTGATCGCAAGAAAAAGAACCAACTTTGCCATGTAAATCTGATGAAAGAGTATGTGAGGCGCCCCTCCGAGCCTCTCACTGTCCCGGTGTTGATCTGCAGCGATCGTGGTGGAGAAGGAGGAAAGGACAGTCAAGCTGCGGGGGAGGATAATTGGGATTGTCATGTTTCCGCGTATCAGTGTGCGGGGAATTCTAGACAAGTGGCTCACGAGTTGATATTGCACCTGCCTGAGCAACAGCGTGTAGCTGTGCAGCACTTGTTTGATTCAAACCAAGCTGTTTTCGCGGAGCATCCTGGCCTCACTACTCAAGCGGTGCACGATGTCGATGTTGGGGACCACCCGCCCTTTAAATCAGTGCCATACCGTGTTCCCCCTATTAAATTACCAGCACTTAGGGAAGAGCTGGATTATATGCTGAAACGTGGGCTGATTTCTGAGGGTGCAGTAAGGTGGACTTCCCCAGTCACACTGCAGCCCAAACCAGATGGCAAGGTGCGGTTTTGTATAGATTTCCGCAGGTTGAATGGTTTAACCCCCACAAATGCCTACCCTCTCCCTCGCGTAGACGACAGTGTGGATAAGTTAGGAAAAGCCAAGTTCCTCACTAAGATAGACCTTGTTAAGGGTTATTGGCAAGTGCCCTTGTCTGAGCGAGCGCGAGAGGTGTGTGGGTTTGTGGTGGACGGTGCCACATATCGTTGCCATGTTATGCCATACGGGCTGAAAAATGCCCCTGCAACGTTTCAGAAATTAATGAACGACATTGTAGCCGACATTCCCAACTGTACGGTGTACCTAGATGATGTCATAATATACGACGAGGATTTTAACAGTCACTGTGCTCACATCGGACAGCTTTTTAATAAACTGAATGAAGCAGGTTTGGTGGTAAACCTGGGTAAGTGCGATTTTGTCAAAGCCACAGTTTTGTACCTGGGGTTCGAGGTGGGGATGGGTCAGGTGTGCCCTCCACAGACAAAGATTAAAGCCATCGATCAGTTTCCCCAGCCTACGACTAAGAAACAAATCATGCGGTTTCTAGGTATGATAGGCTATTATCGTCGCTTCATCAAAGGCTATTCGACTGTACTTGCACCTTTAACTGACTTATTATCTAAGGACAAGAAGTTCCGGTGGTCTCCTGAGTGTGCAGAGGCGTTTTCCTTGGTGAAACACCTGTTATGTACCCACCCCATACTCAGGGCCCCGGACTTCAGCAGACCTTTTCAGCTGGCGACTGATGCCAGTGGCGTAGGGGCTGGGGCTGTCTTGTTACAGACAGATGATGAAGGTATCGAACATCCAGTGAGTTTTTACAGTACAAAATTCAATAGTGCACAAAGGAATTACTCTGTAATTGAAAAAGAACTCCTGGCGATAGTGCTGGCGCCCAGGCACTTCGATGTATATGTTTCTGCTTTCGGACCAGTCGTAGTGGTTTATACCGATCATCACCCTCTGAAATTCTTGAATCAGTTTCATAACCGGAATATGAGGCTGACCAGGTGGTCACTCATGCTTCAGGAGTATAATCTGGACATACGCCATATTGCCGGTTCTGATAACGTGATAGCGGATTGTCTATCAAGGGTGGATGATGTTGGTTAGACTGCCACAGGATTGAGGGTTGAGTGTGGAGGAAAATAGGCTGTCACTGTAGTTCAGCCGAAAAAAAAAATTAAAAAAGCAAAAACCTTCTAAAAACTCTTTATTTTTATAATGTGTAGAATTTTGTATAAGATGTTGTAGCAGTATCTAAGTTGAATGTTTTCGCTTATTGTCGCTAAGTTAGTTGAACTTGCTCGGTGGAGCGCAACAGTCTTTATTTTTGTTATATATAGTGCCTTGTGTCGCAACAGTGTGTGGTACTATGAGAAGCTTTCTGTTAGAAATGAAGAACTTAGTCAAGGGTCTTATATCTTGGGGGAGGTGTGACGCTCCTGCATAGTAGCCACGTGCGGGCATGCGCGCGCGTCGGCTGCCCAGCCGTTTAGAAACCGGCTGGCGGCAGCCGGCCGGCTGGCTTTTCCTTAGTATATATCCTACGATAATGTAACTAATGTCTGGGATATTCTTATGTTGTTTCACAGCTTGAAGCTGCCCTTATTCTTAACCAACGCATCTTAGTATATTTTATTCTCGATAGTTGATTGTTTCATTATAATATATAAGATGTAAGTCTAGAGAGAGTGGGAGGAGACGAGCGGGAGAGAGAGACCGGCTGGGGGACGTTGCTTCGCGCGGAGAGTCTAGCTTGGGACGAGCCTGATGTTGCCAATTTGATTGCAACGTTAGGCTTAGTTTCGACTCACGCAAGGGGTAGAGGATTTTGACCCGGCAACTGTGTTGAGTGTTGCCAATAGCATGGGATGTATTTTGCATGCCTAGGGTGGGGTCCAGACAGATTCAAGACTCAGAGCTCACCTCACTGTCGTACCCTTCGGACCCCCTTGATATCTATCCCTCTCAACCCCACTTAGAAACTTTCTCTCTTACTTTGTATACCTTCTTTCCACTACTTCACCAGTCTATTTAATTATCCCATCCCCTTGATATACCATATATCTATTATTGTATTAACGACGAGCTCTCAGATAACTAGATAGGATTTGGGCCTTATGCAGAGATTTAATTGTTAATGAGACCTAGGAAGCTTTTTTGTTGTCTCATATTTGGTGGTTTCATGCTTGCTAGTGTGTTCTTGTGTCAGGTTAGCAGGGGCTAGACCGGAGGGGAGGCTTTTTGCGATCCTTTAAGTAAAGTCTGCTGTTGCGAGTCCTGTGGACCCGCACGACTTTACTAGGATACCCGTGGGAGTCTGGGGGCATTTTCTTGTCTGTGTGCCTGTGTGTCTAGTGTTGTGTTGTGTGAGGGCCCTTGCCTAGTCCACTCAGCACTGCGCTAGCACATCTTGCTTTTGTTTTAGGGTCGCCAGGAGAGAGTCAGATACTTGCGATCTGAGTCTCTCAAGAGAGCACCCTTTCAATTAGAGTAATTTGGCGCACAGACTTAGGAACGTCCCTAGGCTAGAGCAGGTGGCTCAGCCCGGGTATCCGAAGCCTATATCCTTCCGGCTAGACCTCTGCCACCTGGCAGATTAACAGCTAGGGGTTTATCATCTCTGTTTGCTTGTTATTGTGCCACAGTTTACCGTTTTTGTGAGCATTGTGAGTCAGGGTGTGGCTTAGAGACTCTGTCCCAGCAGGCTTGCCTGACTAAGAGTGAGAAGCACACCTGTGTGTGGTTATATTGCGAGTTGCTGCCTTTATTTAATTATACCTATGCCATTATACACTGTAGGTCCTATCACTAGTATTTATTCCTGCTTATGAGTTGAGAGTTCTCTAAATCCGTAACGTACTTTCTTTGCCAAGCATCAGATCCTACAGTAGCCGCATGCAGTTTAGAACCCCGCATCTTGTCTACCGGTACGATGTTTTGAGGACTGTTTGCTTTCACCTTCTTTCACGCAGGGGTGATTAGTTGTATTAATTAACGTAACGTTAAATGTACTTTCTGCTAGTTTGTTATTAAATTGTTTCTGCAATTTAATTCCGTTATCTATCTTTTCCTTGAAGCTTTAAGTCAACTTAATTGTGTGATCTTTTATATAGCCTGCTTGACTATCAGCAGTCTATAGTACGTGCACCCTGTAACCGAGTCATAGGATACCTCGTTGTCCAGGCAGGACTCTTGACGATTTAGGGTGGTTTGTTGCCTGGGTTTATAGATAAGGGTTGGATCTAGCGTTTTCCGTTGTTGCTTGTTGCCGCATACCTAGTCCAATAGAAAGAGCCCAGTGTTTATATATCCCAGGACGTAACAATATATTGTTGTGAGACATGGAGACCCAACGGTGATTTAGAGAGAAACATCATGTATTTTCCCTTCTCTTTATCTTCTGTGTTTAGCTTGAAGTATCTTCTTTAAATATTTCCGATAATTATTATCTTCTTGCATCGTGTATGTTCATCTAAAACTTAATAGTAATATATAACTAATTCATTAAATGTAAAACCATATACATTTTAATTCGCTTTGGAATAGAGATAGAGGTACAGCTTAATAATTTCCTCTCGTTTAATAGAACCTTTTGGGACAGTTGGGCCAAAATAGAATTATGTCCGATTAAATAGATTTCCCTAGTGTGGGGTAACTGTCTGTAAATTAAGTTTCAGTGCGTGTATGTGTATATGAGAGAGAGAGAGAGAGAGAGAGAGAGAGAGAGAGAGAGAGAGAGAGAGAGAGAGAGAGAGAGAGAGAGAGAGAGAGAGAGAGAGAGAGAGAGAGAGAGAGAGAGAGAGAGAGAGAGAGAGAGAGAGAGAGAGAGGGTAGGTTATATACATAATTATAAGCATGAAATCGTATATAAAATAAAATTTCTACCGTTATTGGATATTGTATGTCGAAAGTGGTATTATCCCATGTAGCCTATTTCCCTTTAAAGATATGCCCAGCTGTCAGAGAGCCTATCCCACCCTCACTTAAATGTGTTTATTTTACCATAAACAAATCAAGATACTATAATTTCGTATGTTGCACAATGGTTAAAGACATTCTAGCATTGGACTGGACACCGTTTGACATGGAAGAATCCATTATAATATATTTAACGGTTGAGATTTAGATTTTGTGTAGAACATTTTAAGCTTAGAATCAACCATATGCTCATATCCAGAAGTTTACATACCACATTTTGGACATCGTGTATGTGTTTGGCTTGATATAAGTTAGATGAGCTACACTATAAGCTACAGTAAACCATACAAACCTTGCGGTTCTAGTTAGGTATTCCAGCTTATTTCGCAATGCTTATGATATGAAAGCAAAGGCTCTTTCCCTACCCAATCAGCCTTTAACAAAACATGGTGAAATACTAGAACATAGAATAAGAACGCAAACTTGTAGACGAAGAAAATTGTTCTGGAAACTTTCACACATAAAGGCATAATTATGTAATAAGTGGTATCCCCTCTATCTTCAGTCAAGGCTGATTTGTTAATTATGATTTTTGTTTCCAAACCTTTTTTATGTTGTCTATGTTATGACAGTCAGTTTAAAAGAGGGCGTACTATTATATTCTAGTTGTACTATTGTGGAAATATTTACTATTAGTATTTTCTGATTGTATACTCATCGACAAATCATATCAATTATTAATTAGTTTAGAGGTATTAAATGAAAGGTAAGCCATAACCGGAAACGCATACAACTCTCCAATCGAAAGTCATTAATCAAATATATGTCGTATATTATACAGTATATATAAGATATTTTGTAAGCTAAAATTATTTACCATTACTTGGGAGTGGTGAGGTAAGTTTTATATAATTACATTGGTTATACTGATGATTTGGACCGACAGTTAGCCCATCGATCTATTTAGGCCTAATAGGTCCGGTAGAGCATATACATCATTGCTATACTGTATATGTCATTACGAGCTGAAATGTATTATAAGGGATATACATTATACGATAATAATAGTCTCCCTATAAACGGCCACGCCACCATCTTCACTACACTCATATGTCTAGGGTCTGTCTACTGAAATGAAAAGTGACTTGAAATAATCGACCAATAGCATAGGAATCCCCTGGATGACGTCACACCCATTTAGCCAATCACCTGTCACGCGCAGCTTCGCATATCCCATAATGCAATATATTGGAGAAGGAAGGCTGTGGTGAGGGGGGCTCACTAGTCTGCCGACAATGGCGTCTTCAGATGCAAGACTCTCATCCGTCTTTCGATGTATTGTGTGTGTACGTGATTTTCGTTCATATCCAGTGGATTTATATATCGAGAACTATCGGAAGTGAGTAGCTTATTTACCCAATATCCAAGGACTTGGCCCTCTCATTGGCCCTCTCACTGCCACTCGTTGCCGGAGTAAGGTATGTCCCATAAACCTGTGTTTTTTGCACTGTTATTCAACCAGCGGGGGTGTGGGTGCGTTAGCCCCCACCCATAATACTAGGATAAGTTAGGTAAGGTTGTTAAGTTAAGCTAAGAAGCTGTGCAGGGATGAGGAACCCACAAAACCAGTTGAGCACATCTAACTTCTGGGAAGCTGTTTTAGCAAGAGTGGTAATATGATATTTTAAAGAAAGGGAAGAAGAGAACAAAATCGCCAAGAAAACACTGAGAAAAGACGAAGGGTTGAATTGGGTTTTGCTCAAGTATAAGAGATACACGTGTGGAAGATCGGGATGGTTAATACATGGAGAAATTGGGTTTTGGAAGTATTGAAAGTAACAAGATTTTCTCTGCCCCAATTGGAAATAGTCAATAGATCGTAAGATCATGGCCTCATCACATGCAGTTTTCAGTGATTGCATTCTGGGTCGTTGTGGACAACTAGTTGAATAGTGTAAGGGGGAGATATCAACATACGAGAGTATCATGCTATGGCAAATCTGGGATAGGTGACTCTACTAACGGGGAGAAACTAAGAAGTATATAATATATGTATATAATTATATACAGTATATAAAACTACGATAAATACAAGGCAAGTTATACAATAGGTACAGAACATTATTTATATATATACATAAATATATATCTCACAAAACAAAATTATATATTTAATACATAGAAAACATATACAAGTTCCCAGGATAGATAAAATAATTACAATTTACTTCAGTTAGTGCTTTACTGCGCGCATGTTGTATAAGAAAGATTGTGTTACACTACAAACACATGCAAATAATATATATGGAATTATATCTTTATGTGAGTTCTTAGATTGAATCAAACTTCTTTAACAAACTGAGATCAATAGATTGGATGGTAATGGTGAGTTATTGTGTTTATTATATTAAGTTTTAGAAATTCAGTTTAGCATAGTTGGCCTGTCTCATAGATTTAAAATAGCACGTTTTCTCTAGTCGCTCAACTATAGTCTAATTATGTACACAAGAAATGTTATAATTAACTAAACGGAAGTCACTAATAATAAGTATGTGCAACGGGCGTTGTATAATGTTGGAGTTAATTTCCTACTATTAAATATCTTATTTTATGTTGGTATTTTACGATGTCCAATCATAAGTTTAGAATATTTGGTAAGATCCTATGTAGCGGTAGTCACCGTATTTTGTTTGCCCATTAACTAAGGATCCTTATTTATATCCTCATATCTCTTAGTTATTTTCTTCACTTACCTCAACAATACTAAACCCCGATAGCTGGGAGGGTATGAAAATATCAGGAAGAGAGGGTTGAAACACGGAGATTAACTAGAATATAGCCATCTTGATTAACCAAGCCAAGACGTTGTGTATCCTTTGTGATTGGTTGTGATTCTTGACGTCATCAGCCAAGGCGGGCCTCAGCGATGACGTCATTCCAGCCCTCGGCCAACATTTCGTCATTACACCCGCTTATTTTACACCCGCTAATCTTACACCGTTAATTTAACATCAGCGGTGTATATGTTTCACACAACGTGTATAAATGTCATTAGTGCACTGTAATTGCGTCTTGATATTAAACCGTTTCTATTATCAATACTAATAGTATCCCCCACCCCCGTATTTGCCTCGTGAACGGTAAGGTTAATTGCGAGACCGGTATCGTCCCAAGATGAAGTGATTATTGGTAATTATAGGGAATAGGCTCGCACCCTTATTTGTTATGTTTTTCCTCCAGATTTGAGAAATGAGTGTAGGCCCTATCATGGTCTTAGTTATAATGCCAATGTTGGATACACGAGGGTTGAGGGGGCTTTGCCCCCCTCACCCCCCCCCATGAATTATTGAAATCGTCATCTATCCAGCAGGGTAAATATTGATTACACTGCATAAAGAAGGCGTTTGTAAACTGTGACTGTCCGAAAGAGCTCTGAGATTGATTAGAATGGGCGTTTTTTCGGTCAATATTAAGGAGACGGACCACAGCTATTTTCAATGATTGTATTTTTGTGGATTTGTTATTTATATATATATATATTTTTTTTTTTTCTATATTCCAATTTACTTCCTCTCGGGCATAGGCTGAGAGCCTTAACATTCACCGCTTTACAATGAACAGTGAAGCCCGTGAGGTCTTGTTCCAGTCTAGGGAGTGAGACATGTGAAGCACGTAGAGTACAACGCCCTGCCATCTTGCCTTCACATGAGCACGGTGCTCCCTCATGGCCCGAAACGACCCCATCTCTGAAGCCACCTCGTTCCCGTGCTTCACTGTCTCAACCCCTACACTCGGACTCTCACACTTACACACACACAACGCCACCTGTTGAGCAGATAACCCCAGGCATTGCACCCTATAGCATATTAATATGGGAATAATACAGTGCTATTTAATCAGGGAACAATGAGGGTATTTTATTGACGTTTCGGTGGGCTTGTGGTAATGCACTGATACCAGGTACAGCACAAATTCCATCCCAATAATATCTTCCCATTGATACATCGGGATTTGAACCCGGGACCTTTGGATTACCAGGCCAGTGGCAAGACCACTCCACCACACCTATTTATTAGGTTTCTATAGGCCTATTACAATTTGTTCATGCAAATTAAGGAACATATCCAGGAACCTGGCCAACTTTTATTTCGTGATTTTTTTTGGGGGGTTTTAGCTAGTTTTCATCATTATACAGTGGTTGTCATTAATTAGAATCTCCGGAAAAAAGTTGTCCCCATTATCCAACAATCTTAAGATACGGCCCCCGATAGTGGGGATGGCTATGAAGTACAGGGAAATTGAGGGGTAAAAGACGAAAATAAGGGGTAATATTAGCGTAACCTAACAACCTTACCTAACCTAACCTAGTATATTAGGTGGGGGCTGCCGCCCCCACGCCCCTGCTGGTTTGGTATTTAGCCTAATTCATGAAAGATTGACGGTCGGCAAAAGAGTTAATTATAAGAGTGAGAGAACTCTATTTCTTATTGCTAATCTGCCAACCTCTGCGTCATTTGAGTCTGAAGGGGTTAAGTGGGGCTAAGGGTTAATCAACATGGCTAAATTGCAGATAATGTTTCAACATCACGCTAATTGTTTAGTGTATGGCCTCCTCCTAAAGCAAATGGATTTTTGAGCACAGACTGAACCAAATGTTCACTACTGTATTTACATAGCTGGTCATTAACCTAACCTAACCTAACCTAACCTAAGGTAACCTGGGCATCCTGGGGGCTGCTGCCCCCAGACCCCCGCTGGTCTTGGGTTGAAAAGTGATAAAAAACACATAGCCTATCTCTTACCTCATTATTCAAAGTTTTGTATTTTGTTTAATATACACTTCCCAGGTCATTTGAACAGTTCTATAGCTTCTATATATCATTTAATACACCATAGAATACGTTTTTAATAACTAGAAAAAGAGGACTTCGATTAAACAATTACGATCTTAAGATACGGCCCCCGATAGTGGGGAGGGCTATGAAGTACAGGGAAATTGAGGGGTAAAAGACGTAAATAAAGGGTAATATTAGCGTAACCTAACAACTTTACCTAACCTAACCTAGTATATTAGGTGGGGGCTGCCGCCCCCACACCCCAGCTGGTTTGGTATTTAATTCATAAAAGATTGACGGTCGCCAAAAGAGGTAATTATAAGAGTGAGAGAACTCTATTTCTTATTGCTAATCTGCCAAGCTCTGCGTCATATGAGTCTGAAGGGGTTAAGTGGGCTAAGAGTTAATCAACATGGCTAAATTGCATATGTTTCAACATCACTTTTTCTTTGATATAATTCAGGGCCTCTCCACCTATATGGGTTATTATTGACGAGGTAAGTGAAGGAAATAAGTCTGTATTGAGGATATTCATTAAAGATTCTGTGGTAATCGTAGCCTAGGCTTGGACCCAAATAACGACGGTATAGAATCCTTACCCTTGGTGTACTGGACAATAATGGTCTGCAGCCAAATTGACACAATTCCGCTGGAAGCTCCGTTGGTAATCCCGTTAAATAGATGATGTTGTAGGTGTTTTCATAAAGCAAAAACACTTCACTATTCATTGAACAACAGTTCCACCATTTCAAATATGGCCGACTGGCCCGAATCCGAGAGATTATAAACACCAAGGATAATAAATGAATCAATGTGACGTCGTAGAGTGATTGAGAAACAAAAGAGGCTCATTATATGGACTGACGTGTATTTCTACACCCGATAAAATGTTGCGAGAATTTGTGACGGCACCGTCTAGACAGTGACGTACTCTCACAACAACCATTCATATACCATCATCGCTCGTGACGTCACACCCAGTTTATTGACCAATAGAATATCAGTATACAACTCGACTCACCTCCACTCGTCGCCCACCAGCTGAGCTGGGAAATTGTAAAAGTGAGTCCACAGATGCCCTCTGATTATTAATTTACCAAGTATATTTTCCATTTATAATATACTACGAAGCAACATACATAATACATATATATATACAAACAACAAATATGCTATAACACTGCCCACTTCTTGAGATATAATGCATGCCGTTTCGCAGGAATATACCGAATATTTAAATTATAAGAGAAAAGCACGGACAGAGCGTGTGTTGTGTATTTCTGAAGGGTTGAAATATGTTAATTAACAGAAAAGAAGGGACTGTAAAATTAGAGATGCATTACGGTCTATATATCTTAATGACTTTCCTGGTGTTGAGGGGAGACTTAATGATTTATCACTTTCTATTGGTGATGGGTTTCTAGGTTGGCTCAAGTCTTTTGTTGGTGTTCGGTCAGGTCTCAACTTCTTGGCTGGGAAAACTGCAGAGTTCTTCCCTCCCCTACGCTGGTACTTGGCCTCGTACCACTCACAGTGTAAGGTATCGAACCACAAGCAAGGAAAGGTGTAGAGTGATTCACTACTTTCGTATCTCTAGTCTATAACCTGAAAAGTGAGCGTCAGGCTTCACAGCTACTACTTGTTGCACTGATGTTGGTATCGAACACATTGTATAGCCATACCACATGACAGGTTCAGTCTTCAGACATGACAGGCTAGTATCAGACCTAGCAAAACTAGTCTTATAGCTAGTATTGGGCCAATCTTTCAACCTGGACAGGTTAGTATCGTACGTAGCAGAAGTAATGCTGCCAGATTGATGCACATAATCTGTCTATATTCTGCATTTTTTTATTGATGTCATGTGTGGGCTAGAAGGGCTCGTTTTAGTGTTCTGGTGGTTTTGGCGTCTATCAACGGCATGTTGTTTTAATGTTGGCTGGTGCGGGGGTATCTATGCGCGTGAAAGGCTGGCTAGAGCTCCCTCTTGGTGTCGTCTGTGTCCTTCCGCTTCTGTAACCTGCATGGTTGGTATGGATGGAAACAATTTTTATACTCAGCATTACTGAGTTGATGTGATTGGAGTTACTACAGTTGAGAAGATCATTAATGAATATTAGAAAGAGAACTGGAGATAGCACAGAATCCTAAGGATTACTGGAGTTAATAGGTTGAGGAAGTGAGGGATGGCCGTCCACAACATAAGAACATAAGAACATAAGAAAATGGGAGTCTGCAAAAAGCCGATCGGCCCATACAAGGCAGATCCCTGTCACACCCAACCCCAATTACAAGGCCCAATTATAGACACATCTCACTAATACCTTGAGTACTGGCCCCACCAAAACGGTCAGAGATTAACACAAGATTACGGGGTCTGCTGAGCGCCGATTGGCCCACACCTGGTAGATCCCCCTCACACCCAATCCATCTCGTCCATATGCCTATCTAATTTTATCTTAAAGCTCCCTATCGTTCTTGATCCCACTATATCACTTGGTAGCCTATTCCACCCATCTACAACTCTGTTACCAAACTAATATTTGCCTATATCTTTTCTGAAACAAAATGTATCTAATTTGAAACCATTTGTACGAGTTATTTCGCTATCACTGAGCTTTAGTACATTTTTCATGTCTCCTTTATTAATTCCACTAACCCACTTGAATATCTCTATCATGTTACCTCTAACTCTGCGTCTCTCTAACGAATGTAAGCCTAATTTCTTCAACCTTTCTTCATACGGAAGATTTCTAATATTATGGATCATTTTTGTCATTCTACGTTGTACTCTCTCCAATGAATCTATGTCCATTCTGTAATAAGGACACCAAAATTGAACAGCATAATCCATATGGGGTCTCACTAATGACAAGAAAAGTTTTAAGATAACATCAGCAGTTCTGTTACTCACACTCCTAGATATGAACCCGAGAATCCTGTTTGCCTTGTTACGAACGCTTATACATTGTTTTCTAGGCTTCAAATCATTGCTAACAAAAGCACCTAGATCTTTCTCACAGTCTGAGTTTTCTAATTCCATATTAGCTAGTTTATATTTAAAATTTGTATGCATCTTCCCTATCTTTAACCCTTAATTGGTGGTGCGCAACTTATGTCGTGTGAAATAAATATGGACTATGTGGCGGTTCACAACTTATGTTGAGCGCCATTTTCAGCACGTAATGTTGCTGAGAGAGAGAGCTGAGCGGTGTGAGGAGCGTAGCAACTGTATGACCTTCCCCCACCACTGCGGTGGACCAACTGAACTGTATTCTAACTTCCTCCCCCTCTTCTCACTCGCTACACAGGGAATTATGTAGGGAAATTACTTAATTACAGGGTTTTTGCACGATCGTTGCAAGAGAACCAGTGGTCGTACAAGGATGTGTTCGGGTGTCATTGGAAAGCTCTGTTTATGCCCTTTCAGGGATAGATACTTGTTTTGCGCTCTGGGTCTTATTTAGGCATGAAAATGATCACGTAAACAACTCTATTAGGGTTAAAAAAAACCCGCTGGGCGTTACGGTCAAATAGACCACCTAGCCCGCTAAATAAGGGTTAATACCTTGCATTTGTCAATGTTAAACTTCAACTGCCATTTTACTGACCATTCGTGTAAGGTATCTAGATCCCTTTGCAGACACTCTATATCTCTAACTGAATCAATTTTTCTCCCCAATTTGGTATCGTCTGCAAATTTACTTATCCTACTAGTTATACCTAAATCAAGGTCATTTATGTATATAATAAACAACAGAGGACCTAATACATCCTAATACAACCGTAGCTATACAACGGTCATAAAGGAAATTAGAGACAAAGGCACCGATATATATATATATATATATATATATATATATATATATATATATATAGAGAGAGAGAGAGTGCGAGAGAGACAGAGATAAATAGAACGTGGGAGAGGAGGTGGGGGGAGGGGGAGATAACATCACGCTATTTCCCTTTGTCTTGATTTCCAAAAGGGTTAATGGTGTGAAAGTTCTCTCACTCTCTCTTTTTATATATATATATATATATATATATATATATATATATATATATATATATATATATACAGTATATGACCAGTTCTCCTTCAAAAATTCATTAATGATCTTCTCAACTGTAGTAACTCTAATAACATCCACTCTGTAATGCTTAGTGTAAAAATTGCTTCCGTCTATACCATGCAGGTTACAGAAACAGAAAGACATAGAAGACACCAAGAGAGAGTTCCAGCCAGCCCTTCACAACCGTAGGGTTCTGTCCTATCTTCAATTATTTTGTAAATTTTCATAAATGATCTTCTCAACTGTACCTACAGTCCTATCCATTCATATGCAGACAACTCCACCTTACACTATTCAATTAGTTTTCCAGAACGCCCCATCAAACACTCCCTCAAAGATAAACGTAATGAAGCCATAGCACACTTATTTTCTGATCTGACTCCCATTTCCAATAGGGGCAGAGAATACCTTGTTGTCTTTAACCCGTGGAGCCCCGGCTAGTTTTGTAATGTTTGCGCACCAGAACCCGGCCGGTTTTCAACAAATTGTTTTATTCCAGAAACAATAGCGAATGGGTTAGGAATGAAGGAAAAACCACGAAAAACCGCTCAAAAAGCTTAAAAAATGGTCCTACAGAGCCCCCGAAAATGGATTTTACAAGAGTAAAAAATTGAAGGCAATTATCCCAAAAAAACAGGTTATTGCGCGCTCGCGCGCACGCACGTGGACTTTGAGAGTTTTCAACCATCGGCACGGTTGCGTGGGATACGTACACAGTTCCCATACACTACACCTGAGGTCACGGTCGGCGCAATTAGGGTGACGCGCCAGGCGCGTCTCTGGGGCTGTGCGTTACATACATCGCCGACGCGTCAGGCGCGTCGCTGGGGCTGTACGGGTTAATGCTTCCAAAACCCAATTTCTCCATTTATCTACCCTTCATGAACTCCCAAAGGACTATCACTTATACTTCAACAAAAATCAACCCTTCATCTTCTCCCAGTATTCTAGGTGTCCCTTTCTCTTCTGCTCTCTCTTGGAAGGACCATATTACCAGACTTACTAAGGCAGCCTCCCAGAAGCTGGGAGTGCTCAACCGCCTCAAGGGGTTCTTTACCCCTGCACAGCTTCTTTCTCTATACAGGGGTACTGTGCGTCCTTGTATTGAGTATTGTTCACATGTGTGGGGAGAATTCTCCCATACAGCACTTCCAGACAAAGTAGAGATGAAAGCTTTTTGTATCATTAACTCCCGTCCACTCACCGACTCTCTGCAATCTCTCTCTCTTAGCCGCAATGTTGCATCTCTATCGCTACTACAATTATCAGTATTCCCCAGACCTCCTCTATGTAGGGTACGTAGTACCCATCTTGCAGCACAATCCCACCCCTACTCTGTGCAACTCTCCAACTCAAGAGTGAAACGTTACTCCCAATCTTTCTTCTATTCAGCATCTGAGCTCTGGAACTCCCTCCCTGAATCCATCTTTCCCTCATCCTATGACTAACATTGCTTCAAACTCAGTGTGTCTAGGCATTTTGGCTCGACTGTTGATTGATTTTGGCCCTGTCACACTCTCAACTCTGGGGGAGGCACTCATCACAGGCAGTTTTGCCTTTTGTCTCTCTCATCCACATAGAACAAAAAATGTGTGGGGGGGGGGGGGGGGGGGGGGTGTTTGGGCTAGTCCTTCCTGGCCTCAGGTCATGGTGGGGATGCGGCTTGGAGGAAGAAGGGTGCGTGGAGGTATAGTGTCTGTGGAGCCGTTTGTTGTCTTCCTTTCCTTTGCAGCTTTCCTTCTCTTTTGGGCATCAGGGTTGTTTATCGTAACTGTGATATTCTTGCTGAGTGTTGGAGGGAGTGCAAATTAGGCTATTGCAGCGACTCGGGCACATCTTGGTGGGGTGGTGGTTACAGGGTCCTTTCCCGGGGGTGTGGTGGGAAGCGCGGGAAAAGTGCTTGGTGGTGGTGGCGTGGTGCATATTTTCTTCCTCATTTCAACAGCAATGAAAATGGGGCGAAAGGTTTCAAAATCGCCAAACTAATGGAATGAATGTCTTAAAATCTCCAAACTATTGGGCTAAACATGAGAGGGACCCTTCCCTCTCATGTTTAGCCCAATTAGTTTGGATATTTTGAAACCTTTCGCCCTATTTATTTGTCAATATTTAAACCTTTCGTGCCATTTAGGTGTCGACTTATTTCCGACGAGCGATAAAGAGCCTGTAATTAGAAGATGAATCGGCTTTTTGGCCGGAACATTTTTCTATCGAAAAATATACAAATGACCAATCAACTACCCCCCGTTAAAAATGCTGCCATGAAGAGTGGCGATAATAGTGTTGATGTATTGATAATATTAGTTTAGTGAAGTGGTGCAAACAACATTATCATTTAGGTTCAATTTTGATAAAGAGACCTATTAGATTAAGGGGGAGGTAGTCGCTTTTACTGGACCCCCTTCTCCCTCATGTTTAGCTTATAACTTTTGAAATCTTAAGACGTCCGTTACCTTAGTTTGGCAATTTTGAGACCTTTCGCCCCATTTTGCTGTCAATATTAAGACTTCGTGCCATTTAGGTGTTATTTTCCTGGCGAGCGATAGCGAGTCTGTAGTTTTAGAAGGAACCGGCCGAATTGTTCTACCGAAAAATGTACAGATATATCATGAAAGGGGGTCTAGGGGTGTTTTTGTTTAAGCTTGTTGGAAGTCTAGCGAGGAAACTAAAAACATATAGTTAATAAATAAATATATTGACACAAAAACAACTACTACCCCCCTTAACCCCCATGAATGTCAACCCGTTATCTGCAGGTTATATATTATGTGTCCCAGTAAATTACCGTTATTATATATATATTATGTGTCGCAGTAAATTACCGTTATTATATATATATATTATGTGTCGCAGTAAATTACCGTTATTATATATATATTATGTGTCCCAGTAAATTGCCGTTATTATATATATATTATGTGTCCCAGTAAATTGCTGTTATTATATATATATTATGTGTCGCAGTAAATTACCGTTATTATATATATTACGCAGTAAATTACCGTTATTATATATATATTATGTGTCCCAGTAAATTACCGTTATTATATATATATTATGTGTCCCAGTAAATTGCTGTTCTTATATATATATTATGTGTCGCAGTAAATTACCGTTATTATATATATATTATGTGTCGCAGTAAATTACCGTTATTATATATATATTATGTGTCCCAGTAAATTACCGTTATTATATATATATTATGTGTCTCAGTAAATTGCTGTTATTATATATATATTATGTGTCCCAGTAAATTACCGTTATTATATATATATTATGTGTCTCAGTAAATTACCGTTATTATATATATATTATGTGTCCCAGTAAATTACCGTTATTATATATATATTATGTGTCTCAGTAAATTGCTGTTATTATATATATATTATGTGTCCCAGTAAATTACCATTATTATATATATATATTATGTGTCCCAGTAAATTGCTGTTATTATATATATATTATGTGTCCCAGTAAATTACCGTTATTATATATATATTATGTGTCCCAGTAAATTGCTGTTATTATATATATATTATGTGTCCCAGTAAATTGCTGTTATTATATATATATTATGTGTCCAAGTAAATTACCGTTATTATATATATATTATGTGTCCCAGTAAATTGCCGTTATTATATATATATTATGTGTCCCAGTAAATTGCCGTTATTATATATATATTATGTGTCCCAGTAAATTGCTGTTATTATATATATATTATGTGTCCAAGTAAATTACCGTTATTATATATATATTATGTGTCCCAGTAAATTGCCGTTATTATATATATATTATGTGTCCCAGTAAATTGCCGTTATTATATATATATTATGTGTCCCAGTAAATTGCTGTTATTATATATATATTATGTGTCGCAGTAAATTACCGTTATTATATATATATTATGTGTCCCAGTAAATTACCGTTATTATATATATATTATGTGTCTCAGTAAATTGCTGTTATTATATATATATTATGTGTCCCAGTAAATTGCCGTTATTATATATATATTATGTGTCCCAGTAAATTGCCGTTATTACTGTCACGGCTATACTGTATTATTTTCCATGATTTCCCCTTCTGCACCGGCAACGTTTTTTATAATTTTATTGTCGCTACTATTAGACTATTTTATTCAGTTTAAAAAGGGCCTCCAGCAATTAACAGGATTCGAACTATCTCACTTAACCCTTTATACTGCCACAGAACATTCACATACTGCATAACAACGTTTAAATATAGCATGAATACATATAAAAGGGGTAATATATTTGTCCAAGTAAATTGCCGTTATTACTTTCACGGCTGTATTAGATTGTGTGATTTAAGGGGAGTTTTTTTGTATAATATGTGTTAATAGGTGTGTTTATACGAGTATATTATTTTGTGTTTAGTTTCCTCCCTAGACCTCCATCAAGTTTAATAATAATACCCTCAAGGCCTCCCTTCAAGATATATTTGTGCATTTTTGGGTAGAAAAATGCTCAGGCCAAAGGCCGGTTTCTCTTGAATTGCAGGCTCGTTATCGTTCGCAAGAAAAAAATCAACTTGATGTCACGAAAGGTCTTAATATTGACAAAGCAATAGTGTGAAATATCTTAAAATCGTTAAACAAATGGGGTGAACGTCTTGAAATGTCACAAGTGATAGAGTTAAATATGAGGGAAAAGGGGGTCTTGAAAACAAAATTACCTCCCCTTAATGAGCTTTTATC
Organism: Paralithodes platypus; assembly: GCA_032716605.1. Classification (NCBI taxonomy): domain Eukaryota; kingdom Metazoa; phylum Arthropoda; class Malacostraca; order Decapoda; family Lithodidae; genus Paralithodes; species Paralithodes platypus. The sequence goes on from CM064485.1 coordinate 41,228,160, forward strand.
CTTTATACATCATTTAACGAACACATTTCCTATATATAATTTTACTAGTATTATAAATGAAAACTCTTGTGATCACTTGGTAGATTACAAATTACTGCACATCGTCTAATGGTAAACATAATAGGATGAACATTACGTAACGGTGGTGAAGGGGTTAATGCAATAACCGTATTTGTTTACATTTATGTTATCCACTTAAGTTTGTGCTTGTTATATTATCTGTTTGTGTTATGAGCTTATTTAATATATCATATGAATGTTTATAATTTAAGTTTATTGAATGTCCTGGAAATATCATATATTTATGATATCCAATTCAGCTATGCACTTACATGTTGTGCCATTGATCTAGGTCAAGTTTGACTGACTGAAACGCTATAAATGCGATCAAAGTAAAATCTTAAATTGATTCGTGCAATGCAGTGGAGTGGAAAAGCGAGAACACTTGTCCAGCTTTATAGTATTTGAAAGTTGCATTAATAATATGCTTATATATCATGGGAGAGAGAGAGAGAGAGAGAGAGAGAGAGATAATTATTAGAACGCGACCTCCACCTCTTCCGAACGTATCTACTCCATCACTCTCTCTATTATCCGGTAAACTAGGCGATTAATTATCAATTGATCTTTTAAATTATATTTCTAGCGTAATAGTTGGCTTCTTCTACTATCACGTGAAATTTCTATATTCATATTCGTATTTGTACAAAGGGAACCAATAAATGCCTAGTTACTTCTGAACTTATAAACATTACATGCAAGATACCAACATCTCCCTCTCTCTCTCTTGTTCCATAGCATGTTAATACAGACTGCTTAGCTGTGTTTTGTTAGCATGATGTTACTCACGTAAACATCACACCTTTGTTTCCTCTCTCAAAATATAGATATAGTTGGAATCCCATTTGGCCATATTTCAAACTATATGAAATTAAAAATATCCACGATGATGAATATATAAGGGCAAAGGGGAAAGAGGAGTGTGTGCTAACCACCGAGGAATATGTCTTCTAAGCGTAGTAGGGAAGGTATACAGTAGGGTAGTGACTGAGAGAGTGAGAGTGAGAACGGAGATATGGATAGGCGACGAACAGGGAGGTTTTAGGAAGGGAAGAGGATTGTGTAGATCAGATTTTTACCCTGAATTGTGGTGTGGAGAAAAATCTGGAGAAGAAACAAAAGGTGTATGTTGCCTTTATGGATTTGGAGAAGGCCTATGACAGAGTGGATAGAGAAGGTTTGTGGAAAGTACTTAGCATATACGGAGTAGATGGCAAGTTGCTGAAAGCAGTGAAGAGCATGTTGTATGAGGGTACAAAGGCGGCAGCACGTGTGGAGAGTGAGCAGAGCGAGTTCTTTGACCTGAATGTTGGTTTGAAACAGGGGTGTGTTATGTCCCGGTGGTTGTTTACTGTACATATAGATGGAGTCATGAAAGAAATCCTATCAAGAGCAGTGGGTGTTGGTGTATAGCTGAAAAGGGAGGGAATTGAGTGGAAGCTACCTACAGTATACTGCTGTTTGCGGATGATACAGTTCTGATGAGTGATAATGAATGGGAGTTGCAGGGTCTGGTAAATGAGTTTGGAACAGTGTGTGAAAAACGGAATTTGAAGGTACATGCGGGGAAGAGCAAGGTTATGGTCTTCGAAAGGGGTGAAGTCACAGAGTATGAGGTGAAGCTGAACAGTCAGGCTATGGAGATCGTCAACTCTTTTAAGTATCTGGGCAGTGTGTTGAGTAAAGATGGGACTATGGATGAAGAAGTGCGGGAGAGGGTGCAACAGGGGAAGAGGGTTGTAGGAATGCTGAAAGCAGTAACAAGAAATAGGGTGGTCAGTATGGAAGTGAAGAAGTCCTTTCATGACAGTGTGGTAATCCCGACACTGACTTACGGAAGCGAAATATGGACGTTGGTGGAGAGACTCAGACCAAGAGTGAGAGCAGTGGAAATGAATTACCCAAGAAGTGCGTGCGGAGTTACATGGAGGGATAGACAGACTAATGAGGAAGTGAGAAGGAGGTGTGGTGTGGAGGTAGATGTGCTGAAAAGTGTGAAAAGGAACAACTTGAGATGGTTCGGCCATATGGAACGTATGGAAAGCGAGAGAATGACTTAAGAGGGTGTACGAGAGCGAGGTGGAGGGACAGAGAGGGAGAGGTAGACCGAAAGAGAGGTGGAAGGATGGAGTGAGGAAGTATATGAACGAAGGCGGTGGTGGTTGGGGGGAGGGGCTGACTGGGGACAGAGTTGCATGGGGGCGGTTCGGTCGTGGCCACCCCTTCGAGGATCACGGCGTCAGGCAATAGATAGATGAAACTGTGTTACTTGGATATATTGTTTACAATGTTCTTCATACTCTCCAATTGTTTAGTACTATGGTCAAATGTTTCAAAGATTTTCACTCACATATTTTAGACTGACCAAACTACAAAGAGATCAATCACGTGTGTTGTTGGTCTGACACGTTTATTGAATATTTGTGTTTTTGTTCATAAACAAATTGCCTTCATCTGGTATATATATAGATATTTGGCATTCTCTCTGTTTGTCTTCAAGTATATTTGTATTTCTATTCAACATGAAAGAATGGAGGAACGAAATGTACAAAGTTAAGCATGCAATATCAATACCTCTATGGAGACTTCTATTTATGATAAATTTGTAATTAGATTGTTGTTGGTTTAATAGCATTGGAATGCTACTCTGAGGAAATGAATCCCAGAGAGAGGTGGTCAGAGGCATACACTACTGTAATTTTGAAAAAACATAAGTTCTGCACTATGGAGAAATGGTTGTCCTAGCATGGGCGCTGTGTATCTTTATCTGTTCCCTATTTTGTTCTATCAAGATTATATTTAACGCTTACTTCAAATTATGTTTGGTTATGTCCATCCGTCTGTGTTTGTAAAATAATCAGACCATGTATCTAAATTCAATCTTCGTTCAATAATCTTTAATCATCGACCTTTTTCAATTTATCATACTATCACTTTATACAATTAATAAACCCTCTCTCTCTCTCTCTCTCTCTCTCTCTCTCTCTCTGACACCTGGTTAGCGTGGAGTGAAAGGTGTTATTGTCACTCCTAATCACAGGTGCATTGTCAGCGGCACACCTGAGGAATTATGGGATTATGGAGGAGGAGGAGGAGGAGGTACAAAGAAATACAAAGCAAATCAAGCAACAACAGGTCTAGTGACCCCTCTAGGCTGCTTGTCCTCCAAAACACTGAGGATAAGGTGTCCAAACAGTGGTTTAGAGTGGGAAAGGGAAATTTGGAAAGGAAACTACTGCCCTGGAACTAATGTCCGTGGCAGGATTAGGAAGTTAGTAGGGAACAGAAGGGTTAGTAACATAACACAGTTATAAGTGATATTTTGTATATCTGGGAAAAAAGAAAGTAACGTCCTAGTAATATTTATGAGCAATAATCCTTGATGAATTTGAAGGGCGAATACAATAAAGTTATTAATTTACAAACGCAGTCAGTCGCGGGTTTGATGCAAGATATTTTTCTAGGCGAAGTTTAAAAGAATCAAAGGTGCTGCAGTCTATAACGTCTCGGGGAAGCCCATTCCACAAGTTGGCAACTTGATTGAAGAAGAAATTCTTAGATTTGTGTGAGTTTAAAGATTTACCAATAATTTTGCAACCGTTTCCCCGCGTCTAATTAGATTGGTCGATAGTGAAGTACTTACTACAGTTCATATTGTCGATGCCTTTGATGATTTTGAACACTTGAATTAAGTCGCCTCTTAATCTGCGCTGGGTTAAAGGAAATGCATTTAATTATCTAAGACGCTCCTCATATGGTTTGTTCTTTAGGTATCATTTTGGTAACTCTACGTTGAACTCGTTCTAGCTTGTCTATATCTTTTTGGTACCAGGGCACCAGGATTGAACGCAGTATTCCAGAAGAGGACGGACTAGGGAATTGTAAAGAGTTAGGATAACTTCTTTGGATTTATGCTCAAATTACCTGCTGATAAAGCCAATTATTTTGGCTGTAGGAGAATGAGGAATAACAGTAGGATGAGGAGAAATAGGCGAAAGATAAGGAAAATGTATATATCAGAAAACAAAGACAGTTATTTTAGTATTATTTATAGGTCTATCTATCTATTGCCAGACGTCCTCGAAGAGGTGGCCACAAAAGAATCTCCCCATTCACCTCTGTTCCATGTCAGTTGATGCCACTTCTCCCATCCAACACCGCTTTCACTCATATGCCTCCATCATTCCACCCCACTCTGTCTGATTCTTCCTCCCTGTCCTTCAACCTCACTCTTGTACTCACTCTTAGTCATTCTCTTGATTCACATATATTACACATGGCCAAACCATCTTAAGGTGTTCCTCTTCACACTCTCCAGCACATCCACATTCACACCACACCGCTCTTGTACTTCCTCATTCATCTGTTTATCCCTCCATGTAACTCCACATGTGCTTCTCATGAAATTAATTTCCAACCTCCTCAAACTTGATTTGTGCCTCTCCAACAACGTCCATGCTTCACTCCCGTATGTCAATGTCGGGATTATCACACCATCATTCAATGACTTCCTTACTTTCAAGCTGCTTTCAGCGTCCTACAACCCTCTTCCCCTGTTGCACCTTCTCCCGCACTTCATAATCCATACTCCCATCTTTACTCATTATGCTGCCCATTTATTTTTTTTATTTTTTTTTTAAGAGACCATGAACGGAGGAAGGAAAAACACAGATAAAACAAAAAGGTCCATGTGCCTAAAGGCATCCTCCATTCATAAAATGTTTGTAACAACTGGATTTAAACTGTTGTAGATTGTAAGTTTGTGGAAAGCAACACGAGGGAAGTGAATTCCAACGAGTAGTAGTTCTGGGGATAAATGAATTTTGATAAGCAGAAGTTCTGCATTGTGGAGGAGAAAGTGTAAATTCATGGGCGCTCTCAGCTGCCCTAGTTCTATGGGGAAAGATGTGGAGAGGCGGCACAATTGAAGCAAGATCCTCGGAACAATTGCTGTGAAAATATCTGTAGAATAATGCAAGGGATGCAACGTTTCTTCGTATGGAAAATGTAGGAAGGTCCTGTGTGATTGCAGGGTTATTGACTAATCTAATAGGTTTATTTTGAATTTTGTCCAACTGCCTCAATGCAACCACTCCACTTCCACCCCACAGAGGTGAACAGTAATCCATCTGAGAACGCACATGACTTTTATATATTACGGCCAACTGCTCGTCAGTGAAGAATTCTCGAACTCTCTACAGGAGTCCCAGTTTTTTAGAGGCATTCTTAGCAATGCTTCTAACATAATGTGTCCAGCTCAAGTTAGTAGTTAATGTTACACCAAGAATGTCAATACTAGGGGAAGTGGGAATATTTACATCATTAACAAATATATGGGAGTCAGTGAGATTCTGTCGGTTAGAAAATTGAATGTACTTGGTTTTCTGTGCATTAAAGGAAACTAGATTATTTTGTCCCCATTCATTAATCCTAGAAAGGTCCTGGTTCAGAGAAATTGCAGTGTTTATTTTTGAATTTATAAGATCGGGTTGGGTGAAAGAATTGGTAAATGTGAAGGAACTGTGGAGTGTTGAGTCATCTGCGTAGGAATGTATTGGATTATGAGTGGTAGATATGAGATCATTGATATGAATGAGGAACAGAGTTGGGGCCAAAACTGATCCCTGGGGAACACCAGCATTTATTGAGTGAAATTGAGAATAAAGGCCATCTACCATTACACATATTTTTCTGTTATGAAGATAAGAAGAAATTAGTGGAACTAAAGATGCAAGGCCGTAGTGTGATATATTCGACAATAAGGATTGATGCCAGACTCTATCAAATGCCTTTGATATATCCAGTGCTATTGTATGTGTTTCACCATGTTGGTCTGTAGCTTGGTTGATTTGATGCGTAAGAAGGCAAAGAATGTCTGCAGTTGATCGAGATCATCTAAAACCATATTGCCTATCACTGATTAATTTATTATTCTCAAGATGCTTAATTATGTGATTATTTAATATAATTTCAAAGACTTTACCAAGAGTGGAAGTTATAGCTATTGGTCTGTAGTTTGATGGATCTGAATAGGCACCTTTTTTAGGAACTGGGTGGATGTTTGCTTCTTTCCCGGGTACTGGGAAGCATGACGTATGAGTACACAGACGGAAACATTTTGGTCAAAGAAGCCTTATATTTTCACGCGAGGCTTTATTATATCAGATCAGCAAATCACAAATGAGCTTATTGAGTTATTCTAGGACAATGTTTACTATTGTTGGGTGTGTGCGTGTATTTAATATTGATTTTCTACTTGATACATTACATCTGACTGTTGGTCAATACTGACTGATGCCAATAACAATCTATATGACTGTCTTTTTAATGCCTTGGCATTAATTCAGTCTGTTGATGTCAAGTCATCTTTCGTTTTTGTTGGAGATGTTAATGCACATCATCAAGAGTGGCTGAACTCGGTCTCTCCAACAAACAGAAATGGTCACGCTGCCATGGATTTTGCTAATTTATCTGGGTGTGAGCAGTTGATTGCTGGACCTACACATATTTCTGGAAACTGTCTTGATCTCGTCTTAACAGATGCTCCTGGTGTTGTGGAGACTGCAGTTCTTGCTCCTGTAGGTACTTCTGACCATAATGCTGTAAACTGTAAAATCAATCTTGAATTTACTGTGCCAGATATTACTATATCTCGTAAAGTCTATCTTAAATCTCGAGTTAATTGGGAAAATGTATGTGATGATGTTACCAATATCCACTGGAATCACATACTAAGACCTGATGACCCTGTTTCATCCCTCAATAACTCTCTCTCAGACATTCTGCAAAGAAGAGTCGCTTCTAAGTTAATCAAATCCCGTATTAAAGATAAAGCTTGGTTCAATGACGACTGTAAGCATGCATATAATAACAAACAGGCTGCATATCACCGCTGGAGACGTAATCGAACCCAGTTGCTTTGGGATGACTATGTACATCTTCGGTCAGTTGCGCAGAGAGTATATAGTACAGCCGAGAGGGATTACAATTCCCATTTGCAGGAAGTTCTTGCAGGTGCTACTCAGCCACATAAATGGTGGGCCTCACTTAAGGCCTCACTATTTGGAATTGACTCCACCATGCCTCCACTTCGTGATTCTGACGGTTCTATCTCTTTTGATCCATTAACTAAGGGTAATATGCTTTCTAATATTTTCATAGGTAAGCAGAGTGATCAGGAATTGCAATTGCCCTTGACATGTTTCCCTAGTCCTAATCTAAAGTCGATAGCATTCAAATCAGCTGAATTGAGACAATATTTATTGGATCTTGACACTTATGGTGGGATTGACCCAGATGGATTTGTCCCTCTCTTCTTTAAGAAGATTGCTGTTGTCTTAGCACCTAAATTGGCTATAGTATTTAGGTTGCTTTTGAAATCTGGTATTTTCCTCTTTGCTGGGGAAAAGCTAGCATCACTCCAATTCCGAACGGAGCTACTGCTTCGTCATCCCCAGCTGAGTATCGTCCTATATCCATAACGCCTATTCTCTCAAAGATCTTTGAGAGGCTTTTAGCTAGACGCCTTTCTTCATACTGTAATCGTATTGATATAATACCGAATTCACAGTTTGGTTTTCGCAAAGGTTTGGGTACTTGCGATGCGCTTTTAACTTTATCTCATGATCTTCAGTCTTCGTTGGACAAAGGGTATGAATCTCGTGTTGTGGCTATTGATTTTAGTTCTGCTTTTGATCTTGTTAATCATAAAGCCCTTTTATATAAGCTGCAACTTTATGGTATTGGTGGTAGTCTTTTATCTATTTTTAAAGATTTTTTGACAGACAGGTCTCAGCATGTTGTCGTTGATGGGTGCACTTCTGTTTCTGTGCCTGTTGTTTCGGGTGTTCCACAGGGCAGTGTGCTTGGGCCTCTGTTTTTCATTATTTTTATTGCTTGCTTGTGCTCTGAGCTTGAAAATAAACTAGTTTCTTATGCCGATGACATAACTTTATACTCATCAATTCCATCTCCAGAGAGTAGAATCGAAGTTGCAGCATCTCTAAACAGGGACTTTGCTAAGATTACCTTTTGGTGTGAACTTTGGGGTATGAAGCTTAATGCTAAGAAAACTCACTCCATGATAATCAGTAGATCACGTACTTTGGCTCCTCCTCATCCTTGTTTGCATGTTTCTGGTGAACAAATTGAGGATGTGTCAGGTTTGCGTTTGCTTAGAGTGACTCTCGATCCTAAGTTGACATTTGAGAAGCATATTCGTTCCTTGTCTTCTACTATTGCTCAAAAGATTGGTTTACTTCGCAAGTGTTACAAAACATTCGCTTGTGAAACCACAGTCATAAAATCTTGTTATGCTTTTATTTTGCCTCATTTTGAGTATTGCTCTCCTGTTTGGAACTCGGCTGCTGACTGTCATTTGAAATTGCTCGATAAAGCTCTTAATTCTATTAAATTTATTCTCCCTGCTCTATCTCTTGATCTTCATCATCGGCGTCGGGTTGGTGCCCTTAGTCTTTTATTTAAACATTTTAGCAATACTCAGCATCCATTGCATAGTGTTTTACCAGAACCTTTTATTCCAATTCGCGCAACAAGATTTAAGAGTAGTCTTAACACCTTAAGAGCGGCCTATGCGGTTTATTTATATGTACCGCCCAGCGGGGTGTTTTTAGCCAAAATAGGGCTGTTTACGTGATCATTTTCATGCCTAAATAAGACCCAGAACGTAAAACAAGTATCTATCCCTGAAAGGGCATAAACAGAGCTTTCGAATGACACCATAACGATCCTTTTATGATGGCTAGTTTTCTTGCAATAACCGTGCAACGGGAGTGCAAAAAGCATGTAATTAGCCACTTTCCCGATACAATTCCTTATATAGCGAGTGAGAGAGGGAGGAGGGAGCTGGGATTCGTGTCAGTATGTTCGCCGCGGTGGTCTGGAGCAGTCATACGCTCGCTACTCTCCTGCCACCACTTGTCTCTCTCTCTCAGCAACATTACGTGCTGAAATTGCCACTCGACCTATGTCGAGCGCCGCCACATAGTCCAGCTTTATTAAATACGACTTATGTGGTGAGCCGCTAATTAAGGGTTAATGACCTTGCCATGACTCCAATTAATGTTTCTACATCTCAGTTTTCTCGGTGTTTTATTCCTTCAGTGATTCCCTTTTGGAATCATTTGCCAAACGAGGTTGTACAGTCAACCCATATCTCAGCTTTTAAGTCCAGAGTTAATGTTTTATTACAGCAGTAAATTTTTGTTTTAATCATGATTTGTTTTTATTCTTTTTAGAATGGTGTTTTAATTGACAAACTGATCTTTTCTTCTGGGCTCTCTAACTACTGTAGCCCTTTTCCTTTTTCTTAGTTGTCTTTGTCTCTCTCCAGTACTTACGGGTATTTTGTGGGGATTCATCTTTTATAGGTGTATCTGCACCCTGTTGGGAGGCTTAGACAGCTTCTATAATAATAATAATAATAATAATTGGTCCGATTAAAGTGTTAATTACTGAATTGGAAAACATTCATAGATGTCTTTCATTTATCGAGGCCAAATATTGTATACATTATAATATATTAATCTACCACATAATAGCTTGAAAAACTCACGCCATTTTGGACCAGTAAGCTAAAGTATCCAACCAGCACTGTATCGTTGTTATTACTACTGTACATCTGCAGTTTGATCATAAATTGATTTGTCCTTATTCGATGATGAGCAGGTGGTCAATGCATTAATCCAAGCGTTATATTTTCTTGTGACTTGCTTTTCAACTGGATAAATTGTATCTTATCAATATTTATATTGGTTGTTTAGAGAAAGGGGCATGATTAAATGTTCTTTAATATATAATAGAGCACCTCTGCTTTTAATTGTTTGGAAGGAATTAAACGTTATGTAGCCTAACATGGCATACCTTGCAAAAGAGTCTCTTTTGCCTGTGTTTAGCCAGGGCTTGGAAAAAAACAATTATGTCAACATTTTATGTGATCAGTATTTCTTCTAGGTCTGTGAATATATTACGTATGCTTCGAGCTTCTGCAAAGAAATACTTTGATGTAGGCCTACTTTGAATTTCCATTGTGAAAATGAGGCGGTGCATAAATATTGCTATGCATTACATTGACTCGCCTGATTGTTCCCGACCAACACCGTTTTTTGACTGGAAAACGTGAACTGCATCATTTAGGATTCGGTCAAAATGAGCCGAACCTACTTGGTTCAAGTGAAGACCATCTCCAGTAAGCAAATGTGGTTGCTGGTAGAAATCATCTCGGGCATTAACAAAATATATTCTTTCTTTCAAGCACAGGTATAATAATCTGCTGTTTAGGCTAAAGGCCCTGTTATCAAAAATACTTTTCGCTTCAATCCTGGGAAGAACAGTAAATACCATAATTTGACTTATCTTATCCTTTCATTGGCGGGAGGCTAAGATTCCTCCTCCCTTTTTAAACTTCACCTACTAGACGAGCCAGAGAAAGGGGCGAGGGAACGCGAAAGTGGTCCGGCCCTTAAGAATTGGAATATTAAATGTGTTTCTGTTCGGGCTCTGTCTCGAGTCAGCCACCCCCATCTATGGAGTATTATGCCTGAGTATATACATGCATACATACACATACTCTTAATATGCCATAAATCCTAAGATTAAAATTAGTAAGACTAGAATAAAGTTATATGTAATGCAGTGCTGTCCACTTATTACATTTATTACATAAATTAACTATTATTCATTATTTTACTCTTTCCGACTGAATAAATAATTGCAATATCTGATGGAACTTCGTTCAAGGTAGTAGAACACGTTATTGTGAAATAGTTTCAAATAAATTAGTGCTAAATGTCATCGTGTGGCGTTAAGTATTCACAATATACTGTATATATACTGTAATATGAAATTCACGTGAGCTAGAAAAGGAAAACACATTCTCATGTTTGGATGTAAATATCTACCGCTCTCGAGATAATTATACAGAAAACCTACATTCACGGGCTTGTATATGTATATATATATATATATTGTTTTTTTTTTTTTTTTTTTTTTTTAAAAAGAGACAATGAACGGAGGAAGGAAAAACACAGATAAAACAAAAAGGTCCATGTGCCTAAAGGCATCCTCCATTTATAAAATGTTTGTAACAACTGGATTTAAACATTTGTAGATTGTAAGTTTGTGGAAAGCAATTCGAGGGAAGTGAATTCCAAAGAGTAGTAGGTCTGGGGATAAAGCAGAAGTTCTGCATTGTGGAGGAGAAAGTGTAAATTCATGGGCGCTCTCAGCTGCCCTAGTTCTACGGGGAAAGATGTGGAGAGGCGGCACAATTGAAGCAAGTTCCTCGGAACAATTGCTGTGAAAATATCTGTAGAATAATGCAAGGGATGCAACGTTTCTTCGTATGGATAATGTAGGAAGGTCCTGTGTGATTGCAGGGTTATTGATTAATCTAATAGCTTTATTTTGAATTTTGTCGAAAAATTATTTTCGAATTTGTTGAATTTATATGAAATATCATCGTTCATGCCAATCAGTTTTAAACGCAACTTAATTTGTGCTCTCTCATACAGAGCATATGAGTTTAATCCCACCTACTTTCATATCAATATTGAACTTATATACCTCTGATAATTACTGTAAAATATCGGTTTCCTGAAGAACTTTACAGATACCTATATAGGTAAAACCCTCAACAAATAATTTGCGTCTGAATAAAGCTTCCATACCCACTGTTCCTAAAACACCATAAATGTCCCAATTTGTTACCATGGACCTCGAAGTCTCGCTCTCCAAAAAGGCTTCAAATGCTTCTAAACGAGCTTTTCCCACAAATTCACTAAAGGTTGCCTTTGGATCACACATAACCATTTAACGCTTCTTCAAATATAAAGACACAGTTCCACAACACCTACAATCATAAGTTGTGTATATACAGTATTTACGTGTGCTAGCTGTAGGGAAGTATACTATAAATATATATAGTCCAGGCAATTGGTGGAAAAATAGGGGTATACCCAACACAAATTGCAAATGTTTTGACCCATACATTTTTTGAAAGCTTACACTCCAAGGAATAACATATTAAAAGTTTACCAAAACAACATTTGTGGAACACCCTTTTTGGGGAGTAAAACCAAAAATGGCCGCCGTGAGTCCCAAAAATCTTTGTGTTGCCATATCTTTCCACCTAATTCATGCATTTTAGTTCTGTAAAAGGCTTTATTATATATTTCTGGCACAAGGAATTCAAAAACAGATATACAAAAGTCATAGAAAAAGTATTAAGGTGACATTTAAAGAAATATTTCTTCAATAGAATGGATAAACTTTTATATTTCTGTATACAACTTTTATATTTCTGTGTAGCTTGAACCTCTTTAATATTAACGGTTGAGAGACATCATGGAAGGACTACTATCAGGCTCGGTGTCCCCATCAGATCTAGATCAGAATGAGGTGCTTCAGGGCTTGGAGCAGAAGATCCACCAGACTAAGCATAGCCTAAAAGGACACAGAACAGCTAGACTTTGGCTACAGTACATCACAATGGTTTCCATCCTTTGCAAATTAATCAAAGCAGAGCGACTAGGTCTGTGGCCATTGCATCTTCAGTCCATGTATGAAATGCTTCCTTACTTGGCAGCTTCAGGTCACAATCACTACACAAAAAGTGTCCATTTGTATCTGGCAAAGATGCTCAAGCTTGAAAGTGAGATGCCTCATGTCTACAAACACTTCATGGAAGGACATCACGTTGTTTGTCGCACAGACAGATGTTGGGCTGGCCTCTGGACGGACTTGACAATAGAGCAATGCCTAATGAAAAGCCTGAAGTCAAGGGGGGGACTTACAAGGGGATGTGGATTGACAGAGACCCAAAGACTCATCTGGGTTCTGTCTGCACCAGTGTGTGCTCATGTCAATCAAAGCATGCAAGAGTTCACAGGGGTGCAATTCCTCAATAGTGAGCAACACAAAGAGAGTTCCCCAGCAAGGATGAGCAAAGATCTGAAAAATATCCAAGACATTCTCCAGTATTTGACTGTGAGAAATCCATTCAGAATGGATGGTCCACCAAGCCTGAGAAGCATAGCAACGGGCATTGCAGCTCAAGACAGTGTCAACTGTGATTCAGCAAAGGATGTGGGTATAAAGATCCTCGCACTGATGCCTGGCATGAAGGTGAATGAGCTTTCCTTCAGGAAGAAAGACAAAGCCATCACCATGGATGCAAAAGGATCAATCAAAGTAAAAAAACAAGGAGGTAAGCGTGGATCCTCTCCTTCTGTTTCAACGCTTAGTCTGTGCTGGTACGACAGAGAATCAGTTACCAGAGGTATTCCAGTATGAACTTTGTCAATTTCCACAAGCCTTGTTTGAATCAAAGTCCATAATGAGACCGGCTAACAAAGCTTCCTTGGCTGACTCCTTGTGGTCAAAAGAAATTCAGGCTGCTCCAAAACCACCTAAATCAGTCCAGCATGTTTTAGATGGAGGTTCTCTGCTGCATAAGATTCCTTGGTCAAAAGGAGCTGTGTGGGATGAAATTTTGCAAATATACACTGATTATGTACTGTCCAAATATGGAGCTTGCATGGTTGTGTTTGATGGTTACAACGATTCACCTTCCACAAAAGATGGTGCACACCTCCGAAGATCTGGTGGTAGGATTGTGGCTGAGGTACACTTTGATCCAACAATGAAACTCCAAACCAAGAAGGAAGACTTTCTCACCAACCAGACAAATAAACAGAGACTGATCCATATGATAGGCGACCGATTGAAGAGAGCAGGATGTGAAGTTCACCATGCTAGAGGTGATGCAGATCTCCTGAGAGTGGAAACTGCAATATCATCTGCACAGCAACGAGACACTGTAGTAGTTGCCGATGATACCGACATTCTGGTTCTCTTGATATTCTACAAGACCAGTATGACACCACACAACATCTGGTTGCAGTCAATGGCTAGGAAAGACAGTAAGAAACCACTGAAGTGCTGGAACATATCAGTCACCAGAGAACTTCTTGGAGACACTGTGTCAAATCATATTCTCTTTGCCCATGCCCTATTAGGCTGTGACACCACTTCAAGAGTATTTGGAATAGGCAAACAGAAAGCTGTTACCAAACTTTACAGTGATGAGAATTTCAGAAAAGCTGCAGTTACGTTCATGTCATGTTCTTCAAATGCAAAGGATGTTGAGAAATCAGGAGAGTCAGCTCTGATTGCCATGTACAATGGAGGACAAAATTACAACTTGGATGATCTGAGGTGCCAAAAATGTTGTGAGAAAACAGCAAGGAGTACCATTGCAGTAGACCCAGGCTCTCTTCCTCCCACATCATCAGCAGCAAAGTTCCACAGCCTCAGAGTATACCAACAAGTGCAGGTGTGGCTGGGTCATGAGACCGATATACCACCAGAGCAGTGGGGTTGGCGTGTTAATGAAGGTAGACTGGTGCCAGTGATGACAGACAAACCTCCAGCTCCATCTCAGTTCCTGGAAATTAGTATATGTAACTGTAAGACTGGCTGTGCCACACTTCGGTGCACATGCCGGAAGTCTGGTTTAGACTGTACAATTGCATGTGGTGAATGCCATGGCTCATGTTCAAATTTTTCTTTAATGGAAGACAGTGACTCTGATGATACTGTTGCTTTGGTTTAACATGTCTGAATTATAAACTAATTATGAGTATTTAATTGGTGTGATTTGATAAGTGGACTGTATACTTAACTTCATGTGTTATATTTATGTAATTAACAAGAGCATTATATATGGATATATTTCACTATATGACACATTTTCATCTTATTTGTTAACCTTGTAGTGTTTTTTCATATTTCTTGTGACAGAAATGTATGAAATAGCTTTTTACAGAACTAAAATGCATGAATTAGGTGGAAAGATATGGAAACAAAGATTTTTGGGACTTGCGGTGGCCATTTTGGTTTTACTCTCCAAAAAGGGTGTTCCACAAATTTTGTTTTGGTAAACTTTTAATATGTTATTCCTTGGAGTGTAAGCTTTCAACAAATGTATGGGTCAAAACATTTGCAATTTGTGGTGGGTCAAACCTTGTTTTGCCTGGACTAATAGGTAAAGCAAAAAGATATCTCAAAACACGTATCTATGAGCACATCGGTCGTTCAGTTCGAATATGACGATTAATTAAGATTCCCTCACACTCTGCTATACATAATCATTCTGGACAACACCATCATCCATTCACACCAAGAAGAATCTAATAAGGAGAAAGGTCTTAAACGAGTTCCTAATTGATCCCTAGTCTTGACCAAGCTCCCCTGAAGATGGCTCTGCCATCGGTGGTACATCGTCTGCACACTTACAAATGTCACTGGGAGCTGCGAGATGGCGTGGCGGCAGATACAAACATGGCACCAAAACAACACGGTCACAGCTGTGTTGTTTGTGGAAAATACAAGCGGAAGCAAAAGAAAATCATATATCACTTCTTTCCCAAAGGTAAGGTGAAGTGCTTAGTCATAAGTAGAGCATATCTACGTGTATACAATTATAGTATACTCACATACGTGTATACAATTATAGAATACTCACATACGTGTATACAATTATAGTATACTCACATACGTGTATACAATTATAGTATACTCACATACGAGTATACAATTATAGTATACTCACATACGTGTATACAATTATAGTATACTCACATACGAGTATACAATTATAGTATACTCACATACGAGTATACAATTATAGTATACTCACATACGAGTATACAATTATAGTATACTCACATACGAGTATACAATTATAGTATACTCACATACGAGTATACAATTATAGTATACTCACATACGAGTATACAATTATAGTATACTCACATACGAGTATACAATTATAGTATACTCACATACGAGTATACAATTATAGTATACTCACATACGAGTATACAATTATAGTATACTCACATACGAGTATACAATTATAGTATACTCACATACGAGTATACAATTATAGTATACTCACATACGAGTATACAATTATAGTATACTCACATACGTGTATATAATTGTTATCATGGCTGACTGAATACAAGATTCCAGTGACAACATCTCGGTAAATAGCTGACCTATGAATGCTGGCATTTGTATCATTACATATGTTTCTTATGGCTCAAGAACCTTGACATCATCAATCTGAAGACGAAAACACCTGATCAGCTGAACAAGTCCCGTGTTGTGTGAAGCAACCACTTTTAAGATGACCAATATAGCGGGGTTGGCCGTCTGACGTTTGGTGCTCCACAATTTACAGATTTTGCAAATAATAAGGAAAATATAACCGAAACTACCACTAATTTTCCCATGGTGTTTCTTTTTGGTTTTAGGTAGTTTGCATCATTATACAGTAGTTGAAATTAGTTACAATCCCCTGAAAATGTTATTTCTCCCATTATCCAACGATGTTAAAACTCTCAAATTTAAGTAATTTTTAGAGTAAATATACAATTTGTTTTGCCTTTGGATACAGGATGGGTTGAGGGGGGGGCTTTGCCCCCCATCCCCCCCCCCCCATGAGTTATTGAAATCAGCATCTATTTTAACAGTAATGGGCTTAATAAGAATCTCACTGACGTCAATAGAGATATTTATAAGGAGAGTTTTTTGTGTTTACAGTACTTTATATAGTGCACATAAAATGTATCTCCGGAGATTGAAACGCATTTTAATATGATCTTTGCAACATCCTTATTATATAATAGCCTTCAAATATTGAAAAAATAATTAGTGGTAGTTTCGGTAATAAGTACCAATAATATAAATACATAGCGTAATCTACTCACGTCGTATTCTATGCCATTCACTTGATCGGTTATCTTTAATGGAAGACATACCTTCGAATTTTGTGTTCTTAGTTTGTGTGGAATGTGAGGTTGGAATTACGTGCTTATAGAATATTATTCATGAATACACAGAAAAACAATAAACGGTAGTGGAGAAATACCCCGAGCATTGTATTGTGCTGCAGTGGTCGACCTGAATAGTAAACATGTAACATCGAGAGAAAATATATTTATAAACACGTACAACATGAGACTAAAGATGTGATAATATTGAAGACCTCTTTTGCCGCCCTTTTAGAAATAATTGATTAGGGAAAATAGGGACCTATAGACTCGCCACATTGTTCTGATTATAGTCCTCGTGGAGGAATAGGGACCTATAGACTCGCCACATTGTTCTGATTATAGTCCTCGTGGAGGAATAGGGACCTATAGACTCGCCACATTGTTCTGATTATAGTCCTCGTGGAGGAATAGGGACCTATAGACTCGCCACATTGTTCTGATTATAGTCCTCGTGGAGGAATAGGGACCTATAGACTCGCCACATTGTTCTGATTATAGTCCTCGTGGAGGAATAGGGACCTATAGACTCGCCACATTGTTCTGATTATAGTCCTCGTGGAGGAATAGGGACCTATAGACTCACCACATTGTTCTGATTATAGTCCTCGTGGAGGAATAGGGACCTATAGACTCGCCACATTGTTCTGATTATAGTCCTCGTGGAGGAGTTTCGTTATCGACACTTGAAGAAACCTGATTACATCGACAAATAACACCAACATAATAAGTCCCGACCGTAAACAAAGCATTGCGCATAATTAATCCTTCGACTGGACTCTCTTTCTTGTTTTGAACGATGGGGTTGGTGCGATTCACCCAATAAATGGCGTGAGTAACAAAATACCGGCAATCTGTTTTTGCCCCCTTACTGATCTACATATATGAGGATGACAATAAATCAAGGGGGGGGGGGGTCCCTCAACCCTTCGTGCATCCAATTTACCTCACAATTTCCCTTACCTACTGTAAAAGCGCGATTCACCCAATAAGTGGCGCCATTTGACGTCGTATCTTCAGATTAATGAATAATGGGTTGGTTAATGCAAATCCTCCACTCCAACCATGAAAAACAACAATAAAACACTATATTCCTTGAAACAAAATATACAGAACACTTGGTAAATAAGGCGGCTCTAGCTGTCTTGAATTTTTCCAAAGTTATGTTCCACACTTTTGGAAATGTTGTTGCTGAAGGGATGTGTATTTATTAGTGTATGACGTGTATGGATGGAGCTGCAGAAACAAATTACTCGAGAGACAGTCACTGGGATGATTGCTGTGGTTGTCTCGCATATTCCTTCGTGATAAATAATTGCGTACCGGTATGTCTTTATTTACTCCTCACCAATTAAGCAGTGCACGTAATATGAGGAACTATATGATTCACATTGTGTGTACTTGTTTATTTACTCAGTAAACGTACGAACACTATGGGGACCATATGGCTGAAATACATACAGGTACTCAAACAAATTTAAATGTATGGAACAAAACCAATACAAGATATTATAGACGTTGAGTAACCTACACATATAACATAGGTATTATATTAGATAAAGTATCTTATACATAAAACGGTAAAGTTGCTGCACAAATTCTAGAGTGTAGGCTATACATGGAATGTAGCACAATATATTTAGTTGTAGCATATGGACTATAAGGTAGAACAATAATGATAATGACAAAATGGGGATCACAATTAAAACATCATGAGTGACAACAGTAGCCTACTATTTAGATATAGGCCTATAAAAGCTATTATGAATTGTGAAAAATTAAGAGATATTGAGTACTGCAAGCAGTAGCCTATAAACATTAGAAACTATATAGTTATAGCTCGAATATAACCGTTTTCTAAAGAACGGTACATTCACTAGTGAGGGGTATAAACTGTATAGTTACTGTTCTAAACTAACCGTTCTCTATTAGTGGGTGCTTGACGTTAGATGGGGTAAGTATCAGGGGCCTACAACCAAAAGCAGTCACTTCTCCTTATTAGATTCTTCTTGATTCACACAGTCAGACTTCTCAGTTCTCGGTGGTAGCAGCAACGAGTTAGACCTCTCAATCATGGAGGCCCTTCACCAATACAGACGTAACCCAGATATACTGTAAGCGACACACGGCGTCCTGTGAAATATTTGTCTTCGCCCGTTGTCCATATGTTGTCCATATGTCCCGTTGCCCATATGTCCAATTTCCATATTATCGTATTGTATTTTGTTCTAGTTTAGCATGGGACTGGAGTTTTCGAAAAGAGGCTCTAATCCTGACGCTATTCTTGACTTACAGTGCGCTGGCTTAATACTCATGAAGGGTTGATAGCCTCTGAAGTCCTATTTTCATTAACTAACTAATCTAGTTTAGGAATTATATTCTATATTATGTGTATTTGAATAGTTAGTGCATTTCATGTACTAGTAGCTATATTTTATAAATCTAACGATTAATTTATACCCTTTGAATACCAATAGTGTTGTCGAGTGTAGTTAGTATAAATGCATAATCTAGGAAATATAACTTTAACAATTATTTATTCTAGGACAATTAGCACTTTGCGTTTTAAATATTAATCATCTAATTACTCCGTATTTTTTAACTTGCTACACTTTGCCGCACATATTCTATTCCGTTGGGGTCGTGATTTGGCAGCGCTGCACCCACAATCCCACATCCCCAACCCCCCTCCCTCATTCCACCTCTATTGGTAAGAGGTGGAGTGAGGGAGGGGGGTTGGGAAGTGGGTGCAGCGCTGCCGATTCACTGCCCCAACGGAATAGAATATGTGCGGCAAATTGTACATTGAATTACAATAGGTGTTTTTATGTAAATATGTAATCCCCCCACCCCCCGCCTAAGGTTATGAGACTGATAACCAAAATCAAAGTACGTTAGAAATAAGGGTAATAATTTACCTATGGTCCCGTTAAAATATCCTCAAGTAACCTATTAAAAACTGTTCAGGGGACTGGTTAGAACTTGTAGGATGTTTAATTGAATGTCGGAAATCAGTATTTACTGAGAAATAAAAGTCTTAAAATGCGCTGTTTTACGGGAGGGTCTGTACGCCGCCACATACGCGCGGCCCCGCCCACTGCCCAAAATGTACAAATATTATATTAGATTAACCTAACTTAACCTAACCTAACCCAACCCTAATATAATATAATATAAAATAACATAACATTACCTGGGAAAGAGAGGGCAGGGGCCCTGGGTGACCCCATAGCGCATTTTAAGACTGTTATTTCTCAGTAAATACTGATTTCCGACATTCAATTAAACATCCTACAAGTTCTAACCAGTCCAATGAACAGTTTTTAATAGGTTACTTGAGGATATTTTAACGGGACCATAGGTAAACATTTATCGAAATAAGTGGTGGGTAAATATCCTGTTTTACACCGGGGACGATTTATACAAGTATTTTTTTTGTTTATTTCCTTGTTTTGGTTTTTTTTTAGGGGTGTTTTGTTATGAACCCCATCGGAAAATGCAAAAAAACTAGCCTAACCTAACCTAACCTAACCGAAAACTAACCTGTCTCGCCGACGGTCTAAACCCAGCTCACGTTCCCTGTTTATGGGTGCGCGACGGTCTAAACCCAGCTCACGTTCCCTGTTTATATTTTGTTTTAGAGATTTAGGGATTTTTTTATAATGAATTTCCGAGGGGGTGGACATATGGCAATGAAGTACATGACCTAACTAACATATTTGTCTAAATAATATATCGATGGTTTTGACATGGTGTAAAACTGGATAAATTCCGTGTGGTGTGCTTGTTTAGTGTAGTGAAATTAATAGGAGTTGGGGTTTGTGAGAGAGTTAGCTTGTTTACTCCCTGTGTGGATGAGGCACAAATAGAAACAGTAGGGGAAGCCAGGCAACTGAAACAGGAGTACCAGCAGTTCCTTATCATATGCCAGTGTGGTCTCTCCTGGGTACTGCCATGCTCTTGTTTATCAGCTGTATTCAATCTGGTATATATCTGTCAGTTTGACAATATGGACAACGTAATTGTATGCAGTTTAAAATATGGATGAGAACCTAAACAAATTATAAAGCGAACATTAAATATTCGGATGTATATTGCTAAGTCTACCAATAATGCGGTCTTCGTCAAAGCCTCTCCCTCCCTCATTACTGTCGGCTTTCTACACATGATCTTGCCTCTCCCACTCTTCTCACGTCATGTTAAGCTTTTCCACTAAGCTGATTTTAGTTTGGCCTCATTAAAATCAATAATATAATATGTTCTATGTTAAATTTCAGATTTATGTTATTCCTTTAACACAGGGTATGTAATTCATTTAAGCCGTTCAGAAAAGTGACGCCTTTCTTTAGTTTACTTTGACCAAAATTAAGCAATATTATTCAGCTTCGGTAGTATCTATGGTAAACCTGACTTTTTGGACCGACAGCGATTTCAGTAAGTTTTAATTTATAATTGTTTATATTTTTCCTTCAGAAATAGTGTTGTTTTATACTGAAGAGGAGCTGAAATGAGTATTTACCCATTATCCAACACTCTAAAAACACTCCCCCTACTAGTGGGGAGGGCTGTGAAGTTCAGGGAAAATTTTGGGTTAAAAGCGTAAAGAAGACATTAGCCTAACCTAACAACCTTACCTAACCTATCCTAGTATTATGGGTGGGGGCTGCTGCCCCCACACCCCTGCTGGTTGGGTAACAGTGCAAAAAACACAATATTATGGAACATCCCTTACTTCGGCAAAGAGTGGCAGCCAGATGGCCGAGAGGTTTACAACAATAACATGAGCCCCGGACGTAACTTAAAATAAGAAATCATCGTATTTATTACCCATTAATTTCCGGAAGTTTAAACCTATGCGAAAAAATCTTAATTTGTGTTACTTTGCTATTACCCATTAAGAATGCACTGCTAGCTCTGGTGCGTATTTTAGTGTTATATATTTTTGTTTCTCCCTTATAATACATTTCAGCTCTTAATGACATATATTGCAATGATGTTTATGCTCTACCACACCTATTAGGCCTAAACAAATCGATGGGCTAACTGTCAGTCCAAATCAGCAGTATAACCGTATCTATTAGCTCGCATAGAGTAACTGCGATCGTTTGGACCTTTTATTCCTACAGGTAATGTCTAATCTATTTAATTAATTTCTCTCCAACACCAAACACCTAATGAAATTAATGAAAGCAAGCATGTGATCCACCGGGATTCGAACCTGGTAACCACATACAGATTTTAAACACTCTAACCATTACACCATCAAGGCAGTTATAAGTATACTGGACATTAATAGAATCTTGTACTACACCCGACTGCACTTATGAAAAACCTATGGTAAAGTAAGAGGAAAGGATACTCATGGGTTACAGATCATATAGACCGACCTCGCTACGAAATATCCCTGAACCTAATGAAAATCTATTTTTCACTCAAATACCAAACGCCTCCAAATGAAATTAATGAAAGCAAGTATGTGATCCACCGGAATTCGAACCATAGTCATTAGCTCTACCCTTTACTCACAAATATTTTAAGAGATCCAGTTTAGATCCAGCTTAGTATTTGAGTTATTTGCGTTATGTATATATTTACCAAAATGTAGCTTGTTCTATGCCTTTGACTTTTGTCTCCTCCATACACATAGAAAACAAAACATGTTTCGGTAATATGTTTTATTGCAATGCTGAGGATTAACTGCTTCACTTCTTGTGGGATTGCCCTGAGGGAATCTAGTGGGTATTTACAAAGTATTTCACCCCTTTGCATCACAGAGTTCCTATTTAAACAAAACCATGAATCTAGTGTTAGCCAAAATAGCATGACACCAGTGTTCTGAATACGTTAAGGGAAATACACTTTAAAGGGGGAAGGGGGTTCTTATTATCGAAACTACCACTATTTGTTCTCAATATTTGAAGGCTATTATATAACCAGGATGTGGCGAAGATCACATTAACATTTATTTCAACCACTGGAGATGCATTTCAGGTGCACTATATACTGTATATAGCACTGTACAAAAAAACAAAAACTCTCCCTATTGACGGCGGTAAAACCCTTATTAAGCCCTTACTGGTAAAATATATGCTTATTTCAATAAGTCAAGGGGGAGTAAAGGTCCCCCTCAACCCATCCTGTATCCAAAGGCAAAACAATTTTTTTGTTTTTTTCTTTACTCTGAAAATAACATACATCTGAGTGTTCTAAAATTGTTGCTTAACTAGTGGGCAGAACGCCTTAAAATCTGAAACATAATGGGGCTAAACATGAGAGAAGGAGAAGGATGGCCAGAAAAAAACCCCAATCTCCCTTAAAGCTCGGTTCACACATACCCGTCCTGAGCTCCCTTCCTTCCCCGACCACTGAAAACGTATGCAATCGTGCAAGGACTCCGACATAAACGGGTATGGTCTGTTCATGAACGTACAGTGACGCCACAACACGGGCCGCGGCGTCGAGGGAGCCAAAAAATTTTGACATACCTAAAATAAACGGATCAGGACGGACCAACCGCCAAAATCGGTTCAAGGGCGGGTCACCCACTTGACTGGTCAGCGCATAGGCGCCTTGTATAAGCGTCTATGCGCCGCGTAGACGCTATCAGACGTAGTCTATGCCCCGACCAAAATATTTGAAAGTTGAGACTGCGACGTGGCAATGTCGCCTCACGTGATCACCCCGCGCGTCCCCGCTAGTCCCCGCCCACCAAGCGTCCATAAAAGAGCCAGCCGCGTGTGGTCCTATCTCAGTTCCCAAGCCGCCGTGACCGCAACATTCACCACCTCGCACAACCTCCAACCTCCAGCCTACTCCAACCTCCATCCTACGTTATGCCTAAGTCTGACTCCAAGAAGCGGCGAGGCATCATGACAAAACTGAAGAAGCCCGAGGACACCCTAGACAGCCAGGTGATGGAGGTAGTAGAGGAGACACAGGAGCGCCCTGCTGTTGTAGAGCAGCAAGGTGCCCCTCAGTCACCCACACCTGTCATCAGCCTGGACAACGATGCAGTGGTTGTAGATCCGGCCCCCAGTGATTCAGAAGAAGAGCAGTATGAGACAACATCATCCGATGGTGACACCGACGGGGGCGTGGAAGATACCCAGGTGGCTGCTATGGCTGGTGGTAAAAAGAAGTGTTCCCGATCGACGAAGGCCACCATCAGGCCCCTGCTCCTGGAGGAGCATGTAGAACTTGATCTGGGGGAGTGGTATAAGGAGAATCCCATTCTCTACCAGAAGACCCGCAGGGACTACAAGGACGTCACTAAGAAAAACCGCCTCTACGAGGACAAGGGTTCGTCCATGACCCCACCCATTCCAGGTTAGTCTATGGTAATTGTTTATTGTGTAGTCTAAGGTAATTGTTTATTGTGTATGGCCTCTTCAAAGAAAATGTATTTTGTTTCATTTTAACAATTATATTACTTCTATATATCATATAATACACCATAGAATACGTTTTTAATAACTAGAAAAAGAGGCCTTCGATTAAACAATTGCGAAGTCTATATATATAAATCTGTAATAATTCAGTGGCGTGTTCAAGTTCAGTGTTTATTTGTTAAATTGCCTGTAATTGCCATGTGTTCATTCTATAATAGTCTATGATATACCCATGCGTTCACTAGATTGTGTGAGGAGAAGGTGCGCTCCCTCGAATCACCCATCATAGTTTATAACATTATTGTGCAAAACTTCATTGGTGTGTGCAATTTCAGTGTTTTATTTGTTATATTGTCTGAAATTGCCACTTGTTCACTCTAGAATATTGTATGATATTATTTTGTCTGAGCCAGCTAGCCAATGATTATATTAAATGATTTTATGCCTGTGTGAACTCAGAAACATCTCTTCCACAGGATATCAGGTCCGGCACTTCCTGGACACAATGAGGACACGCTATGGGAAGCTGACTGCCCCCAAGAGCGGTTCTGGGGCCACCAAGACCGTGACGGAGAGGGATAGGTGGATTCTAGATGTGTTCTCCTTCCTGGCCACCCACATCGTCCGGCACAAACCCCGGAGCATTGGTTGTAAAAAGGTATGTTCAAGTATTGTAATTTCCTTGGTTTATATAGAGTTTATACGTAATTATATTTTAGTAATTATATATAGTGTTTATACATAATAATATTTTAGTAAGTATAGCGATTTTGATAATTTAATTTGACTTTATATTGTCCTTGTCCCAGTTTTTGTTTGTTTAGTTTGCAAGTTTTACATTTTAATATCTACATAATTCGGTATATACCTTTATATATAATGCGATTCATCTCTGGTTATGGTTAATCCATCTATTTGTGTGGCATTTTCTGTACTGTTCTAGAACCCGTCAGCCTTTTGCAATATATATTGTTACCTATGAAATAATTGTTTACCTTTCCTTAAATACAGTATTTATAATGTATTTAATTCATACCTTCGTAATAGTTATTGACAGACATGGAGGAAATATACACACTAGAGTTGTTTACAGATTTTATTAAGTCTCAATAAAAAATACATAGATAGGCACTTTAACATAATAAATAAAAGCTTTCCTTGGTCTGCAGGCACACCACCCTGCCCCCACTGCTACGGTGCCGGAAGATGGTGGGAGCGAGGAGGATGCAGCTGCCGCAGTCCCAGGCCCTTCGCGCCCAACCTCTGGGGGTAGCCAGCCACAGCGGCGTCGGAACAACGGCGGCACTAGTGACGTGTTGAACGAGGCCACCTCCGTCATGGCGACTGTAAGTAGAAATCAGATTTCATATTTAAAGCATATTCAGAATATGGAGTTTGTGTTTATTGATAAAACTTTGGTATTTTATTGTGGTCGACCCGGCTTCGTTGTCCTGAAACAGGTAAATAAATTTACTTCTACAGTATACTGTTATGTGTAAGTAGGGTAGACTAATTAAGTATAAAGTGTATGTATAATATGTTCCTCTTGACATTTTCAGGTGGCGGCTGCAGTATCTATAAATATTTAATTAATATTAGTATTATTATTCGATGCAATAAAAATAATTAAACATTATTATAACACTCCTGGTTTTCCCCAAACAGCTACAGGAACAGGCCAGTGGTGTCCGCAGGATGGTGGACAAGTTCGCGACCCCTCAGCCATGCACCAGGGAGGAGGAGTCCTGGAAGCAATTCTTCGGCTCAATTACGACTGAGTCCAGCAAGCTGGACCCCAGCGTGTGGGGCCACACCAGAATGGAGATGTTGCTCTTGCTGGAGAAATACCGGGGTAAGACTGCCCAGCATGATACCATGATAAACATAATGAGGTCATTCTCGGCTGCTTCTCCCCAGGTCCTCCAGCAGGTGCAACAGCCCATTCAGGTGCAGCATGTTCAGCAGCCCATGCAGCATGTTCAGCAGCCCCTGCAGCAGGTGCAGATGGTTCAATATCTGAACCAACCACCTGTGTTGTATAATCAGTACCCTGCACCTGCCACACCCAACCTACTGCCCTACACAACACCACAACGCAACTGCTCCACTCCCAAGGACACGACACTCCACAACATCAGTGTCTCATCAAGCCTCTTCCATGGCCTGACCAACGCCACATCACCAGGGACCAGCCAGCAGACCCTGCATACACCGCCTTACACCAAATAAAATATGTTTACCACAGATCCTTCTAACTGCACAACATCGTCGAACTACCTCCCTTTTATTTAAGGGTGGTGACATGTTTTTGTTATGTCATTTTTCTATCTTTCTCTGGCTTGTATCCAATGAAAAATAAATATGTTTAATGTGCAAAATGATTATTTGTTATGTCCTTATTTATGTTATGTTATGTTGGGTTCGAATCCACTGACTGCCACATGTGTTTGTAAATTTCATTAATCGATTTTAGGAGTATAGTTGGTTGTTTGAAGGTACATAATAATTGATATTGGTTCAGGGGTAATTTATAGAGAGGACTTCCCTAGTGGTTAAGGCCCCATTAATTGCTCTTTCCATTCACATATGCATAGCCTACGTGAGTTGCAGTTGGGATGTGTGTACATGCTTAGATTGATATGCAGGATTCGAAGTTGCATAATAAATCGTAGGCAGTGTCCATCAACCTTTAACTGTCTTCGTGGTGCGATGCATAAGGTGTTGATTTTCGGTGTGAGCATCCTGGGTTCGAATCCACGGACTGCCACATGTGTTTGTAAATTTCATTAATCGATTTTAGGAGTATAGTTGGTTGTTGGAAGGAACATAATAATTGATATTGGTTCAGGGGTAATTTATAGAGAGGACTTCCCTAGTGGTTAAGGCCCCATTAATTGCTCTTTCCATTCACATATGCATAGCCTACGTGAGTTGCAGTTGGGATGTGTGTACATGCTTAGATTGATATGCAGGATTCGAAGTTGCATAATAAATCGTAGGCAGTGTCCATCAACCTTTAACTGTCTTCGTGGTGCGATGCATATGGTGTTGATTTTCGGTGTGAGCATCCTGGGTTCGAATCCACGGACTGCCACATGTGTTTGTAAATTTCATTAATCGATTTTAGGAGTATAGTTGGTTGTTGGAAGGAACATAATAATTAAATCATATGAAGATATTTGTGCACAATTATAAGAACATATAATAAGAAACGTGCACCAGTACATGAAAAGTAATAAATCAATGAAGAGGCATATAATACTAATAATAAGAAAGGGAATTATAGAACAACTGCCAACAAAGAATAAACTTGAAAAATGGAATTAGTCTACATCAATATAAATATGAATAATTAATACATAACTAAGATATAAGATTTACAATAAGGTATGCAAAACCAAAGAAATAAAAGAAAACTTGAATTAACTGAACTTACAATGACATGCAATGAGAGTATAAATAAAGAATAATCTTATCAATGCATAAAAAACTAAATTGAAGAAAAAATAGTCCTACATTAAAAAAAAAACAATAATAAGAATACGCAATAGAAAAAAAAGAGAAATTAAAATACACACGAGTACACTGAACTTAGAATGAAAGATAACTATACTACATATGGAAATATAATGTGAATAAATACTACTGAATATAAATGACATAACATACCTGAAAAAAACAAATTAATAAAAACACAAATATGTTGTTTCTCACCTATATCATGTTCTCCTGCCACGACACACTCCCCGCTGGTGAGTTTACGTACTTCGTCAGATACCCCCGTACTCTCTTGCCAGCCTGGTTGCCTGTGTTGCGAGCTGTAGGGGTGGGAATACTAGGCAGTACGTCGTCATCTTGCCAGGGGCCTCGGGAAACCAAATGGGTTTCGGGGTCCTCCTGGTCTGCCTCATGGGCCGATGGGCGACGTATCCTGAGGAAGTTGTGGAGGTTGCAGCAAGCCGTCACCACAGACTCGATCCTTGCTGGGGCGAGGTTGATTGATGTGTGGAGAACTCGGAACCTGTGGGTTGGAAAAAAATTAGAGTATAGTCAAACTAATAATTCTAGCATTGGGAACAAAATGTCAGCCAGGGAATATCTGTGGATATTTACAACCATTTTTGAGTGATAGAGGTTTGGATAATTTTTGTTTTATTATTCATATAATGAATAGACTATGAAGTTTGTAGACTAGAATATCATGACTGAAGTACACCATCGTGCTTTAGTAATATCCCCAAGACATATTACTGGATATTCAAAGTGTTTATATTATGTACAGTGGTGCTAATAAGTCTGTGTTATATTAATGTCTGTCAGATGTTCAATTAGGTGGGTAAGTGTAGGAACATATTCGTATCTCTCACTCGAAATAAATAAATGTTTCAATACCATAAAATACTATATTTCTTGCTTACCTGTTCGCTAGGATTCCAAAGGCGTTCTCCACCACTCTTCGTGCCCTTGATACCCGGTAGTTGAAGATCCTTTCGTCGTGGCCCAGACCCCGTTGTGGATACGGAATCATTATCCACGGACGAAGGCTGAAGGCGTTGTCACCGATACAGTAGTAGGGTACATCTTGGTGACGGGCGTTGGACAGGGGCTCAGGTTGTGGGAAGTTTGCATGGTTGGAGTTGATGAGTTCATTTAGTGGGGATTTAAGGAAGCACCCGGCGTCTGACTCGCATCCAGGGCTGCCGATGTCCACATGGATGAACTTGTAGTCCGCATCCACGACTGCAAGTAGGCCAACAGAGTAGAACTTTTTATAGTTGTAATACTTTGATCCACCGTATGATGGGTTCCTGATCCGAATATGTTTCCCATCGATCGCCCCTAGTGCGTGTTG
Organism: Paralithodes platypus; assembly: GCA_032716605.1. Lineage (NCBI taxonomy): Eukaryota > Metazoa > Arthropoda > Malacostraca > Decapoda > Lithodidae > Paralithodes > Paralithodes platypus. The sequence continues at coordinate 41,257,319 of CM064485.1, forward strand.
GAAGTCCCACCGACTTGAGAACCTGTGTGCCATGGCCTTCCACTCCTCTGGTGTCGTGGGGAGGTGGAACACCTCGTCAGAAAAGGCTCCAACGATGGCCTCGCACGTCTCGGGAACAAGTAGGGAGATGGTGTTCTTGGCTACACGGAAAGCGAATCTGAGACTGGCGTAGGAGTTCCCACTTGCGAGAAATCGCAAGGTTATGGCCACTCTCAGCCCTACCTCCAGGGGCCTCCTCCAGAAGGTGGTCTTCTTCTCCAGCCGAGGCCGCACACGCTCGCATATCTCGTCGAAGAGACCCTCGTCGAGCCGCAGGAAGCTGCGGTACAGTTCTGGATCCTATGCTGACAATGCCCTCATGAGGGTGTGATAGTGGCCATAGGTCTCCCTCCTCAATAGGTATGGCTTCACCCACACACTTCGCTTTTTCCTTCTCTTCTTCAGCTCGCTCACAACTTCCATGAAAGTTAGGACCGTTGAGCACAGTTGTATGTTGCAATCTATGTACAGCTGCACTTGATTCAACAGAGTGGCGTCCATGTTGAGGGACACTCGGCAGGAGAAGTTATATCGGCGGCACGCTGGTTGAGACTGAGGTGTCTCTGTGCCACGCCCCAATATATATGCATGATGGGGTCCATCGCCGACAACACTGCGTCCATCATATTGTGGTCGCAGTGTCGTCGCAGTGCCGTCACAGTGTGTCTCAGACAGGTCGTATTCAGACTTATTAGGTCGCCTTCCAAAGGGACTGGTCGTGGCACCAAGTCGCCGCCCATGATCCGTCTGCCGGGGCGGTCACGTGTTGAGATCTCCGTCCACTAGCCGTGCATGCGCCATCTTCCGGGGCGGTGACGTGTTGAGGTCGGGCATCAGGGCCACACGTGGCCACTCGGGCCCACTCGGGACACAAGGTCATCCGTTTGATGCCGTCCAACAGTTTTTGGTGGTCGGGGAAGGACGGGAGCTCAGGACGGGTATGTGTGAACCGAGCTTAAGGGAAACTACACCATAACCATTAATGTATGATGCCACCTTTCCAACTGTAACATGACTTGTACTATTCTATTAAGTTTAAGAACGACCTGTGGGAGTTACAGGGATAAACTAATAGGACAGTTGTTGATCTTTACTTTATAACAGGTTCTTAATGCCGAGTGAAATAATTGAAAGTTAACCAGAAATATATACATTGCGATGACACCATTATTTTGAAGCAAAAGTTGACTTTATGAATCGAACCCCAGTTGCCTGTAGTAGGCATTGCGAACCCTGTGTTCTACTCTACTGGATCCTGGATATACATATTCTGTCGTGTGGATGGAATTATCATGTACACTCACGCGTACTAAAAGTTGCTCAGGGGTGGTGGGGCCTTTCCTTTCCTCCTCCACCCTGGGCAGGTGGAAGGGGGGAGTCGTGTCCAAGTCTACCCCACCTTCCACCCCCAAACTATCCCCAACTCCCCACCCTTACTCTTCTGGCTGCTAGTTAGTGATTAGCAACTTAATTATGTTCTCATGTCTTATAAAATATAGCTAAACCATCATTGCACACTCTTAGAATGGCCAACATATGAAATTTATTAGGAATTTAATAAAATGTGTATATGTATTCTCCAAAATGTGTATATATACATACAGTACATGAGTTACACCAATTTCTGATGTAGGGGTCTTCCGTCTCTCTCTCTCTCTCTCTCTCTCTCTCTCTCTCTCTCTCTCTCTCTCTCTCTCTCTCTCTCAACATGTATACTACGAGTTCAGGTCATTGAAGTTTTTAAAATATTAATTTTTTGCAATGTGGATTATAGTAAAATGTTTAGCCTCATTATGAATGTCACGCAACCATGGCTGGAAGTTAAAATTGAAATAGTTCAGCACTAGTATTTGTGAACACTTTTTCACATAATTATAAGAACTGTTCTACCTGGAACAAACTTCCCTCAGAAGTTGTAAATAAATCTTCAGTAGAACAGTTCTAGAAGATAGTAGATAGTATTTTCCACTCTCTGTAATGAGTGTAGTGCACTAAACAATGTTTTCCTTCTACTTTGAGTATCTCTCCGGAATGGACCGCAAGGTCTATTCCTTGTAACTCTTACTCTCACTGTCTCTCATAGCCTACAATTTCTACCACCAAGATTTAAAAGGTCTGAATGGTGCATATATCCCTTCATTTGTGTGTGATGAATGTTGCCTGCATTCGATACACATAGAGGAGAGTTGATGGTAGAACTGTCTATTGAACCTTAATGTTTAGTTGGGGGATTGTAGAGATGAGAGGCTGGGATCACAGACAGAAACAGAGGAGGGGGAAGTGAGCAGGCAAGTACTGCTACTCAGGGGCTCGATATTCAAACCTTACTATAATTTAACTCCGACTTTAATTGTAATTGATATCGAGTTATACATTTAATTGATTGAACAATGAGTGTATTGGCCATGTAGATTGAAACCTAGACCGTTTATAGTATGTATGCTATTGCATAAATGGGACAATCTGACTGAAATGATAAACACAAAATCAGGAACAGTCGCAACACTATTCCAGCCAATATTTGTCATTTGTCCTTTCCTTATTAGTTAAAAAAGGCCCGACTGCCGTAAGTGATTTGAGAACCTATGATTTAGATGGTAGAGGGCACGTTGATGTGTATGGCTATGATGGTGAATAAGTTATACTTAATACTGTATGACATTGGAGTAAATTACGGTATCATCATATTCACATCACATTAAACCTTGGTCGTAGAGAGAGAGAGAGAGAGAGAGAGAGAGAGAGAGAGAAGTAGAAGACCCCTACAGCCGAAATTCATGTAACGACGTTGTATGTAAACTCATTTTGAGAATACAATTACATATTCTATTACATTCCTAATACATTTTAAATGTTGGCCAATGTAAGAGCGTGCAACGATGGTTTAGCTATAATTTACAAGACATGAGAACATAAGTTGCTAATCACTAACTAGCAGCCAGAGGATGAAGGTGGGGGAGTTGGGAATAGTTTGGGGGTGGAAGGTGGGGTAGACTTGGACACGACTCCCCCCTTCCACCTGCTCAGGGTGGAGGAGGGGAAGGAAGGCCACACCCCTGAGCAGCTTTTAGTACGCGTGAGTGTACATATCTGGTTGTATGCGGGTATGAGTATGTGTACGTGTGTGTGTGTCTGTGTGTGTGCATTACGTGGCTTAGCGTAACAAAACGTGAAGATTATGAGAAATACCTGGCCTAGTCCTGTTCCTTGAAGTAGGGAAATGACTTACCGAGCGAATCCAGGCAGTAGTAAGACGGGAGAGGGAAAGTCTTAAAAAATAAGTTTTTACTCGTCTTTATTAAATATATCTTGCAGGTCATTGGAACCCGACTAATTGAAGCCAGTGCAATAATTGTACCATAATCCAACTTCCCATCTTCAGCTTGTTATCCTCTTCATCCTAAAATTTGTTTTCTTAGTGCGGCCGAGTGGTCCACCCAAATAATAGCTTAAGAATGTGCATAACGTAGCTCCAACAGAGAGAGAGAGATAAGGTTGATGCGTGTGTTTTTTATAATGAGTTACAACGACCAGTTTATATATCAATGAAGCTGCTCTTCATTCTCTAGATATAACATGCATGTAGCGAATTCAGTACAGTACATATGATGTAAAATGCTTTGTATTTCTTAATTTCAAACTACAATTCAAATATTTGTAAAGCGTGTTCCAGGTAGAGCAAACCATAACTGTAAAAACCTTTCCACATACTGTCCTTATTAATGGGCTTTACCATTATTGATATATTACCCGATGACAGTACAAATCCACAGGCGAGATCATGCGTACAATCGGGCAAAAGGAAATACTGTACATGATTTCTTTAAGTATGTATACATGTTCTCCTTCTTATTAAAAAATACTGTGTTATGACTATCTTGAATAGGTTGAAAGAACTAACTAGAACATCAAATTGCTTTCTGGCTTAACCATGTTAAATATATAGGAGATAACAACATGGTGTTATAATGTGTAGTGGTGAGCGACTTCTCTCTTACGTGCAATTGTATGTAAGCAAAGTGTCTGGCGTCTGTTGGTGTGACTGAAACTAAGATTACATTTTCATATATTTGTTGATGATGATAATTACAGATGGTCAAACTAAATCAATGTTAAAAACATTAAGATACATGTTAGGTTAACCCCCTAATTGCTGGAAGGTATATAGTTAAGTAACTCCTAGTACCAAGGGATTTTAATTATATGTGTTTATTCATAAATTAATGGAGTTGGGTAAAGAGCAAATTTTGACAATTATAGTCACCTTGGCCAAATTTTGGGATCTCGAAGGTCAAGCTGGGAGATGAAAATGTGTATATGTGACTTCCGAAGAGGGTATTGTTTTGTTGGGCTCTGCCGGCAATTTGCAAGTGCTCCAAGCAACTTATTTTGGTGGGCACAGGCATTTGAGGTAGTACATGGTTGAGTACGGATTACTTTTCGTACGCACACGTATTTGTTAGCATACTAGCACGAGAGGAACCATGATTATGCAAATATATATAACACATTTGTTTACCACTTTTTCATAACACTTTGTGGTACTTACAGTACACATTTAGATGATTTGAGAGGTTTCAAGAGTAATTACAAACAATCGGTTTTCAGCGATGAAAGCAACAAAGTATTGATCGATTTTCCTCGGTAGTGTGAAGAGGTAGGGAGGGTATGGTGACTGTAATAGCGAGAATTTGGCCCAATCTATTTATTCTAATTCGCTCATGGCAACGGATAGGACGCTAGGGATACACTATATTGAGGAGAATTAGCGGGAAAATAGCCGCAAGGGCATATTCTTTCCTATTGAATTAGCGGCACCGAAAGGGTTAAGGACCTCCATTATATATAAGAATAACCTTTTTAGTATAATATCAACACGCTCTCTAAAGACTCACACAGACAGTTTGATCTTGGTAATGTAGATTTTGTTTAAGGGTAATACGTTGTAGCCTACTTCCTTACCGCCGTCTTCCTCATCTCCAATTCCTTTGTGATGCGTTTCCCTCTCCTGTTCTCTCTACTTTTATTCCCCGTTATTATCACTCTTTCCATTCACCTCCTCTTCCTCCTCCTCTTCGTCCTTCTCTTATTCCTCTGCCTCTTCCTCTTCCCGTTCTCTTCATCCAGATGAGGGATTACATAATTGTTTTCTCCTTTCCTCTTTCCTCCTCCGGGGCATGATGCTAGTCGCCTTTGGTATGTGTCTCGAGAGTATTGTAACCACTAGAGTACATTACGTTTTCCCTCTGTTTCCTCCTCTTCCTTCTCTCTTCTTCCAGATCAGCATTTTCATATTTGTTTTCTCCTTTCCTCTCTCCTCCTTCTCGGTATGTGTGTTGGCAGACAAAACTGAGCAATTGAATTTCCAGGGTTTCCTATTTTCTGTGGCTGGTTTGAAAACATTTCATCCTGGTTCACAGATTTTCGAAGTTCTTATTATATTGCTTGTTTTTCTAAAATTCACCTAAATTGGAGCTAATCATTTGTGGCATATATATATATACTGTATATTCGGACGCATTTTACTTCATGGTTGACCCATTCACCACCATTACGTAATGTTAATCATATTCTGCTTACCATTGGACGATCTTCTCCGACTCAAATGGGTAAGTACGATCTCAATAAACCATCGTAATAACATACCGTAGGTCCTTCTTAAACTGCATAACATTAAATCATTTTAGCCATAATCAAAGGTAAACAGACGCCATAGTGCTGAAGGGGTTAATAATATGACCTCTCTCTCTCTCTCTCATCCAGTTCTTTTAACTTTAGTTTGGTGAAGCTGTCCCTTTATTAGAAATTATAGACGCAGCTGAGTTTCAGCCGAGGTAGAAGAACTTAATTGGAGTAATTAAAAGAGTGTGGGAATTAGTGGTGGTGGTGGTGATGGAGGAAGTGGCGGTGATGGAGGCGCAGAAATGGTGGACGACGTGGTGGTGGTGCTGCAGGTTTTGGTGGAGGAATGTGGTGGTAGTGCAACAGATGTGGTGGGGGTGGTGTATAGGTGGGGGTGGTTCAGAAGTGGTGGTGGCGGTGGTACCGAAGTGGTATTGGTGGTGGTGATGCAGAAGTAGTGGTGGCGGTGGTGCAGAAGTGGTAGTGGTGGAAGTGGTGGTGATGTATATGTGGTGGTGGTGTAGAAATGGTATTGGTGGTGGTGATGTAGAAGTGGTGGTGGCGGTGGATGTGGTGGTGGCGGTGGTGCAGAAGTGGTGGTGGTGGTGATGTAGAAGTGGTGGTGGCGGTGGTGCAGAAGTGGTGGAGGCGGTGGTGCAGAAGTGGTGGTGGCGGTGGTGCAGAAGTGGTGGAGGCGGTGGTGCAGAAGTGGTGGTGGCGGTGGTGCAGAAGTGGTGATGGCGGTGGTGAAGAAGTGGTGGTGCCGGTGGTGCAGAAGTGGTGGTGGTGGTGGTGGCGGTGGTGCAGAAGTGGTGGTGGCGGTGGTGCAGAAGTGGTGGTGGTGTAGAAGTAGTTGTGGTGGTGCAGGAGTGGTAGAGGACGTGGTGGTGGCGGTGGTGCAGAAGTGGTGGAGGCGGTGGTGGAGGGGGTGGTGCAGAAGTGGTGGAGGCGGTGGTACAGAAGTGGTGGAGGCGGTGGTGCAGAAGTGGTGGAGGCGGTGGTGCAGAAGTGGTGGTGGCGGTGGTGCAGAAATGGTGGAGGCGGTGGTGCGGAAGTGGTGGAGGCGGTGGTGGAGAAGTGGTGGTGGCGGTGGTGCAGAAGTGGTGTAGGCGGTGGTGGAGGCGATGGTGCAGGCGGTGGTGCAGAAGTGGTGGAGGCGGTGGTGCAGAAGTGGTGGAGGCGGTGGTGCAGAAGTGGTGCAGACGTGGTGGCGGGGCAGAAGTGGTGTAGGCGGTGGTGCAAATGTGGTGCTGGCGGTGGTGCAGATGTAGAAATGGTGGAGACAGTGGTGCAGAAGTGGTGGAGGCGATGGTGCAGAAGTGGTGGAGGCGGTGGTGCAGAAGTGGTGGAGGCGGTGGTGCAGAAGTGGTGGTGGCGGTGGTGCAGAAGTGGTGGTGGTGGTGATGTAGAAGTGGTGGAGGACGTGGTGGTAGTGTAGAAGTGGTGGTGGTGGTGCAGGATTGGTAGAGGACGTGGTGGTGGCGGTGGTGCAGACGTGGTGGAGGCGGTGGTGCAGAAGTGGTGGTGGCCGTGGTGCAGAAGTGGTGGTGGAGGTGGTGCAGAAGTGGTGGTGGCGGTAGTGCAGAAGTGGTGGTGGCGGTGGTGCAGAAGTGGTGGTGGCGGTGGTGCAGAAGTGGTGATGGCGGTGGTACAGAAGTGGTGGTGGCGGTGGTGCAAAAATGGTGGTGGCGGTGGTGTAGAAGTGGTGGTGGCGGTGGTGCAGAAGTGGTGGTGGCGGTGGTGCAGAAGTGGTGGTGGTGGTGATGTAGAAGTGGTGGAGGACGTGGTGGTGGTGTAGAAGTGGTGGTTGTGGTGCAGGAGTGGTGGATGTGGTGCAGGAGTGGTAGAGGACGTGGTGATGGTGGTGGTGCAGGAGTGGTGGAGGACGTGGTGATGGTGGAATAGAAGTGGTGATGGTGGAGCAGAAGTGGTGGTGGTGGAGCAGAAGTGGTGGTGGTGCAGGTTGTGGTGGTAATGATGATGGACTGAATGTTTGTAATAGTAGCAATGAAGGTAAATGATGATTGTGGCGGGGATGGCCATTAAGGGGGCGAATATGGTGATTGTAGTATATGTGAATTTGGTATTGAAGTTTAAGGGGGTAGGGTTTATCTATTAGATTATTTATTTGTGTATTAATATTGTTTTAGTTTACTCCGTAGGCCTCCATTGAGCCTAAACAGTTATCCTCAAGATCCCCCTCGAGATAAATTTGTACATTTTTCTTTTGAAAAATGTCCTGGCAGAAGGCCGGTACCTTTTCAATTACATGATCGCTATAGCTCGCCAGGGAAAACATCGACATTTAAATGGCACGAAAGGTCTTGATGTTGATAAAGAAATGGGATGAAAGGTCATAAAATCGACAAACTAATGGGGCGAACTTCGTACAATCTCAGAAATAATTGGGGATAAACATGAGGGAGAAGAGGGTCCAGAAAAACTACATACCTTCCCTTAACCCTTTTAAGATCCGATTACCCATTTATCTTCTGTTTTCTAGCTATTTGTAAACGATATTTCTCAGATTAGGAAAAGTATAATATAAGAACATAAGAACATAAGAAAATGGGAGTCTGCAGAAAGCCGATTGGCCTAAGCAAGGCAGATCCCTGAGCAGAAGACGAAGACGAAGTCAGAAGACGAATTAAGTTTTAACCCTTATAATTGTCACGGATCCTTCCTAAACTGTATACAGTCGTCTAATGATAGACTAAATACACTGTCAAAATGCGTCATAACCTTCAAAGGGTAAAATAGATGGTGGTGTTGATAGGGATGTTAGTGATGGCTGAGTGTTACAATCTAGTCTAACAGTGGTTGTAGTGTACGACTTAGTGATGATCATGTTAACACCAATAAACTAACATCAGCAGTGTATATTGGTGTTGATTGCTTACTATATTTGGTGGCCCTGATGAACCTTTTAGGATTGATATGAAATATTTAGCACGTATTTCTGTACACGTGTTTAAACATTGCTTCAAAAGTATATTCTCTCTCTCTCTCTCTCTCTCTCTCAAACCACATTATTTACAATGTAATCAATATAACCTGTGAATATGAAATTGGCAGACCACTATATGATACAGGTTTTATTAACACCCACATTATTCGAACGTTGGATATATTCATTCATATACTACAGGAGATCTGGACTGGACACGAAAAAAGAACTTTGCAGTAAGAGACCCAAAATTGGAGAATGAACCCCCAAGTTCGAACCTCGAAACCGCGAAGATATAACATTTTCGCGGTTTCGAGGTTCGAACTTGGGGGTTCGTTCTCCGATTTTGGGTCCCTTACTGCAAAGTTCCATTTTCGTGTCCGGTCCAGATCTCCTGTAGTCTATGATTCATTTCATTCCATTATTTTGTTTTAAATATGTCTATTACATATCGGAGCACGCAAGGGGTACATCAATCATTATATTGATGGACAAGCGATGTTAAATAGTTGTTAATTCACCTGCCAAGTCAACTGATTTATAGTAAATGACTCTTATTTTATTCACAAAAATATGTTTTCAGTAGAATATATATTATATGACATTGCACGTAATATTGCCATATATTACATTTCACTTACATGTAAGATTTAAAATATAGCATTAAATTGTCGATATGTTAGCAAGTCCACTAACTTTCGTGTATCTTCTAGCTTCAGCTTTCTCTAATGTACCATTTTCTCCCACTTATGGTCTCTCTTTAATCTGAAAATATTAATATTAATGATGTCCACTTGCAACCATTACTACTAATGAATTACTTTTCAGAAGAGCACTGGTAATGTAATTATACTTAGTTTGCATTACATCATTAACATTTAGTAATTATTGCAAGATAATAATATATTAATGAACTGCATCTTGAAATTAATTCACTTCCTGCACTCTCACAAAATTAGAGCAATCTTGCGCAATTGCTTCGGCTCTAATATTAATTTGGTTGGGAGGAGAGACACCATTATAATACGGAAGTCAAATAAAGGGTATATCTGGATACAGGAATGTAGTCTTGATTAAATTCTTCGACTATCTAAACTCTAAAGTGGAACACATTCTATCCATTTCTCCTTTCTCAGAAATCTCCATCTTAGGAGATTTCAACGTTCACCACCGCCAATGGCTCTCCTCTCACACTACTGACAAACCTGGGGAACAAGCGTACGTCTTTTCTATCCTAAATGACCTAGAGTAGTAGTTAAGCAACCCCCCCGTATCCCGGATCGCTTCGGAGATCGGCCCAACATTCTTGACTTGTTTCTAACTTCTAACCCTTCTTCTTATTCTGTTGATCTTTTCTCTCCTTTGGGCTCCTCCGACCATAAACTTATCTCTATCACCTGTCCTACCTCTCCAGTACGGCCACCCAATCCTCCCAGCCGGCGGTGCTTGGGGCACTCTGGCGCTGCCGACTGGGAGGCTCTCTGGCAGTACTTCTCTGATCTCCCATGGTATGTTTTTGTGTCCGTGGCCGGGGACCCTCGGAGAGTGCTGAACGAATTACCGAGGTAATCCTATCGGGCATGGAGGCATACATTCCATCTTCTTTCTCTAAGACTAATGCAAACAAATCTTGCTTTACTCACGCTTGTTCTACTGCTGTCCACATTAAGGAGGAAGCATTCAAACAGTACCGATGCCTTAAAACTCAAGAATCTCATTCTTCCTATGGTTCTACCCAGAATCAATCCAAATCTGTTCTTAGACTTGCCAAACACTCTTTTACCAATAATAAATGCACTGAACTATACAACTCTAGCACTAACCAAGCTTTCTGGCATCTAGCCAAAAACCTCTCCAACAATTTGTCTTCCTCATCTTTCCCTCCTCTTTTCCACTCTGATGGCACAGCCATCACTTCTTCCTCTGACTAAGCTGAACTCCTCGCTCAAACTTTCGCTAGAAACTCAACCGTGGATGATTCCGGTGCTATTCCTCCCTCTCCACCCCCCTCTCTCCTTATCTCTTCCTATCTCTTCTAAAGATGTACTTTCTACCCTCTCTGGGCTTGATACTGAGAAGGCGTACGGTCCGGACGGTGTTCCTCCTGTTGTACTAAAAAAAGAACTATGCTTCCTGGCCGACTCCCTGCCTAGGCAAACTCTTTCGTCTGTCTCTCCTATAACATCTTCCCTTCTTGCTGGAAGTTTGCTCTCATTCAACCTGTCCAAAAGAAAGGTGACAACTCTCAACCTTCCAAATATCGTCCAATTGCTCTTATCTTTTGTATCTCTAAAGTTTTTGAAACTATTCCTACTTCAAAATTTCTTAAGCATTTATCTTTTCATAATCTACTATCAGACCGCCAGTATGGCTTCCTTAAGGGTAGCTCTACTGGTGATCTTCTTTCATATCTTACTAACTCTTGTTCATCCTCCTTTCGGGGCTTCGGTGAGACCTTTTCTATTGCGTTAGACATATCGAAGGCCTTTGATAGTCTGGCACAAATCTCTAATCTACCCTACTTCGGTTTCTATCCCTTCATCTGTGCCTTTGTCTCTAATTTTCTTGCCGGTCGTTCCATACCTGCGGTTGTGGACGGCCATTGTTAACTTCCTCATCCTATCAACTCCGGTGTTCCTCAGGGATCTGTCCTATCTCCTATTTTCTTTCTAATTTTCTTAAATGATCTTCTCAACTGTACCTCCAGTCCTATCCATTCATATGCAGAGGACTACCTTACACTATTCAATTAGTTTCACAGAACGCTCCAGCCAGCAATCCCTCAAAAGCAAACTTAATGAAACCATAGAACACAGTCTTATCTTCTGATCTAACTTCCATCTCCAATTGGGGCAGAGAAAACCTTGTTACTTTTAATGCTTCCAAAATCAAATTTATCCATCTATCTACCCGCCGTGAACTCCCAGCGGACTTTCCCTTATTCTTCAACAATACAAACATCAACCCATCATCTTCTCTCAGTATTCATGGTGTCTCTTTTTCTTCTACTCTCTCTTGGAAGGACCATATTGCCAGTCCTGCTAAGGCGGCCTCCCAGAAGCTGAGTGTGCTCAACTGCCTCAAGGGGTTCTTCAACCCTGCTCAGCTTCTTGCTCTGTACAGGGCACAGTGCGTCCTTTTATTGAATATTGTTCACATGTTTGGGGGAAGATCCTCTCACACAGCACTGACAAAGTAGAAAGGAAAGCCTTTCGTATCATTAACTCCCGTCCACTCACCGACCCTTTGCAATCTCTCTCACTTCGCTGCAATGTTGCATCTCTCATGCTATTCTATCGTTACTACAATAATCAGTGTTCCTCAGAGCTCTGTCAGTGCATACCACCTCCTCTACATAGGGTACGTAGTTCCCGTCTTCCAACACAATCCCACCCCTTTTGTTTTCTATGTGTGGTTATTCTTGTACTTGAAGGACTGTAGAATTATACCCAACCACACAATACTATATTTACCTGGTTAGTGAAGCGTAGGCGATGGGAAAGGGGAATTATGTTGGAACAAGGCAACAAGGATGGCGGTAGAGTTGGGTGATAACAAGTCAAAGAGGAAATTAGTGGATAGTTAAAGACATAAGGGGGCCTCTATACTTAAATCATAATGAGGATGAGGATAAATGATCGGTGAATTGGTGTAAAGCTACATTAACCCTCCTCTAGCGGGTGCTCTGTGGCCGTTTTGGGCCTTTCTGGGCCGTTCTGACTGCTATATCAACCATCAGTATGAAAGGAACTGTATTGCGCCGAAAACTAGGTGGAAATCGCTACACAATGACGCCAAATACAGCTACGTAGCGCTCGTGGAGCACTGACAGTGTTACCTCGAAGATGGAAGTTTAGCGGATTTTGCTACCTTGCTCACTTTTAGCGAACTATTGGTTACACTGTCATCCACACGCGCGGTGGGGGAACTGGAGTTAGTGTGGGCCGGGAGGCCACAGATGTCGGACGTATGGATCATTTCTATCCCACCCATTTTCACTCGATTTCCACCCTTTTTTCACCCGTTTTTTGCCAGTTTTTTCAACTCGACTTAAGTGGTGAGCCGCTTTTTAAGGGTTAAGGTTAGTACTATCTTATGAATGGAATTGGGCGAGAGAACAAGAGAAATAGTACGGTTAGGAGTGGCGGTTGGAGCAAGAGTGTGACACTCCCGATAACATTTGCGAGAGGCACTCCAATTTCACGCATGCGCGGATAGGTCGCGATATATTTTCCCTTCCTTTAATTACCTAAGTTCATAGGAATGATATACTACTTAATATTTAATACAGAACATAATTTAATATTCTTCCCATTTATACTAAATCATATTATTATGATTCTTATTACTACTAACTTATTACTACTAAGTGTACATATGATTACACTTAAACTTAGCCTGTCCATTCTCATAGATAAAAAGTATGGACATATTCACGCCACCGAGTTTGTACAACATTTACAACAACCCGGAGGCTAATTTATCACGCCATAATTGGAAGGATGCTTAAGCCGCCTGTCGCCGAGGACGTCCACTTAGTTCGTCAAACAGCAAGGCCGTTTGAGGTTGCCACTACGAGAACGTCTCTGGGCAACGTCTCCGAAGTATCACCTTTGCTCTCAATATCCCCTTCAAGAGGGTATAAATGGATAGTTGGCCGCGTGAAGATGCCCGACTTTGTGCGGATTTTAGCCACTCTGACTTCACCGTCACGTCCCGGTAATAATTCTGTAATACGGCCCAGCTTCCAGAAAGCACGAGGACCCTCGTCATGGATGGTGACGACATCACCGACCGTTGATTGGTTGAAGTTTACTCCTATGTGCCTCCCTGAGCATCACCAGATACTCATTAGACCAGCATTTCCAGACATCCTGCAATAATTTACGGATATACCGGTATCTGGCTGAGATAACATCTTTGTTGACGTAGTCCAGGTCCTCGATCTCATCCCCCACTTCACTTTCAATATATAGACACACTGTGACCCTGTATAGAGCAAGAAGCTGTGCAGGGGTAAAGAACCCTAGGAGGCGGTTGTGCTCACCCAGCTTCTGGGAAGGTGTTTTAGCAAGGGTGTTGATATGGTCTTTCAAAGTGAGATCAGGAGAAAAAGAGACTCCTAGAATACACTGGAGAAGATGAAAGATTGATTTATGTATTGTTAAAGTATAAGGGATAGTCCTGTGGGAGTTTTTTTATGATAAATGGATAAATTGGGTTTTGGAAGCATTGAAGGCAACAAGATTTTCTCTGACCCAAATGGAAATGGTTGATAGGTCAGAAGTGCTTTATGACATCATCACATGATTGTTTGAGTGCTTGGTTGCTGGGGGGTCCTGGAAAACTAGTTGAATAGTGTAAGGTAGAGTTATCAGCATATGAATGGATAGGACTGGAGGTACAGTTGAGAAGATAATTAATGAATATTAGAAAGATAATTGGAGATAGGACAGAACCCTGAGGAACACCGGAGTTGATAGGTTGAGGAGGTGAACGATGGCCGTCCACAACCGCAGCTATGGAACGGCCAGAAAGGAAATTCGAGATAAAGGCACAGATAGAGGGATAGAAACCGAAGGAGGGTAGTTTAGAAATTAGAGAGTTGTGCCAGATTCTAACGAAGGCATGCAATATATCTAGCGCAATAGAGTCCCGGAAGGAGGATGACCAAGAGGTAGTAAGATATGAAAGAAGATCACTATTAGAGCGACCCTTAACTCATAGGCTGCGCAGCTATGGTATTTGAAAGTGCCCGCTATGCGAAGGTATTTTATTCATTCCTGACTAAAATCGTCAATTTACCACATATATATTTAATACTTATCCATATGCGCCTATTTTATTTTTAATATGAACATAAAAAACATTGGAAAGCAATAAAATAATTGGTAACAGCAATAGGCTGGCGAAAATGTCATATTTCAGCCCCACGGGCGTAATCTGACCTTGACCGGCGAGAGTAAGACACCCTCCCTCTCTCGTGTCTGGCATGGTAATCTATATTTTATTAATTTCACCACAACACCAAACACACCCAATTAAATTAATTAAAGTATATATGATCCGCCGGGATTCGAACCCGGGTTATCACACACAGATTTTTGCCACCTTAACCATTACACTACCAGGACGGTTAAAGGTTTATGCACACGCCTACGACTTATTATCCATTCTCGAATACTGGATATTAGCGCTATGGTAGGCCTAATGTTTAATTGAGAGGAAAGAATATTCATGGGGCACAGATCATATAGACCGGCCTCGCGACGAAATATCCCTGAACCTACTGATAATCTATATTTTATTAATTTCACAACACCAAACACTCCCAATGAAATGAATTAAAGTATTATATGATCCGCCGGGATTCAAACCCGGGTTATCATGCACAGATTGTTGCCACCTTAACCATTACACCACCAGGACGGTTAAAGGTAATTGACAAGGGAAGCTCTCAGACTAGTTTAGAGAGTCGGTGATACACCCCTCCATCCTCCCCCGTCTCTCCCAGCCATCCTCGCACGAAAATACCCAATAAATATCCGGAATAATAGGGAAAATACCGGATCATTGAGGGGGGGGGGGGTTAGAGGGGGGGAAAAGGAGGGGGGGGAAGAAGGGAAAGGAGAGAGGGGGGGACACATGTGTAGGAGTGGTAGAAAGTAATGGAGGGGAAATAAATCACCTAATCGCAAATTGCTTTGTTTTGAGTGCCACTGGGATGTTTTGAATTTTTGTTTATTATGCTTTGGAACTTAAGAGTCTGGCCGCATTTGCCCAGTAGAACCACTTAAGAGTCTGGCAGCAGTCCTTGGGTTAAGGAAGCCATATTGGCGATCTGAGAGTAGATTATGAGAAGAGAGATGCTTAAGAAATTTTGAAGTAAGAATAGTTTGGAGACGCAAGAAATGAGAGCAATTGGATGATAGTTGGAGGGTTGAGAGTGGTCACCCTTCTTTGGGACAGGTTGAATGAGAACAAACTTCCAGCAAGAAGGGAAGACGTTAGAGGAGAGATATAGACGGAAGAGTTTGCCTAGGCAGGGAGTCAGCGCAGAAACACAAATAGTTCAGTGCATTTATTATTGATGAAAGAGTGTTTGGTGAGTCGAAGAACAGATTTGCCTTGATTCCGGGCAGAAGCATAGGAAGAATGAGATTCTTGAGTTTTAAGGCGGCTGTACCGTTTGAATGCTTCCTCTTTATTGCGAACAGCAGTTGAACAAGCGTGAGTAAACCAAGATGTTTTGGCCACGGAAGCTAAAGTCATTAGGAAATCAAAGAAGTACTTCCGGAGTGGCCACTGCGACACCGATTTTCAGTCACTAAATACCGTTCTAGTTTATTTTCGTACTTTAGTGTATACCCTCTCTGTTTCTTAAGTTTGGCTTAACGCTGTTCTCTTAATATATCGGTTTTCAAGTATGTGTTAGCGCTTAATGGTTCATAATTATTCATTTGAACCAGGCGAACGTATGCCGAAAATATTCGGTCAGCTTAATCCTAACATCTGGGAAGGTATTTTTTCAATAGGCTTAATATGGCCTATTCAAGAAATGCCTGGGAAGAAGAAATCCCAATAATATTTATGATAAGAAGGAATGATTTGTGTGTTGTTGACATATGTTTCAAGAGGATTTCTTACCAAATCACCGTAAACGTGAGTGTAATGTGTGTGTTTGTCTGGCAAAATTATGAAATTCTGATAACATACACATTTATTTTGGTGAATAATTATTATTAACAATCAAAACTTATAGTGAGTTTGTCTTTTACCAATCATATATTCCCTGCCACCTGTCATACCTTCACTATTATTCAGTATCATGCATTTTATATTCACTACCTATTTCGACGTTTCCTTTTTTTTTTTTTTTTTTTTTTTTTCTATGTGATTGAGGGAGGCAAACGGCATAACTGCCTATAGCGAGTGCCTCCCCCATAGTTGAAAGAGTGACAGGGCCAAAATCAAGGGACGTTCGAGCCAAAATGCCTGGACACACGGAGTTTGAAGCAATTTAAGTCATAGGAAGAGGGAAAGACTGATTCTGGGAGAGAGTTCCAGAGCTCAGATGTTGAGTAGAAGAAAGTTTGAGAGTAACGTTTCACTCTTGGGTTGGAGAGTTGCACAGAGTAGGGGTGGGATTGAGTTGCAAGACGGGTACCACGTGCCCTACGTAAAGGAGGTGGTATGCACTGGGATAGCTCTGAGGAACAATGATTATTATAGTAGCGATAGAATAGCGAGAGAGATGCAAAATTGCGGCGGAGAGAGAGAGATTGCAGAGAGTTGGTGAGTGGACGGGAGTTAATGATACGAAAGGCCTTCCTTTCAACTTTGTCTAGGAGAGCGGTGTGAGAGGAACCTCCCCACACATGTGAACAATACTCAATACAAGGGCGCACTATGCCCCTGTACAGAGCAAGAAGCTGTGCAGGGGAAAAGAACCCCCTAAGGCGGTTGAGCACACCCAGCTTCTGGGAGGCTGCCTTAGCAAGACTGGTAATATGGTCCTTCCAAATGAGAGCAGAAGAAAAAGAGACACCAAGAATATTGAGAGAAGATGAAGGGTTGATTTTTGTATTGTTGAAGAATAAGGGATAGTCCGCTGGGAGATCCTGACGGGTAGATAGATGGAGAAATTGGGTTTTGGAAGCATTAAAGTTAACAAGGTTTTCTCTGCCCCAATTGGAAATAGTATTTAGATCAGAATTTAAGAGTTTTATGGCTTCATTACGTTTGTCGTTGAGGGATTGCTGGCTGGGGCGTTCTGAAAAACTAATGGAGTAGTGTAAGGTTGAGTCGTCTGCGTATGAATGGATGGGAATTAAGGTACAGTTAAGGAGATCATTTATAAAAATTAGAAACAGAATAGGAGATAGGACAGAGCCCTGAGGAACACCGGAGTTTATAGGGTGAGGAAGTGAACAATGGCCGTCCACAACCGCAGCTATGGAACGGCCGGAAAGGAAATTAGAGACAAAGGCACAGATGGAGGGATAGAAACCGAAGGAGGGTAGTTTAGAAATTAAAGATTTATGCCAGACTCTATCGAAGGCTTTCGATATGTCTAGTGCAATAGAAAAAGTCTCACCGAAGTCCCGAAAGGAGGATGACCAAGAGTTAGTAAGATATGAAAGAATATCACCAGTAGAGCGACCCTTAAGGAAGCCATACTGGCGATCTGAGAGCAGATTATGAGAAGAGAAATGCTTAAGAAATTTGGAAGCAAGAATAGTTTCAAAAACTTTAGAAAGACAAGAGATAAGAGCAATTGGACGATAGTTGGAGGGTTGAGAGCGGTCACCCTTCTTTGGGACAGGTTGAATGTGAGCAAACTTCCAGCATGAAGGGAAGACGTTAGAGGATAGACAGAGACGAAAGAGTTTGCCTAGGCAGGGAGTCAGCACGGAAGCACAGTTTTTGAGAACAACAGGAGGAACACCGTCCGGACCGTACGCCTTATTAGTGTTAAGCCCAGAGAGGGTAGAAAGTATATCTTTAGAAGAGATTAGGATATTAGGCATAAGTAAGAGAGAGGAGGGCGGAGAGGGAGGAATAGCACCGGAATCATTCAAGGTGGAGTTTCTAGCAAAAGTTTGAGCGAAGAGTTTAGCTTTGTCAGAGGAAGAAGTGATGGTTGTGCCATCAGAGTGGGAAAGGGGAGGGAAAGACGAGGAAGAGAAATTGTTGGAGAGGTTTTTGGCTAGATGCCAGAAAGCTTGGGAAGAGCTAGAGTTGGATAGTTCAGTGCATTTATTATTGATGAAAGAGTATTTGGCAAGTCGAAGAACAGATTTGGCTTGATTCCGGGCAGAAACATATGAAGAATGAGAGTCTTGAGTTTTAAGGCGTCGGTACCGTTTGAATGCTTCCTCCTTATTGCGGACAGCAGTAGAACAGGCGTGAGTAAACCAAGATTTTTTAGCATTAGTCTGAGAGAAAGAGAATGGAATGTATGCTTCCATGCCCGATAGGATTACCTCGGTAATGCGTTCAGCACTCTCCGAGGGTCCTCGGCCATGGAAGCAGAAATCATTCCATGGGAAATCAAAGAAGTACTGCCGAAGAGCCTCCCAGTCGGCAACGCCAAAGTGCCACAAGCGCCGCCGGCTAGGAGGATCGGGTGGCTGTACTGGAGAGATAGGACAGGTGACAGAGATAAGTTTATGGTCGGAGGAGCCCAAAGGAGAGAAAAGATCGACAGTATAAGAAGAAGGGTTAGAAGTTAGAAACAGGTCAAGAATGTTGGGCCGATCTCCGATGTATTATGTTTTCCCACATATCGTAATCATTGGAAGCCATTATATTATGTATTACCCCCCTCCTCCCCTTGATTTTCGGTCTCTCCTCATATATCATCCTTCCCTAGCTCGCCCCGTCTACCCCTACCGCTCCCCTTCATAATGTGTAACATTTAAAGGGGTTGGGGAGGGGGGTGATTACTATTATGTGGACCCCTCTCCCTCATGTTTAGCCACATTAGTTGTGAGATTTTAAGACTTTCGTCCCATTAGTTTATCGATATTAAGGACTTTTGTCCCATTGCTTTATCAATTTCAAAACCTTTCGTGCCATTTTGGTGTCGATTTTCTTCCTGGCGAGCGATACCGAGCCTATAATTGTGTAGGACCCGGCCTTCTCATTGACTTTACACATCCTTTTTCGAACCAGTATAAATATAAAATGTATAGCATATACTGTAATGTTGTTGGCCGAATATGTGTTATACTAGCTAAGTGTCAAACACTTGTTTATGGAGTAGATGGTAACGCCTGGTAGACGGAAGCGGAAACACATTACTTATGGATACAATGTTAATCCACGCTGACACATATATTTTGTAATTAATAGTAGTGATGCTAGCGAAAGTATTAAATAGCCATAATAATAATAATAGTATTGGAGATGATAATAGTTCTGATATTTGCACCCATGCTAATGATAATGCCAGTTGAACATAATAATGCCAGATATCATGTTAGTAAGGATGTTGATATTAAATAAGTAAAGTAAGGATTATTGTTATTTATAGGGTAAGTGACGTTGGTACAGTCTTTTGACTGTGGTCATAGTATTGTTAGTGATGGCATTGTGGCAGAATATCAGTTAAATCATTAACTTGATGATAATCAGAGCTGCAAATGGGATATGCAATATATTTCCGTATTGCAAACCTACAATGCAAATATGTTATGTGAAATGCGTGCATTTGTTTTACAGAAAAATACCAGTTAAGGCTGGACCTTTAGACATCAAGTTTTAAACTGGCAGCCAAACCATAATATATATAACACGAACTCACACTCACGCACATAAAGAAAAATACGCATAGTACTCAAGCATGGAAGGATGTGATAATTGTAGTAAAGATAAGGTAGATAACAGCCTGATAAAGTGGTAACTGTATGACTCAGGCCAGCAGTGGGACCGACAGGTAGAGGAGGACCAAATGGATATTATTAACTTGTTATAATGACTATAAAGCAGTTTGACCCACCGGACTATACCCTCACCCACCACACACACGTATACACACCGTCGAGCACGATTAGTCTCCCTCTCCGTCTCTCATTCAAACACACCATCTCTCTAACTCTTACTAGGTAATTAACAGTGGTTCTTCACTGGTGCTGGTATAGTTATACAGGCAGCTATTATTGGCAGCTGTTTCGTTGTTTTCAGTTACTGCCATAATCGCAAATATAACATCCATAAGCAATAATATTTATGTTATCTATTTTGTTATAGGTTGGGGAGTAATGGATCTGTCACCTATTTTCATGCACTATCATGCATTGATAGTATCATTATTGATACTATCAACGACACAAGTTCGCTCCCCCAACCAGCCACTAAGAAAATCCGAAACACCTGGGGGTCGACAAACGAAGCATATGAAAGAAGTGCCATTAACACACAATAAATGCTTCGTTTATTGACCCCCAGGTGATTCGAGTTCACACATTGGTTGGTTGGGGGAACGAACTTTTGTCGTTAATAGTACATAATAAAACACAAGTTATATTCTGCATACTTCTTGTTCCCTGTATATTACGCCCTGTAATTTTTATGGTATCATTTTCAAGCATATACAGGTATTTATACAGTTTTTATATATATATATATATATATATATATATATATATATATATATATATATATATATATATATACTGTAAATATACTGTATATATTATACTCGAGTGAACATTAATCAACTTGCTAATCTTGGTAGGCAATCTGTTAAAGGGAATGAAAACTCTAACAAAAAAGCTACACTCACGACTTTATCTGTCTTGGTGGAAAATACAGTTGGTTGGAGCAGCATTTTCATATCTGCTGTGAAAAATAACAAATAACTGCAACAATGGCCCAGGGGCTGTGAGATCAACAGTGGCTCATGCTTCATATCTTGTACTAACCCCTTTAACACGATCAGACCTTTTGTCCTGTTATTATGGTTAACATTGGACGACTGCATGCAGTTTAAGAAGATGCAATGTTATTGAGAGGGTTTATTTATATATATATGTATCTCTTTGAAACCTAGAGGTAGATTATATTCTAAATAAATCCTTTAATGGTAACCAGAATATGATGACAACTACGTCATTGTGTTGAAGGTATCAACAATGTATGTTCCTAATGATAAGACTGATCTAAAGAAAAAATATACGTGTGTATGCTAAATCGACTTTTTTGTTGTCAATTGTAATTATCTTTATAGGCTTGTTGCCTTGGTGACCCCAATGCAGTCACTGGCACCATTGGAACTTACCAACAATATATTGTATTATCAAATTCAATATCCCATGTCCTAAGAGATTTAACCACAAACTGCATCGCAATATCTTGCTTGCATTATTTAAGAAAACATTTTATGTATTACCATCTGTAATTTATTATATTACACATCTTAATGCCGATGTGATTATGCAAGCATTGAGACAAAAGTATAAATACTTTTGCTCATCACGGGATCCTACGAAACCTAATTGAACAAACTTATATCAATACACATGTTTAAATAATAAAACAAACGATCATTGATGATAAACTAGCCTAAAATAACACCTAATGGGAGATAATCCGAGTTATATATGTTTAACTATTACCAGACCCTATCCTGCACCTCTTTATATACTCAGGAACTCCACTCCCCTCAGTTATTTATTGACCAAATGCATAATTATCAGAGCTAATTATTGGAGGAAAGGTGGCCATAATGTACTATCTGTCATGTCTAACTATCCTCAATAACGCTCCCCTCAAACTGTCCTATAATTGTAATATCACACACGCACACACACGCGCACATTATAGATTGTTCAGTCCATGTCGGAAAGCTATGTTTCATAGAAGCATTTGGCATTCACACCTAACTAATTTTAATTAGCTAAGTTAATCGTAGTTCGAAGAAATGTGTAACAATGGGACTCACTTAAGAATTAGCCCATGTGGAGATCAGAACTTATCAATTTGGTGATTACCAGATATGCATTAAGGTATTGACATGTTACCTTTCTTTAACCAATACTCTAAAATTGATAATTCACACTCGGCATGAACTGGGATATGTAATCTAAATTATCAGATCTAGAGCTACAATAATACCAATACCTGTGTAGGCTTTAGTGTACACGTCACTAGAAAAACAATAAATACAATAGTAATACATTTAAGAAAAGACAACTGGCATACTAGATAATATGCTTTAGAATTGTTCACATGTCAGCCAGCCGTCAAAATGTAAGCTATACCACGAGAGAGACTGCCCTATTAAATCCAAGCTTGAGACTTTCTCTGTTGCGCTAGACATATCGAAGGCCTTCATTAGAGTCGGGCACAAATCCCTCATTTCAAACCTAACCTCCTTCGGTTTCTATCCCTTCATCTGTGCTTTTGTGTCTAATTTCCTTTCTGGCCGTTCCATAGCTGCAGTTGTGGATGGCCACCGTTCACTTCCTCAACCTATCAACTCCGGTGTTCCTCAGGGTTCTGCCCTATCTCCAATGCTTGTCCTATTATTCATTAACGAACTTCTCAACTGCACCTCCAGCACCATTCACTCATATGCTGACGATTCTACTTTACACTATTCAACTAGATTTCCACAATATTATTCACAGCACAAACTCCAAAATTTACGTTATGAGGCCATAAAGCACCTATCTTCTGATCTCTCTACTATCTCCAATTGGGACATAGACTACCTTGTTTCTTTCAATGCTTCCAAAACTCAATGTCTCCATCTGTCTACTCGTCGCCCCCTTCCAGAAAACTATGACCTACTCTTCAACAACATACATATTAACCCTTCATCTTCTCTTAATATTTTCTGTGCCTCTTTTTCTGTAGATCTCTTTTGGAGAGATCATATTACCATTCTTGCTAAAACAGCTTCCCAGAAGCCAGATGTGCTCAACCGCCTCCGGGGGTTTTTACCCCTGCACAGATTTTGTCTCTGTACAGGGGTACAGTGCGTCCTTGTATTGAGCATTGTTCACACATGTGGGGAGGATCCTCTCACACAGCACTTCTGGACAAAGTAGAGAAGAAAGCCTTCAGTCTCATTAACTCACATCCACTCACCAACTCTTTGCAGTCTCTCTCTCTTCACCGCTATTACAATAATCGGTGTTCCTCAGAGCTCTCTCAATGTATACCATCCCCTCTTCGGAGAGCACGTAGCACCCGTCTTGCAACACAATTCCACCCCTACTCTGTGCAACTGTCCAACCCAAGAGTGAAACGGTATTCTCGATCTTTCTTCTATTCAACAGCTGAGCTCTGGAACTCTCTCCCAGAATCAGTATTTCCCTCTTCCTATGACTTAAATTACTTCAAACTCTGTGTGTCCAGGCATTTTGGTTCGAACGTCCCTTGATTTTGGCCCGGTGACTCATTCAACTCTGGAAGAGGCACTCGATACAGGCAGTTCTACCTTTTGTCTCCCTCATTCACATAGAACCATAAAATAAAAAGCAATCCCTGTAGATGCAGAAAAGTACATCAAGCGCTAGTGTATTTTTTTTAATAGTGATTTTCATTTCATGCATGTAATACTATATAGGCTATTCTCAAATATGTACCATGAGTACCACCTATATTGTATCTATAAATATCATAGTATTAAACACATTAGTTCCCAAGTCATTCTAATGCCATCAGCAGTTCATGTCTTACTTCTTTATATCCAATACTAGCTCATCTGCTATAACAAAATCAATTGGCAATTCAGTTATACACTCCTCCAACACATGTTCTGGGGTTTTAATGAATTGGATGTATTACTTCTGGCTCTTTGACGAATTCTTATAATTCTATGGTATGGTTGTAGCTATATGAACAGTACAGGGTGGGCCGTATTATTATATATGAATATATATATATTTGACTCAGTGCATCGAGAGACACTGGCAGCTTCTCCAACACTGAGGGATGCCTGCAATGATTATTGGTCTGGTGTCCAGACTTTATAGTTACAGGAACACAGAATGCTGTTAATTGTGGTGGGCGGCCTCCCGCCCAACACGTATACATAGGACGTATATGTACGTCAACCGCAGTGAAAGGGTTAAATTTACTCGCTTATCTTGATAGCAATATCCACAACATGGTCAGGCCTCGATGTTGTTCATGGCCTCGTCCTTGCACACAGGGTTATGGATTCTCTTATTTAGAGTATATGACGATGTCGATACCTGTGCAGAAAGAATAAGTTGTCGGTCTATAAAACTGCTACTCGCTGTCTTGATATATGGTTGCGAGACATGGACACTTAAGTGTGGTGTGTGAAACTGTTGAAGATTGTTATGTAATTTAAGAAATGATATATGCAGAACTTTGTAATTACTATGTTTGTATAGAATTTTGTTTGTCCTACATGCAGATGCTCCTATATCATGAGTTTATTTTACTCCCACAAATCTACAATATAGTCATGTTTTAAAAGTGATTGTATTATTAAAGAATACATAATATTGCATATTGCTACTTCAAAGAAAAACAAACGCCATATACGTATATAATTAATATAAGCCTTGTTTTTAATAGGTGTAAGTCCTGCTTGAATATCACAATAATCTCATCATTTGTTATTTTAGTAATTTAGTAATTACCTCTCTCTCTCTCTCTCTCTCTCTCTCTCTCTCTCTCTCTCTCTCTCTCTCTCTCTCTCTCTCTCACCCACTACACATATTTCACTCTGACCCCAGAATGTGTGGGTACATAAACTAACCTGGGGCAATTTACATAAAATATTCAGCAATATTATTTTGTCGACCTGCGTGACGCTTAAAGTGAGAGGGTGAACCAACAGTGAGAGAGGAAGTGCGAGTCACGATTAATGGGGTACGTGTTATAACATATACTGTATATCTTAAATGTATTAATGGGGTACGTGTTATAACATAAATTATACTGTATATCTTAAATGTATTAATGGGGTACGTGTTATAACATATACTGTATATCTTAAATGTATTAATGGGGTACGTGTTATAACATATACTGTATATCTTAAATGTATTAATGGGGTACGTGTTATAACATATACTGTATATCTTAAATGTATTAATGGGGTACGTGTTATAACATATACTGTATATCTTAAATGTATTAATGGGGTACGTGTTATAACATATACTGTATATCTTAAATGTATTAATGGGGTACGTGTTATAACATATACTGTATATCTTAAATGTATTAATGGGGTACGTGTTATAACATATACTGTATATCTTAAATTTATTTATTTAATCATTATTACATTAGCTTCCGCCCTAGGCCTCCATCAAGATTAATTAAAAAGAATATCCTCAAGATTCCCTTTTGAGATACATTTGTACATTTTTCGGTAGAGAGATGTCCCCGCCAAAGACTGGTTCTCCCAAATTACAGGCTTGCGATATTTAAGTGACACACAATGTCTTGATATTGATAAAGAAATGGGACGAACAGTGATAGCATCAACTAAATAGTGAGGCGAAAGTCTTAAACTAATGGGGCTAAGCATGAGGTAGAAAAGGGTTCAGAAAAAGCAACTACCTCCCCCAATGGGATATTGAGTTAATGTATGTTACAGTGAGTGCAAGCGAGTGGGTATGTTACTGTGAGATAATGTAAGTTGTGAGAGTGTAGTGTGAATGTGTGAATGTAAGTATATTTGAAACTGACATTGGGTGTAAGGGAGGAGGGATGTAGAGTAAGATCATAGAGGGCAGGAAGTCAAGTTAACATTTGGGGGGAAAACATTACTTAACAATACTCATGATCTTACATATTAATGCATAAATGTGCTGTATAAAGTACTGAGGAGATAATGTAGAATTTGTCTTCATTTTCCAGCTCTACCTCCAGACATGGCTTTATAACCTGTAGATGCAAGTGATACAACGAAACAAGTGAGTGTTGCAACGTTTGTAGTCTTACCTTTGTAGACCAACAACATATGGTTGTCTAACCAAGATTCTATCCCAGTTTGATATTTTTTCTAAATAATTTAAGAAACTACTATCTTTGATATTTGTATAATTTTCATTTTTGTTTTACATTGCAAAGAAAAGTCCACCATCAATGTCATTAATATATATCAAGAAAGTCAGAGGTCCAAACACTGATCCCTGAGGCACGCCACTTGTTATATTTGTCCAATCAGAGGTTTTACCATGTATTACTACTTGTTACATAATATTATGTCCAGGTAGCCAATTTTCAATCCAACCTAGTATACGTTCTTGTCTATGGTGGGCTATTAATTTAATCAAAACACATTTCTGAGGGACTTAAGTCAAAGTCCTACTGGAAATCAAGATGTATAATATCAATTGCTTTACTTGCATCATACTTGTTAAAACTGTCATGGATAAAGTCAAGAAGATGTGTCAGACATGAACGTTTATTTCGAAAGCCAAGCTATGGATTCTTAATATATTTGTTTTAGATGATGAACGTTGTCAGATATAAACTCTATTCGAGATTGATATTTAAAGTTTATTTGCAAACATGGTATTGATTGAGGTTAAGATGATCCAATATGCTTCGTTTTGTTAAATAAGGGAGTTACATTAGGTAATTTCCACTTATTAGGTACAGTCTCACTCTGCATTGTATTGCTAAAAATTTAATGTTAATGGTCTTGATATCCTGTTACTTATTTTTGTTTTCAAAACTCTTGGATAAATATTATCTGGTCAAGGTTGTTTTTATAATTAGACTTGAGTTTAGTAATGTTGTTTAATATGTATATTTTCGTAATAATACGTTATGACTGTTTTTGTTTTCTTGTTCTTGATGTGTAAGAAGGTGACAAAAGCCACAGCTATTAAAAAGTAAAATAGTTGAACAGGTTTTTGGCTAGATGCCCATGTTACTATAGGTAGCGCCAACGAACTTGACAATAATCTGGACCCCTTAACTTCTTAAAACTCAAAATGAGTGAAAGCAATCGGGCTGACATTTCTATAATTTGGAAACATTTCACCAGGAAATAGGTGTGGAAATGTACAGCCAGTTTGCTCAAGGTCCATTATGAGTTACGAAGAGGTCAGGGATCCAGCTAACTGTCAAGTTCGTTGGCGCTAGATATAATGTTCATTAAAACGGGTGTGGCAAGTGGAACAAAATTCTAATCTTCTGTTGTACAGACTGTGGCGAAAATAGTCATTGAGACTTAATAATCTGTACGTCGTCCTCAACTTAACCATTTTCATTACCGTTAGTTAGTGATCCGATTTGAGAAGTGATCACCTTTTTACTTCAAATATCTAATGAATGTTTGTGGGTTTGATTTGTTTACGACTGCAATAAGTGATTCCAATTGATCTTACTGAGTAAAATAACAAAAAATTACATTACGGAGAAGGGAAATCCAACTTAGATGAATTAAAATAAATTTCCCAAATAGGATTTCTCTTCTCCTGAATATGTATAGGAAAAGGCTAAGTGTCCTTTTTCACGCCTTGGTATAATTGGTTAAAGCTTGGATAATCGTCCTGACTGTTGGTGGAGGAAGCCAGAATGAGAGAATAAAAACACTTAGTAGCTCATGTGTATTCATAGGATATACTTACTATGTGCATATATATATATATATATATATATATATATATATATAGTAAAACAATTTTTTTTTTTTTTAAATGTGAGTCAGGGAGACAAAAGACAGAACTGCCTGTAGTGAGTGCCTCCCCCAGAGTTGAAAGAGTGACAGAGCCAAAATCAAGGGACGTTCGAGCCAAAATGCATGTACACACAGAGTTTGAAGCAATGTAAGTCATAGAGAGAGGGAAGACTGATTCTGGGAGAAAGTTCTAGAGCTCAGCAGTTGAATAGAAGAAAGACTGAGAATAACGTTTCACTCTTGGGTTGGAGAGTTGCACAGAGTAGGGATAGGATTGTGTTGCAAGACTGGTACTATGTACCCTACGTAGAGGATGTGGTATACATTGGTTGTGTGGTGCGTCCAAGGTTATGAGGAATACTGTTGGAGAACTCAGCTTTGCACAGCCTATTTATACCATACCCTACCTGCCACCCCAATTGCCAAATCGGCTGAGGTCGCACGCGGGATTCACGATAAAACGTATGTTGGACATTCGTCGGTCATTCGCCATATTCGCACAACATTTGCCCTGTTATCACGCCACTTTGTACAACAATTGCAGGACAATTGCACTGGCATTGCTATTGTTGTCATCACCTGTTGCAGCATTCGCTCTGATTCGCCTCTAATTGTCGTACACAATTCGCTATTATCGCCTCGCAAGTCGGCATCAACGCATGGTACTCGTACTTCTATCACACGGCCATCGCCTGTTTCGCCTGATTTGCTTCTTGGAAAACCCCGTTCTCCAGCGATCGCCAATAATAACGGACAAAGACAACACAAAATAATTCGCCTAGCGGGATTCCGCCTACTCCAGACATAAGTATCTCAACTTATTGTTGTTTCTGTTTTCCTATTACTGTACAATAGCTTTATATAGGTTCATTCTATATATTGTATTGAGGTTATTGTATTTGAGGTCATAGTGAAAGTTAATATTGAAGTTACAAAATAGTATCTTCAACACATTATAAAACTCATATGGATAAATTTTGCATATTGATAGAAATGTTAACTCAATTAATTGTTTAATTTGTGTAATGATAACAATCTTTTCAAAAGCATTACAAATATACTATTTTCAGTATTTATATAAGGTACACACTAAAATAGGAAAAAAACATTCTTATTCTACAAGACAATGTCAGGACCTACACAAATGAAGAGGAAGGAACAAGTAGGAATATATCAAAATAATAATACTTCATACATAAATAAATAAATAATACATAGTTGTTTATATGTATATATAAAGAGCCTTATATATAAAGTTATTCATTGGATAAGGATTCAAATCAAAATATATTAATTTCAATTTCGAAATATGCAAATATAATTATGTGTGAGCGTTTAACCATACTCTCTCTCTCTCTCTCTCTATCATACGCCATCATCAGACCTAAAATTAAAATCAAATTACATAATTTGGTATACAGAATTGCATTTTTAACTAATGTATTTATTTATTCAGAAATATATGTTAACCCTTTCATTGTGGTTGACATACATACAAGTATTATGTAAAAAAGGCTTACACTGCGGTTGACGTCTAGAAACGTAGTGGTAGTACCAGCTGAGTTGGTGGCAACAAGCGGGATAATTGTTGCCAGATGCTACCAGGAGGCTCTAGCTTTGCCACCCACACTCAGATCAGTGACATTCAGAGTGCTTTGAGCATTGGTGGAAGGAGGATGTGTGTACAATAAAGTGGTGTTCTAGAAGCAGAAAATTAACAAAAAACAGGGCTACATCTCCATGTAATTGTAACAGCTATATACCAGGTACGAATGAGGTTCATTTCATTATAATTTCAACATCCCATCCTTTCTTGTAAATAAAAAATAAACATGATACAATAACTGTACATATCTTTGAGTTGTCGACAGTGATAGTGAACGATAAAAGCAGGACAGGCCAGGGGGTTACAGAACACACAACATTTGTATCAATTTTCTCAGGTGGTAGGAAGGGGTAGGGATGGGGTGGTGACTGTTATAGGGAGAATTTTACCCAATATTTTTAATGGAGCTCCTTCCAATTCGCTCAAAGATACTGATATGGCGCTAGGGCGACATATATTGAGCAAAACTAGCGGTAAAATAGCCGCCTTGTAGCGTAACCATCCCTATAGAGGGGCCACAATGCAAGGGTTAAAGGGGGCAACGACGAAAACATCAACAACTTTGGGTTGACGAAGAATTTTGTATAGAACCAACACTTAACACTTACGGTACACCAAATATATAAGATTATCCTCAAGATCCCCCTTGGAGATAAATGTATACATTTTACGATGGAACAATATCCTGGCCGAAATCCGCTTCCTCCGAAATTACAGGCTCGCTATCGCTCACCAGGAAGAAATCGACACCTAAATACCACAGAAGGTGATAAAGAAATGGGGCAAAAGGTCTTAAAAATGACAAACTAATGGAGCGAACGTCTTAAAAATTCATAACTAATGTAACTAGACATGAGGGAGAAAGGGGTCCAGGAAAATCAACTACTCCACCTTAAGACTCTATGCTGAAAATTGGTTTCGATTTTGGCTTTTTCTGACATGAAATCAATGATAATTAATATATCTGAAAGTGTTGGTCATAAGTCGTGTTACAAGTCATATATATATATATATATATATATATATATATATATATATATATATATATAAATATATATATATATATATATACAGTATATAAGCAGAACTATTGGCAACAATGTTATCACGACTTTGGCCGAAATAGTATAGATAATGACTGTCAAGATGATGGACCGTGGTATATGTGTCCTGCTGGTGGCATAAACATATTTTTGCAACACATTTCGGTTTGTGAGCCAATCTACATATTTATGTACCCTCAATGCGTGCTAGGAGGAGAATTTAATTAAATCAAATTGGATGGAATTGCTCGGGGTTAGGTGAATAATTTCAAAATATAAATCATACATCGTGCTATGGAATGAAAAACACGATCGTGATTTATTTTTCTTCCTCCTGTATTTACATGAATATGTTTCCTAACTTTAAAACATGCTGTTATATGAATTGGTAGTAGCATGTAACGCCTATCAAACGGACCGTGGCGCGAGATTTGGTAAGATCAAAAACATTAATTCACATAGCTCTCTGATGCTTGAGAGAAAAACATATATGAATGAAAAACAAAACTAATATTAAACTAGCTATGATAAATACTAGAACTTCAAACGTGACGGATATCTCGAGGAGCGCGCCCCGGGAATCTGTGTTTACTTATTTCCTTTTCCTGATTAAAAAATAAACAAATAAATACAAAAACGGAGAAATATTAGACAAAGGCAGGCTGGGAGGGAAAAATACTGCAATCATTACTATGAACGAATTTGAAAGAAAATGACAGTATGTCACTATCGGTATTCTGAGAGACAAAGGAGAAGGTGGTAAGGGAAAGCAATAATGTAAATTTGAAGACATTGTAGCGAATGTAGTGTACAGATTACATACTCTTGTTGTTATAGCTTTGTTATGGGGGGATGGGCGTATTTATGTGTTTATTGTTTTATCTTCACCCCCTAGACCCCCATCAAGATAAGTGTACATTTTCAGTAGAAAAATGTCCCGGCCGGAGGCCGATTCCTCTTAAAATTACAGGCTCACTATTGATCGCCAGGAAAAAATCGACACCTAAATGGCACGAAAGGTATTAATATTGACAAAGCAATGGGGCATAAAGTCTTAAAATCGCCAAATTAATGGGCTGAACGTCTTTAGATCTAATAAACAATGGGGGTAAGCACGAGGGAGAGGAGGGCCAGAAAAAACAGCTTATCCCCCCTTAAGAATACCGTTATTCCCTGAACCCATCAGCAATGATTACGTCACGGTTACCAAATAAAGTCCGCTAGATAGTAAATAAAGTCCGCTAGATAGTAAATAAAGTCCGCTAGATAGTAAATAAAGTCCGCTAGATAGTAAATAAATGCAGAAAATCGCTACAATTATGGCAACATATCTACAATGTCGCAGTCAAATGGCTCAAATCTACAGAATATCGCTCAAATTCATGTCGCTAGATGTGAAAATTGGCCTGTAGATCGAAGTAAATAACTCTATATCTAGCGGGACAGTAGGTAAATTGTCAACACTGGATATGTGCTACATAATAAACGTATATAACTAATCAGGCACAAATGTCTTCTCTTGACCCATTCAATACTGGTGACGACATTACCATTATATTCTGGTGACTATTTGACGATGTTATTCAGCTTAGGAAGGGCGTCTACCTATTAACTGGCTACAAACTATCTCAACTAACCCGTTTAACAACCATATATCTTTCCTAAGCCTAATGAAATTGTCTTAAGGGAGGATGGAGGCATTTACTTGCTCATTTATATATCTTTCTACTATGGTTTTAGTTTCCTCCTTAGACCTCCATCAAGCTTAAAAAAACACCTCCCCAAAACCCTCCTTCAAGATAAATTTGCAAATTTTTCGACAGAAAATGTCCCAGCCGAAGACCAGTTCCTCTTTTATTATAGGAACGCTATCGCTCGCCAGGAAAAAAACGATTCCTAAATGACACACACACTCTTAATGTTGACAAAGAAATGGTGCGAAAGGTCTTAAAATCGCCCCTTAATTAACCTGTAGTCCAATAAAAAAGACGTCACCGGTACTGTAAGGGTTAAGGTCTCAATCCTTTGATCTATTTATAACTATACAGTTTCTTTTCAACTGAAGATAAATTGCAAAGTTTACCTCAAGATGTATCGGTTATATTGCATATTTTGCTTAGTGTAATTTGGTGTTGATTATATAAATTTGGTCTTAATATGATGTACAGACATTGTAGTTCATATTTTTCTATCAAGTATCGTGACATTGGCTGCTAAGGGATTCAATTTATCGCCAGCAGAAAAGAAACAGAGTATATTTCCCTCAATATGATGGTGCGGTGTCAGCATTGTCAGGGTGTTAACACCTTTTCTGTCTGGTTTCAATATATTATAGGACAATTTGGTATAGCCTAAGAAGGGCGCCCTGTGGATGATAACAAATTAATTTAGAAATATTTATCCGCTGTATTATTTATAGTTTCTTCCTAAGCTGAATTTGATTGACCAATCTTAACTAAAACCCTGTTCCAAGTAGGTAGGACAGAAATCGTGAACCTTAACCTCTGTAACTCAAAAAAGGCTTGAGAAAAGGGGCTGTAAATGTCCACACGTATTCTCTGGCTGATCTTTCCCAAATGGTTGTTGTTGTTGTTGTTGTTCCCCAGACTGCCTGGCCGAGCAAGGCCAAGGCCCCAAGCAAGGCCAAGGCCATAACCGAGCACCCCCACAGAACCCTCGCTGCCGACCACAATAAAGCCTGGGTGACCGAAGCCACTCCATGGCGGGGAGCTGAGGAGGGTGCGGAAACGCCCGGGAAACCAAAGCCCCACCCAGGGCCCTGTGCCCCTCAGCAATTATGAAGAGAAAGTTGAGGGGCAAAGGAAAAATGTGACGCTTTGGCTTCCAATCTTGGTAGATTGGGAGGTCAATCCACGTAAGAGACGTCGTCACTTGAGATCCAGAAAATATATAAGTAATAGGAACAGTCAGAATAAGCTATGGGTATGGCAGAGATCGCTCAGTTCTCACCCTGATAAACCAGCCCATCACTGTGGTAGACATAACAGCTTGATTACTCTAGTCTTCTGTAAGTTATAGAGGTTAATGTTCAAGAGTTTTTGCTTACTTACTTGGAACAGTGTTGTATACAATATATAAACCGTTACTGTACTAAAAGGAATATTTATGGGTCTGTTTTAATGTTATTGTTTATATTCAGCTTAGGGACGCCATTAAGAAAGGACATTGGGGAATACTATTGCAGTATAATGAATTTCAAGGATGTTAAGATAGCAACTGTTGGGGAGGTACTTGTTCCAATAGTTTGGAAAATTTGAAACGTTCGCCCCATTAGTTTGGCGATTTTAAAACCTTTTGTGCCATTTATATGTCGATTTTTTCCCTGGCGAGCGATAGCGATCCTGTAATTCTAAGAGGAAGCGGCCTTCGGCCGGCACATTTTTCTACCGAAATATGTAAACATTTTACTTGAAATGGGGTCTAGGGGTGTTTTTTGTGTGTTAAGCTTGATGGATGTCTAGCGAGGAAACTAAAATATAATAATAAATATATTGCCCAACAAATAACCACTATCCCCTTAAGTTAACGTTCTATAATGAAGGCGGACGCATATCTTTTACTATTATCTGTGACGTATTAATTATTAAAATAGAGCTGACGGCAGGCTGCTCATTATTGACTACATGCGACAATGAGTTCCCTAAATACCTAATGGAAATTAGCCACTTAAACCATAAGTCATATCGCCTTTACACTAGCCAATCTTTCCTTACCTATACTTTAGCCTTAATCTAATTTACTAAGATAATTAAGCTTATCCAATAACATCCTTCACTAAATTATGCAATACAGCTCATAACTAAGCTGTTCGGCTTATTTTGTGCTGAAAATATATACCAGCTAAATTAAATATATGCTAAATATTCGGATGCCTACAATGGTACAATGACCGAAACAAATATAATAGACGTGCCATTTCGCCCAAAATCAAAACGGCATACCCAACTCTGCGATTGGTCACCATCATCACTACCAGTCACTATCATCATTAATATCATCAGCACTACTACTATTATAATCATCACTACTACTCTCACCATCATCACTACTACTTTCATCATCACTACAACTTTCACCATCATCACTACCACTTACCAACATCACTAATACTGTCACCTTCATCTTACAATCATCATTACTACTGTCACCATCATTAAATACTATTATGACCATCATCACTACTACTAGTACTGTCACATCATATCTACTACTGTTATCATCACCACTGCCATCAATCACTACTGTCATCATTATCACTAAATCTACAACCATCATCACTGCTATAATCACCATCATCACTACTATCAACATTATTCCACTATTACTACCATCTCTTCTAATGTCAACTAAACTAAATTAGACGTGCCGTTTCGCCCAAAATAAAAAACGGCATACCCAACTATGCGAAGGGTTACCATCATCACTAATATTACCACCATTATTACTACTACTATCCTCATCACTACAATTGTCACCATCATCACTACTACTACCATCATCACTAATATTACCACCATCATCACTACTACTATCATTATCTCTACAATTGTCACCTTCTAATGTCAACTAAACTAACTTAACTTAAAAAATGCGGGCGAGTTTTTTATCGCCCCCTTAACGATGACGTTCTGTGTGAGTGTGCCCCTACGGGGCAGACACACAGAACACCATAATCATTGCTTGGAAATAGGTACAGGGTGGGGGTGGGGGTCCTGAAGGGAGGGGGGGGGGGGGGGGGGGGGGAAAACATGTTTTTGGACCTAAGATCATAACTATTGCACAAATCCAAAAAAAAAAAAATCGTGTGAAGTTTGGTGAAAATCCGTCAAACGGTCTAGGAGGAGTTCTCGGACCGGCAGACAGACAGACAGACAGACAGACAGACATTTCGGTTAGCATGTACCACTATACGGGAGGCGATACCACTCTGCTTACGCAGAGTTGATAAAGTAGACGTGCCGTTTCGCCCAAAATCAAAACGGCATACCCAACTCTGCGATGGGTCACCATCATCACTACTAGTCACTATCACCATTGCTATCATCATCACTACTACTATTACAGTCATCACTACTACTCTTGCCATCATCACTACTCTCATCATCACTACAACTTTCACCATAATCATTACTACTCACCATCATCACTAATACTGTCACCATCATCACTACTGTCATCATTATCACTACAACTATAATCATTGCTTGTCACCATCATCACTACTATTATGACCATCATCACTACTACTAGTACTGTCACCATCATATCTAGTCCTGTAATCATCATCACCACCATCATCATCACTGCTGTCCCTAATGGGGCACACACACACAGAATGCCATCATCATTGCTTGGGAATAGGTACAGGGTGGGTGTCCTGAGGGGGGGGGGGGGAACTATTTCTTAGACCTAAAATCATAACTATTGCACAAATTCAAAACAATTCAAACTTCTGTGTGTGTGGGGGGTCCTGAAGGGGGGGGGGGGGGGGCAAAACCATTTTTAGGACCTAAGAACATAACTATTGCACAAATTAAATTTTTTGTATTTTAATTACCGTCGCATTCACGCACCGAAGGTTCGTGTGAAGTTTGGTGAAAATCCGTCAAACAATCTAGGAGGAGTTCTTGGACGGACAGACAGACAGACAGACATTTCGGTTAGCATGTACCACTGTACGGGGGGGAGCGATACCACTCTGCTTACACATCGTTGATAAAGTAGACGTGCCGTTTCACCCAAAATTAAAACGGCATAGCCAACTCTGCGATGGGTCACCATCATCACTGCTAGTCACTATCACATTACTATCATCACCATTACTACTATTATAGTCATCACTACTCTTACTATCATCACTACTACTCTCATCATCACTACTACTGTCATCATCACTACAACTTTCACCATCATCACTACTACTCACCATCAACACTACTACTGTCACCATCGTCACTACCATCATCACAAATGTCATCATTATCACTAAAACTATCATTTCTTGTCACCATCATCACTACTACCAGTACTGTCACCATCATATCTATTACTGTCATCAACATCTCTACCATCATCATCAATGCTGTCGTCATCACTACTATTATCACCATTATCACTACAATTACCATCATCACCAATATTATCACTACAATTACCATCATCCCCACTATTACTACCATAACTTCTAATGTCAACTAAACTAACTTAACCTAACAAATGCGGGGCGAGATGTTTCCGCCCCCAGAACGAAGGTGTTCTGTGTGTGAGCCCCTACGGGGCACACATACAGAACGCCATCATAGCAGAGGGGGGGGAGGGGGGGAACCATATTTTGGATCTAAAATCATAACTATTGCACAAATTCAAAAAATCTTTTTTGACTGACGTTCGCATTCACCCAATAAATGTTTGTGTGAAATTTGGTAAACATCCGTCCAACGGTCTAGGAGTTTCGGGACAGACGGACGACGACGACGACTACGACAGAAATGTTTGTTTTCCAGCGGTACCCACTACAGTATACGGGGGCGATACCAAACTCTGCTTACTCAGAGTTGTGTGAATAGGTACAGGGTGGGGTGTGGGGGGTCCTGAAAGGGGGGAACGGGGGGGGGGGGGGGGGGGGGGGGGGGGGGGTTGAGGGGGGGGGAGATCAATTTTTAGGACCTAAGATCATAACTATTGCACAAATTCATTTTTGTATTTTTTTTATTACCGTCGCATTCACGCACCGAAGGTTCGTGTGAAGTTTGGTGAAAATCCGTCAAACGGTCTAGGAGGAGTTCTCGGACAGACAGACAGACAGACAGACATTTCGGTTAGCATGTACCACTATACGGGGGGCGATACCACTCTGCTTACGCAGAGTTGATTACAATCATCACTACTACTCTCACCATCATCACTACTACTGTTACCATTGTCACTACCATCTTAATCACTACCATCATCATTGATACTACAACTATCAACCATCATTACTACTATCATCACCACCATCTTATAATCACCATTACTACTGTCACCATCATCAGTACTACTGCCATCATCACCATTACTATGATCTTCATCATCACAACTATTGTCATCATCACTACAACTTTCACCATCATCACTACTATTCACCATCATCACTAATACTCACACCATCGTCACTACCATCATCACTACTGTCATTATTATCACTACAACTATCATCATTACTTGTCACCATCATCGCTACTATTATGACCATCATCACTACTACTAGTACTGTCACCATCATATCTACTACTGTCACCATCATAATTATCTACTACTGTCATCATCATCACTACTGTCATCATCAATACTTGATGATGTATCAGTATTATGATATACATGAGAGATTATTGCGAACGATATGTATGTGTTTTTTATTACATATCCATTGATGAATAAGACATACATTACATTACCATTATGGATATTAGCAGTGTTAATAGATTTATATTCGAAACGCGTATATAGGATTATGTCGAATTTACAAAATCCTATAGTTGGTGGTAATGGATCCTAAAGTATGGCACGTTATGACAGAAGTAATTTGGTCATCTATACAAGCAAGCCTTTGACTGACCCATTCTGCCAACTCTATTATCAACTCCATATATTTAACAAATGACTCCCCTCACTGTAGGCTACTGATAAAGCTGCATAGTGTACGTGCAACTCAGACCACTCTATATACATCAGCCCCACGTCGCCAAGTGTACTGATAACTCCGCACACTTCATATAGTATAACTTCACTCACTCTACTGACAACTTGCCAACTTGCCACTTGATATCCATATCAAGTAGTCCTTATGACGGCACTTAGGAATTTTGTTTTAACATTAGATGTTTAGTGAGTGGCTAAGCAAATATACAAAAGTAAGCGGATGTGTATTGTTTGCTATGAATTTAACAAACGTGACTCCCACATTTTATAGAATACACCCAGACATGCATAAAGGAGAAGTTGTCCATGTCATACTAAGGCCTGCTAAATTATTGTAATTAATATAACTGAGAGGACCTCCTCAGAAAGGCTTACACATAAGTATGTTAACCTGTTGCAACCATTTCTAACCCTAGCCGGACTTTAACAAGATCAACCTTCAAGCCAATTGAAATACAACAAACATTACATACATAAAGCATACTCCTTGCTCCAGGTATATCATATTATATACGAGCATTTTGAAGGCAACATAAACTGAGCATTATTTTCAAGCACAGACCATTGTTATGTGATACATTAGACATAAACTATCTTCCTTCGCCTATCTTCTACGAAATATATAGACAATGCTGCTTATTATTTCCAATATACATGGCGTCACAGAACAGAGAGAGAGTGAGTGTGAGTGAGTGAGCGAGCGTGAGTGGAAGTTTAATACCACACATGTACCGTAATCAATAAGCGCCTTAGTACATTAGTTTAGTCTGTAAGCTTCTGGGTAAACTTTCGGACCCAATACTTACTTTTCGTACTGAAATGGGTTTGTAACCAAGGTGTTCCTTGTAAGTTATATACTGAGCCACTTTCTTGGATCATAACAAATACAATAAAAAATAGTATACCCAATTACTGTAGGGGAGGTGTGGTGGAGTGGTCTTGCCACTGGCCTGGTAATCCAAAGGTCCCGGGTTCAAATCCCGATGTATCAATGGGAAGATATTATTGGGATGGAATTTGTGCTGTACCTAGTTGTTGTTGTATGTTGTATGTTATAAAAATCACCACCTGTAAGTGGCACCGATTAGCTTGTCGCCCATCGGTATCAGTGCATTACCACAAAGCCCACCGAAACGTCAAATAAAATACCCTCATTGTTAATTCCCTGATTAAATAGCATTATATGAATATTCCCATATTCAAAAAATGCTATAGGGGTGCAATGCCTGGTGAGTTATCTGCTCAACAGGTGGCGTTGTGTGTGTGTGTAAGAGTGAGAGTCCGAGTGTAGGGGGTGAGACAGTGAAGCACGGGAACGAGGTGGCTTCAGAGATACAAAGTACAAAGGAGTAGTACAAAGGAAATCAAGCAACAACAGGTCTAGTGACCCTTCTAGGCTGCTTGTCCTCCAAAACACTGAGGATCAAGTGTCCAAACAGTGGTTTAGAGTGGGTAAGGGAACATTGGAAAGGGAACTACTGCCATGGAACTAATGTCCGTGGTAGTACTAGGAAGTTAGTAGGGGACATATGGGTTAGTAACTGAGGGGAGGATAAAATAAAGTTATTCATTTACAAACGCAGTCAGTCGCGGGTTTGATGCGAGATATTTGTCTAGGCGGAGTTTAAATGAATCAACAGTGCTGCAGTCTATAACGTCTCGGGGAAGCCCATTCCACAAGTTGACAACTCGATTGAAGAAGAAATTCTTAGATTCGTGTGAGTTAAAAGATTTACCAATAATTTTGCAACCGTTTCCCCGCGTGTAATTAGATTGATCGATAGTGAAGTACTTACTACAGTTCATATTGTCGATACCTTTGATGATTTTGAACACTTGAATTAAGTCACCTCTTAACCCGTACAGCCCCAGCGACGCGCCTGACGCGTCGGCGATGTATGTAACGCACAGCCCCAGAGACGCGCCTGGCGCGTCACCCTAATTGCGCCGACCGTAACCTCAGGTGTAGCCACTCAAGAGGGCTCAGATTTGTATGGGAACTGTGTACGTATCCCACGCAACCGTGCCGATGGTTGAAAACTCTCAAAGTCCACGTGCGTGCGTGCGTGCGCGCGAGCGCGCAATAACCTGTTTTTTTGGGATAATTGCCTTCAATTTTTTACTCTTATAAAATCCATTTTCGGGGGCTCTGTAGGACCATTTTTAAGCTTTTTGAGCGGTTTTTCGTGGTTTTTCCTTCATTCCTAACCCATTCGCTATTGTTTCTGGAATAAAACCATTTTTTGAAAACCGGCCGGGTTCTGGTGCGCAAACATTACAAAACTAGCCGGGGCTCCACGGGTTAATCTGCGCTGGGTTAAAGGAAATAGATTTAATTATCTAAGACGCTCTTCGTATGGTTTGTTCTTTAGGCTAGGTATCATTTTGGTAACTCTACGTTGAACTCGTTCTAGCTTGTTTATGTCTTTTTGGTAATAAGGGCACCAGCATTGAACGCAGTATTCCAGAAGAGGGCGGACTAAGGAATTGTAAAGGGTTAGGATAACGTCTTTGGATTTATGCTCAAATGACCTGCCTATAAAGCCAATTATTTTGTTTGCCTTCTTAACAACTTCTGAACATTGTTGACTCGGTTTTAGGTTACTCGATATTGTTACTACTCCCAGATCGGTTTCTCTGTTTACATTCTTAAGCTGAGTGCCATTCATCGAATAGTTTGCTTTCTCATTTAGGTATCCGATATGTAGTACTTTACATTTATCCGCATTGAAACTCATTTGCCAAATTTGAGCCCAATGTGACAATTTATCTAGATTGTGTTGCATATCGTTAACTTGATCTTTTGAGAGTACGCTATTTGCAATTTTTGTATCGTCAGTAAATTTTGAGATTGTACAGGTGAGACCCCTCATCTATGTCGTTGATGTAAATTAGAAAGAGAATTGGTCCTAGTACCGATCCCTGGGGTACCCCGCTACTTACATTGGTCCATTTTAGATGCCTTACCGTTTATGACTACTCTTTGCTTTCTGTCGCTGAGCCAATTTTCTATCCATTTCAACACACCGTCTTGTATTCCATGCGCTTTTAGTTTTAGCAGTAAACGTTTGTGGGGAACTTTGTCAAAGGCCTTTTGAAAATCAAGGTATATAATATCTACAGCTTTACTCTCATCGTAGAGGTTGAGGATATCGTGGAAGAAGTCTAAGAGGTTTGTTAAACAGGAACGTTTTTTACGAAAGCCGTGTTGAGTATCTTTAAGTATGTTATTTTCCTCTAAGTGATTTACGAGTCTGTCTCTTATGACCGTTTCTAGCATTTTACATACAACTGAGGTTAAGCTAATTGGACGATAGTTACTGGGTAGGGATTTACTGCCTTTTTTGAATATCTGTGTTACGTTGGCTA
This sequence comes from Paralithodes platypus, assembly GCA_032716605.1. Lineage (NCBI taxonomy): Eukaryota > Metazoa > Arthropoda > Malacostraca > Decapoda > Lithodidae > Paralithodes > Paralithodes platypus. The sequence continues at coordinate 41,298,778 of CM064485.1, forward strand.
TCTTCCACTGATCAGGCATAGTTCCAGACTGCAAGGATTTATTGAATAGTAATGTCAGTGGTTTGGAGAGCTCATCCTTAGCTTCCTTTAGAACTCTAGGCGAGATTGTATCAGGTCCAGGCGTTTTATTTACCTTGAGTTTATCTAAACAATTCAATACTTCTCTCTCTGTAACGGTGATATTGCTTAGAACATCTGAATTATCAATCTGAATCGGCGATGGTGTAGGGATATCACTGAGGTCTTCTGTTGTAAAAACTGATGCAAAGAAGGTATTGAGGGCATTACTCATTTGTACTTCGTCTTTGGTGTATTCTCCATTTTCATCGACTAACGGTCCAACAGTTGAAGTAACTACTTTTTTCTTTCTGATATAACTATAGAATTCTTTCGGGTTTGTTTTACTTTGATTCGCAATATGTAACTCTAGGGTCTTTTTACTTTGCTTAATTAACTTTTTGGCTTTGCGTCGTAGCTCTACAAATTTCACCCGTTCTTCGTCATTTTGTGAGGATTTTAATCTATCATTAGCAAATTTTTTAGCAAGCAGGCAGTTTGAAATATCTCTATTCCACCATTTGGGCTTATTATTATGGCCTGGACGCCGTATTTTCGATGGTATGCAATCTTGCACTGCTTTTAGGTAAGTGGTTTCGAATAACTTCCAAGATGTATTTATGTCGTTATTGTTAATTAAAAAGCTCCAGTCAGTTTCTTTAAACATAGCTCTAAGTTTATGAAAGTTTGCTTTCTTGAAATTAGGGACTTTTTCGATGCTACTATTTGGTTCGTTACTAGTAAAGTTTAAAGTGAAAGTTATCGTACGATGGTCGCTGTTACTGAATTCATCACCAACATTCAAATTCTCTATTAATTCTTCTTTTGTTGCAAGTACAATGTCAAGAACGTTATTACCACGGGTCGGTGTTCGAACAAATTGATAAAGCGAACTCTCTTGCAAGTTCGTATACAAGTCATGTCCGGAGTGTGAAGTAAGAGTATCGCCCCACTTGGTCACAGGTAAATTAAAGTCGCCAATAAATACGGTATCTTGTGAGTTACTTACATCTGCAATTTGTTCATAAATTTCTCGGTCAGTTTGCACTGATTGAGCTGGAGATATTAATGCAAGTATTATTTTTGTACCTTTATTATTCTTTATTAGCACAAAAAGATGTGTCGACGTTCACAATTTGAGGTTTTGACAAGAGGGTCGGGTTAAGACTTTCTTTGATATAAAATAAAACGCCACCTCCATTTTAATTTATTCGGCTTTTCTCAAACATTACATAACCGGGAAGTGAATACTCTGCTAAAAAGTCTCTATCTACTGTATTGAGCCAAGATTCTGTTATACCAATCACATCATAATTTTCAGTAAACACTAGTTCCTCTAAATCTGAAAATTTATTGCGTATGCTACGAGCGTTTGCATAGAAAACCTTTAAGGTTGCGGTTTTAGAACTCACAGAACATTCTTTAATCAAATTTTTTGTTCTGGTCGGATCTACATTTACATTCATGGCTGACATCGGTCCTCGGTCGTTATCCCTGGCGGTTTTGAATTTGGGTCGTGTTGGTGGAGCTTTATCCAAATTCGCGGTTCTTGACAGATTAGCATTTAATTCCTTCGCAGGTTGCCGCCCTCGCTGTCTTCGGTCCTCCTTCCTGGTTGTCCTGTGCCAAGTCGATTTCTTCTCCGAAAATCCTTCACCGCATCGTTGAGAAGACGCCCAAAACGTGCTGCTCCCACCTGGTTCAGATGAACTCCATCGTCCGAAAACAAATAGTCATCGTAGTAGAAATTGTCCCAGGTGTCGACGAATCCTACGTTTTCCTTCCTGCAGAGGTTTGCTAGACAACGATTTGTGCTGGTGGCTATGTTGTAAAATCGGCTCTCTACACCAAGCCGGGGGACGATTCCTGAGACGATGATCCTTGATGACTTCTCCTTAAACGACTTGATCAGCTGCTGGTACTTTAAAAGCAAATCTTCCGACCGGGTTCGCTGTACATCGTTGGATCCAACGTGGATGACGTACATTGTATTAGCAGGGGCCAGCTTAGATACTTCGTCAACTGCAGCAACTACGTCGTCCACACCACCACCAGGGATACAAAAACGATTCCTGGTCTTAGGTGCTCTGGCGCAAAACTCTGTGAGCTGACCACGTATCATCGAGTCTCCCACGAGCCGGACTTCTTCTATTTCCGCTTCGTCATCTGAGTCTCCGAGTATCTGGAATCGGTTTTGACACTCGGTAATCGGTATGGGTTTCCTGGTCTTGGGGCAAACGTTGTTCCTCATGACACGGAAGTTGTATTGAGGGGGAAGAGAGTTACTATTTCTTTCTTGAGTATCGGAACCATCAGATGAAATGGCTACTGCAGGCGTTGAATTGTTGGCAGTTGACGTTGGGGCGTTGGTGGCTGCTGGAGTTGCGGTGACAATTGAAGTTTGTGGTACTCCAACGTTGAGTGTTACAAACTCTTGGAGTGATTCCAGCTTCATGGTGAGGACGTTGATCTTGTTGTAGGCTTCATCTAATTTCACTGTCAAATTCTCTCGTTGCTGGCAGAGACGGCAGACTTGAAGATCGACAGTAACAAACATGGACTCACCAAACTTACCGGCGCAGTTCGTACAAGTGCGAGGCATGGTAACAGTCAGTTTCTTCAGATCACTTCACTCACTTTAAAACACTTAACTCACTTTAAAACACTTCACTCACTTTAGAAACACTTCAATCACTTCAACCGAAAACAAATATGTTGAATTACACAACAATAGGTTATCAGGGGTGATAGCCTAACCGAAAACAAAAAAGATGGGGTCGCTTCGGACCTTGAGTGAGCACTGTGCCTCATGTGAAGGCAAGATGGCAGGTACTCATTGTACTCTATGTGCTTCACATGTCTCACTCCCTAGACTGGATGGAACAAGACCTCACGGGCTTCACTGTTCATTGTAAAGCGGTGAATGTCCATGCTCTCAGCCTATGCCCGAGAGGGAGGGAGTTGGAATATAGAAAAACAAAAAATTGATATCATAGACGTTTCGGTGACCGGTCAACTCAACCAGCAGACCATTTCAACCAGTAGCTCTCCACCAGTACCAAATCAACCAATACAGTTAGGTTAGGTTAGGTTAGTACTATATTTTGGCACTGGTTTGATTGATCTGGGTTAATTTGGCACTGGTTGAAATGGTCTACTGGTTGAGATGACATGGAACCAGACGTTTCTGGGTACATCTTCATATACAAAATGTTCAAATATGTTTTCCTAACGCTTTGTAATAATTGTTTTTGAATTTAATTAAGTTAGATTATTTGACGATTGCATTAAACCTATCTTCTTAAACATTCCAGGCTTGGTAGTGTTTTAAGCTCAAAGGAGTTAACTTGATCCAAAAAATGTATTAGTTTATAGAGTTCGACATTATATAACAATGTTAAGTGCCATGGATAAGAAATACCACATGTGATGATTATTTTGTATTTATTTGTTGTTTTAAAATATATGTTATGACAATTTTTTCTGTTTTTCTATATTCCAACTACTCCCTCTCGGGCATAGGCTGAGAGCCTGTACACTCCACTGCTGAACACGTGAGGCATGTGAGGTCTTGTTCCAGTCTAGAGAATGAGACATGCGAAGCACCTTTTCACGGCTCGAACCAACCCCATCTCTGAAGCTGCTTTGCATCTGCCTTTCACCATCTCATCCCCCAGACTCCGACCCTCACTCTCAGAATGCCACCTATTGAGCAATTAACTTCACTAGGCATTGCCCCCCCTGTAGCATATTTTGAATATGGGAATATTCATACAATGATATTTAATCAGGGAACAATGAGGGTATTGTTTTGGCATTTCGGTGTGCTGTGGTAATGCACTGAAACCAGGTAGAACACAAGTTCCACCCCAACAATATCTTCCCATTGATACATTGGGATTCGAATCCGGGTCCACTGGACTACCAGTCCAGTGGCAAGACCACTCTGCCACACCTCTCCTAATACTGCTTATCTACAAAATGTCATTAAAAGAGTATAATATATACAATTCAATATATATAGTTTGCAAAAAATAGACTGAAATATTATTTCAGTCTATTTTTTGCAAACTATATATATTGAATTGTATATAATTATTTGGTATCAAATTACCTATCTACCAATCTATCTGTATGCCTATATATGTATTTATCTAGCTATCCATTTATTGATCCTCTTCTCGCCCCCTCTGCTATTGTCAATCTTAATCCTTACAATCCATCTTCACTCCCTTTCCTCCAGTTTCTCTCCCGTGTCCATTAAACCTTTGTGTTGTATTTTTGCAGTTCTGTCTGTATCGTTCCTCCTATCTGGTTATTTGTCTACCACAATGTTTATCCATGTATTTGTCTCTATTTATATTTATATTTTTACAAAAAAAAATCCTTAATCCACCCATCTATCTGTATTAATGGTAACATGTAGTTTTCCTCCTGTTGTACTACAAAACTATGCTTCCGTGCTAACACTCTGCCTAGGCAAACTCCTTTGTCTGTGTCTTTCCTCTATCATCTTCCCTTCTTTATGAAAGATTGCCCTCATTCAACCCGTCCCTAAGAAGGTTGACCGATCTCAACCCTCCAATTGCTTTCATAATTTCTTACATCTCTAAAGTTCTCAATCTATTTTTATATCAACATTTCTTAAGCATTTGTCTTCCCATGATCATCTTTCAGTTCCCCAATAGGGTTTCCATAGGGGACACTCTACTGGTGATCCTCTTTCTTATCTTATTAACTCTTGGTCATCCTCCTATTGGGACTTTGGTGAGACCTATTCTATTGCACTAGACTCATCGAAAACCTTCAATATAGTCTGGCATAAATTACTTACTTCTAAACTACCCTCCTTCGGTTTCTATCTCTCCATCTGTGCCTTTGTCTCTAATTTCCTTTCTGGCCATTCTATAGCTGTGATTGTGGACGGCGATCGCTCACTTCCTCAACCTATCAACCTGTTCCTAAAGGTTCTGTCCTATCTCCAATTATCTTTCTCATAATCATTAATTATATTTTCAACTCTACATCCAGTCCTATCCACTCCCATGTTGATGACTCAACCATACACTATTCAACTAGTTTTCCACAACAACACACCATGCAATCATTTCAAACTCACATGATTAGGCCATAGCACACCCATTTTCTGATTTATCCATTATTCCTGATTGGGGTAGAGCAAATCTTGTTACTTTCAATGTTTCCAAAACCCAAGTTATCCTTCTATCTACCTGTCTCATTCTTCCACACGACTATCCCTTATCGGGCTCGGGGCTCAGTCTCTCTGAGTCTGTCACACGGTAAGGTGCTGTCGTCTGTCCCTTTAACACCTTACGAGCGGCCTATGCGGTTTATTTATGTGTACCGCACAGCGGGGTGTTTTTAGCCAAAATAGGGCTGTTTACGTGATCATTTTCATGCCTAAATAAGACCCAGAACGTAAAACAAGTACCTATCCCTGAAAGGGCATAAACAGAGCTTTCGAATGACACCATAACGATCCTTGTATGATGGATAGTTTTCTTGCAATAACCGTGCAACGCGAGTGCAAAAAGCAGGTAATTCGGTACTTTCAGTACATAATTGAGTATGTAGCGAGTGAGAGAGGGAGGAGGGAGCTGAGATTTGTGTCAGTAGGTTCGCCGCGGTGGTCTGGAGCAGTCATACGCTCGCTAGTATCCTGCCACCACTTGTCTCTCTCTCTCAGCCACTTTACGTGCTGAAATTGCCACTCGAGTTATGTCGAGCGCCGCCACATAGTCCAGCTTTATTTAACTCGACTTATGTTGCTCGCCGCTAAATAAGGGTTAAACATGTTGGATACTGCACCTGAATGACTGGTAAATGTCTCTAAGATACTTTATGATAGGGTTTTGTATCTTAGAATAGTTATCCTTTTATTACATATGTATAGTGTAACCTAGTGTCAGTATACCGTATAACTCGTTTGATTTTATAACCATTACGAGTGCTATGATTCATATCTGACAAATGCACACTTATAAGTAATCATTTATAATCAAATTGTTATGCCCTGATTTTATGCAGGCTTAACAATGGACACAGGTGAGTTCTACTCCACTGGGACATCCAAGTTCATATAAGTACATATAAAATAAAAGAAAGCAGAGGATAAGTATATCGCAAATGTTTGTTTAATAATACAGATTTATTTCTCCTTCACTATATATGGGAAATAATCTGGAAAAACATGGAACACGAATCACTACCAGTGAACAGTACTTAAGCTTATCACTAATTCCTAGCACAGTCGCAGAGCTAGATGAGGAGCAGGTATTCTGTCCAACTATACTTCTGATCGAAAAAGCTTTAACACTGGGAGATCATGAAGAGAGAAGTTATTCCTAAGGAGTGTTGGCGTACACTATCACTTCCTCAGGAATGTCAGTGCGGTTCAAGTTCGAGGTCAGCTGCCCCTAGTAGGTAGGTAGCTGTGTCGCATAGAAAACGTAGAGTTGATGAGGGACTCTGAAATATTTTTAAATAATCTTGCAGATTTTGGCAGAGTCGCTGGCCTCTCAAAAATAGGTTAAAATTAAATAATTCAAAATCGAATCTCTGTTTGATGGCTAATTGTTCTTTGGGATCACTCACACTGTAGGTACATATCACTCGTAGCTTCGTAACCCGATTATTAGTGCTTGTAGAGAATTTAGACCGTTTAAGGCACTTTTGGAAAAGACTTTATATCTGGAGGAAAACTTGGGTTTTTAGTCAGAGTCGTTGAACTCTTCATAATCAGCTTAAGTGTCGCTAATTCGGATTTTTACTTTTACAGGGTTAGATGTTCATCATATTTGTTACGCTACTCGGGAGACTAATTCTTTTCGCTCTATTCCGATTATTTGGACTTAGAGGATTTTATTCACTTTTAGGGTACTTTTGAGGGACTATTTATTTCTCGCTCGCCCGGCACTTTTCTACTTCTGTTCACTTTCTCTTCTTCTCTTGATATCTCGGCATGGTAACTTCTCTGTTGATCCCTCCTGGCAGTACTTGAGGAGGTGGCTGGCTCTCGTCTTCTGCTTCCCCGTGGGCCGTCTAGGTGGGCCGGCTCTGTGGAGTAGTTACAGATGGGTTGATTGGGCTTGAGATCTTAAGTATGGCTCCGTAACATATAGTAACCGTTGGGCGAATAACTGTTGGGCACCATACCGAACTAACGCGAGTATTTCAGAGGTAGGAGAAACTACTCGACTGTCCTGATCAGTATATCAACCGTTGATGAAGTCCTGTTAAGGTACTCTCGGGCTAGGATCTTAAATATCGAGTCTTATGTGGTCGATCTCGGACGAACGCAGTAAGTTCGTTTCCAGATGTCGCCAATTGGCTATAATACAGACTACACACACGTCCACAGCCATATTCCAACGATACATAAACACTTTACATGCATTTCACGCAATACATTCCCAGTTAAGGAGGAGCGATAATAATGAGCTTAGCTCGCATTGCGTGGACTCCCCTTGACGAACAAGCAAGTGAAAAAGTGTCCTTAAGCCTCTGTCACACTATGCCAATTTAAGTGCCGACGCTCCACAACTTATGGGTCAGGAGCAGGTCTTTGCCTACATCGCCGCGCGACGTGGGTGGGCGCCTACTCAAGAGAGCCGTCGGGAGAGGTCGTCAGGGGCCTCAGGAAAAGTTCGACATGCACAACTCTCATGATTTGAGTCGGCGGCTAGTAAATTGGCAGGACGGGGATGGTAGGCAGGTGGCGTCGGGCGGCATCCAGTAGGCGTCAGACGGTACAAGGGTGTCGACCTGTCTGCGTCAGACGCCGCTTATAAGGTAGGTCGCCTTCAGGCAGCGACCCGGTAACGCCCAGACGCCGTCATAGGGGGAGGGCATACCGTGAGTCCGCGACCTGGCAATGTCGCACGGGACATCGTTGATAGATGGTTTTGGGGGTGTTTTTGTTTTAACCCTGATGGAGGTCTAGCGAGGAAACTAAAAAATTAATTAATATATTAATAAATAGACCCCAAAAATCACCACTGTCCCCTTAATCCGATCCCATCAAGGAGTGACTATCTGTAAACCCTTTCAATAGCGGTGGCGTCTGTTTTGCCATAGTTCTGCCATATTTAGACGATTTTATGCAGATTAAGAACGGTCTGTGGGAGTTACGAGAGATAAATGAGAGGAATGGAGGTCTTGTGATTGCTACAGGCCCTTCGTAAGCATAATACAATAACCTAATAGTTGCCAGACTATATTGAGAAAGACGTCACCGGTACTGAAAGGGTTAACTATAGATGGCCTTGTTTTACCAATTACTAAAAAAAAATAACACTTAATTAAGGAGAGATGGGCACATTTGTTTGCTCATTTATGGATCTATTTATTATGTTTTTAGTTTCCTCCCTAGATCTCAAGCTTAACCCCCCCCCCCCCACACACACAAAAGTCGCCTCCGACGGACCGGTTTGCTTCGGTCGGGATCAAGTGTGACGGAGTAAGGGTCCAGTGTGACAGGGTGGCCGTCCATCGCCGCCGTAGTATCTATCGGCACCGCCCTAGCTCCTATAGGCGCCGCTCGTCAGGAGCATTGTCGCCAACCAGTATGCGCGCTACGGCCCATGTCGCCGCCCCGGCTACGACATTTATTTCCCTTAGGTCTTGCATGGTTGCCGCTCGACCCCTTCCAGTTGCCTTCAGGCGGCGTGCCCGTCCATAGTGCCCGCCGAGGGCGTCCCGTCCCTCCATCACCCACGATACTCGGCAGTAGTCTCCCCCTTGTGTCGCCACTCCTTAAGTCGTGGAGTGTCGGGACTTAAATCGGCATAGTGTGACAGAGGCTTTACTGTCTGTCCTGATCTTTATGAGAGGTTCGGAGGACCCGTGGTGGTGTTTAAACCTTTGAGTTACACAGTCATGTGGGATGCCACAGACTCAGTGCACCAAGGACTTGTATCTGCAGAGTGCCCGTGAGGGTATCTCGCCAAGCCCTGTCTCTAACACAGCGGTCTCAGAGGCTCGAGACTACCTGTGCAGAGTGGTAGTGTCCACTTCCAATAGTAAAGAGTGGAGAGGTCGGCAGGCCGGAATCTCTCAACTCTTCACTAGAGAAAATGTAACCTTGCTATGGAGCCAATGTCACGTCGGCATGCCGAACGACGACAAAGTTCCTCGACAAGGACACTTTCGTACAAGTGTTCACTTGGACTTAGTAAAAACAGAGAGGTCGGCAGGCCGGAGTCTCTCCACTTTTACTAAGAAAAGTGAAGCCTGATAATAGAGACAATGTTCACGCTGGCATGCCAGACATCAACAGAGTTCCTCTATCAAGACATTAAGTCTTGTTCCTTCCCACTCTAGAGAATATTGAGGACGGCAGACCGTACACCTCAACTTCTTTTAGAGATGGTGCTGGTGTGGGCTTTCCTTAGCGAGATTGACAAGCAGGAGCGGCAGGCCGGTATCCTTCCCAACCTCAGAATAAAGAAGAGAGAGCGGCAGGCCGGTAACTCTCTTCCTAACCCTTTAGGAAAGTTGTTCCTATACCAGTAGCTGTGTATCTCACTGGCATGCCAGATGAGGACAGAGCTACTGGGACAGGCCACAGTTATCGGTAACTTGTAGTCTAAGAAGAAAGTTTCCGGCAGGTCGTACGCTTTCCCACTAGACTAGCTAGGAACCGCCTAAGTAGAGTCTCTATGTTAGCTGGGCAGGCCTCTGGCTAACAAAGATCCCTAGTATAGGGTTTTTACTCACAGACAGTGTATTTGACCTTTCGGCAGGCCGTCAATCCAACTGAATGGAGGGTAATTTTAAGACTTCACCAGGCTGGCATGCCAGAACTTTTGAAGCCTCAAAATTGATTGACTTTCCCCAGAAATCCTGAACTGGTATTGCGGATTACTGAGTGCACTCCCCCAGTACCTCTAGGATGGTAAGGGCATGAGGAGGTATCCTAGATGGGGTCCTTGAACCCTTCTTGTTCTGTTGGTCAAGGTCTCTTCAATACAACGATATTACTCGGTGATGGGGTGACGAGTAAGGTCAATCATAGCTCCTAGAGTAGGGTACTTTATCAAAGGTTAATTATAAATTCATAGGGGGTCTATATAGACTCAATAGAACTCAGGAGAACAAAAAATAGTGAGTAAAGGAAATTAATTCTGAAATTCGGACTCTCGGGGAGGATTGGTGGTGTCGGGTGCATTGAAGGTGTGTCGTGCGCACCTGACAGGTGAGGGCTATGATGCGCGCGAGACAGCGTTTACCCTTCTCTCTCCTTCTCGTCGCGGTGGCTGGTGGATTTTGCTACGGATCTTTGTTGGTAGTAATTTTGGGTATAAGAATATACATATCTCCCTCTGCATTGCGTTGTCTAAGGGAGTGTGTACGTATACAATCTTTCTGGTTCGGGTTGGCAGGCCTGGGTGTACACACGGTTTTTAAGCGCATGGAGCGCCCTCTCTCGGGGCGCGGGCGCGGAAGATCCCCGAGTTGTTTGTACGTGGAGACAATTAGGTACAGGGTATACTTATTTAGAAGGAAGCATGTGTGGTTTGTGTAACTAGCAAAACTAGTTGAAGAGTTTCAAAAAAAGGCATGTGTATATATGTGTGGGAAAACAGTGTCCCAAGATCTATTCAGGTATATGTTCACATCTTATTGCATAACATAAGGTTTCATACATTCATATAATTGTTTCAGCTAGCAGTGCTCTCTTCGGTAGCGAAAATACGCGTTTTTCTTAACTTCTACTTCTCTATCCTCCCCGAGCTATATGGTGAAGTGGGGAGAAAAGGAAAATCACAAGAATATATGGATCAAGGATTTCTTCGATGGCGAAGACATGTTGGTTTATTCTTATTTTGTATAAATAGTATAATGATGCACAGGGGTCAGGATAGGAACATTGTTTAATACATATAGAGAGGACAGGTACATATAGTGAACAGGATAGGAAACATTGTTTAATAAATTTAGAGAGAACAGGTACATATAGTGAACAGGAGAGGAGTACAGGTAGCTCAGAAGGGCTGACTAAAGAGTACTCTCCTCTTCACGGGGGTATTTTTTTTTTTTTTTTTTTTTTTTTTTTTTTAAGAGACAATGAACGGAGGAAGGAAAAACACAGATAAAACAAAAAGGTCCATGTGCCTAAAGGCATCCTCCATTCATAAAATGTTTGTAACAACTGGATTTAAACATTTGTAGATTGTAAGTTTGTGGAAAGCAATTCGAGGGAAGTGAATTCCAAAGAGTAGTAGCTCTGGGGATAAATGAATTCTGATAAGCAGAAGTTCTGCATTGTGGAGAAGAAAGTGTAAATTCATGGGCGCTCTCAGCTGCCCTAGTTCTACGGGGAAAGATGTGGAGAGGCGGCACAATTGAAGCAAGTTCCTCGGAACAATTGCTGTGAAAATATCTGTAGAATAATGCAAGGGATGCAACGTTTCTTCGTATGGATAATGTAGGAAGGTCCTGTGTGATTGCAGGGTTATTGATTAATCTAATAGCTATATTTTGAATTTTGTCCAACTGCCTCAATGCAACCACTCAACTTCCACCCCACAGAGGTGAACAGTAATCCATCTGAGAACGCACATGACTTTTATATATTACGGCCAACTACTCGTCAGTGAAGAATTCTCGAACTCTGTACAGGAGGCCCAGTTTTTTAGAGGCATTCTTAGCAATGCTTCTAACATAATGTGTCCAGCTCAAGTTAGTAGTTAATGTTACACCGAGAATGTCAATACTAGGAGAAGTGGGAATATTTACATCATTAAAAAATATATGGGAGTCAGTGAGATTCTGTCGGTTAGAAAATTGAATGTACTTGGTTTTCTGTGGATTAAAGGAAACTAGATTCTCTTGTCCCCATTCATTAATTCTAGAAAGGTCCTGGTTCAGAGAAATTGCAGTGTTTATTTTTTAATTTATAAGATCGGGTTGGGTGAAAGAATTGGTAAATGTGAAGGAACTGTGGAGTGTTGAGTCATCTGCGTAGGAATGTATTGGATTATGAGTGGTAGATATGAGATCATTGATATGAATGAGGAACAGAGTTGGGGCCAAAACTGATCCCTGGGGAACACCAGCATTTATTGAGTGAAATTGAGAATATAGGCCATCTACCATTACACGAGGCGGGTGCCCAACCCCGAAAGGGGTTGAAATAGGGGAGCTATCCCCCCGCCAAAGGCGGCTTTCTAGGGCCTTTCCTAGCTGATGCTGAGAGGATTGGGTTCTAGTCATGTGGTGATGGGCTGGTCTATCAGAGTGAGAGCTGAGCAATCTCTGCCATACCCATAGCTTACTCTGACTGTTCCTTTAACTTATATATTTTCTAGATCTCAAGTGACGGCGTCTCTTCCGTGGATTGACCTCCCAATCTACCAAGATTGGAAGCCAAAGCGTCACATTTTTCCCTTGCCCCTCAACTTTCTCTTCATAATTGCTGAGGGGCACAGGGCCCTGGGTGGGGCTTTGGTTTCCTGGGCGTTTCCGCATCCTCCTCAGCTCCCCGCCATGGAGTGGCTTCGGTCACCCAGGCTTTATTGTGGTCGGCGGGGACGGTTCTGTGGGGGCACTCGGTTATGGCCTTGGAATTGCTCGGGGCCTTGGGGCTGTTCGGCCAGGCAGCTTGGGGAACAACAACAACAACAACAACAACCATTACACATATTTTTCTGTTATGAAGATAGGAACATTTGTCAGCCAGAGTGGACAGAAGGGTGCTGAGCTGGTATGGTCATGTTGAACGAATGGGAGATGAAAGGCTTACAAAGAGAATATGTGAGTCAGGTACAAGGGGAGATAGAAGGGCAGGAAGACCCCCATTGAGATGGAGAGACTGTGTAAGAAAGGCTTTGGATGATAGAGGAATGACTATAGATCAGGCAGGGGAAGTGGTGGTGGACAGGAGTGAATGGAGAATGCTTGTGAATAGTTGAGTGAACACGTGGTCATTTGGAGTAAGGGGTCGGGCGCAAGTTGGACTAGATAATAGTCCATCAGGCGCCTGGCCCGGGGAGACGATTAATATGAAGGGTGTGCCTGGAAGTGTGGTGGGAGGGCTTGTCGCTTTGGCTCCGCTGCATGCCTGCCTGCCGAGATCGGAACCTCTCCTGGTGGTCAGGGGCCGGGGGAGTGCTGGAGCGACCTTGGTAACCCTGGTCTCTGGGTCTTCTCCTGGGTGACCTGGATGTGTGAGAGTTTGTGTTTTTTATCTGTGTTTATTTTTTGTTTTATGTTGTTTTGGTGTTTTCCCTGTTCTTGCTCTGTCTTGAGTCGGCTACCCCCAAAATGGGGATTGGGCCTGAGCATATAGATAGATAGATAGATAGATAGAGAAGATAAGAAGAAAATAGTGGAACTAATGATGCAAGGCCGTAGTGTGACATCTTCGACAATAAGGATTGATGCCAGACTCTATCAAATACCTTTGATATATCCAGTGCTATTGTATGTGTTTCACCATGTTGGTCTGTAGCTTGGTTGATTTGATGCGTAAGAAGGCAAAGAATGTCTGCAGTTGAGTTTCACCATGTTGGTCTGTAGCATGGTTGATTTGATGCGTAAGAAGGCAAAGAATGTCTGCAGTTGATCGACATCGTCTAAAACCATATTGCTTATCACTGATTAATTTATTATTCTCCAGATGCTTAATTATGTGATTATTTAATATAATTTCAAAGACTTTGCCAAGAGTGGAAGTTATAGCTATTGGTCTGTAGTTTGATGGATCTGAAGAGGCACCTTTTTTAGGAACTGGATGGATGTTTGCTTCTTTCCAGGGTACTGGGAAGCATGAGGTATGAGTACACAGACGGAAATTTTGCCAATACAGGAGCGAGCACCAAGGAGCAATTCTTAAGTACTATTGGAGGAATTTCATCTGGACCAGGAGCCTTATCTACTGAGAGATTCTGCAAAATAGTTTTGACATGTCTGGTGTGGATCTTAAGTGAGGGAATTTCAGGCGAATTAAAATTAAGTACAGGGACATCTTGATTTATTTCATCTAAGGTTGAGTTGGTGGAGAAAATATCTGCAAGAAGGTTAGCTTTACCTCGTGGGTCACTTACAAGATTGCCAGTCGGAGATTTTACTGGTGGAATGGATGAAGCAGTAGTGAAGTTGGATTTGAATGAGTTAAGAGTAGACCAAAATATTTTGTTATCATTTGGATTATTTAGAAGTTTATTTGCCTGCTTATGGAGAAAGTTTGATTTAGTTAGGTTTAATACAGTTTTGGCATGATTTCTGATGTTTCTAAAGTAATTAAAGGCTTCATGTGTTTTTGATCTTGTGTATGCATTGTAGGCTATTGCTTTTTGTTCAGTTACTCTAGCACAATTATGGTCAAACCATTTTGGTGAATTAGATCTTTTACTGTACTTTTGATGAGGAATAAAAGTTTCCATTCTAATTTTTACAAAATCTTACATGTGGCTCAAGGTGGAGTGTGCATCATTATAAAAGAAAGAGGTCCAGGGAATATCAATAAAGAAACCTTGAAGACCCTCCCAGTCTGCCCTATCGTAATGCCATTTAGTCACCAAAACAGGTTCAGAGTGGGAAGGTGTGGTAGGTGATAGACAGGTGGCCTGTATCAGACAGTGATCAGAAGATCCAAGCGGGACCTCACTGTAACATCATAATTTTCTGAATTGGTTGTTAAAAATAAGTCCAGTAGGTGGGAATTATGATTAGGATTATCTGGTACACGGGTGGGTTGGTTGACTAGTTGAGTGAGATTAAATGAGTCTGCAAATAGCTCACATTCAAGACCAGCATCATCAGTCCTGGCTGAATGAGTGAGCCATTCAACATTATGGACATTAAAATCACCCAACACAGTGATTTCAGAAGAAGCATTTTAGTTGAGGACACTGAGTTGTGAGGACAGAGAATCAAAAAGACTTTGCTCTGGAGGAGTATTTGGGGAACGGTAGAGGCAACATATGTATTTAAATTTACCAGCAGAAATTAATTTGTATATAGAATAATCAAAATAGGGACAATTGAAACTAGTAACCTCCTCCAGGGCAATTTCAGATTTTGCGAAGCAACATACACCTCCTTTAGGTCTGAAATTTTGGAGCAGTTGATAACCTGGAAAATTAAATCTAGATGTGTCAGATGTGGATGTTACTTGAGTCTCTGTCAAAAAAAAGGAGAGTAGGGGATTCTGCTTGAAGAAATTGGTGTACAGAATTGATGTTAGAGTGAAGTCCCCTTATATTACTAAAGAAAAAGCTGCACCGACGAGCAACTTTGGGACGTTGCAATGCTCTTGACACAGTCGCATGATAACGACCGGGAGGGCCCTGTGTCAATGACCCAACCCTGCCGGGGGTGGATATCCGAGGGACCACCAGGTTTGCTCTTAACAATTGTACTGCCATATTTATAAGGTAAGTGTATGGTGTTACATGTATGATATGTAGTGGGAAGAGTAGTGTTTTATGGATAGAGGATAGCGATGTAGGGCAATGTCGTGAAGTTGGATGTGTATGTTATATAAAGAGGGTTTTCCTGATACCCCTGATGTGTGAGGCAGAAAGATATGTATCCAGCTACCAAGGCCTGGGAGAGAAAATGGAATTCAGGCTATTCCCTGAGTCTCCCGAAACCTTGGCGGTAGTACTTCCCTGGGCGGGGCTGCCTACCCCTACTACCTGTGGGCGATCGTCCTGCCTAGTGTGCTGGGGCGTTGGTTGACCGGCGAGACCTTTCGCTCTCTGTCCGGCGTGATTTGGTCTAGTGCCGCGACTCGTCTACTGGGGGTTTCTGCCCTCGCCTTCTTCTGTGGTTCTGGTTAGTCTCTTGACGTCTTCCCTTTCCATTTTCGCGGTATTTCATAAATATTAGGAGTAGGCACTTTGGATATATATATATATATATATATTAGTGGCCCATCATTGACGATATGCCTAATATAGTAAGGCACCCTTTCAAGCCCTTATGTTAGCTGTTTGAAACACCCGCCGCAGAGAGAGAGAGGAACCACATCGTAAGTGTACGCTTATTCCCTTACGGAATCGCCTTTATGATTGGGTACTCACTACGAAAAAACTTCGTAACAAATAAAATAAAAAAAAATATAGAAATATTATAAACCAAGATTCCCATAACAAAACTTGTGGATGTTTTCCCGTGCGGAGTAATCTGTGTGAGGCGCTATTTTTTGTAGTGTCATTCCGTCTTCCTCTCTCTGCGACCGAGACGAGTGGACGTGTGTGACCGTCTCTCCCCGTTCTGCATTCGCTCGCCTCTTAGTGAGTCTTTGCTTATTTGTATCTATCTGAGACATGTTGAATAGGTTTAGACTAGTGAGAGCGGTCGTCCACATTGGCACGGTCACAGAAAGTGTGTAATTTAGGGTACTATATATGTGTAACGTCCATGCGGTCCGCGTGGGACCTGGGCGCCGATGTTAACTTTTCCTTTTCAGCCCTTAGCTTTGCCATTTAGCTAGTTAGGAGGCTGTATTTGTGCGGGGCTCCCTTGCTTATCCATCTTCTGATGGTATTTTTGTTTTTTGTGCGCCGAGCTGACGCTCTAGTCCATGTTTCGCCCCACGGGTTGTATACTTTCTGGAGCCCCCGTAGCACGAGGCGACGTGTGGTAGCCTGTGGCGCTGTCGTCGTGGGGGTTTAGGCTTCACATGTTCTTCATGTTGCTTACCCTAGGCCTCGTGGCTAACCTCTGTGTAGGGTTTTTTATGACGATTGCTAGGCTTTATTATTAATTCGTGAATTAATTTATAAGGATAGCTGTTTTTATCGTTATTTTTTCGCTATCATGTAGTGATATGTTGCATGTGTTTATGGGGTGTTACGACCGGGACTCGTATAAAACAAGGGCTCTTAATCATTGGACTAGAAAGGCACACAGCCACAACGGTAACACTAGATCCAACCCTCGAACTTATAATGCTGGCGCACAAAAACACCTATGCGCTCCAGAGTTAAATCTGCGATAGCGGGGTATCCTCTAACTCGGTATAAATACACTACTACTACAGGCTGATGATCTCTGATACAGCCTGATCACAACAACATACAATTACGTTAATAATGTATACAAGGAAAAAGATAGAGAGCTTAATTAAATCACTGGAATAATTTAATGCAAACAAGAAGAAGGTATAATTAAAGTTACTCTAAACAATAATAAACTGTCACTCCTATATTAAAGAAAGTGAATGAAAGTCCTAAAGCATCGAACAGGAATCTTCTGAAGAAAGTCTGATGCTGCTTAACCCCTTCAGACTCATATGATGCAGAGGTTGCCAGATTAGCAAAAAGAAATAGAGTTCTCTCACTCTTATAATTACCTCTCCAAAATTAGTTTTCTGCCCACAGCTAACTCAAAGACAACTGCAGAGGTTGAAATAACTAAACTAAAGATTTGTAGATACCCCTGATGGTAATAAAGGCTTTAAAGTATCCCTAATAGGCTCAAAATTGCGTCATATGTCGGAGAGGGTTAAGATGATCGAATCGGATTTTGAACTGTTATATAAAGCAGGAACAAGATATGACAAGTGTAGGGACATACAGTGTTAACTG